>CM071594.1:150555000-151755000 GCA_036435485.1 Saposhnikovia divaricata
ACGCTCAAAAACGCTCCGTTTGAGCTCAAATTTGAGATTCAAGAACCTTGTGAGGCCCTCTACAAGCCTATGCAGGTGGCCAAGTGTTTCCATGAAATTTGGAAGGTGTTATGATCACGTGCGAGACCAGGTCTGAAAATCAGCTAAAAATGGGGTATTTCGCCTTCAGAACGTTCAAAAATGCATGTTTTCATGTGATTCTTCTTTATACCAGGAGATTATAAGAATCCCCATCATATAAGCTCAACTTCAAAGTTTGGGTTTGGTGATGCCAGGGGTGTTTAGAAAACCAGGGATATTGAAAGACCCTGAAACACCTTCTAGGGGATAGTATTTCTTCCCTAGACAACTCAAAAATGAGAATTTTCACGCGATTCTTTTTGCAACCAGGAGGTTATAAGAAGCTCTACTTAACTAACTTGACTCCAAAATTTGGGGTTAGGACTTCGCTAATCGCAATTAGGGGGTGATTAGCCTCAATTATCAACGTTTAAGGACTTCCACTCAAGAATTAACCTATCCAAAGGTTAAAAGTGGATATCCTAATAGTAATTACATCAAGTATGAACTTGTTGGCCTAAATCAAGACCTTTATAACCCCGTTTAGGGTTGTTTAGCCCCGATTAGGGCCAAAATAGCGTCTTCTGCTTAAAAATTAGCCCTGATCAAAGCTTATGAGCAATGACTGCCTGATATTGACCCTAACTTAGATAAGTTGAGGGAAATAAAGCACTAATGAATTTGTGATAAAGGATCCTATGCACGACTTGCACTTGGATTAGTGTCTACGAGCTCAAAACGACACTAATCCTATTCCCGAAAGGCCCAGAAACCTTAAGAAAAAAGGTTCGAGAGGCCAAGGAACGTTTAACTTTCTTAAGTATTAACTTGGGAGAGAATTTTAGTCATTGTGAATGTGTAGGTCGCTCCACACTTCACTGTAAGACGATACCCTGGTAGGGCCGGTATGACCTTAAACTTCTACGAAATCAAGTTTTCCTAGAAGTTGGGGGGCAAATGATATGGGTGAAAAGTAACCCTTAAAGACACAATTAATGTGACATTTATTGGCCCGTAAATATGGCCCGAAACCCTAGTTGGGCACTAAATTCGTAATTAATGGTCAGGCCCAAAAGAACGGCCCAAACTGGGGACGTCCGGTAAAAGCCTATCTCTAACATGGGTCTGATCCACAAACCAGGAACGTTCTAGAAACTAAGAACGTCCTAGAATATCCCCAGGATATTGTGTAGCCTCCAAGGCACCAAATTCGACATGGAAACTAATTCCTAAAAGGAAGGAGTCAGAACCTTCCTCAATTACGGTGACTTATCCATCAAGTCTCCAAAACCTACTATAATTCTAAGGCTTCCACAGCCTATATAAAGGGCCTGACCCCTCATCCTAGAACTACGTTGGCTTGATTCTCAACTCTGAGATACGTAGGCATCTTGTGAGGACCCGAATTAGGTCACGATAACACAAGCGCAGCCATTAAAGCACGAAGCTCACGAACCCCAGCCGCAATTCGATAACCCTACTTTTTATTCCACAACAATATTCATTTAGTAAATAATCTTCTAAATGAATATCCAAATAATATTCACTTAGTAATCAAAACTTTAAAGGAATATTCGAAATAATATTTCTTAAGTAAATAGAACTTCCAATGAATATTTTAAAATAATATTCATCAAGTACATAAAACCTTAAATGAATATTCGAAAGTAATATTCATTTAATAAATAACATTCTAATGGACATCCAAGTAATTGTTCATTAAATAATCAAGCTCTAAGTGAATATTCAAAAATAATATTCACCTAATATTTCTCGACTGAGATAATACTCAAATAACATTCTTCGAAAGATTTCCAAGTAATTGATACTTTATGGAAATATAAATAATGTTTAATAATAACGTTCCTCAAGATAAATAATAATCTGCCGTTGGAATCCCTCTGGGTTTCCACGACTATCTATATCTCAAAATACCGACTCCCGGTCTATATTTAAGAATGAATATCATATGCCCTTCGCTAAGGGTCTTACCAAAACAATCCGGCTTATAACTGATAATTCGTATCTAGTCTATAAGCCAATATCAATTCAGGGAACAAGTATCATAATATAATTTGACAATAGGCATGCATGCTATGGCATATGTATCAAAAACAACAGATATACATATTATCACAACAACAGTTCCAAGGTATTGGAAACTTGCCTGGTAATCGGGTATGGGTAGAGATAGCGTGTCCTGGGTCTGCTCGATGATCTATAAACAATCAGAACATTTGAGATTAACCACTTAACACCTTTTAAAAGTCTAAGTATAAACTTCACTTAAGTCGAAACACGTTTTCGAGTTATCTCGTTATGCACCCTTTTGTATAACTCTTTTAACCGATACGATCCGACTTTTGTTCGTTAATAAGACATGTCATTACACTTACACTGGACATATACTTAAGTCGTATAAGTTCTAAAGTCGGTCGATCACGAACCGAGATCATACCTCGAGTTTTATCGCTCGTTTTCTAAGTTATAACCAAAGTTATACTTTTAAGGGGTTCGTTCGCGTTTAACTTTGATTCAAACATTTTTATAAAATCGGAAAACGATCCGTTTGACATGTGGTTTTCTCTCATACCTTCCTTATGACCTCTGGTATTTATTAACCAAGATTTGCCACTGAGTAACATGCTTTACGAGGGTTCAATTGAAGTTACGAACTTTTACTTACGGTTCTGAACCAATTTTAGTAATTTGACCATAACTCCTAAACCGTAAGTCGGAATGTTTCGATTCTCACGCCAAAACGATCTATGGCTCGAGATCTTCAAGGATCAGTCATAATACTACCAAGTTCAGGAAATTATATTAACTGTCATGCTCGGTTTCTAAGTGTTAACAAAAATTTGGCATTACGACGGCTATAAATCGAACGTTCTAAAAATCATAACAACACAACCAAGCCACATCGGGCATCCATACATATTATACACATGATTTCTCATCTCAAAATGTCCAAGAACATATCACTTCATCATAATAATCATCACGTTATAAAATCACTATAAGATCATGTTATCATGCTGATAACACTACCATAATCATAACTAAGCTTAAAATCATCAAGAACATGCATAAACTTAAAGTAAGAGCTAGGGTTTCAAGAGTGTTATACCTTTCTTGGTATGCATATGAGCCTAACAAGCCTTGATCTATCCTTGTGTGGCCTTAAAGTAGCTAGATCAACCATAAGAATCAAAGAAAACAAGGTTAGTTCTTGAAGAACACTATTCACCCTCCTTGTAAATGATTTATTTGAAAATGGAAACAAAGGAGTTGGGACTTGAAATTTCTAGGAGATTACTTTTATGAAATATAGGACTTACCATAAGAGTTTCAAGATCAAGCAATGGTGGAAGGTTGGAATTTGGTCTTGGAATTTAGGCAAAAGTCGAATGGTCTTCAAGGGAGAGGATGGAGGAGTTTTTGATCTTGCTTGCTTGGTTCTCTTGCATAAAGTGATTTCCTTGAATAATATCTACTCCTTTTTCATAAATTAGCTTTATTAAAGTGATCATGTCATGCCTTGCATCATTTTATGGACAAGTGTTGGTGTTTTAGTAGTAAGATGATAAGATCAAGCTAACTAATTGGTTTGATTCTAATTGTTCTAGTTACCTTGGTAACTACCTGATTACTTGCTCTTATCCACTTGCACATACATGCATCTTGGCTCTCTACTTGTTTCTTTGTCCGGTTATTGCTCAATTCATTGATCGTTCGGAGGAATAACTCATTCGTTTCTAGTTAGGGTTTTACCGGAAACCGTCTTAATATTTATACTATCATCCTCCATTCTCTTTAATAATTCTTGAACCTATTTTCCTTAAATCCCTTAAATAATTCCTTAAGTCTTTCAGTGTCCAGGGAAATCTCGGGGAAAATAAAAGTGTTGTTTTTCAGAATCCGACAGCTTTTACATACACTTTTTTTCCCCATGGATCACTAATATGAACTCAGAATTTCGTTCCGGGTATTTCTATATATCGTCGTCTAATAATATTCCTACATCCACCAAAATCACTATTCACCACTTATTCTTTACTTATTCTTTTAAGGTTATATAGATGTCCCGGTTCTCTTTCGATCGTTCCTTAACCCTTTTACGGAACCACTGGACTGATAACAGATATCGATTTGGATGACATAAGAATAACCTTCCCCCTTGGAATTATCAAATCTTAATTTCCTAGGAGATAGATAATTCTTGTCTAGACTGTCAACCAATAGCATTCTTCATGACATGTAAATATTTAAATCCATATCCATTCCATAATAAAAGTTTTAATTCCTACCAAAAATCGGGGTTCTTAAATAGGGGGACTTTGTTAGTACCAATAGTAATAATAGTTTTATCAATGCCAAACTGAACAATATGTCCATCATCAAATAATTGAGTGACACTAAGCAAATTGTAAGAAAGTCCTTTGACATATTGAACTTTATCAATCGAAATATTACTATTACCAATAGAACCGATACCAAGGATTCGAAGAGTCTTGCTATTACCAATTGTAACTCTTCCACCCTTCTTCATTTGGAGACTTATGAACTGAGACTTGTCTCCACACATATGCCTAGTGCATCCGCTATCCAAAATCCATCGATTTGACTTTACTTTGGCGGCAAGACATATCTACAAAACAAACGAACACTAACTCAATGTTTTGGCACCCATATAGGTTTGGGTCCAGATTGGTTAGTAGAAATAGTATATAAAACATTTAAATCTGTTTTTCTGATCCATTTTTGGACCACTTTTGGTGAATTTTGCATTCTGCTACTCTTTTGGTAAGCTGTTTGTCTTCTGTCAGAAGCATTCGGGTATGCTATTTGTCCCCTGACTGGTCCATTCTGGTAAGTTGTTTGTCGCATGACTGGTCCATTCTGGTAAGCCATTTTCCCTTTATGATTTACTTGAACCACACAATTTCTTTCCAGATGGCCTTTTCTACCACACTTGTTGCATGTCTTCTAAGGCATAGCATAGTTGTAAGGTATGCCATTTCTTCCATCATATTTGAGCACACCATGCTTCTTGTTTAAGTTCATGCCAACTCCTTCTCTAACTAAAGGGACATTTGCCATTTTCATTATTGTCTTTAAGCTGTCTTCTCCTTGAACAAAGGTTTCCATCCCTTTCTGGAGATCTTTGACCTCTTTTTCCAAAAGAGAAATCAATTCAGCTTGCTGTTTGATAAGTTCAGCTTGCTGGATTCTCTTTTCAGTAGTTTTTGAGGATTCGGCTTGACTAGATTCTTTGAGCTTGTATGATTTAATACATTTATTTCTAGCTTCAATTTTTGACATCAAATCCTTGAATTCCTTCATGAGCACTTCATTTCTTCGAAGAATTACTTTGTTGACTCCTTCGAATTGAACTAGTTTTTCTTTTAAATTAGCAATAAGATCATCATGATTGATTTCAGGAGCCTTCTCAGCCATTAAATCAGAAATAATTTTCTTCAAATGAATATTCTTCTTTTCAAGCTCTTTATTCTTATTTCTCAATTCCATGAACTAAATGATAGATACATTACTTGGTACCTGCATGGTTAGTTCTTCTAGCATAGTAGGAGAAGAAGGTAAATCAGAATTAATTGAGTTTACCTCACTTGCATCATTTTCAGAATCCGAATAATCACTATCGACAAATTCTTCTTTTATGGATCCTTGTGTGCTTTCTTCGTCATTTAGACCTACAAGAGCTAAATTCACCATGTCTTCACTTGAGTCATCACTGGAGTCTTAATAATCATCACTCTAAGTTAGTAAAGCCTTCGATTTTCTCTTGTCTATGAAAACAGCATGTTGTTTTGACTTTAACTTGTAGCAATACTTTTTAAAATGGCCTGGCTTGCCACATTCGAAACAAGTTTGCTCCTTGGCTTTCTTGTTGTTGGAAAAACCTCCTCTTTCCTTTTTCATTCTGTTTTTCCTTTCAATCAGCCTCTTGATCTTCTTTGAGATAAGTGCAAGTTCTTCATCAGATTCTGTCAGCTTGCTGTTTGCAGACTCGGCTAGCTTGCTGTTTGTAGAATGAAGAGCCAAATTCTTCATTTTGGCTAGAGGAGCCCGAACACCTTCAACCTGACTTTTATTTATCTTGCTTACAAACTGTTCTAGCTCAGCAAATACAGCTAGATGATCCATGGTGTCGATTTTTTAGGATGATTCCAAAGCCGTGACCTTAGCTTCATAAATGAATGGTACCACACTTAACACTTTCATGTTAATTTCATCTTGTGGAATATCTTTTCCAAGTCTTTTTAATGAGTTTATAGTAACTTGGAACCTTACTTGACCTTCTTTGATAGTTTCATCATCCTTGAGCTTGAAATTTCCAAAGTCATTCATTAGCTTGCTAAGCTTCACCTTCCTTAAAGTTGTCGATCCTTCATGATAGGTTTCCAAAGCATCCCATATTTCTTTTGCCATCTTTAGAGAAGAAACCTTGTCATACTCAGCTTGATCTAATGCATTCATTAGAGAGTTTCTAGCTTCTCCATTATAACCATATTTGATAATCTCCTCAGGAGTGAGATCATCAACATCTTTTGGTTGATTTTTGTCATCTAGAAATTCGAAGTTTCCTTTCTGCACAACTCTTAATACCAGCGGCCTCTTGGACAAGAATGTTTCCATTCTACATTTCCACCAGTTGTAATTTTAGGAGCTGGTGAGGAGGGGAGCTCTATAATCAGATTTAGCTTCGAGATAATGTTCAGCCATTTTGATCGATACTTTCCTGTTACAGAAATGTTAGTATACCAAGCTCTGATACCAATTGTAAAACAACACCTAGAGGGGGGTGAATAGGTGTTTATGGCTAATAATGGTTATTTATGACTTGTTTGAAATTTTACCAGAAATAGCTTGTTGTTTGTGATAACGCAGTTTACAAATGGCAAGCTGATTGTAACTAAAATGCAGTGCAGTATGAAATATGCAGAAAATTATAAATATGACACAAGATCTTTTAGCCAGGTTCGACCCCTAATCCCCTATGGTCTACGTCCTGGTCCCTTACCAAACTTGGTAAGAGAATATATTATTGATCAACTATAAAACTGATAAGTGGATTTCATATCCACTTGGAACGTTCCATATCGGCTTAAATTGATTGACTTGATCTCAAGTTTTTGTATTTTTGATGTATTTTGTGTAGTTGTGCAAGATTGCAATTGTTGGCTAGGTTTTGTAATTTCCGTCAATGTTGGAGTTGAAAGTTAGCACTGGAATGAAGAATGGCAATTTGTTTTAAGATTTCATGAAGTTCCTAAAGCTAAAGGATTGAAGACGGAAGCTAGAGGAAAAGAAACGGAAGAAAACAGAGTAAAAATGAAGAAAAATGAGCCAAACAAGCAAACCGGAAGATAGCTAGTGCGCAAACTGCGCGCCTGGTGCGCCGGAGAGCGTGCCTGAACAGAATGTGAGTGCACTGAGAGCGCGGCAACATGCTGAAAATTACTGTTTTTCCCTAATTCGATGTAAAATTTTATTTTTAGTGTTTTTCTTGCTGGACAAGACTTCTAAGGCCTATTTAAACACACTATATCATTGTAATAGAATATAAAACATAGATAGAAGATAGAACGTAGAAAATAACGAGTTAGCCAAGGATAGAAGGTCAGATTTGGAGACAAATTCCAAAGATCGTGACAGCACTTGGAATTCCAGATCTACTTTTGTAATTAGGCGATATTATGGGTTTTAGATTTGTTTTCTCAACTCTTAATCTTATTAATATTATTACTTTCATTCATATCTTGTTTATTATCTTGTTTAATATCATGTTTTCATCAAATCCCATGGTGACGAACGGTTCAATTATGAACTAATCGTTGTCATGGGATTCTAACGGATTTATTTATGAAGTCTTAGTATCTTGATGCTTTAAAGATCTATGTGTGATGAATATCTGATATCCTTGTATGGTTATTCTTAATGCTTTTAGATGCGTAGCTAACGTCTAAATTGAATTGTTAATCTCTTGTGAAGTGAAAGTGGATCTTGAGATTTAGAACTTGCCATGCTAGCATAGGATTATGTATGTTTTGACATCATGATTTGTAGCATAAATAGAAATATATTATGTTGCCCTATGTGATCAATGTGGATAACCTGTTCTTCAACCGTTATGTTTTTAAATTCTATAGACATATAGGGTCTAAACATAATTGGTGTCTATTCATCTTCTATCTCTTTTGTGGATGTATGGGTAGTTTGGTATACGTATGCTGACAGGTAGCGTGTACTTATTTCGTGTTATCCGATCAGATATCATAACTGTTGCACATAGTGATTAAAGGCGTCAGATCTAAGCGAAGTATTTAATGAATTTAGGATAATTCTTAGCAAATTTAATTAATTAAAACCAACTTTATTAATTGTCTTAGTAGTGAGTAAAAACCATACATTGTTGCATAGGTACATTAACTGATTTAAATTCAAAACCAAATCTCTGTGGGAACGAACTCAACTTATATCTATATTACTTATGACCACGTGGGCTTGCGTGATTTAGTGTGAACAAGTTTTTGGCGCCGCTACCGGGGATCAACGGTGTTTTATTTTTAGTTTATGTGCTTGTCATCAATGGTCGTTAGATTTCACTGACTCGGATTTGTTTTTCTCATCTATCTTGTTTAGTTCTTGGTGTTTCAGGTACTTGAGGAACTTGAAACAACCGTAGCAATGGGAGAACCAGCAGCAGCAGCGAAAGCATTGATGGATTATTCTCAGCCAAAAATTAATGATATTCAGTCTAGCATTATCAGGCCAGCTATTGCAGCTAACAGTTTCGAGATCAAGCCTAGCATAATTCAGATGGCGCAGAACTCAGTTCAGTTTGGGGGTGCTCTGACTGAAGATCTTAACATGCACATCCGGAATTTCATTGAGATTTGTGATACTTTCAGAACCAACGGTGTGTCTGAGGATGCTGTGAAATTAAGACTTTTCCCATTTTCTCTACGGGATAAAGCTAAGGGCTGGTTGCACTCTCTACCAGCAGGTTCTATTTTGACATGGGAGGATCTTGCTCAGAAATTTCCCACTAAATTTTTCCCCATGGCAAGGACCGCAGCAATCAGGAATGCTATTACTCAGTTTTCACAGTAGTCTGGAGAATCTTTGTTCGAGGCTTGGGAACGATAGAAGGAGATGCTAAGGAAGTGTCCACATCAAGGGATGCCTGATTGGATGGTGATTAACTGCTTTTATAATGGCTTGGGTGCACAGTCAAGACCCATGCTAGATGTAGCATCAGGTGGAGCTCTATGGGCTAAGAGCTATGAGGAAGCTTATGAGTTGATTTAGATGATGGCTGCGAATGAATACCAGAATCCAACTCAGAGATTATCACAAGGAAAAATAGCAGGAATTCAAGAAGTTAATACAGTCACAGCTCTAGCAGCTCAGCTAGAGGCACTTAATAAGAAATTGGATTCTATGTCAAAGCATGGGGTGCCTCAAGTTGCTAGTGTTTGTGAGCTATGTGCGGGCGCACATGAGACGGCTCAATGTGCCATATCTATTGAACCGACACAGTTTGTGAGCAATTTTCAGAGATCGCAGCAGCCAGCTCCCAACATCTATTATCCTAAATTCAGTTGGAACAACAATTAAGGTGGTTTCCAACACCACAGCAGCCTTATCAGCCGTTTCAAGGGCAACAATTTGGAGCTAAACCGTTCAATCCCTCAGGTTTTCAGCAGCAGCAGGGGCAACAGTTTCATCAGTAGTATGCCGCAAGGCAACAGTTTCAGTCACCAGGATTCCATCAACAGTTTCATTGGAGTGCTGGTCAGTCGTCTGAGGAAAAATCTGAATTGGAAGAGTTGAGATTGATGTGTAAAAGTAAGGCAGCATCTCTCAAGATGTTGGAGAATCAGATAGGGCAACTTGCAAGTGCCTTACTCAACAGGCCGCAGGGAGTTCTTCCTAGTGACAAAGAGGTAAATCCAGGAAAACAAGATGGCATGGAGCAGGTTAATGCCATAACACTCAGATCTGGAAAAGTCACGAACGATCAGAATTTATCAATTGAGGATGAAGAAGAAAAAATTCATGATCGGGACCCTACAGAAAAAGAAGAACATTCTTTTTTGTCAGTACCTGTGGTGGATAGTGATGAGGAGGAAGAGTGTGAGTCACTAGGCTTGGATGATCTCTGGGATTCTAAGGTGCTGATTGATGAGGTTGTTCCATGGTCGAATCTTGAGGATAATGCAATTGAGTCTTTTCTTGAGAAAGATGTTTTTTCGAGTATAAGGGTAATAAATATCTTCATGAGTTATACAAGAATTTTACTTCTGATGAGATGATAGAAGAATTGAAGGTCATTTGTTCTAAGCATGAAATTCAACTTGAGCATAGTTCTTTTGATCCTAAGTCTGTTGTTAAGACTTTTGTTGGTGAACCACCCACTTCTGTTCCTAATCCGTCTATTACCACTCTTGATCAGTCTTTGGTAGTTAATAATGAAAATCATCATGTTGAAGAAGCTTCCAAACTCGAGTTTAAACTACCAGTCACCTGAGGTATGCATATTTTTGTCAATCATCTACTTTGCCTATGATTATTATTGCTAACTTGTCAGGTAGTGAAGAGAGTATTGTTACTGACACTTTTGAGGAGCAACGAAGGTTGAAACTTGTCATCAAGGATGTAGCTCCAGAAAAGATAATTAAATGGCCATATAGAGATACGTTGTAGACATTTTCAAGAGAAAACGCCATTGCCATGTCTAGCTAAAGACTTTAAACAAAGGCGCTTCGTGGGAGGCAACCCATGTGTTAGGTCAGTTTTCTTCTATCCCTTTTATTACCTTCAATGGGGACATTGAATATCTTAAGTTTGGGGGTGGTTTGGGGATAAGTAGTATGTGGTAGTTGTTTGTGTCATTGTGTTCATGTAGGAAATCATATTTTGCATGTTAGTGTAATTCATTCATGTTTTGTTCGTATTATTGCATGTTTGTTTCATTTAGGGCATTGTTATTTTGTTTTTATACCATATGAGTCTATTTTAGTTGCATTTTCATAGCATGCATATTTGATGATCCTTTAGGATGAGCTAATTCTGATTGGTAGGTCAATGTCTAATTGAGTGTGGTAAAGATGATTAGAGGGATGATTTATAGTTCTTATGAAATTGACTTGCATGCTTCAGAAACACAATTTTTACACAATCTCATCCTTTGCTTTTGGGATAGGTTGAGATCATGCTTGTTTGGTTGTATGAGATTTAATCACTTGTTTATATTTAGAATTTTCGTTATTCCCTTGATGGCATAGGAGCACTAAAGTCTAAGTTTGGGGGAAACCAGGGATCTCATGCTAATTGTTAATAAAAGTTAGTTGTGTCAAAAAGGCTAGTAGCCGCTCGTATTCATGAGTAGTTTAGGGTTGGATGAGATGGAGCAAAACGCACTCATTCCAATTTAGTTGTGTGAAAAGAAAAAAAAAGAAAAAAAAGTTGTGTGAATTGTAAATGCAGAATTAACCAGGGTGAGCTCTTTAATACTCGAGTAATTAAGTTCTAGGGGACTTTGTGCCTAGTGACCTAAGGCTTTTATAGTCTGGGATCCACTAACCCAACGCTCGCTACCTGGGTATTATTGTATAAGCCTTTTGGGGTCTCATCCATTGCACGGTTAAATAAGCATGCATTTTGTATATATTGATATGTGTTGTAGTTGTAGTAATAAATCATGAATTCCTATCTAACTCAAATGATGATAGAGGTGTTTATAGGTTATGAAGTGTCTACAGTCTATTCTGTTTATAAACCTGTGATTGTCTTGGCAAAGAGCACGTATGATTTTTAATCTAGTTTTGAAAGTATATCTGATGAGCATCGCACACACGCACGTTTCTGTTCATGTATTGTTAGTATACGGGGACTTAGTCGAGCTCTACTTGGATTTAGTTGCATTCTTTGAGATATTTGCTTGATAGTTGGTTTTGGTTATTTCGAAGGAGATTGTTGTATTTTCATATTAGTTGCATTCATGCATTGCATTGTTTAGTTAGAAGGATTTTGTGGGTACATTCGCTATAGGCCCTCATGAGACCTCACTCGTCCACTAGGGCTGCCTAGGGGTTTAAAGGGCTTGTTGCATATGCCAAATGCAACCATGATCACCTACGGAAGTTGTACTAATTAGTTAGTGTTAGTTGTTTATGCTTGAGGACAAGCATCGGCTTAAGTTTGGGGGTGTGATAAGTGGATTTCATATCCACTTGGAGCGTTCCATATCGGCTTAAATTGATTGACTTTGTCTCAAGTTGTTGTATTTTTGATGTATTTTGTGTAGTTGTGCAGGATTGCAATTGTTGGTTAGTTTTTGTAATTTCCGTCGATGTGTTGGTTCGAAAACTAACTATGCAAGCATACGCGGTCACAAGTAATATAATAAGATCGATCCCACGAAGACTTGGTGTTTGTTCCGAAGTAGTGCTTTAGCAACGACGTATAATTAAACAACAAACTGCTTGAATAAATATAAAAGGGGAGTTTGTTTTATTTTTCTAATTGATTTATCAAAATAATAATACTAAATAATTCGAACTACTTGATTTAATTAAACGAGATTTAATATGTGAGAAAAACATGGGATTCTAATTTCATTACTTATTTCATTTAGAATTGATGCCTTAATTCAATTTTATTTGATAATTACGAAAGCTAGCCGGGAACACGAAGCTAACATAAGCGCCTTTCAGCCTTAACTTATATCAAACCACACGAACATCCACTTAAAAAGATAGAAGTTGCGTGGACACCGTTATTCTTAGACCTTATATGTCTATAAGATTTGAAAAGATAATTGGTTTACGAATAAATTCTTTTATTATGACTACATAGGGCGGTGTGATCCAAAATCCTACCACTTATCGTAAATGTACATGACAATTACGAACCTATGCTAACATGGCAAATTCTAAATTCCTAAATCCACTTTCGCATTCATTACGAATTAATAATTTAGATGTTAGCTATGCATCTAATAAATTAAGCGCAACCACATTAGGCAATCTGAGTTTTTATCATAATACAAATTATTAAGGCATCGAATTACTAAATTACGTAAATAAATCCATTAGAATCCCATGACGGCGATTAGTTCATAATTGAACGGATCGTCATCATGGGATTAAATGAACATATGACTGAAAATTGCATGAATTAAATATGAAATTACAAGAGTTTAGAAAATAGAACCGAAATAGCTTCCAATGAAAAAGAGGAGCACTCCAAGTAATCCCCTTAAAATCTTTAACCAAAATAGAACTTACACTAAATTTGCAGAAAATTAAAATGTATGAAATAAAACTGAAATTACAAAGAAAGCTAGAGAGAATACTAACTGAATTACAAGAGAAAACTCAGTCGAGGAATGATCTGAAAACTATGAAAATCGCTCATATTTATAGTACAATTTAGCACACCATGTAGGAATAATAAACCAGCCGAAAGCAGCAAAACAGGACTTGAAAGCAGCGGCTGGTGGCTCACGCGCAGGCGGCTGTTGCTTGCCTAACTTTTGCTTTTCAAAGTCATTATTTGAAATACACATTGTTATTCACTTGTTGTGACGCCCCAAATCCGGGGTCCAGACTTGGTGCCACAACCAATACAATTAAGTATAACTCAATCATACAGACGACCCCACAACAAGGATCGATCTCAGGTTATAGTATGAAACAAAAATCTAAATTATAACAACTATTATACCTTCTTATCAGAAGCGCAGTCCAATACTGTATGTGTCCAAGCTGACTCTAAAATCTAACTTGAATTGAACACCTTGCCACACTCGTTCGAATTATAAGACGTAGGTAGACCATTCTCAAGTCTAGCTGAAAGGTTAGATGAATAAAACAAGAGTGAGCCAAAAATGCTAAGCAAGTGAATTGCGAAGTAATAGCTTCTAAATAAATTGTTACTAACAGGAATAAAGCTGCCTTCCAACAATAACAAGATGGTAGAATGATACAATTAGAAGCAATAGAATAATACTAGCACTTGGTAACAACAGGATATCAACTGAAACGTAAAACAACAGTTGATAATTAAATATGTGTAAAGCAATTGACATTTCCAATAGTAAACCAATTTCATTTCACAATAATTTAAAAGTTAAAAGTAATCATTCATTTCAAGAAAACTGGTTGAAGGTTTTACTTCATAACAGACAATACGGGTTATCAGCTCATAAAGTCCCTATACCGGACACAAAGTCCCTCTGGACATCAATTCCTCTCATTAGGATAGCTTGGGTTCCCAAGAGGCAACACATTGGCCTATAAAGGTATCGAACTGGACAGATCAGAACTACACTAATACATACACAAACCGACGGAACCAGCATTACCCGTTCGCCCCGTCTCTCCAATCGTCAGGAATCCGTGGAAACCATTTAGACAGAGTTCCTAACATTTTTACTAAAAATCTCATTTTAAAACATTAAGCTTTGCAAAACTCTTTTTAACTTCATAAAACATTTTAATACTTAATCTTTTCGAAAACCTTTACTTCGAAGTACCTTCGACTCTCTAATAACAAATCAGCCCAGTCTAAGTAACTTCAATGTATTTTAAGAAAACAACTGATAAGTGCATATTTTTATATATTTTATTTACCTATTTATTGCTTGAACTCGTGTTTTAATAATTTATTTTGTTGCATTTCAGGTAAATCGTAAATAAATAAAGAAATGACAAAATAAATAAATAAAGTGCAAGGAAGGGAAAAACGAGGAAGAAAAAGGACCAAAAATGAAAGAAGGAAAAGAATTAGGAGCTTGGAGCAAAAGGAATATTTCAAGACAAGTGGAAGGTGGAGATCATCCCAACACATTAGAAAAGTGTATGGCCAAGATCAACTCTTCAAAGCTTAAGGGGGAAGGAAACAAATAGATGGCTAGGATTTCACCACCACACAACCCAAATGTATGGTGGGGATTTACCCAACACCCCCCTTAACCTTAATTCCTACCCTATAAATACCCCCTCACCCCCCTTGTATTTTGGTAACTTAGATTTTAGGGTAGTTTTAATTTCTTGTATTTTTTTTAGTTTTAAATCTTGTAAACACTCTTATTATAATTAATGCAATTTTTATTTTCTTTACTTCTTGTCTTTCTCTTTTGTTATTGTTGCCTTGTTTCGTTATTTTCGTAAATCCCGTTGCTAACCACTTGGGGTTGAAAGTAACGAAATTTAATTTCGTGTTCTTAGTTATAAATTTTAATTTTGCCCCTTTAAAAATCTCAATTTTATCGTGGGCCATTTAATTCCAAAACGTCGTTTTAATAATTTTAATTTCGTAGTTAATTTTCTTGTTTTAAAAATCTCAATTTTATTGTGGGCCATTTTAATTCTAAATCATCGTTTTAGTAAATTTTCATTTCTTAGTTTATTTCTTTATTTTCATTTTAAAAAAAACAACACAAAATTTCTACTTTTCAGATTTTATTTACTTGTTTTTATTAGTTTTATTCGAAGCATATACAATCCACAAAACTAACCCAGCTCTCTCTGTCCTTTTCCTCCTCGACAAAACCCAGTACCCTGTTACCTTCTTCTTCACTGATCCCAATTCTCTTCTTGTTTGTTTTCATTCTCTTTTTCTTAATTTTAATTTCTCCAATCACGAAACCACAAATCCCCAACCCCACTTCTCATTTGGTTTCAATTTATATGCATTTTTTTTACATGGTTTCGATTTTATTCCCTTCTTCTTCTTATTTACTTTGTGGTTTTCTCGTTTGAGGTCTATGTCCTTCCCTTCGATTACCTCAGCCTCCCCTTTTCCGAATTCGTTTGGATAATATTACCAAATCACTGTTTTGTTGGACTGTTTTGCGAATTCTGCGTTGTTGAGTTAATCAAGTTTTTGCGAATTCTGCGTTGTGTTATTGTTTATTGGAGTTTTTTCGTTTTGCTGTTAGTTTGCGATTTGTTGGTTTGCTGCTACTGTGAGTCCGAGTCCGATGCTTTTGGGTTGTATTTCGTTGGAGTTTTGTTGGAGAATTGATGTCGCTGTTCTGCTATTTGCTGTTCTGCTATTTGCCGAGTTTTGTTGGAGTTTGATTTGGAGTTTTGTTTTGCTATTGTTTTGAGGTTAATTTAGAATGCTGTTTTGTAGTTGTTGCTGGTGTTTTGCAGTTCGAGTCTGAGTCCAGAGTTTTGCCCATGGTTATTACGAGTCTTAGGATTGTTAGTTTCGTAGTAGCGTTTGTTGGAGTTTATACTTGTTGATTCTGTTCTGCTGTATCTTCTTTTAAGTTTCTGAGGTTGTTGCTGTTAATTTCTGGATTTGTTCAATGAGTTGGATTTCGGTTGTTGATTGATTGGCTCGTTCAATTCTGCCAAAATTCTGAGTTCGTTAAATTTTCGGCTTGATGTTTCTGTTCATTACTAAATTGTACCTCCGAGTTAGTAATTGAGTTGAGTGGTTTGTGCTATTTTTCTTCACTGAATTTGGAGTATGGTTAAATTAGTGTAGCTGAGCTTTGTTTTCATAATGGTTTGGTAGTTTATAGATTCTATTTGGCTAAATTCTTGTGTTAGACTAATTTTGGCTAGTTGAATTTATATACCGTTTATGCTGAATTTTTAATTCTAATTTTTTTAAAAAAATAAAAATTTATTTTAATTCGAATAGTGTTCAGTTTATGTTAGTTTAAAATTAGAGTAAAAATAATTGGTTTAAAATAGATTTCTTTTTTTCTTTTTCTTTTTTTTTCAGTAATTAAATAATATAAATTCCAAATTTCAAAATCAACTTGTTCTAATTCGACTAAGTTAAAAATTAAGGATTGCGAATAAAAATAGTCCCTGTGGAACGAATCATTAAATTTTACAACGAAACGAATTGTGCGCTTGCGATTCAAATGTCTTTATTTTTAGCACAACAAGTTTTTGGCGCCGCTGCCGGGGACTAATTATTTTTCGCACCTTAGTTTTTGATTTTTCGGATTAGCTCTCTTCTCACCCTTTTTCTTGTTTGCATTTTTTCGAGGAATTTGGAGGAAAATTCGGGAAACTTGGATTAAAGCGGAAGAAATTTTCTCGGAATTTTGGAAGCTTTGCTTGGGTAAACCGTATCTCTCTCCTCTTTCGTGTTTTTTTATTTATTTAGAAAATCACAAAAAAAAAATTAAAAAATCACAAAAAAAATTAAAAATTAAAAATCCAAAAAAATTAGTTGTAAATACATAATGGTTGCATCATGCATTTAATCACTTAGGGCACATCATCCAGATTTTTTTATTTTCTTGTTTTTAATTTTTCGTACCCTATAAATTGTGGTGATCGCTGGAGGACCCCAAGGTGCGTTAAATTCTTTCTTTTCTTTAGTTAGAACACGTAGTTTAAAGCATCCATAAATGTTTATAGTTTTTTTTATATCTCTTTGTTTGTTTCATCATTTTGTAAATAAATCTTAAGGGCAAAACCTCTCAAAAGATAAGGGAAGGGATTTCATCACTCTTTCCTTAGCCCAAAAACAATTTAATCTCTCATTTTGCATTCCCCTAGCCTTTAATAAAATTAATTAGACATTTGCCCCTAGGATTTCGCGCTCAATTAGAAAGGTGCCTAAAAATAAACGTAATTAAGACTTATTCACGACCTTCAGTGTCTAAGGTTCGCCTGGCTGTTAAGATTCGGTGTCTAAGTGACGAGTTTGGCCTCTTGGCAATGGCTGCTCTAATCTGGCCGAATCGGTCTGAATAATTCTTAATTTACGGAATTTTTAGTGTGTCTTAACGTTATGAGCAATGTCTAGTTATTTTATTTAGGGAACCTAGGTTAGATTTTTCTTTTGATATTTCACCATTTATTTTGTGTGTTTCATTTTCGCACTTATGTGCTACGTGGTTTTATCCTTGATCAATCTTTACCATGTCCTTAGCATTTAGGAAGCGTTATTACCAAGGTTGGGATTTTGACGAGGAGTTAGCGAATAATACGATGTGGTGTGAGTCAACTAGGGAACCTAGTGTATATAACGAGTCGTCTAGTACTTTTAGTGATTTGCATTATAGTGAAAACGATATTGCAATCGACTCTGAATTAGATGCTCTTACTAGACGACTCGAAGCCTTGGAAACCCTTAATGGCCCTTCACACACGTCTTGGGACCCAAATTTCAACTCTCCGAGTCTCGATTCTCAAAATGGCCCCGACTCTCAACAAGTCAACGCCATGCTTCAACCAACCTCTCGAAATAACCACTTTACATCGTCTTCTAATTTCGGTTGGAGAGGTTATCCCGATCTCTCATGGAACCAAGGTCATAGCTATCAAACTCTGCCTCCACATTTTCAAGAACCGAACTCTTATCCAATTCCGAGTCAAGTTCTTTATTCTAGTTCAATTCAAACACCCGCCCACCCACCCGAATTTCATGATTCGAGTAGGAAACTTGACACCTTAGAAAAGAGTATCGAGCCTTTATTGATTTCTCAAGCAAACTTCATGCGAACCATAACTTCTGATAGGCAAATTTTGAACTCTAATGTTCAAGCCTTATCTAAGTTAGAATTTCAAGTGAATCAATTAGCCACCATGTGCGAGCGTGAGACGATAACCTCCCCGAATCTACCCGAGGTCAACCCTAAATTTCTTATCACTCAAAGACCTATCGATACTTTCGATGATATCATTTCTCCTAGGTCTAATGTTCAAGTTGACACTCCTTTCTGTGGTGATTCACACGAAGAAGATTCTAATGCTGACATCATTCTTTCTCTAGGTCAAACGAAGAATCCCGATGATTCTGAGTTTGTGGCTTCACCTAGACAACCATCATCTTCTTCTAGTGAACTTTTCCTTTCATCTTCCAAACCTCTTCCTGAAAAACCCAAAGAACTTCATACTCAACCAATAGGAGCTAATCTAGTTAAGGAGGTTGTTTCAAGGTCAAATTTGGATGATCAAGAGATTGAGTCTCTTCTTAAACAAGATTTTCAATTGCATTACGAGACCAATCGAGAGCTTCACGAATCTTTTAAGGATTTGACCTTGGAAGAGATGTTTGGAGAGATGAAGAATATTTGTTCCAAATGGGAAACCCAACATAAGGATAGTTCTTGTGATCCTAATTCTGTTGGTAAAACATTTTTCGAAGAGCCACCCCCACCCGTTTCTATTTCTTCATTTTCCACTCGTGCTCCATCTTTCATCGAAACTCATGATATTCATGACCAACATCTTATCGTAATTAATTTGCTTAAACAACAAAAAGAAGCATCCTCGTGGTCTATGGATGAAGTTAGGAATATGAGTTTTATTCTTGCGCCTAATCGGATCGTTCGAGTGGTCTATGCTATTTTCGTGGGTGAGTTTCTGAAATATGTTGGTTGTATAACAAAAATAGTTTTTTCGAGAGCAGGTATTGGTTAGTAAATATTTGTTTTGTACCTCCCATAGTAGAATGTAGGTATGGGGGAGGAGTTGTGTGTGTGAGTTGTTTTCTTTCATAATTTCTAGTAGTTTTCAGTCTCCGTCATCCCTTATCAGGTATTTCCTCAACTTTCTCCTTTTTCATTTCTTTTTCATTTCTTTATCCTTTCTCATTTCTCATTTCTCTTGCATTTGCATACATTGAGGACAATGCATGATTTAGGTATGGGGGAGGGTTTTTAGTGTATATAGTAAAAATTGAAAAATCCAAAAAAATTAAAAAATCAAAAAATCAAAAAGAGTTCTTTTCGTATTCTAGTCTTGTTAATTGATTGCTAGTTGCTTGATGCACCCTTGCATGCTATGATAATCTTATGATCCATTAGCTTTTGTTTGAGAAGTGATTTGCTAAAGTTCTTGTTCACACACTTACACTAGCAAGGTGAAGGTAGTAGACTTAATTGAATTGTGCATGAAATTAGAAGGGCATGATTAGGTGTAAGATGATTTGGTCTTCATGCTTTGAGTACAAGTAGGTGCACTGAGGATACCATTTCTTGAGATTGATTATGTTTTACCACACCAAGTGAGTTTTGAGCCTATATGCACATCTTTTGCATTTATATTCGTTTGCTTGAGTGTCCACTTGTCATTTGCATCGCTAGCACTTGTTTGAGTTCCTTTTTGAAATACATGACAATAATTGATGATAAAATGATAAAGGCACTTAGGAATAACCTATATTTCTAAATTATCCACACCATTTTTATATGATCAATTAGTTAACCCTTTGAGCCTAATCATTTTCTTTCGGTGACACACCACATTACTCGCCTAAGACCTTCTTCTTGTTTAGCCTTACGTATTCTTGATCCCATTTTGTCAAAGGCTAGTAGGAACATGAGGGAGCAATAAGGTGTGTGAAATAGGGTTTACTTTTCTTCATAACTTTTAAGGAAATATTTGTTGTTACCTTGATAGTCGATTTTCAAAATTAAATCTAAGTGAGGATTATTATTACATTTATCTTAGCTCTCATAAGAAAAAAAAATAAAGAAAAAAAAAAGAAATGAAAAAGAAATGAAAAAAAATATTCATATGAGAGCATACTTATGTTTTTTGTAATCCTCCTTCATTCGACTAGTCAAGTCTTTTTGTTGAAAAATGAAAATAAATTGTGTGGGGAGGAAGTTTGGTGTTGTGCATGATATTCATGGTGACTACTAGCTTTTGACACTTCACCTTATTTTGGCCTTTCTTGACATACCTTGTCCCTAGCCCCATTACAACGCTAATAAAGACCTTTTGATTGTCATTATTAATGTATGTTATGGTTTAAGTTGGAATGATACCAAGTGTCAAGCATGCATTTGATTTAGTTGGAATTGAGTGATACACTTACCCTTGTTCTTGAGTGAATATTCTTTTGTGAGTGAAAGGTGAGGTATTGCTTGCTTGTTTTTTGCATAAGAGATCTCAAGTTTTGACTCTGAGGTGTGCCCTTGTAGACTTAGCATGGTTACCAATAATTTTTGCACTTGACATGAACTTATAATCACTCTTGCATTGTTTTTTGAGTAAACTATGTGAATCCTTGCACTTTCCACACCAAGACTTTGCAACTTCATTTTGATTCTTAAGTTGATGTTTCATGAGAGGACATGTATGTGTGGTGTGCATTGCCATGTGATCTTTTATATAAGCTAGATGAATTTTGTGGGTACATTCACTATAGGCCCTCACGAGACCTCACTCGTCCACTAGGGCTGCCTAGGGGTTTAAAGGGCTTGTTGCATATGCCAAATGCAACCGTCACACCTACGAAAAGGAGTATAGGACTTTTTATCTAGATTTTCTTTTTGTTTTTACTCGAGGACGAGCAAAAGATAGGTATGGGGGCATTTGATAAGTGCATATTTTTGCATATTTTATTTACCTATTTATTGCTTGAACTCGTGTTTTAATAATTTATTTTGTTGCATTTCAGGTAAATCGTAAATAAATAAAGAAATGACAAAATAAATAAATAAAGTGCAAGGAAGGGAAAAAGGAGGAAGAAAAAGGACAAAAAATGAAAGAAGGAAAAGAATTAGGAGCTTGGAGCAAAAGGAATATTTCAAGACAAGTGGAAGGTGGAGATCATCCCAACACATTAGAAAAGTGTATGGCCAAGATCAACTCTTCAAAGCTTAAGGGGGAAGGAAACAAATAGATGGCTAGGATTTCACCACCACACAACCCAAATGTATGGTGGGGATTTACCCAACACCCCCCTTAACCCTAATTCCTACCCTATAAATACCCCCTCACCCCCCTTGTATTTTGGTAACTTAGATTTTAGGGTAGTTTTAATTTCTTGTATTTTTTTTTTAGTTTTAAATCTTGTAAACACTCTTATTATAATTAATGCAATTTTTATTTTCTTTACTTCTTGTCTTGCTCTTTCATTATTGTTGCCTTGTTTCGTTATTTTCGTAAATCCCGTTGCTAACCACTTGGGGTTGAAAGTAACAAAATTTAATTTCGTGTTCTTAGTTATAAATTTTAATTTTGCCCCTTTAAATCTCAATTTTATTGTGGGCCATTTTAATTCTAAATCATCGTTTTAGTAAATTTTCATTTCTTAGTTTATTTCTTTATTTTCATTTAATAAAAAAAACAACACAAAATTTCTACTTTTCAGATTTTATTTACTTGTTTTTATTAGTTTTATTCGAAGCATATACAATCCACAAAACTAACCCAGCTCTCTCTGTCCTTTTCCTCCTCGACAAAACCCAGTACCCTGTTACCTTCTTCTTCACTGATCCCAATTCTCTTCTTGTTTGTTTTCATTCTCTTTTTCTTAATTTTAATTTCTCCAATCACGAAACCACAAATCCCCAACCCCACTTCTCATTTGGTTTCAATTTATATGCATTTTTTTTTACATGGTTTCGATTTTATTCCCTTCTTCTTCTTATTTACTTTGTGGTTTTCTCGTTTGAGGTCTATGTCCTTCCCTTCGATTACCTCAGCCTCCCCTTTTCCGAATTCGTTTGGATAATATTACCAAATCACTGTTTTGTTGGACTGTTTTGCGAATTCTGCGTTGTTGAGTTAATCAAGTTTTTGCGAATTCTGCGTTGTGTTATTGTTTATTGGAGTTTTTTCGTTTTGCTGTTAGTTTGCGATTTGTTGGTTTGCTGCTACTGTGAGTCCGAGTCCGATGCTTTTGGGTTGTATTTCGTTGGAGTTTTGTTGGAGAATTGATGTCGCTGTTCTGCTATTTGCTGTTCTGCTATTTGCCGAGTTTTGTTGGAGTTTGATTTGGAGTTTTGTTTTGCTATTGTTTTGAGTTTAATTTAGAATGCTGTTTTGTAGTTGTTGCTGGTGTTTTGCAGTTCGAGTCTGAGTCCAGAGTTTTGCCCATGGTTATTACGAGTCTTAGGATTGTTAGTTTCGTAGTAGCGTTTGTTGGAGTTTATACTTGTTGATTCTGTTCTGCTGTATCTTCTTTTAAGTTTCTGAGGTTGTTGCTGTTAATTTCTGGATTTGTTCAATGAGTTGGATTTCGGTTGTTGATTGATTGGCTCGTTCAATTCTGCCAAAATTCTGAGTTCGTTAAATTTTCGGCTTGATGTTTCTGTTCATTACTAAATTGAACCTCCGAGTTAGTAATTGAGTTGAGTGGTTTGTGCTATTTTTCTTCACTGAATTTGGAGTATGGTTAAATTAGTGTAGCTGAGCTTTGTTTTCATAATGGTTTGGTAGTTTATAGATTCTATTTTGCTAAATTCTTGTGTTAGACTAATTTTTGGCTAGTTGAATTTATATACCGTTTATGCCGAATTTTAATTCTAATTTTTTTAAAAAAATAAAAATTGATTTTAATTCGAATAGTGTTCAGTTTATGTTAGTTTAAAATTAGAGTAAAAATAATTGGTTTAAAATAGATTTCTTTTTTTCTTTTTCTTTTTTTTTCAGTAATTAAATAATATAAATTCCAAATTTCAACGTCAAAGGTCAAAGATGTGTATCATGACTAGTTTTTAGAGTAATTAACTCAGTTTAAAAAGGTAATGAATATCAAGAATGGTAATCAAGTCTTTAGGTTAGTGGTTTGATCAACATTGCAATATATAGAGTTTTAAAACATTAAAGCAGGGCAACCAATCAATTTATGGAGATAAAGGTCTTGCATTTATGAAACAATGGTTTGACAGGGCATAATAAATAAGTCTCACTTTTCTAAATCAAGGTTCGTTTGAATACGAATTTCAAAACAGGGTTTAGTAGCATATAGCTTTTTAAAACAAAGTTTTGTTGAAATAAGGTTCATTGAAAGTCAAGTTCAGTATAAATGTGATTCCTTAAAACATGGTTCGTTAAAACCTGGTTCTTTAAAACAGAGGTTCAGTAAAACTTGGTTTACTAAAACATTGTTCAGTAAGATAGAAATTAAGAAAACATGAGTAAGTAATACTTGAGTTAATAAAACATGATTTGATAACTAGAAGAAGGTTTATCAACCAATAAATATAAAACAGGCGTTAAGTTTTTGAAATCGTATTTAAGACTTAAAAGTTCGATTGAGTTCATAGGGTATAAGATGATAAGCACAATAATGGTCTACGATTAAAACAAGGGAACAGATTATAGAATCAAAGTTCACTGTTAATCTAAAGAAGGGTAGTCATAGGGTGCATATCAATCAATGTATATCTAAGGATAATTCACAAGATAACTCAATGGAAGGGTAAAACATGGTACTCATTACTTGTAAACTGATTTGAAAGAATATTTGATAGTTAACAGAAGCAGATATACTTCACTTGAACAATAAGTGAGGAATAGAAACACTTGCCTTAATATACGTAGTTCCGATTCCAAAACATCGATTCGTTAATCTCTATACGTCAGTCTCTACTTCTTTGTACGTTGATCTCTAATTGACTATACATTCGTCTTTCCTCCATAATTCGTCTATCTCGATACCAATATGCTTGTCAATTCTGATAAATATCTTCTTTCTTAAAATTCCCTTTTACTCTCGTACTGGCTCTTAACCGGCCTCTTACTGGTACCTATATAAAGGTAAAGTACTACTTCAGTACACTTACAATCTTAATCGTCTAACTCTATTCTACGCAAACGAATCTTATAACGCTTTGTAATATAACACATATAGTACATGAAGAATGTACTTGCAAAATAGTTTATAATAATCAAGTACATCACATAAACACATAACACAATAGCATGTTATTCTTATTAGAATACTTTTATCGTACTTATCACAATCCACCGAAATTTCGGCAGCACCTCCTTTATTATATAGTCTATCCCGTCGGAATACAACCGACCCAATCAACAATCAAACAATCCCAATATTCTATAATCATTTATCAAATCCAACTTGTACTTACGATTCACAATTCACTACAGAACTATAAATTCATAATACCACAGTGGTTACCAAAGAAATTGATATATCAAACCAACTAAGTAATACTTAACAATTATAACTTTCAAAGTTATACGAATTAATACTAAACACGTCTCATATAACGTTTAACACATAACATGTAGTATGTAATAATATATGTAACATACCACAATTAGTTTAGCGATCAATTATGTTAGCATAAAAACCATATGTCTATTTATAACATACAAAATAATCATCGAACCTAGATTTCAAGTTGACCAGTTTAGAAAGAATGATATTTTACAACATCTATATGGACTCAAATAGAAATTTTTAAAACACAAAAGTTGTAGATAATTGAATTATCTTTAAAACATAAAAGTTTTAATTCAGTAGATGTACTTATGCAACAATGTATGGTTTTAACTCACTGATAAGACAATTAACTAATTGGGATTTTAATTAACTAAATTAAACTAAAAGCAAAATATTAAACTAAGAATTAAATTAACTAATGAGAATTGAAATCGAATCTTATAAAAGAATAAACATGGGATCCTAACTTCATCAAATACTTCACTTAGAGTGGATGCCTTTAATCAATGCATGTGATGGTTTTGATATCTGATCAGACAACACGAAATAAGTATACGCTACTTCTCAGTATACGAATACCAAACTAACATACATCCACAAAAGAGATAGAAGATGAATAGACACCAATTATGCTTAGACCCTATATCTCTATAAGATTTGAAAACATAACGGTTGAAGAACAAGTTACCCATATTGATCACATAGGGCAACATAATATCTTTATTTACGCTACAAATCATGATGTTAAAACATCAACCTATCCTATGCTAGCATGGCAAGTTCTAAATCTCAAGATCCACTCTCATTTCGCAAGAGATTAACAAATTAGATGTTCATGACGCATCTAAACACATGAAACACAACCATACGAGGATATCAAGAATTCACCACACATAAATCTTTAAAGCAAACAAACTACTAAGCTACATAGATAAATCCGTTAGAATCCCATGACAACGATTAGCTCATAATCGAACCGCTCGTCATCATGGGATCTGATGAAACCATGATATAAAACAAGATATGAATGAAAGAAGTAATAATATTAATAAAACAAAGACTTGAGAAAACAAATCTATGATACAAAAGATGAAGTAGATCTAGATCCGTTGCTTGTCACGAGCGTTGAATCTTTTTCCCCTTTTCTCCCTTGCAAATCTAAACTATGATATGTACAAGATATATCTTCCTATTTTACAAGGGTTGGATTTGTTTATATAGGCACTCCAAGTCTTGCCCAACAAGAAAATATCCTAAATTACAATTAGAATTAGAAGAAACTACTCAAAATTCAATCAGAACTCGAACAGGGGCAAAAGAGTCATTTTTCTGCAACTCTGGCCGCAACCTGGCGCACCCTGCGCGAAATTGGCGTAGTCTGCGCGAGCTCATTCTGCCTACACGCTCCATTTCTGGCGCAGTCTGCTCAGCTTTTGGTGCAGACTGCCCAGCGACAATCTGATGGATTTTTTCTGCATGATTTCTTCGTTTTTCAGCCTTTTCTTCCCGTTCCTTTTGCATGAGCTTCCGTCTTTAATCCTTCTTGACTTGCATACTTCTTGGTAGCTGACAATAGCCTCCATTCTTCATTCCATAACATAAATCAACTCCAAAATGACGGAAACTTCACCCTTAATCGACATTTCTTCAACCTTGCACAATTACACAAAACACATCAAAACTACAACAAACTTGAGGCCAAAGCAATCAATTTAAGCCGATTTGAAATGCTCTAAATGGATATAAAATCCATTTATCAGGCGACCCCTCAACAAGGATCGATCTCAGGTTATAGTATGAAACAAGAATCTAAATTATAACAACTATTATACCTTCTAATCAGAAGCGCAGTCCAATACTGTTTGTGTCCATGCTGACTCTAAAATCTAACATGAATTGAACACCTTGCCACACTCATTCGAATTATAAGACGTAGGTAGACCATTCTCAAGTCTAGCTAAAAGGTTAGATGAATAAAACAAGAGTGAGCCAAAAATGCTCAGCAAGTGAATAGTGAAGTAATAGCTTCTAAATAAATTGTTACTAATAGGAATAAAGCTGGCTTCCAACAATAACAAGATGGTAGAATGATACAATTGGAAGCAATAGAATAATACTAGCACTTGGTAACAACAGGATATCAACTGAAAGGTAAAACAACAGTTGATAATTAAATATGTGTAAAGCAATTGACATTTCCAATAGTAAACCAATTTCATTTCACAATAATTTAAAAGTAATCATTCATTTCAAGAAAACTGATTGGAGGTTTTACTTCATAACAGACAATACGGGTGATCAGCCCATAAAGCCCCCATACCGGACACAAAGTCCCTCTGGACATTAATTCCTCTCATTAGGATAGCTTTGGTTCCAAAGAGGCAACACATTGGCCTATAAAGGTGTCGAACTGGATAGACCAGAACTACACTAATACATACACAAACCGATGGAACCAACATTACCCGTTCGCCCCGTCTCTCCAATCGTCAGGAATCCGTGGAAACCATTTAGACGGAGTTCCTAACATTTTTATTAAAAATCTCATTTTAGAACATTAAGCTTTGCAAAACTCTTTTTAACTTCATAAAACATTTTAATACTTAATCTTTTCGAAAACCTTTACTTCGAAGTACCTTCGTCTCTCTGATAACAAATCAACCCAGTCTAAGTAACTTCAATGTATTGTAAGAAAACAACTCATTTTGATTTGCAATGATAAAAGTCAAAGGGTTTGACTATGTTCTCTAACATCAATGAAATAGGGATACAAGTCTGAATCAAGAAGATGTAGACTCAAAGACATCAAGCTAATTGATCAGAGAATAATGAAAGAATTTCAACGTCAAAGGTCAAAGATGTGTATCATGACTAGTTTTTAGGGTAATTAACTCAATTTAAAAAGGTAATGAATATCAAAAATGGTAATCAAGTCTTTAGGTTAGTGGTTTGATCAACATTTCAATATATAGAGTTTTAAAACATTAAAGCAGGGCAACCAATCAATTTATGGAGATAAAGGTCTTGCATTTATGAAATAATGGTTAGACAGGGCATAATAAATAAGTCTCACTTTTCTAAATCAACGTTCGTTTGAATACGAATTTCAAAACAGGGTTTAGTAGCATATAGCTTTTTAAAACAAAGTTTTGTTGAAATAAGGTTCATTGAAAGTCAAGTTCAGTATAAATGTGATTCCTTAAAACATGGTTCGTTAAAACCTGGTTCGTTAAAACCTGGTTCTTTAAAACAGAGGTTCAGTAAAACTTGGTTTACTAAAACATTGTTCAGTAAGATAGAAATTAAGAAAACATGAGTAAGTAATACTTGAGTTAATAAAACTTGATTTGATAACTAGAATAAGGTTTATCAATCAATAAATATAAAACAGGCTTTAAGTTTTTGAAATCGTATTTAAGACTTAAAAGTTCGATTGAGTTCATAGGGTATAAGATGATAAACACAATAATGGTCTAAGATTAAAACAAAGGGACAGATTATAGAATCAAAGTTCAATGTTAATCTAAAGAAGGGTAGTCATAGGATGCACAGCAATCAATATATATCTAAGGATAATTCACAAGATAACTCAGTGGAAGGGTACAACAAGGTACTGATTACTTGTAAACTGATTTGAAAGAATATTTGATAGTTAATAGAAGCAGATATACTTCACTTGAACAATAAGTGAGGAATAGAAACACTTGCCTTAATATACGTAGTTTCGATTCCGAAACATCGATTCGTTATACATCAGTCTCTACTTCTTTGTACGTTGATCTCTAATTGACTATACATTCGTCTTTCCTCCATAATTCGTCAATATCGATACCAATACGCTTGTCAATTCTGATAAATATCTTCTTTATTAAAATTCCGTTTTACTCTCGTACTGGCTCTTAACCGGCCTCTTACTGGTACCTATATAAAGGTAAAGTACTACTTCAGTACACTTACAATCTTAATCGTCTAACTCTATTCTACCCAAACGAATCTTATAACGCTTTGTAATATAACACATATAGTACATGCAGAATATACTTGCAAAATAGTTTATCATAATCAAGTACATCACATAAACACATAACACATAACACAATAGCATGTTATTCTTATTAGAATGCTTTTATCGTACTTATCAAAATCCACCAAATTTTGGCAGCACCTCCTTTATTATATAGTCTATCCCGTCGGAATACAACCGACCCAATCAACAATCAAACAGTCCCAATATTCTATAATCATTTATCAAATCCAACTTGTACTTACGATTCACAATTCACTACAGAACTATAAATTCATAATACCACAGTGGTTACCAAAGAAATTGATATATCAAACCAACTAAGTAATACTTAACAATTATAACTTTCAAAGTTATACGAATTAATACTAAACACGTCTCATATAACGTTTAACACATAACATGTAGTATGTAATAATATATGTAACATACCACAAATAGTTTAGCGATCAATTATGTTAGCATAAAAACCATATGTCTAGTTATAACATAAAAAATAATCATCGAACCTAGATTTCAAGTTGACAAGTTCAGAAAGAAAGATATTTTACAACATCTATATGGACTCAAATAGAAATTTTTAAAACACAAAAGTTGTAGATAATTGAATTATCTTTCCAGAGAGTCTAAATCCATTTTCATACGAAGAACGAGGAATGAGATACGAATTTAACAAGGTCTCAGCAGTGCTAGCCATACTACCAAATTCATATCAATTTCACTATTAACAAAGCAAAATCAACTAACCATTCTTATAAATTCACAAGCAAATCAGTACCTTAATAATCATGAACTAACAAATCTTCAAAACATATTAACTAAACATTTATCAGTTCATAAAATTCGAATTAGCATAATCTTTATAATTAATAATCTAAAAATCAACTAATAATCGCATAATACACATGCAATTTGTTTTGTACCTGATTAACACATCAAATTAATCTCATAAACATCACCAACTGATAAACAACCACAATCAAGCCGCCGGTTCAGCGGAGTTCATCACCGGCGGCGGTAAGTTCTCGGGAAAAGCCCATACGGGTCTTTCTTCACCAAAAACTACACCAAACTCCAACACAAGCAAGAAACAAACAAATAGAGTTAATTTAGAGGGTTCTTAAAGCTTGCATGTCACCCCCAACACACATATACACACACGGTTAAACATATATATACACAAATGCATACAAACAAGGTAACAAAAGAAAGAGAATAGAGAGAGGAGTATGAAAATGGGTTTTAATCAAACAAACAAGTGGAATTTGACCTTGCATGTAAGGGTTGGAGAATATTGACATTGATACCATCATCACCAATTTTTCATCAAGAAGTGCTAGACGAAGTTGTTTTTCTTAATTTATCGCTTGTGTACGGTATGTTGATATCCAAACTAGTTATTCGATTTATAGCTAGACTAGTTTTATTGCCATTAATTTTTATGTTAGTACTATGATGTTTCATTTGTTTGATTTTATTAGAAATTATCTTGAATTATTTTTGGTATTATCATATTAAATTTTTTGGGGGAAAAAAGATTTAGGGCCCTTTTTCGAGTTTCGCCCTGGGCCCTAATAAAGTATGGAACGGCCCTGGCAGGTGGGAGAGAGCAAAAATGAGAGAGAAAGAGACAGCACAGCCATGAGAAAGAAGAAGAAAAGGGTCTGATCTATTTACAATGTCCAGGGGCAAAATGGGCATTACAAAGATGCTGAAAATAAATAATAATTTCTGAAAATCCTTTTCTAAAAATCTGTTTTAATCATTTTAAAATCGAAATAAAATAGAACATTTGGGGAAAATTTATTTTTAAAATTCTAAAATGAAATTTAAGAAATTAAAGACCTCCCCATATTTTTAAAATAATTTTAGAGTCAAAAATGAATTTTATATGAATTTTCGAAATAAAGAACCTTTAAATAAAATAAAGCTTTTTAAATCATTCAAAAATACTTAAACACGCAATTAAATACTCCCAATGATTTTATAAGAATTTTGGAAGATTAAAAATGCATGATTAAAATGGCTTTAATGCTCCAAAAATACAACTAAAATTCCACAATCATATATAACACTTACCAATCATCACATAATCATACAAACATGATTCTACACATACTTTGAATCCTCAAAAATATTCATATCACATAATTCACCTTTAACGATTAATTAAACACTTTAATAATTACAAAAAATTCTAGCCCGTTATACTTGTTGTAAACAATTCGCGTGGCCTGCTAACACTTTTGAACGGGCTCCGTACAAATACTTTTTTAACCCGCACAGCTTATAATCTTTAATTAATAAATAATTAATTTAATTCAAAAATTATAAAAATAAATATTTAATATTATTAGATATTTATAAATATAATTTTCTAATTAAATAAAACATTTATTAATATAAATAAATCCTTAGATGTGTCAATCAATAAAGAAATGAGCCGAAAGCAAAACAGCACAGCGCGTTACCAACCCGACAATTTTCGCAGCGCTTAACTCTTGCTTGTTAAGCAAATGAACCTTGACCTGCTAAACATATTCTCACAAACGGGGCCTATTTTGTCCTATTAGAGACGGCTCGTAAAATGTTTTTTAACCCGCACAGCTTATAATCTTTAATTAATAAATAATTATTTTAATCCAGAAATTATATAAATAAATATCTAATATTATTTGATATTTATAAATATAATTTTCTAAATAAATAAAATATTTATTAATATAAATATATCCTTACGCTCTAAGCTGCAATCTGTTGAGGGTCTGGAACCAGACTCCTTTTGCTTAACAAAAAATATATCAATTCCAACCGGGATTCCAGCTTTAAGAAAATATCACTTTCCATATTTTTGTGATAATTCTATTTCCTCATTGCTCGTCCAGGTGTAACCTACGCTCTCTTGAGGATCTGAAGCCGGACTCCTTTTGCTTAACGAAAAATATATCAATTCCAATCGGGATTCCCGCTTTAAGAATATATCATTTTCCATATTTCTCTGACAATTCTATTTCCTCATTGCTCGTCCAGGTGTAAGCTACGGTCTCTTGAGGATCTGAAACCGGACTCCTTTTGCTTATCAAAAAATATAACCATTCCAACTGGGGTTTCAGCATTAAGAATATATCACTAAGAATTTCTTTATGATAATTCTTTTTCCTCGTAGCCAGTCCACTTGATAATAAAATCCTTGTGATTAAATGATTTAGCACTTTTGTTGCTTGCACAATGATTTTCTTTATACCAGTCTTGACTTCCTCAGACATTGTGCTCTTTTGACAACTCTTAATTCCGAATTGAGGCAAAAATCCATCGTATTTAGCCTTTTATCGCCACGATACCTAAAGTTGCGAGTTCTCCGCAACAAAGACTGAAACAACATAAATAAATTAAAAGATACAACATACTTAAGGACAAACCACCAATCTAGGTCCATTTAGCACATAATAAGTGGATATAAAATCCACTTATCACACCCCCAAACTTAAACCGATGCTTGTCCTCAAGCGAAAACAGACTCGACCACCTCTAAATGCATGAATGCAACTGATGCAAGGATCCCATAGGCAAAGCAATAACCAATTTAGCAGAGTGCCTTAGAGAATGTGATAATTCCAAATAGAGATCGATTAAATACCCGCATATTAACATTTACAAGCACAGAAACGTGCGTGTGTGCTTAGCTCACCAGATGTACTCCCTACACTAGTTCAAAAACATAGCCTATTCTTTGACCAAACAATCACAAGTTTATAAAAAGAGAACGTTAAACACTTAATAACTCAGAGACACCTTCATACTTATTCAAGTTTGCCAAGGATTCAACATGCTTTATTTAGATCATTCAACTGCTATATATACAAAACTATGCTACTTATGCTTATTTGACCGTGCAATGGTTGAGGTCCCTAAAGACTTATGCACTAATACTCTTGTAGCGAGCGTTGGGTTAATAGATCCCAGACCGAGAAAGCCTTAGGTCACTAGGCACAAAGTCCCCTAGAACTTAATTGCTCGAGTATTAATGAGTCCAACCGCAGTCAATTATGCCCATATACACTCATATTTTTTTCTCTTTTTTTTCTTATTATTATTATTATTAATTTTTCCTTTTTTATTATTTTTTTTAAAATGAGTGCGTTTCGCTCCATCTCATTCCACCCCTAGACTAATCATAATATGTATATGAGCAGCTACTAGCCTTTGACGCCTAACCTTATTAACTCTCTTAGCTACTAAACTTTCAGCAAGCAATCATTGGTTTCCCCCAAACTTATAGTTTAGTGCTCTTATGTAATCAAGGGAATACACAACATTCTAAATATAAACAAGTGATTATTCTTAACAAAACAACAAGTATGTTCCGGAACTAGTTCAAGAGCAATCGCTGAGACTCTGTTAAGAATGTGTTTCTGTAGCATGCAAGTCAATTCATAAGTATTTAAATCAGCCCTCTATTCATCATTATCACACTCAGATTCATCACTGGGTACTAAACAGAACCACCAAGCACTACGGGATCAAGGAAAATATGTTATGCAACTAATCATGAATATGCAATTTTTTTTTTGAAATTATACTAGCATGGTATATTATGAACTACAAGAAACTGTATGCAATACTATGACTCGATTAATCAATTATCCTAAATCACCCCCAAACTTAAAATATTCAATGTCCTCATTGAAGGTATAGATAAAGGATAAAAGAGAACTCCCCTAATTGTTGGCATCGTCACCCTCCTCGGGTGGTGAATCAAGTGATGGAAATGCTACATGAGCTTCAAACTGAAGTCAGTCTACCTCGAAAGAAGAATTTTTCTTTTGCGAAGCAAGCTCCTGTAATCCGTCAATGACCTGCAAACATAACATAATACTAAATAAAATCAAACTAAAAATAAAAACATAAAACCTATGGGTTGCCTCCCATGAAGCGCTTGTTTATTGTCGCTTGCTTGACGATTCTGCTGCTTGATCATGTTGGGGCAAGAATAGCGGTGACTTCCTCACGGTTCACCGTACCACCGAAGTAATGTTTCAATCGCTGTCCGTTCACTTTAAACGGATTATCAGGGAACCTATCATAGATCTCGACGGTGCCGTGCGGAAAAACATTTTTTTGGTGAATGGACCCAACCATCTTGACTTGAGCTTTCCTGGGAAAAGTTTGAGTCTAGAGTTGTACAAAAGGACTGATTGACCTGGTTCAAATGATTTATGTACCAACTTCCTATCATGCCATCGTTTTACCTTTTTCTTGTACATTTTTGAGTTCTCATATGCCCGCGAACGGAATTCCTCAAGCTCATTCAATTGCAGCATTCGCTTTTCACCTGCAGCTTTCATATCAAAATTTAATTTCTTTAAGGCCCAGTAGGCCTTGTGTTCTAGCTCAGCCGGAAGATGACAAGCCTTTCCATAAACAAACTGAAATGGCGACATTCCCAATGGAGTCTTGTATGTCGTCTTGTATGCCCACGCAGCTTCTTCTAATTTCAGCGACCAATCTTTCCTGGATGGATTAACCACTTTTTCTAGGATCCTATTGATCTCCCGATTGGAAACTTCTGCTTGCCCATTTGTTTGGGGATGATAGGCAGTAGCGACACGATGGGTTACACGATATTTGGCCATGAGTGCTGTGAACTACCGATTACAGAAATGAGACCCTTCATCGCTGATTATTGCTCGTGGTGTTCCAAAGCGTGTGAATATATTCTTGTGCAGAAAGTTTAATACCACTTTAGCATCGTTTGTTGGCAGAGCTTTGAATTCTACCCACTTGGACACATAGTCCACCGCTAGTAGAATGTACTGGTTGTTGCACGATGAGACAAATAGTCCCATGAAGTCTATCCCCCAGACATCAAAGATTTCCACTTCTAGGATCATGTTGAGGGGCATTTCATTCCTTTTGGAAATATTTCCCACTCGTTGACACCTATCACATTTCAGTACAAAGTGATGTGCATCTTTGAACAATGTTGGCCAGAAAAAACCTGCTTGTAACACTCGGGCAGCTGTCCTTTCCCCACCATAATGACCTCCATACGTGGTGGAATGACAATCCTGCAGAATACCCTCTGTCTCGCTGTAGAGTATGCAACGTCTGATCATCCTGTCTGCACATTGTCTGAACAAGAATGGCTCATCCCAATGATACCATTTTACGTCATGCAGAAACTTCTTTCGCTGGACTGACGAAAATTCGGAAGGGATGATATTGCTCACTAAGTAGTTTAAAATATCTGCAAACCATGGCTCTTCCCCTTGCACCACAAACAGTTGCTCATCGGGAAAGTATTCATTAATTAGAGTATTATCCCCATTAGCTCTTCCATGACCTTCCAGCCGTGATAAGTGGTCTGTCACTTGATTTTCCGTTCCCTTCCTATCTTTTATTTCTAGCTCAAATTCCTGCAGCAAAAGAATCCATCGAATCAGACGCGGCTTTGCATCTTTCTTTGAGATCAAGTATCTAATTGCCACGTGGTCTGTGTAAACTGTAACTTTCGTGCCAAGTATATATGATCTGAATATGTCAAACCCATAGACGATTGCAAGAAGCTCCTTTTCAGTGGTGGTGTAATTCAGTTGTGCATCAGTGAGGGCCTTACTAGCATAGTAGACCACATGGAACACATTCTTCTTCCGTTGGCCCAGAACAACTCCCATCGCAAAATCACTGGCGTCACACATCATCTCAAATGGATCGTCCCAATTAGGTGTTGTAATGATGGAAGCAGTAGTCAGCTTTTCTTTCAAGTGCTCAAATGTAGCCAAACAATCTTTATCAAACTTGAAAGGTATGTCTTTCTCCAACAAATTGCATAACGGCTTAGAAATTTTGGAGAAGTCTTGTATGAATCACCGATAGAAACCTGCATGTCCAAGAAAGCTACGGATTCCTCTAACTGAGATTGGAGGAGGAAGTCTTTCAATAGTCTCCACTTTAGCCTTGTCCACTTCGAGTCCCTTGCTAGATACCTTATGCTCGAGAATAATTCCCTCTTGCACCATGAAATGGCATTTTTCCAAATTGAGCACCAAATTGGTCTCAACACATCGTTTCAGCACCAGACGCAGATTATTCAAGGCCTCATCATAAGAAGTTCCAAAAACTGAAAAATCATCCATGAAAACCTCCACATTTATTCTAATCATGTCAGAGAATATGGCCATCATGCATCTCTGAAAGGTGGCAGGCGCGCCACAGAGTCCGAATGAAACCCGTCGGAAAACAAAAGTGCCAAAAGGACAAGTGAATGTGGTCTTCTCCTGATCTTCTGGAGCAATACAAATCTGATTATAGCCTGAATACCCATTAAGAAGGCAATAATACTCATGGCCAGCCAACCTATCCAGCATTTGATCGATGAATGGAAGAGGAAAATGATCTTTTCTGGTGGCCTTGTTTAGCTTCCGATAATCCATGCATACTCTCCACCCTGTGACTGTCCGAGTAGGGATGAGTTCATTCTTTTCATTTGTTACCCCTGTCATGCCTCCTTTCTTAGGCACTCATTGCATCGGACTCACCCAAGAACTGTCCGAAATAGGATAAATGATCCCTGCTATAACGCCCTAGAAAATTTCGTATTTTATAAATATTTATTTAATATAAATTATGGATATTATTATGTGATTATTGTTGGAAAGTGGAATATGTGTGAAATTGTGTTTATGTGAATATTGTTGTAAAGGTGAAACGTATGTGAGATGGTGTTTATGTGATTATGTGATGATTTGGGTAAGCTGTAAAGGTTTGTGTAAATTTATTTGTATTTTGAGGATTTAAATATATTTAAATCATGTATTTCTAATCCTCTGTCAATTTTATAAAATTATCGGAGGGATTAAAAATCATGAAATCTTTTGAAATAATATCTTTATATATTTATTGAGTTTTTAAAATTGTTGGGTGGATTAATTTGGGTGTTTTAGTATTTTAATATGATTTTTAGAGTTTTATTGCATTTAAAGGATCAAAACTTGTAAAATCCATATTTAATTCATTTTTGATCCTAAAAATATTTTAAAAATATTTGTGTGCTCGTAATTTTATATTCTTTATTTTAAAAATGAAAAGTGTAATTTTTTGAATGTTCTATTTAATTGTGATTTATAGAAGTCATTTATTAGAGTGTATTTGGGCCGAAAAGAGGGTAAAGTGGCAATAAAAAGTAAATTGGGCCAAGCCCAATATAACACAAAACACACACACACACGCAGAAAAGAAAACGGGGAGAGAGAAAGAGAAAGGGAGAAAAGAAAAAGAGGAAAAAAATTAGGTTTTTTAGGAATTAAAATTTGGGAAAATTGAATTGGGGTGAGATGGTGAAACCAATTAGTGATATATACATATATGTACGTGTATATGTGTGTAAAAGGGGTGGAGGGTCGCGGTTTTGCAGCAAAAGGGGGCGGGGGAGCAGAAATTCGATGGAGGCTGGTTGGGGTGGCGCGCGGTGGCGCAGCAACGGGATGGTGGCGGTGATCGACGACTGCCACGGTGGGGAGAGGGACGGCAGTCCCTTGGCGAAGGAGCAGCAGTAGTGAAGAAGGAAAGAGTGGGGCTGGTAGAAAGAGAGAGAGAGAGAGAGAGAGAGAGAGAGAGAGAAAAAAAAAAAGGAAAAAGGGGGGGGATTGATTCTTGGAATTTTCGTGGGAGAAATTTGGAAAGGTATAATATTTTTATTCATTGATTTATTTATTTTTCATTTTCGATGTAATTGTTTAATTCTCGTGTTAGATAAAATTATTCGATTATTGTAATTTAATTAGTTTAAATTGCAAGTTAGATATTTTGATTTTCGTAATTAGATTAGAGTTGTAAATTGTGGATATTGTTATGTTTCGTAGTTTAATTCGGAAAAGTTTATAATTGTTAATTAATTGTGAGATTAATTGTGAGTTTGATTATATGTTTTGGTGATTATTTAGTTGCTAATTGTTATTATTGTGTACTAATTTCGGAAGTTGAAATTTGGGGATTATGTCGAATGTTGGGGTTGAATATTTTGTTTAAGCTGCTCATATTAGTGAGTAATTTATATTAATGGTTCCGGTATTTAGTTTGAATATATTAGTTGAATTGTTAATTGCTAATTGTGATTTTCGGAAGATATGTAGAGTTTATACGATTTTACAAATTGTAAAATGTTTATATGTTAGATGGTATAAATCGAGTCATAGTGTTTGACGGTGTTACTATGTATAAATGGTTATATGCTAAATGCCATAAGCTGAGTTATAAGTAATTGTGGAATGTATAATTGTAAATTACTTGGTGTTGGTTTATATGGATAAAATGTCGTAGTCGAGTCATAATATTTGTTAGATACTATACTTGTCAAATATGTGGTGGTGAGTTATATGTATGGTTTTCAAATGTTAAATATAGTAAAGTTAAACTGTTATTTTATTTTCTTACGTGTTGAGGTGCCGCATGTCTGGGCGGGTAAATTTCTTTACATGTTTAGGTGCCGCATGTCTGGGCAGGTAAATTTCTTTACATGTTTAGTTGCCGCATGTTCGGGCGGGTACTTTTCTTACTTGTTTATTTTATGTTGCTGCAATTGAGGCAACTTGATTTTCCTTGGGTTGTTGAATTGAAAAACAGGGGAATAGTCCTATTTACGAATACTTCATGCCGAAATTTTGTAAAATTCCCCTACAAATCTATTTAAAAATCTATTTTTATTTTATTAGATGATTTGAAAGTATGTTATGATTTCTAAGGGTCTAGGTAAATATGTAATAGTTGATGTGAAGATTGAGGCGTGTTATTGTGTTGAAGTGTTTGCCACTAGATAGTATTTAGGTATTAAGTGGCCACCTGTGTTAAGTGTTTATGTGAAGTGTTTATTTGACCTACTTGGTTATACTAAAGCTATTCTATGAATAAAATTGTATATGTTTATATATGATATGTGTATAATCGATATAGGACGCGCATGGATAGAATAGAGCAAACAATAAGGTTTTTCTTGAGTTAATACTGAAATAGTATATGTCCTTGTAAAGGTTCGAAGAGGAGACCTGGCCAAGAGCAGTGCGCGGGTAAACGGAAAGACAGACAGAAGGACAGGTATCAAAGCCGATGGGAGTATTGACGTGGAAGTTGGTGAGTTACGAAGTGGAAATGGTAGTAGGGCCAAATAAAAGGCTAGCAAGTAAAGAATTGTCATGAAACTGAGTTGTGGATCGATGTTAAGGTCGAGAACTAATTAAATCGAGGCAAGTGTCTTGCTCTCACTTATCATTCAAGTGATGCAATCCAATTCCTTTGTGGTATGGATTGATCAAGTATGTTTAGAAAATGATATACTTCTTCAGTTAGCGTGAAAATATTTATGTTTCCCACCCATAGTTCAAATACCAAATTTTCAAAGAACCTTATCAATAACTTTTTCCCGCATATTATTTTATTCATGGGATGTTAAAGCCTCCTTAGTGGAAGGCCTTTCTTTTATTTTTAAGTTGTTCCTAAAATTGTTTAAGGAGCTCTCTAAATAGAGAGAATTCAAGTTTCAAATTCCTGTTAATACCTGTTAATAAAATTTCTGATTTTTAGCATAATTTCACCAGTGAACCCTTTCTCTTTAAAAATGTTTTCTCCAAATTGATTTGAAATTTATTATCCTAAAACTGTCTTTTTGCAATTAATCGTTTAAGCTGTCTTACTCATTTACGTTGAGTCAAATCTCACCACGTGTTGAAAGATTTTATTATTTTGCAGTGCTTAATCATGATCCGGCTCCAACTTAGAATATTACTGTTGATTATCTTGTTGCACTTTATATCTTTTATTGTTGCTTAATTCGATTCTCTCATTAATCGAGTTATTGATGTTATGACCCCAGTTACTTATAGTATCTTGTCGAAATGGATTCAAAGTATTGTTCTTTATATTCTCCACCCCACTTATTACCGAACTTGTCAGTATTTATTAAAGATCTTGACTAGTTGGTTATTCCCTTGTATCATATCGAACTTGTCGATACCAGCAGATATTGTTGCTTCCTCATTAACTCTTAATCATGAATTATTCGGGACATGAGTTTCCAGTTGTCCGGTTAACAAATGTTGTCGATTGTTCCGACACCTATTGTGGCTGATATAGAATTGGAAATGTGTTTAAAAAGTGGCCCTTAGGGCGTAAAACCCTTCGGGGTGGGACCTTATTATGGTCGAAAGTTAAGGCCAATGTGTGCCATGGATCCAATTAAGGACATTGCTGTGTGCGTTTGTCCGGGGTTAGTGCGTGACTGATCAACAGCCTAACCTTGATGTTTTTTTAAAATAAATAAAAATTCCAATTCTAATCTATAGTCTGAAAATTGAGATGTTCAGTTCTTGACTCCTTGGAAGTATGTTTTAATAATATTTTGATATCGGAACTCTTATCAGTTCTAGTTTCTGATGCACCTTATTAATGTGAATTGTTGGCCCTCGTGGCAATCTAAAAGTTGATATAACTGATTCCTTCATAGAATGAAATGAAACCCCTTTGTTTATCAGAATTGTCATCGTTATTGAAATTGTTATCACTATTGAACTTACTGAGCATTGTTGGCTCACTCTTGCTTGTTTATTTTCTTCAGTTAATAGAGAGGATTAGTGGACCTAGTAATGGTCAGTGGTGATGCTTTCCAGCAGCGAGAGGAGACGATCGGGTTATTGAATCTCATCGGATAGTGGTTGGGAATTGGTCGAGGTGGGACATTTAGATAGACAGAAATCTCAAGTAGTTATAAAAATTGTATAATAGTTTTATTCTGAAAATGGTTGTAAATTTATAATTCGATAGTTTGTTTCATACCATAACCTATATGCAATCTTGGTTAAGGGATTTTTATTGTTTTCTATTGTCATAAAATGTTTATAATCAGAGTTGTAAGAAATTGATGGTGATTAGTGGCCCCAAATCTGTAACCTGGATTCTGGGATACTACACCTACATCCAGCCATTTAAGAATTTCATTCTTCACCACTTCTTTCATGATTGGGTTGAGTCTTCTCTGCTGCTCTACAGATGGTTTGCTACCTTCCTCAAGAAGAATTTTATGCATGCAATAAGAAGGACTGATTCCTTTAATATCTGCAATGGTCCATCCAATCGCTGATTTGAACTTTCTCAAAATATGCAACAGCTTGTCCTCTTCACTACCTGACAGGTTAGCAGCAATAATAATAGGTAATGTAGATGCATCACCTAAATATGCATACCTTAAGTGATCCGGTAGAGGTTTGAGTTTGAGTTTAGGAGCTTCCTCACTAGATGGCTTAAGGCGTTCTTGAGAATCCCTGATATCTGCTAAGCCAAGTGACTCATGTGGTGTGCTGAACCTCTTTTGCTATCAACAGGAAAGATCAGTTTATCCACCTTAACCAAAACATCCTCTACTATACCTCTCGGATATGTGATCGAACAATCAGCTAGCTGTAATGAGATATTAGTAGGCTTTGGATCAGGGAGTCCCAGTTGAACAAAAATAGATAGCGGCATTAAATTTATACTTGCTCCCAAGTCGCATAAACATTTGTTAAATGATATATTGCCAATTGTGCATGGTATTGTGAAGCTTCCTGGATCCTTGAGTTTTGGGGGCAATTTCCGTTGCAGAATATCACTGCATTCTTCTGTTAAAGCAACGGTTTCTAATTCTTCAATTTTAGCTTCCTTGATAAAATACTCTTCATGAACTTAGCATAACTCGACATCTGTTCCAATGCTTCTGCAAAAGGTATATTAATATGTAGCTTCTTGAATACTTCTAAAAACTTTGCAAATTGCTTATCCAATCTCTGCTTCTCGAGTCTCTGCGGATATGGTTTAGGGGGGTAGATTTGAGTGTTTGCAATTTTATGCTCCTGAGATGCTTTCTCAGATGGCCTGTTGACACTCTCCGGTTTGTTGATACTGATTTCAGGTTTCGAGATCTTCGTTTGTTCCTCCGTATGGTGTGGCTGCCCTGTGCCTCCGGCTGTTCGATTACCTTTTCAACTTCTTGGTCCTTTGTGATTTTGCCAGATCTTAAAGTGATAGCTTTGACTTGCTCTTTGCCATCCCTTTTTCCAGGGTTTGTTTCTGTGTCGCTAGGAAGAACCCCTTGCGGCCTGTTGAGTAAGGCATTTGCGATTTGGCCAATTTGGTTTTCCAGAGTTTTAAGAGATACAGCCTGGCTTTTACACATCAATCTTAGTTCTTCCAATTCTGATTTCTCAGCAGACTGTTGGCCTAGATCGGCATTATATTGTTGATAAAATCCCGGAGGTTGAGATTGTTTCAGGGCATATTGATTCTGAAGTTGTTGCCCCTACTGTTGATGCGATCCTGAGGGATTGTATGGTCTGGCCCCATACTGCTGATTTTGGGGTTGATGGTATGGTTGTTGTTGATATGGCTATGGTTGCTGTGTTTGATATGGTGGTTGAGTTTGATATGGTAGTGGTTGCAATCCATTTTTATTGTTGCTCCAGCTGAAGTTAGGATGGTTTTTGTTGCTGGGTTGGTAAGTGTTTGGGACTAGGTACTGTTGATTTTGAAAATTTCTTACAAAGTTTACTGATTCATTAGAAATTGCACATTGATCCATTTCATGTCCACCGGCGCATAGCTCAGAAACACTCGCTACTTGCTGTATCCCATAATTTGTCAAAGAATCCACCTTCATGCTTAGTGCTTCAAGCTGAGCTGATAGGGATGTGGCTGTGTCAACCTCGAGGATTCCTGCCACCTTGTGTTGAGGCATCCTCTGTGTCGGATTCTGATACTCATTAGTCGCCAACATTTCAATTATCTCGTAGGCGGCTTCATAGCTCTTAGCCCATAAGGCTCCTCCTGAAGCTGCATCTATGATTGGTCTTGATTGCCATCCTAGACCATTATAAAAGCAATTAATCACCATCGAGTTTGGCATTCCATGGTGAGGGCATTTTCTTAGCATTTCCTGATAGCGCTCCCAAGCTTCACATAAAGATTCCCCCGTCTGTTGTGTGAACTGAGCAAGAGCATTCCTTATGGCAGCTGTTTTTGCCATGAGATAAAATTTAGTGAGGAACTTTTGATCGAGTTCTTCCCATGTTGTTATCGAGCCAGCTGGAAGAGAGTGAAACCATCCATTAGCTTTGTCCCGCAGAGAAAATTGAAAAAGCCTCAACTTTACAGCATCATCTGACACGTTGTTGAATTTGAATGTGTCACAAATCTCTATGAAGTTCCAGATATGTATATTTGGATCTTACGTTGGCGCTCCCCCGAACTGGACAGAGTTTTGTACCATCTGGATTGTGCCAAGCTTGATTTTAAATGTGTTGGCTGCAATGGCTGGCCTGACGATGCTTGACTGAATGTCATTGATTTTCGGTTGAGAATAGTCCATCAACGTATTGGGCACAACATCCGCCATTTCTAATGCTTCTTCCAGCTTTATTACGGTTCTTGATTTAAGAGTTTGGGCACGCGTTCGCATAAACAACTCAAGATCCTTGTAACACCCCCAGATCCGGGGTCGGGGATCTGGTCGTTACGGTCTCAACTCCAAAAATAATCCTTGAACTTGAATCAAAATAAATAAACTGCACATTATGACCCCACAATAATATCACACCACACAAACAGTTATAGTCCCAGAGATGAAATCAGAGTAATCCATCGTATATTATTAATCACTGGTTTGAGTTTTTACAACTCAAAAGAATAACATTCAACTTCCAAACTCTTTGCCATCCATTTACAAGTCATATAAATAAATATAACTGGTACTCAGAAGCTGAAGATTAGTCTATCCCTGGCTCTCTGCTCCCCAATGGTAGCCACATCGTCCTCAGGTTACGGACCATCTGCTCTATCTGTTGTTGTGATATAAATAATAAAGCAAGGGTAAGCCAACGCCCACCAAAATAATATAACTGGACAACAATATATATAATAGTTCAAACGAGTTTTGAAACCATATGCCATGCATTTAATGAACATAATGCCAGTATAATATGAACGATGAAGTTACAAGGTAACCCAACATATACTTTCCATAGAAGTATCTGATGCACAAAAATATGAACAAGATGTCATCATATATCACAAAGAGGAACTTGCAAGAAATAATGCAATTCCAGTTTTGAACACTTTTCAACCCTGCCAACATAGAGAATGTTGCAGAAAATTTCTAACTTCGAAAGATGAACCAATCCCGGAGCATTGACGCGCCAGGATCCATAACATTTACGATGATTAGTCGCCAGTTATGCTTCCCATCATTGTTCTCTACATGTAGTCCACCGACCTCTGGAACCCCCCGGCCAACAAGATTTAATAAATGAACAGCAACCAAGTTGCGAGTTAAAAGAATAGTTTCAAAAGATTTATGACCGGGAAGTCAACAAGATAAATAACATTTCTCAAGTAAGGTTCCCTTATTATTTGGAAGATAGATTCGAAGGAAGAATGAAATTTTGAGAACCTTTCTTGATATAATATTAATACTAATACGACTCCGAAGTAATTTTATAATAATCGAAGGTCGAAGATAATATTTGAAGTCATTTCAGAGTATCGGATAAATATTCAGAGAATATTTATTGAATCAGAAATAGTTAAAGAAGACTTATAACTATGAACGAATATTTAAATCGAAAGAGAAGATTTAAATCGAAGTATTTCTCAGAATAATTCTCGAGGGAATAAAGAGAAAATATTTATGAAATAATTAAATATTTAAATGAATATTCAAAATAATATTCATTTAATTAATAAGACTTGAAAGGAATATTAAATATAATATTCGATAAATAAATATAACATCAGATTAATATTTAAAATAATATTCATTAAGTAAATGGGAACTTAAATGAATATTCAAATAGTAATATTCATTTAATGAATAATAATCTAAATGAATATCGAAATAATATTCATTTAGTAATCTAAGCTTTAAAGGAATATTCGAAATAATATTCGATAAATGAATCGACTTTAAATGAATATTGAAAAATAATATTCATTGAATAGATAACGTTCAAATAATTATTTGAGGTAATGATCGTTAATTAAATGATCGGACGAATATTCAAATAATATTCGTCAACCAAATAATGGAAAATATTTACTTAAATATTTCCCTCGAAGGTAATTACGATATATCAAGAAGTATTGACTCCCGGTTTATATTCAACGAATACGATATATATGCCCTTCTCTAAGGGACTTCACAACATCCGGCTTATAACTGATTATATCGTAACTAGCTTATAAGCCAACTTAGAATCAGGGAACAAGTATCACAATATACTTTGAAAACAAGCATGCATGCTATGGCATATATAAAACAGCAATCACATATATATATTATCACAACAACAGGTTCAAAGGTTTGAACACTTGTCTGGTATTCCCGCTGTGCTAATGGTATGACTCGGGGTGGTCTGGCAATCTATAAACAACCAAAATTGTCCCGGGTTAATCAATTATCACTTTGAAACGCCAAGTAAATACTTTACTTAAGCGAAAGCACGTTTTCAAGTTATCGCTCATTAACACCGTTCTGACCCGACACTTGCTCGTAATTACGGCTCGTCATTACACTTACACTTGGTATATACTTAAGTCATGTAATTGCTAAGGTACGTCATTTACGAACCAAGATTATATCTCGAGTTTTATCGCCCGTTTTCTAAGTGATTAACCAAAGTCATAACCAAGTGTTCTTTTAAGGGGTTCATTCGTACATAACCTCGATTCGAACATTTTTATAAAATCGGAAAACGATCCGTTTCACATGTGGTTTTCTCTCACACCTTTCTTATGACCCCTAGTATTTAATTACCAAGGTTCGCCACTGAATTAACTTCGTTAAGGGGTTTCAATTTCAATTACGAACTCGCATTTACGGTTTCGAACTACGTTTAGTAAATCGGCCATAATTCCTAAACCGTAAGTCCGTTTGTTTCGATTCTTTCGCCAAAATGATCTATGACTCGAGATCTATAAGGGTATGTCAAATACTTAACCAGATTCGACACTATGACCTACTGTGATGCACGGTTTTCAATGATATAACGAAAATCGGGCATTATAACGGCTATGTTTACACGCTTTTCCAAATTTTTATCATCATCAAATCATCCTCCAACAACAACCAATTCAAGACCTAAAGTTTCTCATCTATTCTAGGTCATGATATCTCAATAACAACTCAAATCCAACAAGTATGAAACATCAATAACAACCAATTATGTATAAATGGATCTAAACATACTAACACTTCTCCATCATATATCCATCCAAAAAGATCCATAAACTCAAAGTAGTACTAAGGGTTCTTGAGCTTCATACCTTCCTTAGAGAGTGAATAACACTTGTTAAGCCTTGAATGATCCTTAAGTAGCCTTAGTATACTTGAATCAATCAAAAGAAACAAGAACACAAAGTTAATACTTAATAGTTACTATTCATCATCATCTTCTTGATTTTTGAAACTATGCTAGAGATGGAATTTGAAGCTCAAATTTCTAGGAGAGTATGTTGATATAGTGGAGAACTTACATGATTTAATTCATGGCCATTGAAGGCCAAGAGCATGGACTTCCATTTCAAGAAAAATGGGCCGAGAGTTTGGTTCTTCAAGGAGAAATGATGGAATGTTTCACTTGGTTGCTTTTGATCTCATCTACTTTGTGAATTATTGGTTGTACTTGGAAAATATCTTGCCCATAAAGCTACTTTAATAAAGGCATGAGGTCATTGCATGCATCACTTGAGCCATGTGTTGGTTTATCTTGTTTTGTAAGCTAAGCACTTAGTTAGCTCTCAATTGATCTAGTTCCTTTGGTAACTACTTGGTTACTTGATTCTATCCACTTGCACATGCTTGTATCTTGGTTCTCTGCTTGTTTCTTTGTCCGGTTATTGCTCAATTTGACTGATTGTTCGGAGGAATATCTTAAGGATTTCCAGTTAGGGTTTTACCAGAAACCTTCTTAATATTTATTATAATATTCTCCATCATTCTTAATAATTCACGAATCCATATTCCTTAAATCCTTTTAATAACCTCTTAGGTCTTTCAGCATCCAGGGAAATCTTGGAGAAAATAAAAGTGCCGTTTTTCAGAATCCGACAGCTTTTATATACACTCTTTTTCCCCCTTGTTCTTTACTTATTCTTTTAGGGTTATATAGATGTCCCGGTTCTCTTTCGATCGTTCCTTAACCCTTTTACGGAACCACTGGACTGATAACAGATTTCGATTTGGATGATATAAGAATAACCTTTCCCTTTGGAATTATCAAATCTTAATTTCCTAGGAGATAGATAATTCTTATCTAGATTGTCAACCAATAGCATTCTTCATGACATATAAATATTTGAATCCAAATCCATTCCATTCATTAGAACATTCGTTACATCATAGCCGTACCCACTATTCACTATTACATCCATACATAATAAAAAGTTTTAATTCTATCCAAAATCTGGGTTCTTACAGTCTCCCCTCCTTAAAAGGATTCCGTCCCGGAATCAGGTAGGAAGCAAAGAGTCGTTTGTCTGTCGTTTCACTTTTTAGCTTCCCGGTCAATTCTTAGTCGTTCTACCCTTTCTCAGCACATCTTCTAGTGCTACAATACATACTTTATCCTTTTTCCATCAACTTTGCTACTTTTCGGACAACACACTATCCGGGTTATGCTCTTACTCAGTCTTATCCTTATTGATACCTGCAGTAACATTGGTATCACTATCGTACTATGAATTTGGAGGTAACCTCGCTCGCACTATGCATTTCCTGATCGCTTTAATCTTCGCAATCTCGATCAATATAGAGAAGTGGAAAGATTTATTGAGAGATCACTATGATCAATTGAACCTTTGTTATATTGCATAGTTAGTACAGAAGGGGGCCAGCCTTTAGTACTTGACAAGCAATTAAACAAGTTGTGGTATTCCACTTAGACTTCTATCACACAGACAGATAGTCACGTAGCAGTACCTCCCCTCCTAAAAGGGTTGTTCTTCTCAATTCAAAAAGAAGATGAATAAGAGAGAGAAAAGAAAAGAATTTCAAAGAATTATAGAAAGTTTTCATGATTGCAAAATATCATACTTAGAATTTACCTCTGAACTATAGAGGTTCGTTAGAGAAGAAAATAATCATATTCATATCAAATACTACTTTATCGTGATCTCACATGTCAACATATCCTTACTGCATTGTCCATCATTCTATGGACCCATACTCTTGTTTAATCTTAGGAACACTCACTTTTGGAAATCCTTCATCTCCTCAGGTCAAATTTTAGTTTCTCGTTTGGCATCATTGTTACTGACATTCCATGCCACGTTACTAGCTTTTTCATATTCATAATACTAACACTATCAAGTGGTCATCTCGAGAATTCATTAGAAAGCCCATTCATTAACCCATTCATAACATTCCTTGCTTCACATTCCATAGTTGCTTTCCCAGTCTTTTCTTTATCAATCACATCCTTCTAATTATCTGATTCTTATCCACTTCTGTTATTTACCTCCACCGTCATCTCTTTATTCAGACATCTTTTGCACTTGGTACCTCCTTATTGGTATCCCGTCACATTTACTCTATAATCATCACATTATTCCAATTTAAACCCTCCGAAATAAATCTTGTCGGTTTCTCTAACTTAGATCCAATATAATCTATTTCTGCCAAACTTGTTTCTCATCACTTGTAACACCCCCAGATCCGGGGTCGGGGATCTGGTCGTTACGGTCTCAACTCCAACAATAATCCTTGAACTTGAATCAAAATAAATAAACTGCACAATATGACCCCACAAAAATATTACACCACACAAACAGTTATAGTCCCAAAGATGAAATCAAAGTAATCTATCGTATATTATTAATCACTGGTTTGAGTTCTTACGACTCAAAAGAATAACATTCAACTTACAAACTCTTTGCCATCCATTTACAAGTCATATAAATAAATATAACTGGTACTCAGAAGCTGAAGATTAGTCTATCCCCGGCTCTCTGCTCCCCAATGGTAGCCACATCGTCCTCAGGTTACGGACCATCTGCTCTATCTGTTGTTGTGATATAAATAATAAAGCAAGGGTGAGCCAAAGCCCACCAAAATAATATAACTGGACAACAATATATATAATAGTTCAAACGAGTTTTGAAACCATATGCCATGCATTTAATGAACAAAATGCTAGTATAATATGAACGATGAAGTTACAAGGTAACCCAACATATACTTTCCATAGAAGTATCTGATGCACAAAAATATGAACAAGATGTCATCATATATCACAAAGAGGAACTTGCAAGAAATAATGCAATTCCAGTTTTGAACACTTTTCAACCATGCCAACATAGAGAATGTTGCAGAAAATTTCTAACTTCGAAAGATGAACCAATCCCGGAGCATTGACGCGCCAGGAGCCATAACATTTACGATGATCAGTCGCCATTTATGCTCCCCATCATTGTTCTCTACATGAAGAAGGAAGCACCGACGGATTTACTTATCCACCGCCCTCTGGAACCCACCGACCAACGGTTGGGCCATTGCTGGACCGGCGCCACTCGGCCACTTACGCAGCTCCTAGTTCGTATAACATCCATAACTCTGAAACATAAAGTTCGTCCCCCTTTCCCCAAGTATAATACTTGTTGATAAGACTCCACAAAGTAGTCGTATCTTGTTGGAAAGGAAAATTCACCAATATTTCCCAAGCTACTGCTTGTTAATGGATACCAACTTGTTCCAACATTCCTACCCCTCGAATGATGAGAAGGCACACAAGATTTAATAGATGAACAGCAACCAAGTTGCGAGTTAAAAGAATAGTTTCAAAAGATTTATGACCGGGAAGTCAACAAGATAAATAACATTTCTCAAGTAAGGTTCCCTTATTATTTGGAAGATATATTCGAAGGAAGAATGAAATTTTGAGAACCTTTCTTGATATAATATTAATACTAATACGACTCCGAAGTAATTTTATAGTAATCGAAGGTCGAAGATAATATTTCAAGTCATTTCAGAGTATCGGATAAATATTCAGAGAATATTTATTGAATCAGAAATAGTTAAAGAAGACTTATAACTATGAACGAATTTTTAAATCGAAAGAGAAGATTTAAATCGAAGTATTTTTTAGAATAATTCTCGAGGGAATAAAGGAAAATATTTATGAAATAATTAAATATTTAAATGAATATTCAAAATAATATTCATTTAATTAATAAGACTTGAAAGGAATATTAAATATAATATTCGATAAATAAATATAACATCAGATGAATATTTAAAATAATATTCATTAAGTAAATGGGAACTTAAATGAATATTCAAACAGTAATATTCATTTAATGAATAATAATCTAAATGAATATCGAAATAATATTCATTTAGTAATCCAAGCTTTAAAGGAATATTCGAAATAATATTCGATAAATGAATCGACTTTAAATGAATATTGAAAAATAATATTCATTGAATAGATAACGTTCAAATAATTATTTGAGGTAATGATCGTTAATTAAGTGATCTCGGACGAATATTCAAATAATATTCATCAACCAAATAATAGAAAATATTTACTTAAATATTTCCCTCGAAGGTAATTACGATATATCAAGAAGTACTGACTCCCACTAGTAGAAAACTGGTCTTTTACGTCGCCTAATATACGTCGGTTCCGCCTAAAGGCGACGTATATTCTACCTTTATACGTCGGTTCCGCCAATAGGCGACGTATATTTGTTTTTCTGGATATCTTATACGTCGGTTCCGCATAAAGGCGACGTATAAAATACTTATATACGTCGGCTTAGTTTAAGGCGACGTATAAGATACACTCTTTACGTCGGCTTTATTAGGCGACATATAAGATATACACTTTTTACGTCGGTTTGAAATCAGGCGACGTATAAAGTTCATCTTATACGTCGGTTAACAAAATGCCGATGTATATGATGCACTTCATATACGTCGATTTCTTGTTTGCCGACGTATAAGATGAACTTTATACGTCGCCTGATTTCAAACCGACGTATAAAGTTTTGATTTAGCAAAAAAAAAAAAAAAAAAGATTGTAGTCGAATTTTATATACCCAAATTGAACTCTCTAACAGTTTCCCCAAATTAAACAGACCTAATTGCACACACCACCGCCGGCTTGAGCAACACCACCTACTGAAACTACACCGTCAACAACACCACCCTCTCTTGCTTCGACACCCGACTGTTGCTTCGAAGGTAGTCTCCCTCTCTTGCTTAATCTCTTTCTCCCTCTCCTTCTCTCTCCCCCCTCTCTCTCTCTCTCCCTCTCCTTCTCTCGCTTAATCTCTCCTTCTCTCTCTCTCTCTCTCTCTCTCTCTCTCTCTCTCTCTCTCTCTCTCTCTCTCTCTCTCTCTCTCTCTCTCTCTCTCTCTCTCTCCTCCTCCTGTTCAATTTATTTATGTATTGATGTTCCTGTATGTGTTTCAGCACGGGAGCCGCTTTTCCACCAGCTTCAAATTCAGTTAGTTCCAACTCCCTCCATCTCTCTCCATCGCATTTTATATCTTATGTGCACATGTGATTGGACTATTCTGAATCATACTTTTGATGTGAATTTTATCGAATTTATATGAAACATGACTTTATGTTTGCCATTTCAGAGTAGAGATATAGAAGCAGAACTATAATTGCCTCTTTGAATCAAGCGTTTAATCCTTTTTATTGCAATTGCTGATCGTGACTGTGCTCTTGTACGGAGTATCTTCGTGTGAGGCATTTCTAATATCAATTTGTTGAAATAATTTTTTCATGTAAAAGGTTGCTTGAAATTTAGTTTCGAGATTGTGATTACCTAGCAAGAATATATTATATGCTGTTTTGAAGTTTAAGGTTTCCTTGTAGACTCCTTTGTTTAAATATACTACTCTGTAAGGTTAATAGTTTCAGTAAGTGTTGTAGAACTATTATCTAGTTGATTCGGTACTATATTGGGCTTTTATTCAAATTGCTTCATATCAGTTCATACTTCAAGTTAGTCGAAGAAAAAACACTCAGCCCTTTGTTGTTTTTTACTTCACTGCCATGTGTTTATGACCTAAGCTATCCTATCCCATTACCTAAATTATTAATATTAGACTTTGCTTATGTAAAATAAGAGCTTGAATATCTTTATAGTTGTATGAGCCATTGTTGGATGATATTGCATTGAGTTTGTAAAGTGCCACCTCTATTTATACTGTGTTGTTACAAGGACATGTTGAGTCAAAATATTTTGTCGGTTCAACGATTTTGTTAATTGCGTGGGGATTCGAAGTTGTGTGAGAGTTACAAAGTCAAATAAGGTTGCTTTCATGCCAACTCATACAGTAATTCATCAGGTTTAAGTTTATCTCTGACCTTAGACAACAATATAGCACAAAGCAAGGTTACTTGTCCCCGGTTCACATCCAAAAATGAGCATGAACTTTGATATATACATCACATGTTTCGAGGATCAAGATTCCGACAGCAAACTGATAATTGTTACAAATTTTTTTCAATAATACTTAATAACTTTTAGGATTTGTACTTTATCGTAAACTTGATCGATCTCATATACGTGCATATACCAAAACAATACTGCATTCTTCTTTGGTAGACAATTTATAAATTGAATTATCTGGAATACACAAAGCAAAGTCTAATATTAATAATTTAGGTAATGGGATAGGATAGCTTAGGTCCTTTCACTTTAATGTTAGAGCTTGAATATTAATAAAGATACATGCTTATGTAAAAAGATACATGCTTATGTAAAATCAGAGCTTGAATATCTTTATAGTTGTATGTGTTTCATCAATGAGACTTTATGTCAGTAGTCACATTATATGATATCTAAACTTAACTGAGCTGCAGGTTGGCACTTGCAGATTGAATGAATGCTATTGCAAAAAATTTCAGTAATCTCTTTTCTGCAGATTGAATGAATGCTATGTGTCCTTTTGCTTGCTGGTTTTGTTATGTAAATGTGGCTCTGTACTTGTTTTGTTTGATTGCAGGACCACTGACCTGTGATTACATGTCCAGCCTCCAGGAGTCGCACTAGCAGTCTAGCGGAGAGTAGCAGTGAAGTCGAAGCACTAAAAGCCCAGATTTTTTGTAGTGGCTGGTGTACGCTTAAATTTATCGAACATTTCAAGGTTCGATAATTTGTCTGACAAACATTCAAAACAAAGTTTATGCAGAAGTAGTAATTTCAATCAGATTAGTCCCAATCCATATATAGTCTAAATGTCCTAAACCTCCTGAGTATGTTGCATATATGGGATATCTGCCTTATTAAGTAATTATGATGTATGTAGTAGCATAGGGACAGTGTGTGCGTCTGCTATATGTTTATATGTATCATGTCAATAATAAACAAAGCATTGGAACACTAGGAACTAGCAACAAACTTGGAAGCAAGTTGTGTTAATTACTAGTGCAGTTTCACCTTTTTTATGTTCACTGAATGACTGGAACCATCATACCCTCTAACATTATGCTTGTACAGTTGTTGACCACATGCAGACCTAACCTACATAGCTGTTTCTCCACTGTATTTTTTGTAGTAGCTAATAAATTATGGTATGTTTTTGAAACTAGGCAAACTAATATACGTTATATGTTAGAGATTTCTATCAGATATCTATTCTTGAACTTCTTGACATGTCAACACACTTGGAAGACTTGACATACCTGAGTTTGATATCCCACCAAGCATACACTTGATGTATGATCATGCTTGAAAAACAAAATTTTGCTTGTTATTTGGAAAAACTCCGTATCACTCTCTTACAACAAAAAAAATTAAGAATTAGTTGTTCCTTTAGAAATGGCAGTGAGACTAGTAGGACATGGTGAAAGAATTTGCATAAGGAAAACTAAAAATATGTTCTACTTCTGTAACTGCAATTTTTAAAGTCGTGTGGGAGTTCTTCACAATCCTGTTAATCTTTACAAATTTACTGTCAGATATTAAAAGTATGGGAAGTGTAATTGAACTTGTCTACTTAGAACTCTTTAACACAAATGATTTCATATCTCTGATTTGCTGACTACTTCTTAATCTGCCATTCTTTTTCACTACTTAGAATATTGATGCAAGCTTTTCCTTTCCTTTTCTCTTTTTATGTATTTGTATTTTGTCAGGTTAATGAGTTTTCTATTTTTTTAAAGAAACTTTGCTGTTTATATGTCTGTACTATGCCTGTCAAAACATAGAAAATACATAACAAGACTATAATAAGTAATGAAAATACATTTTAGTAAAAGATATAAATGTAGTGATAAAAACCAGAAAAATACGAAATGTTTTTAATTTGATTTTCAGCATAAATAATGAAATCTTCTTGCTGTTAAATTATCTAACTCTCAAATTTGCCCTTTATTGCATTCTTTTAGTAATATATAATGGATCGACATACATGGATGTACACAATTTCACGTGCAACAGCCGAGTATATTGATGGTGTTAAAGAGTTCATTACTTGTGCGACGCTATACCTGGAAAACAAGCAAAAGGAAGAGGGAAAAGAACAAATGATCTTATGTCCATGTCGTGACTGTAAGAATTTTAAAATGTATCGTAGTGTTGATATAGTAGAGGATCATCTTTTCCGTCGTGGTTTTAAGGAGGGCTATGTGAAATGGATTTGGCATGGTGAAGGAGTACAGTCTACGAGGACCTCAGGTACAAAACGTGCAAGGGAGGAAGATAGTATGACGAATAATGATGAAGAATATATGGAAAACGATAGGGTACAAGAGATGATACAAGATATGGAGGAGCATTTCATGCACCAACCAGACATTTTAAATAGTTTGGTTGACGATTCTAAGAAACTTCTGTATCAAGGGTGTAAGGATCAATTTACTAGGTTGTCAACAACCTTGAAGTTGTGTAAGCTAAAAGTAAAGCATAATTGGAGTGATAAGAGTTTCACAGAGATGCTTCAGCTTTTAGGAGAAATACTTCCTACGAGTAATGAGCTCCCTACTTCTACCTATGAGGCGAAGAAGATATTGTGTCCCATGGGCATGGATGTAAAAAAGATACATGCTTGTCCGAATGATTGTGTCTTATTCCGAAATGAGCATGAAGATTTAGACATATGTCCCAAATGTGGAGCATCTCGGTACAGGCGACAAAGCAATAATGCTTGTAATGAGGATAAGAAAAGGCCTCCTGCCAAGGTAATGTGGTATTTACCTGTAGTGCAGCGATTCAAACACCTCTTTGCGAGTGCAAAAGATGCAAAGCTTCTAAGGTGGCATGTAGAAGGGAGAAAATCCGATGGGATGCTAAGACACCCTGGTGACTCTCCGCAATGGAGAACGATTGATGGAAAGTTTCCAGAATTTAGCGAGGAACCTAGAAATCTACGGCTGGGATTATGTGCAGATGGCATTAATCCATATCGCACTATGAGGTGTAACCATAGCACCTGGCCAGTTCTTTTGACGGTTTATAATTTGCCTCCATGGTTGTGCATGAAGCGCAAGTACATAATGTTGACGTTGCTAATCTCAGGTCCTAAGGAACCGGGGAATAACATAGATGTTTATCTTCAGCCGCTTATTGAAGACTTAAAGGTATTGTGGGATGAAGGTGTTACGGTTTATGATGCATACATGCAATCTGATTTCACTCTGCGTGCCATGATATTTTGCACCATAAATGATTTTCCTGCCTATGGAAACCTTTCTGGGTACACTACTAAAGGAGCTAAAGCATGTCCAATTTGTGAAGAGGGTACGATTGATCGGCGCTTAAACAATTGCAAGAAAAATGTATATATGGGTCATCGAGCATTTCTTCCTTCCAATCACCCTTATCGGAAGAACAAAAAGTCTTTCGATGGAAATATTGAGTCTCGGGTTGCTCCTTTGCCTTTATCAGGAAAGCAGGTTTTTGAACGGGTCAAAGATATTGATGTAGTATTAGGAAAACTTTATAAAAAGCCAATCCAAAGCAAAGTATGGAAGAAGAAATCTATTTTTTGGGATCTTCCATATTGGGAACACTTACAGGTTAGACATTGTCTTGACTTTATGCATATTGAGAAAAATGTTTGTGAAAGCATCATTGGGACATTGTTGAATATTCCTGGAAAGACAAAAGATGGCATCAATGCCAGATTAGACATGCAAGAAATGGGAATACGAATAGAATTAGCACCACAATTCACGGAAAAACGTTCATATTTGCCTCCGGCATGTTACACTCTATCTAGGAAGGAGAAACTTAGCTTTTGTGAGTGCTTATCTGGTGTTAAGGTTCCATCTGGATATTCTTCAAACATTAAAGGGTTTGTGTCGATGAAAGACTTGAAACTGGTGGGGTTGAAGTCACATGATTGTCACGTGTTAATGCAACAATTATTACCAATTGCCATTCGTGGGATAATGCCAAAGCATGCAAGATTGGTCATCACAAAATTATGTTTCTTCTTCAATGCTATATGCAGCAAGGTGATTGATCCTTTGATGTTGGATACATTGCAAAATGATATTATAGTCACACTTTGCGAATTTGAAATGTATTTTTCAGTTGCACTCTTTGACATTATGTTTCATTTAGTCGTTCATCTGGTGAGAGAGATTAAACTATGTGGTCCATTATATCTGCGACAAATGTATCCTTTCGAGAGATTTTTGGGTATCCTGAAAGGGTATGTAAGGAACCGGTACCGGCCAGAAGGTAGCATAATTGAAGGATATTCTATTGAAGAGACTATTGAATTCTGCACCCAGTATTTAGCGGCTGTTGATCCTATTGGTATTCCTAAATCTCGTCACGAGGGTAGACTTCAAGGTCAAGGAACATTGGGAAAAAAAATGATCTCTCCCAATGCTGAATTGTGCGAAAGAGCCCATCTATTTGTCTTACAACACATGAGTGAAGTTGATCTTTATTTAAAAGAACATATTGTCTCAATTCGGCAAATGCATCCTTCAAAGAGTGGGAAGTGGGTTACGAATGAACACAATCGTTCGTTCAGTCGTTGGTTTAAGGAACGAGTAATGTCTCAATTGTCACATAAGCCTAACGTCATTTCCAATACATTAAAATGGTTGGCGTATGGCCCTGACATGCCTGTGAGATCTTACGAAGGTTATGATATAAATGGGTACAGTTTCTACACACAACATCAAGATGCCAAAAGTACTATTCAGAATAGTGGCGTATCGGTGGAAGCTTCATCAACAGAATTTGGTAGAGGTAAAGATAGTGCATCACGAGATGTGAAGCAGTCATACTATGGGATAATTGAAGAAATTTGGGAGCTTGGTTACAAAGAATTCAATGTTGCTCTTTTTAGATGTAAATGGTTTGACAATAAGCGTGGTGTGCGGTCTGATGAGTTTGGATTTACGTTGGTCGACTTTAATCGGGTTGGCCATGAAGATGACCCATTTATATTCGCAACACAAGTGAAGCAAGTATTTTATATTCGTGACCCGGCTGATTCCAAGTGGTCCATTGTTCTTCAAGGTAAGAGACGTATTCTTGGTATTGAAAATGTCGAAGACGAGGATGAGTATGACCAATTTGATGAGAACCCCCCTTTCTCAATGGGATTGCCAACCCCAAATGTAAATGAGGTTATGGATGCGCATTATTTACGTAATGACCATGATGAAGGACTATGGATCAACCGCCAAGAATGAGCGGTTTTAGAATATTCTAGAATGGTATGCTTTTAAAATGATGCTTTTAAATTAAAAATAGAAAAAAATTAATTAGAAAAAAATGGTGTTGTATCCTCGTAACAATTACTTTATTTAAGTCATCATTACTAATTCTGCGTATGCTGTGAACTCTAGTGTCTACTAATATCCTTCTATATTTCAAAAAAATCTGAAAAATGAATCTGATGGGTATTGTCATATACAGATTCTTATGTACAGGCTACAGCATAACATGTTTGAAATTTATATTATTCATAAAATACTTCAGAAGCAGGGGTTTTTATGCTTTTGAATTTCCGCTTCTTTGTGCTCTAGTTTAAGGAAACTTAAAAATTCTGATACAAGTCTGGTTGATTTACTTGGACAGGAACAAGGAATTTCAGTTCTTACAAAAGCAATTGATGCCTGCAGTGAAGAGATAGAGATCCACAAGGGAAAGCTGACTGTCAAGGAGAAACCTATAGCAGTGAGCATCAATTTTTTATATATTACATGCATTGTTTTTTACATCGAAGAATGCCTTTCGCTACAAGAACTTGATTACTAGTAGCTTTCTAGTGCAAATCTTTCTCAAATATGTTAGCTAGTAACCCTATTTCTTCAAGTAATCAAGTTCTTATATTATGCTTATAATATAAGATTATATGTTTTAGTAGCTTTCTAGTGCAAATCTTTCTCAAATATGTTTAGATGAATCACTATGTCTCTGATAGGCTCTGTTGGAAACATGTCAAGGGACGAGGAACTTATGTTCCATGAAACTTTGTTCTATAATTTCTGTTTGCATTCTGTAATTTAAAAGTTTGTTTTTAAGTGCAAAAGCATGGCAAAATTAAATATGTTCAATCCAGTACTGACTCGGAGTGAACTATGACAAAATTCTTAATTAATTCTTTGTGATCAAAATTTTTGCAACTAATAATCCTAAACTACTGTACTACCATTACCATCCTTTGTCAAGTGATTTGGAGCGACCTTCTTCGATTATATTTTTCTTCTACTACGAATGTCAGTGAATTTTATTAATAACTATAGAAGTGCAAATATAGTAGCTGAGCAAAAAAAAAGGTGCAACCATATATATATAGTAAGACGAATCTACTGGAGCAAACCCCTCGATAGAGTCTGCACGTGTACTTTTAACTCACTTCAATTGTAGTAAAACTAGTAGTACCCTTTTGGCAATCTTCCTCTACTGAATCATTTACTCCCTGGTGACCTTCAAATGGTAATAAATATTTCAGTCTAATACAAAATCTATAATGTACTTCATTTTAAACAGAGCACCGCCCAAAACATCCTACAAGATGACAAACTTCATATAGATTAACCATTTTACTGATTTGCATAGACATTATAAAATATCATGTCGGTGGCTGTGGTCAGAAAAATTAGCAGGGCCCTAACACAAACTTGATTCTATCAATGCAGAGAGTCAGGGCAGTCCATGTAAAAACTGAGTGGTTAGGGAAAAAAATTATTAATTTTAATATTTTTAATATTAAAACAGAATACTTTTCTTATAATCTAGGGATATATCTAGTGCAGATCATCAGGGGGGGTTTGTTGGACGTGGCAATGGCCATCTCGAGTAAAGCTAGCACAAGAAGAAGTGCATTCCTGATTACTTTATATGTCTTTTATATGGTACTTGATTACTTTTATATGTCTTATATTATAAACATATAATCTGCATTCCTGCTAGTTTTCCAGGCTAACTAACTTCGTATTTGCTATCGTGATGTAGCTATTTTCCATGGATGAGGATAATGGTCAGAATAATGGTCAGTCAAGTTCTAGTCAAGAAAACAAGAGAAAGGCTAGAGGTGCAACATTGTGCACAAAATTAAAAGACAAAATTAAAAATCAAAGAATAGACTGCAGCATTGAGTTTGATCAAGATGGTAACCCTCATGGGAATATGGCTTCCAAGTTTGCGTCTTATGTTGGAACAGAGGTCCGACTACATGTTAACATAAATATAAAGAGTTGGGATTTAGTTAGCGAGGGATTGAAGAATACGATTTGGGAAGATATTCGGGTATGCAAATATATTTAAATCACAGCCTTTTGTTTGTTTTACTAATTAAAGCAGCCTTTATTCTTCATAGCCTTTATTTGTTTTACTAATTAAAATCAGTTATAACAGATGCACTGGAAATTGGAGGATGATCAACTTAAAAAACCAGTCATGGAAGCTGCAGCTAAAAGTTGGAGGGATTTCAAGGGGAATCTTCGTAGACATTTTCTAAAAACAGGCAGGAATCCATGTGAAACATATCCTTACATCAGCGAAGATGATTGGGAAGCTTTTAAAAAGGCACACGAAACGGATGAGTTCCAGGTAAACATTAATAATTCCTTGAGATGAATGTTTTGCGAAGATGAATGTTTTTAACAATTATTTCTGGAATTTTGAAGTAAACATAGCTTGCAACAGAAATTTTAAATAAAACTAGACTTTTCTGTGAAGAAATTAGGTGTAATTCGAGTCTAAATTTTTTAAGCTCAAACTTATAAACAGACAAATCTTGTCTGAGCAGCAACAATCAAAAGGTGCTCCGAATATCCTCCGGTAAAACAATTCAATAAAAACCCAAAAAAAATAAAAAATCCAGATATGAGAAGAGCTTTTGCAGGGTTTGTAGTCTCTGCAATCTGCATAGTCATTTGATCGAGCCTAGACTAAGGTTGCTACCAACATATTAGTGCACTAGTATGGTCAAGTACTTTGTACATTCACTTTGATGATACTGGCAGAACCAGATGAAACAAAGAGAGAAAAAAGAATAGTTGGTGAGAAATAAGAACAGTTGTAGTTGGTGATTTGACATAGCAGGGTTTTTTTGGAGCTAATGTGTGTTACTGTACGGTTTTTTTTTACTTTTCCTTTTGTTTCATGTGTTTTACTACACTGACAGCCTTTGATTAGTGTTTAGGCTGAATCAAGAGGCTGGGCCTTGAAAATGGCACTTCTGTATTTTTTTTTAAAAAATGTAGCCTAGCATGGATATGTGCAATTTGCCCTAAAATCGTATAGTTCTAACTCTAGGGATTGACTAAGCTTGATCTTGGAATCTATTCCAGGATTTTCATTTTTGTTAGGAGAGTCCATTTAAGTGTCTGTTATGTATACTACCACTTTTTGTCGTATCTTACAAAATTCAACAGGTTCCATCCCCGTATAATAAAATAAATCAGTAATAATCTACCATAAAGTGTCTCTTATTGCATTGGGAGAATGGTTATCAAGAAAGAGTGGTTCGTAGTACATAATATTAGTAGAAATCTTAAATTATAAACAAACTGACTGACTCTGTTTTTAGAGTTTTCTGATGATGTGGCCTCTGTTTTTTGGTAGCTCAAACAACCCCTCGTCCTAAAAAGGTCCAAACACAGTCTAAATCAGAAAAAAATGGAGAAACAGAATTCAGAAGAAAGTAGGAAATTATTTATTTATTTATTTATGTTGTGGATAAAATCTTGGTTTTATTTATGTTTTGCATCCTTGAATATGTAGGAAATTAGTGAAAAAGCAAAAGAAAGTCAAAAACACAACAAAGATCCGCATTTTGTTGGAAAAGGTGGATATAAAGGAAAAAGGGACAAGTGGCGCAAAAATGATCCCCTCGCTTCTTTAGACACATCATCCATTGATCCATCCATTCTATCAACTCAGCGTAGTTACGATTGGATAAGAGCACGAATGAGAAAAAAGGATGATGGAAGTTATTACATCCCTAACGAGCATACTAGGGAAGTTTTTGGGAAAATGGTAAGCATGGTTTTCCTTGAGCATTATTGCAGCATTATAATATCCACCCAAATATTTCCTACCTCTTATGCATTATATCCTGCCTTATAATATATTTTGTTTTTTTTTGGTTGACTGCTTGCCTGTTATGTGTACTGACTTATTTTATAAATGGGCAGGGAGAGTTGGAAGGGCAAATTTCTGACGGAGTATGGACCCCATCTGGTCACGATGATGTACTGTCTCATGCACTTGGGAATAAGGAGCATGGAGGACGTGTTAGAGGGGTTGGAGGAAGAGCTAAAATCAAAGATGTATTTGGATCACAAAAAAGCAAACAAAGTGGGGTCGTCTCTAGGGATGAATTAGATACAATCAAACAAGAAATTACAAGGAAAGTGAGGGAGGAGTGCCAAGAAATGATGAATGTCCAGCTGAAAGGGATATTTGATCATTTAAAGCTGTTGGGTTTGCCACTTCCAGATGGTAATTTGGGGCAGATGGAGAAAGGTACACCATCAAATGATTTGGTTCGAAGTAGTTGTCAATCGGTGGACCAGCCTGCAGAAAATTTCTTAGATATCCAGGTAATTCTACAAGTTAGACTGTTTTCGTGATTCTAAGTTTTCATTGCAGCACAGAATAGTGTAGAATGTGAAGGAGTACTGAATTATTTTGAGTGCCAAATGTGAGTCTGTTCATACTAAGAACCATGAACTTTAGTAGTAGAACTAAGAAAACCATACTAAGAAAATATTAACAGTTAATATTAATATTAACAGTTATATTAATAGTACAAAAGTAATATTAACAGTTATATAAACAGTTATACATTAGCTGTAAACTAGGACACTAATAATATTTTTAATCTTTGCACTTCCGGTCCGAGAGAACTCTGGTATACACAATTGAATGCATACATAAAGAGACTGTCACCGGGTTCCATAAATGATACTGCTGGTATATGCAGAATCATATGAAAGTATAAGGATGTGATTGATCCATGCTCACTTCTTGATTAATTTCTTGAACCAGTTACAAGGACCTGAAAAATATCATGAATATGAATTATAAACAGGTGAGAGTAGATAATATAGAAAAACTCACAAGACATGCACGCTTATAGTTGACCACATAGTCTAATAATGAGGTTACGAGAAAATTTGTTACACCTAAACTTGTATTAGTCCTTTCCAACCACCAATGCAGAACCTTGTAGGTGGCAAACTGGCAGTAGAATGGCAATTTCTCGAAATTCATGTTTTATTAATGTAAGATAGCAAGTCTTGGCCACATTACCTGGCAGTAGAATTGTGCGCTAGGTGGTTATTACAAAGTTTTCTAGCAAGTTAAACAGGTTCTGGGGCTGCAATTATTTTGTGCTTTACTCCCCACGCCACCAAAGATACGTTTTGAAAGTTTTCTAGTTTCTTCTGCCAAGCGTTGGTAGTGAGAGATTAAAAATCGATTAAAGGCCTAACCTTGAAATATCGATTGAATTGAAAAGAAAATTAGCATTTCATTTCATCCCTGGAAACCATTCTAAATTTTATGTTGAACCGCTATTTATTTTGAATGATCGAATGAGAATTTAAATATTAAGTGATGTTCGGGAAAATAATCTGTTATCCTGTCATTTAAAATCTGAATTCCACAACTGAGTTTAGTCACGAGTTGTAAAAATATTACACACTTTGTACTTCAGGTTCAGGTATATTACCGTTTTTATTAACTGCAGATCCAACCAGAAAACAGAATTAAAACAACTAGGGCATTTAACAAAAAACTGGCAGTAGAATTGTGCGCTAGGTGGTTATTGTAAAGTTTTCTAGCAAGTTAAACAGGAAATGATCTTACCTCAAGATTCTCATACACATCTGAAAGTATGTTTCAATTCTCTCCCTTTTGGAATACCCTGTTTCAGTGTCTTTAGTACTATAAACATATCATATGTAACTTTCACTTTGCTTCATATAACCGTTGAGGAATCAATGCAGATTCCAACCTTGTGTCGTCTATGTCTTAAACATCCCGACAAAGGAAGGGTTGTTGTAGCAAGAGGGCAAGTTTTCCCATTGAATAGCGAGGGCGGAAATTTTATTCATGGCAAACCAATTTCGGCAAGTAATGTGAAAGTATGTGTGGATGAAGTTGTAGTTGAATTTCAACTTGCCCCACTTCCGGTGCCCTGTGATGAACATGAAACTATAGGCAATGCAGCTGGTAGCTTTGTTGAGTGGCCAAAGGATCTTGTGATCTTGGGGCAGGTAATTTTAATGCTATTCAAATTCATTCATATAGTTTGCACATGCATCTTTACAAGAGTCGAACTGCTTTACAAACTTGTGAACCTGAAAATTCATAGATAATTAGAGAAAATTCTGGTTTTAACATAATTTGTTTATAATTTGGAACCTGAGAAGAAAAAAGGCCACCAGATAGCTCAACGGAAAATACTAAAGAAGGCTGTTAGTAAAGAATCAGCAACACCCAAGAATCAATGCCGAACTTTACGTTTCTTGGTTGATAATAGTCCTCCTGATTCTTCTACTGTCGTTGTTAAAAACTTGGAGTTGTTCAAGTTTCATGAAAGTAATAAAATTCCAATATATGTCACCCCAGGAGATATCAATGAGTTTTTGAGGTTAAGTTGTCTTAATATATCGGTTCTGCAGGTTTTTATGATGTAAGACATTAATTTCTTCCTCATTTTTTTATAAGACATAATTATATATTGATTGTTCATAACAACTAACAGTGCAGAATCCATATACATTAAAGGTACATTCATAAATTGTGCAAGGATTTGGAAGATAATTCATTTGCATTCATGTGTCCATCTGTATTAACATTGGCATCTAAGCATCAAGATGATACATCTAGATACATTTCTGAGGTAATGAGAGATGCCAAAGAGAAACGTTTTATCCTAGCACCATACATTCAGAGGTAAGAACATAAGCTTTTGTTAAGTTCTATGATTGAATCCAAAACACACAACTACACTTTTTATTTTAAGTATGTTTAAATTGCAGTGACCACTGGATCTTGCTTTTGTTTTGTGTTCATGAAAGTGTTGTATATGTGTTTGATCCACTAAATCAAACACGAGACCTTTACGTGAAGGCTCCTTGGAATACGTAAGCTATGAAAAAATTAAAATCTTGAAAAGTACAATAAATATATTAATTTACTTTTCAAAGAGTTCAAAACCTTTTTTATATTTTGACATTTTTAACTCTATAACATGCAGGGCATATAAAGTATATACCAGATATGGTGGTAGGAAAAATAATCAAAATAACCTACTTTGGTACCATGAGGCTGTTCAGGTATATTTCAATACATAGCTTGATCTTGAAAGTTTTTTTTCCTGTTTTATCTCAACTTTAAATATTTTGAGTTTCTTTTGTAGTGTCCTCAACAAAAAGGAGGCACAGAATGTGGTTATTTTGTGATGAGATATATGTATGACATAGTTATGTTATCTCGTAAAGATCCTAAAGTTAAGTGGACAGAGGTACGAACTATCTGAAATGGAATTATGTAGATATTAGAAAAAATATTACTTGCATATAAAGTTAACAATTCTTTGAATTGACATGTAGGGTCTTGGAAAAAGATACACAAACCAGCAAATTGAAGAAATTCGAGATATTTGGGCAGATTATATTACTCGTGAATATATGTGAGGGGTACATGGTACGACTCTTTTAAGTTAAAAAAATCTATTTGAAGAATTTTTTACATGTATTTTATATTATATGTACTTTGTGCTAACAAGTTCGAACACATAATTTTTGCAGGTGCTGGAAAGACGGAGTATGATATGAATCTTGTAGCAATCGGAAAATGGATATTACATCTTTTGGCTTTATGATAGTTATTAGCACTTGTGTTCATGGTTACTCGGATTAAGAATTTGTAAATATTATGGATCAATTATGTAATAATATTTGTTTTAATTTAATTAATCACTTTTTTGAGAAATTTGGGTTGCAATTTTTATTTATTATATTGGTTTGAATAATAGGAATTCTGGCATATACAGGGTAAAAATGGATATTTAGTTAATATTATACGTCGGCATTTTAAGACTTTATACGTCGGCATTTTCGACTTTATACGTCGGTTGTACTTGGACTTTATACGTCGGACCTTTTTAGACTTTATACGTCGGTTCTTTTTAGGCTATATACGACGGTTCTTTTTAGACTTTATACGTCGGTTCTTTAACTTTATACGTCGGTTCTTTTTAGACTTTATACGTCGGTTCTTTATAGACTTTATACGTCGGTTCTTTTTAGGCCATATTTTTAGACTTTATACGTCGGTCTTTATAATATTATACGTCGGTCAATTTTTTACATTATACGTCGGCTTTTTCTGGACATTATACGTCGGCCCTTTTTCGACATTATACGTCGGCATTTTTGACATTATACGTCGCTATTCAGACAATATACGTTGGTTTTCAGACATTATACGACGGCTTTTTATGCCATTATACGTCGGCTTTTGGCGACATATATTATGACTTTATACGTCGGCTTTTTAACCGACGTAAAAAACTGGTGACTTTATACGTCGCCCCTCCATACGTCGCCAATTAACCGACGTAAAAGACCAATTTAACCGACGTAAAAGACCAGTTTTCTACTAGTGTCCCGGTCTATATTCAACGAATACGATATATATGCCCTTCTCTAATGGACTTCACAACATCTGGCTTATAACTGATTATATCGTAACTAGCTTATAAGCCAACTTAGAATCATGGAATAAGTATCACAATATACTTTGAAAACAGGCATGCATGCTATGGCTTATGTAAAACAGCAATCACATATATATATTATCACAACAACATTTTCAAAGATTTGAACACTTGCCTGGTATTCCCGCTATGCTAGTGGTATGACTCGGAGTGGTCTGGCAATCTATAAACAACCAAAATTTTCCCGGGTTAATCACCTATCACTTTGAAATGCCAAGTAAATACTTTACTTAAGCGAAAGCACGATTTCAAGTTATCGCTCATTAACACCGTTCTGGCCCGACACTTGTTCGTTATTACGGCTCGTCATTACACTTACACTTGGTATATACTTAAGTCATGTAAGTGCTAAGGTAGGTCATTTACGAATCAAGATTATACCTCGAGTTTTATCGCCCGTTTTCTAAGTGATTAACCAAAGTCATAACCAAGTGTACTTTTAAGGGGTTCATTCACACATAACCTCGATTCGAACATTTTTATAAAATCAGAAAACGAACCGTTTGACATGTGGTTTTCTCCCACACCTCTCTTCTGACCCCTAGTATTTAATTACCAAGGTTCACCACTGAATTAACTTCGTTAAGGGTATTCAATTTCAATTACGAACTCGCATTTACGGTTTCGAACTACTTTTAGTAAATCGGCCATAATTCATAAACCGTAAGTCCGTTTGTTTCGATTCTTTCGCCAAAATGATCTATGACTCGAGATCTATAAGGGTATGTCAAATAATTAACCATATCCGACATTATGACCTACTGTGATGCACGGTTTTCAATGATATAACGAAAATCGGGCATTATAACGGCTATGTTTACACGCTTTTCCAAATTTTTATCATCATCAAATCATCCTCCAACAACAACCAATTCAAGACCTAAAGTTTCTCATCTATTCTAAGTCATGATATCTCAAGAACAACTCAAATCCAACAAGTATGAAACATCAATAACAACCAATTATGTATACATGGATCTAAACATACTAACACTTCTCCATCATATATCCATCCAAAAAGATCCATAAACTCAAAGTGGTACTGAGGGTTCTTGAGCTTTATACCTTCCTTGGAGAGTGAATAACACTTGTTAAGCCTTGAATGATCCTTAAGTAGCCTAAGTATACTTGAATCAATCAAAAGAAAACAAGAACACAAAGTTAATACTTAATAGTTACTATTCATCATCATCTTCTTGATTTTTGAAAACTATGCTAGAAATGGAATTTGAAGCTCATATTTCTAGGAGAGTATGTTGAGATAGTGGAGAACTTACATGATTTAATTCATGGCCATTGAAGGCCAAGAGCTTGGATTTCCATTTCAAGAAAAATGGGCCGAGAGTTTGGTTCTTCAAGGAGAAATGATGGAATGTTTCACTTGGTTGCTCTTGATCTCATCTACTTTGTGAAAATATTGGTTGTCCTTGGAAAATATCTTGCCCATAAAGCTACTTTAATAAAGGCATGAGGTCATTGCATGCATCACTTGAGCCATGTGTTGGTTTATCTTGTTTTGTAAGCTAAGCACTTAGTTAGCTCCTAATTGATTTAGTTCCTTTGGTAACTACTTGGTTACTTGATTCTATCCACTTGCACATGCTTGTATCTTGGTTCTCTACTTGTTTCTTTCTCCAGTTATTGCTCAATTTGACTGATCACTATTCACCACTTGTTCTTTACTTATTCTTTTAGGGTTATATAGATGTCTCGGTTCTCTTTCGATCGTTCCTTAACCCTTTTACGGAACCACTGGACGGATAACAGATATCGATTTGGATGACATAAGAATAACCTTTTCCTTTGGAATTATCAAATCTTAATTTCCTAGGAGATAGATAATTCTTATCTAGATTGTCAACCAATAGCATTCTTCATGACATATAAATATTTGAATCCAAATCCATTCCATTCATTCATTAGAACATTCGTTACATCATAGCCATACCCACTATTCACTATTACATCTATACATAATAAAAAGTTTTAATTCTATCCAAAATATGGGTTCTTACAATCCTTATACTGGCAAAGCGAGAAAACACAACGTGAGAAAAAAAATTGTCCAAGTCAGTTAAGTTTAACCTCCGTTGATGTTAAGCACAAATTCTGAAAATAACACCGAAGTCCCCGGCAGCGGCGCCAAAAACTTGTTGGTTCAAAAACTAACTATGCAAGCGTACGCGGTCACAAGTAATATTATAAGATCGATCCCACGAAGACTTGGTGTTTGTTCAGAAATAGTGCTTATGTAACGACGTATGATTAAACAACAAACTGCTTGAATAAATATAAAAGGGGAGTTTGTTTTATTTTTCTAATTGATTTATCAAAATAATAATACTAAATAATTCGAACTACTTGATTTAATTAAACGAGATTTAATATGTGAGAAAAACATGGGATTCTAATTTCATTACTTGTTTCATTTAGAATTGATTGTTGGTGTATACTGAAAATATTTATTTAAAGTATATACATTTATTTCTGGCCCAGTTTTATTGAGAATCATTTAAATGTTTACATGCTGTCTAATATTATATATTGTGGACAATCTAGTATCAAATGAGATACAGAATATTAGATTGTTAAATACGGTTTATATAATATAATAAGGTTCACAGCACAGGTGGAGTTAGACAATCCACTGGAATGGCTGTAGTATTATTTAGATTAGTTTATATTGACTAATAAATAATACTAGTATACTTTGTTTATATCAAAAATCGCAGTGCCAAGATCTGATTGTCCCAACAATTGGCATCAAGTGCTAGGTTCAATGGTTCTGCGATTTTTGATACGATGTCCATGTCGTAATTATATATGCATGTATATAGTGGTAGGCTTGTATATTCTTTTTTGCAGGTTGTTATCCACTATTATGGCCATGCATATTTTAATTATGTGTTTGGATCCCACGTGGTTTTATCGTGGTTAATTTTTATGCAATTGGTTTCCACGTGGTTTATCATGGTTGTAAAACACGAGGGTTGATCGTGTTAGAATAGATTTTACAAAATTAGTTTTGTATTAGATCTATTTTTTTGTAATTGTTTGTTGGGTTATGTAAAAATCCGGGTATTTTGTAACAATTACGTGCGATCGGAAATCAAAATGGAGAAAAGAATTTGTTCCGCTGCGTAGCTGATTGTGGCTGCTATTGAATTTACTGTTGGCAGAGAATTAACTGTTGGTGTCAGACAAAGCAGGAGGCAACAGGCGTGGGGGAAATTTCTGGACAAAGTCAGTAACGCAGGACTCACCTACGTTACCAGTGAAATTTCTGGACAAAGTCAGTAACGCAGGACTCACCTGCGTTACCAGTGAAAAACAGGTGTGACGCATGTGCATATTGCGCAACATGTGAATTAGTATGGTAACGCAGGTGAATAATGCGTGACCGTCTTGAAGGCAGAATTTTTTCCTTCAGCCGATGCACGCACGTGGTCAGCAACAACAGGGGCTACAACAAATTAATTTTTGGGCCATAATAGTGGATTTAATTATTGTTTTAATTTTTAATTCCGCTATTTAATTTTTTTAATTATTGCTTTAAATAATTATTATGTGTGTTGTTAATTATGTGTTTAATTTTTAAATTGCATGTTTAACATAATTAGGACGACATGGACATAGATATTTTATTTATTGCTTTAATTAAAGGTTTTATGTTATTAAATTATGTGTGTATTTGGAATGCATGTTAGACATAATTATAATGACATAGGCCCCATTTAAATTTTAAAATTCCTCATTTTTTAAATAAAAATTCTAAGTGGGTGAGGGAATTAATTAGGAATTAAATCCCACAGTCTCCATTATTTTGTTTGTAATATAACCTTTTTTAATAATGTAGATGGTATATATGATCACCTAACGTGGCGTACTATTTACGGTAGTTTAAAAGGTTGCAGAAATTACTAGAACAAAATTCTTAAATTAAATAACGAATATTGAAAGGTATATAGATCACCCTAATGTGACATACCAAGTTTCATAGAATTCGTTAGGAAAATTGGATACTCTTTTTGAAGTTGACTATGGAGAATTCTGTCTAAGAATTGGGTATTAAGCAAGGCCGTTGTGACTCCTCCGAGACCTGGGAATTATCCATTAACATATCAAACGGATGTATTTAGTTGGAGTAATTTAAGAATTTAAATAATGGTATACACTTAGCTATGAAAAATAATATATAGTCCACCCTAACGTGGCGTATTATTTAGTAATAGGACCGAAGTAATATTTAAACGAATTTAAGTGGTATATATATCACCCATCGTGGCGTACCAGATACTTATGGTGTTTAAATATTAGTGCATTAATTTTAAATAATTGTTAGAGGAAACCAATAGGTTTTAAGATTTGTGCAACTCTCTGATTATATGTTACATGTATGATTCTCAGGATTATATCATTATGGGCTTTAATCCACTATTCACCATATTTAAGGATAACAAACTTACTGGACCAAACTATATTGAATGGAAACGTAATTTGGACATAGTGTTGACTGCTGAGGAGTACAAATTTTGTACTTATGAACCCAAGCCAGATCAGCCTGCTGAAGATGCTCCTGAAAGTGAGAATGAGTATTATAAGCGGTGGGTTAAGGCTGATGAGATGTCGCGATGTTACATTCTGGCAGCAATGTCGGGTGTTTTGCAGCATCAACATCAGGCTATGGCCACTGCTTCAGATATGCTTTTTAATCTCAAGGAACTTTTTGGGGAACAGAATAGGGCTGCTAGGCAAGTAGCAATGAAGGCTTTAATGAACACTCAGATGGCTGAAGGAACACCTGTAAGGGATCATGTTCTCAGGATGATGTCTCATCTGAATGAGATGGAGATCCTTGGTGCTGATATTGATGGGGAAACCCAGATCGATATCATCCTTATGAGTCTGCCCAAAAGTTTTGAGCAGTTCCGCTTGAATTACACCATGAACAAAAGGATGTATAGTCTCGCGGAACTTCTGACAGAACTTCAAGCAGCTGAAGGACTCTTTAAGCAGAATGTTCAAGTGAATGTGGCTGAGAAAGCTTCTTCCTCTAAGCCGAAAGGCAAGAAGAAGAAAAAGGTTCAGACACAAAAAGCTGGAAAGGTTGCTAATGCAGTGGGAGTTCAAGGTGCTGTGAAAAAGCCTAAGGGCAAGTGCTTCAGGTGCAAGCAGTCAGGTCACTGGAAACAGGATTGTCCTCTTCCTAAGAAGACAAACAATACTGGTATGTCTCTTTCTCTAGTTACAGAAACATATATAGCGGCTATATCTACGAGCACTTGGTGTGTAGATACAGGAGCGACTGACCATGTTTGTAACTCTATGCAGGGGTTCCAGCAATCCAGAATGCTTAGAGATGGCGAGATATATGTGTTCATGGGAGATGCTACGAAAGTAGCAGTAGCTGCAGTTGGAATAATTACATTATCTTTTGGCGATGATAGGATTTTGGTTTTGAACAATTGTCTTTATGTACCTTCGTTTAGAAGGAATTTAATTTTGGTTTCTAAACTTGCCATGGATGGTTATAATGTTTGTTTGGATCGTAATGTTTCTATTATGATGAATAAACGAGTTATATGTTCTGGTACATTGCAAGACAATTTATATAATATTAATCCTGTCCAACCAATGCTGCAACAAAAGGAAACTAATAACATTCTTTCTAGCTCAAATAAAAGAAAGAAACCTTCTGATTTGAACCAAACATATCTTTGGCACTTAAGATTAGGTCATATTAACTTGAGGAGGATTCAAAGACTGGTAGTAGATGGGCCATTAGGCTCGTTGGCAGTGGAGCCATTTCCAGTTTGTGAATCCTGCTTGGAAGGTAAGATGACTAATAGGCCTTTTAAAGCAAAGGGGAATAGAGCCAAAGAAGTGTTAGAATTGGTTCATACTGATTTATGTGGACCTATGAGTATCCAAGCAAGAGGAGGTTATGAGTATTTTGTCACTTTCATTGACGATTATTCTAGATATGGGTACATTTATTTGTTGCGCCGTAAGTCTGAGGGCTTTGAAAAATTCAAAGAGTACAAAGCAAGTGCGGAGAAGCGACATCTTGGAAAATGTATCAAGTCACTATGATCAGATCGTGGTGGCGAATACTTGCTTGGAGAATTTAGGGAATATTTATCAGAAAATGGGATCACATCCCAGTTGTCTACACCTGGCACACCTCAGCAGAATGGTGTAGCAGAGAGAAGGAATCGGACTCTTTTAGAGAGTGTTAGATCGATGATGAGTTATTCAGATTTACCCAAGTCGTTTTGGGGATATGCTATAGAAACAGCGGCTTACCTTCTGAACTTGGTACCTTCTAAGTCGGTTCCCAAGACTCCAATAGAATTGTGGACTGGCAGCAAACCAAGTCTAAGACATATTCGGATTTGGGGTTGTCCAGCACATGTGCTGAACAAGAACGCGACCAAGTTAGAATCTCGTACAGAAGTAAGGCTGTTTGTAGGCTATCCCATGGGAACGAAAGGTTATTCATTTTATAGTCCTAGGGATCGAGATATCATTGTTAGCACCAAAGCTAGATTTTTAGAAGAAGACTATATAATGAACCATAAATCCATGAGTAGTATCGTTTTAGAGGAACTAGTGGGAGGGACAGATAATCCCCAAGTGCCAATAGTACAAGTAGAACAGCCACAAGAAAATGCACAACTTAACACTAATACTGCACCAGTGCCTCGTCGTAGTGGGAGGGTTGTTCAACAACCAAATAGAATCATGTTTTTGGGAGAGTCCTCGGACTTGGTCTCTGGCGAACATGATGAGGATCCCAGGACATACGAAGAGGCAATTCTAGATAAAGATGCAGATCTATGGCAAAAGGTAATGGAATCTGAGATGGAATCTATGTATTCCAATCAAGTTTAGGAGCTCGGGGAACCACCCAAAGGTGTAAAACCCATTGGATGTATGTGGATCTACAAGAAGAAAAGAGGATCTGACAAAAAGGTGAAAGCCTGGAAAGCACGACTTGTTGCGAAAGGGTATACTCAGAAAGAAGGGATCGATTATGAGGAAACCTTTTCGCCAGTTGTTATGCTCAAGTCGATCCGGATTCTTTTATCTATAGCAGCTCATCTCGATTATGAGATTTGGCAAATGGATGTCAAGACAGCTTTCCTTAATGGAAGTCTTGAGGAAACCATCTATATGCAACAACCAAAAGGATTCATTAAAGAAGGCCAAGAGCATCTTGTTTGTAAGCTTAAGAGGTCTATTTATGGACTAAAACAAGCTTCTAGGGACTGGAATATTCGTTTTGATCAGGCAGTCCAGTCATATGGATTTGATCAAAGTCCAAGCGAATCATGTGTGTATAAGAGAAGTGAGGGTAATGCAGTGGTTTTTCTAGTACTGTATGTAGATGACATTTTACTCATTGGAAACAATGTTAAAATGTTGTCATCAGTAAAGGCATGGTTGTTCGATCAATTTGAAATGAAGGACTTAGGTGAAGCGGCATACATCCTTGGGATCAAAGTAATAAGGGATCGCAAGAAAAGGATGTTGGCTTTATCTCAAGAGCCCTACATTGATGAAGTATTAGCTCGTTTTAACATGCAGAACCCTAAGAAAGGTTTTCTACCTTTTAAGCATGGAGTGGCTCTATCCAAGGAGCAGTGTCCTTCGACACCTAAGGATATAGAGAGCATGAAAGCAGTTCCTTATGCTTGGCATGTGGAAGCTTAATGTATGCTATGTTATGTACGAGGCCTGACATCTGCTTTGCTGTAGGCATGGTTAGTAGATATCAGTCGAACCCAGGTCAGGAACATTGGAGTGCAGTAAAAACTATACTCAAGTACCTGAGAAGGACTAAGGAGTATATGTTAATTTACAAGGCCTCGGATCTATTTCCTTTAGGATATACTGATTCAGATTTTCAATCAGATAGAAATAAGAGGAAATCAACCTCGGGATATGTTTTTACTTTGGGAGGTGGAGCCGTTATATGGAGGAGTGTAAAGCAGAAATGCATTGCAGACTCTACCATGGAAGCCGAGTATGTGGCGGGCTCTGAGGCTGCAAAGGAGGCTGTATGGTTCAGGAACTTCCTTTTGGACTTGGATGTGGTACCTAATTTGCCTAGGAGCTTGACAGTGTATTGTGATAACACTGGTGCTGTGGCAAATTCGAAGAAACCGCGAGATCACAAAGCAGCTAAACATATTGAACGTAAGTATCATCTCATACGAGGAATCGTAAAGCGAGGAGATATAGTTGTGGCTCACATATCATCAGAAGACAACCGGGTAGATCCTTTCACAAAGAGCTTGCCAGCCAAACTTTTTGACAGGCATGTGGAAGCGATAGGAGTCAAACGGATAGACACATAGTTTTTTTGTGTAATAGTGGATTAAATAAACACTGATATACTCATAGAATATTTTGAGTATAAGTGGGAGATTGTTGGTGTATACTGAAAATATTTATTTAAAGTATATACATTTATTTCTAGCCCAGTTTCATTGAGAATCATTTAAATGTTTACATGCTCTAACATTATATATTGTGGACAATCTAGTATCAAATAGGATACAGAATATTAGATTGTTAAATACGGTTTATATAATATAATAAGGTTCACAGCACAGGTGGAGTTAGACAATCCACTGGAATGGCTGTAGTATTATTTAGATTAGTTTATATTGACTAATAAATAATACTAGTATACTTTGTGTATATTGAACAGGATCAAATTTAGAATTGTTCCCTTATACCGATTAAGAAGGAGAACAAAGATTCTATGTTATTATTAATGCTTAGGTTCTTAATCCAGATATAGTAATTGACACGTGTATATTATTTACATGCTTTGATTTATATATGAAATAATTCTTTTGATTTATTTCATTATATTTTGGGTGATGAAATAATATATATGGTGAATATTATTTATTGAAGGAATCCATGTCCTGATAATATTCGGGTTAATGATGTCCCCTTGAAAGCTCAAAAAGATTTAATTATGTGAAACCCTGCAGGTGGATTTATTCCGGCATAATTAAATAAAGGTTGAGTGGATGATCAAGGATAAAAGATATTAATTAAATGAATTATCTGTAATTTATTTAATTAATGGAAATGCGATATTTTAAACATGGGGAATTTAATAAGCAAATAATATTGGAACCGAATTAATTAATTAAATTACGGTATTAGGAAAGGTAGTGCAAATATTAATTCTTTAGTGGATTGAATTAATATTAAATGACATTGGGCTGGGCTCGGAATGTCATTGGAAGGCCTAACCTAATTATCCATGATCCCTATTGTAGCCCTATATATATTCCTATTCTCTTCTTGCTAGGGTTGGTCAAAAAAAAAAGAAATTTTGTAGCCACCCAGGAGCAAGAAGAGAGGTTAACTTGAGAAGACGAAGGCCACACTTCGCTAAAGGGAATTTGGGAATACAATAGAAGAGCGTGGAATCAACCGTTAACAAGGTGACTTTTCTATTCGTACTCGTTAATTTATTGTATCAAAAATCGCAGTGCCAAGATCTGATTGTCCCAACATTGATGCCTTAATTCAATTTTATTTGATAATTATGAAAGCTAGCCGGGAACACGAAGCTAACATAAGAGCCTTTCAGCCTTAACTTATATCAAACGACACGAACATCCACTTAAAAAGATAGAAGTTGCATGGACACCGTTTATGCTTAGACCCTATATGTCTATAAGATTTGAAAACATAATTGGTTTATGAATAAATTCCTTTATTATGACTACATAGGGCGGTGTGATCCAAAATCCTACCACTTATCGTAAATGTACATGACAATTACGAACCTATGCTAACATGGAAAATTCTAAATTTCTAAATTCACTTTCGCATTCATTAGGAATTAATAATTTAGATGTTAAGTATGCATCTAATAAATTAAGCGCAACCACATTAGGCAATCTGAGTTTTTATCATAATACAAATTATTAAGGCATCGAATTTCTAAATTACGTAAATAAATCCATTAGAATCCCATGACGGCGATTAGTTCATAATTGAACGGATCGTCATCATGGGATTAAATGAACACATGACAGAAAATTGCATGAATTAAATATGAAATTACAAGAGTTTAGAAAATAGAACCGAAATAGCTTCCAATGAAAAAGAGGAGCACTCCAAGTAATCCCCTTAAAATCTTCAACCAAAATAGAACTTACACTAAATTTTCAAAAAATTAAAGTGTATGAAATAAAACTGAAATTACAAAGAAAGCTAGAGAGAATACTAACTGAATTACAAGAGAAAACTCAGTCGAGGAATGATATGAAAACCTATAAAAATCACACATATTTATAGTACAATTTAGCACACCATGTAGGAATAATAAACCCGTCGAAAGCAGCAAAACAGGACTTGAAAGCAGCGGCTGGTGGCTCACGCGCAGGCGGCTGTTGCTTGCCTAACTTTTTCTTTTCAAAGTCATCATTTGAAATACAGATTGTTATTCACTTGTTGTAAACAATTTGCGTGGCCTGCTAACACTTTTGAACGGGCTCCGTACAAATACTTATTTAACCCGCACAGCTTATAATCTTTAATTAATAAATAATTAATTTAATTCAGAAATTATAAAAATAAATATCTAATATTATTATATATTTATAAATATAATTTTCTAATTAAATAAAATATTTATTAATATAAATAAATCCTTAGCTGTGTCAATCAATAAAGAAATGAGCCGAAAGCAAAACAGCACAGCGCGTCACCAACCTGACAATTTTCGCGATGCCTAACTCTTGCTTGTTTCTTTTTGATTTAATAAGCAAATGAACCTTGACCTGCTAAACATATTCTCACAACCGGGGCCTATTTCGTCTTATTAGAGACGGCTCGTAAAATGCTTTTTAACCCGCACAGCTTATAATCTTTAATTAATAAATATTATTTTTATTTAAAAATTATATAAATAAATATCTAATATTATTTGATATTTATAAATATAATTTTCTAAATAAATAAAATATTTATTAATATAAATATATCCTTACGCTCTAAGCTGCGGTCTGTTGAGGGTCTGAAACCGGACTCCTTTTGCTTAACAAAAAATATATCAATTCCAACCGGGATTCCAGCTTTAAGAAAATATCACTTTCCATATTTTTGTGATAATTCTATTTCCTCATTGCTCGTCCAGGTGTAAACTACAGTCTCTTGAGGATCTGAAACTGGACTCCTTTTGCTTAACGAAAAATATATCAATTCCAACCGGGATTCCCGCTTTAAGAATATATCACTTTCCATATTTTTGTGACAATTCTATTTCCTCATTGCTCATCCAGGTGTAAGCTACGGTCTCTTGAGGATCTGAAACCGGACTCCTTTTGCTTAGCAAAAAATATAACCATTCCAACCGGGGTTTCAGCATGAAGAATATATCACTAAAAATTTCTTTATGATAATTGTTATTCCTCGTAGCCAGTCCACTTGATAATAAATCCTTGTGATTAAATGATTTAGCACTTTTGTTGCTTGCACAATGATTTTCTTTATACCAGTCTTGACTTTTTCGGACCTTGCGCTCTTTTGGCAACTCTTAATTCCGAATTGAGGTAAAAATCCATCGTTTTTAGCCTTTTATCGCCACGATACCTAAAGTTGCGAGTTCTGCGCAACAAAGACTGAAACAACATAAATAAATTAAAAGATACAACATACTTAAGGACAAACCACCAATCTAGGCCCATTTAGCACATAATAAGTGGATATAAAATCCACTTATCACGATGTTGGAGTTGAAAGTTAGCACTGGAATGAAGAATGGGAATTTGTTTTAAGATTTCATGAAGTTCCTAAAGCTAAAGGATTGAAGACGGAAGCTAGCGGAAAAGAAACGGAAGAAAATGGAGTTAAAACGAAGAAAAATGAGCCAAACAAGCAAACCGGCAGATAGCTAGTGCGCTGACTTCGCGCGTGGTGCGCTGAGAGCGCGCCTGAACAGAAGGTGAGTGCGCTGAGAGCGCAGGAAGTGCGCTGAGAGCGCGACAACATGCTGAAAATTACTGTTTGCCCTAATTCGATGTAAAATTGTATTTTTAGTGTTTTTCTTGCTGGACAAGACTTCTAGGGCCTATTTAAACACACTATATGATTGTAATGGAATATATAACATAGATAGAAGATAGAACGTAGAAAATCAGATTTGGAGAAAAATTCCAAAGATCGTGACAGCACTTGGAATTCCAGATTTACTTTTGTAATTAGGCGATACTCTGGGTTTTAGATTTGTTTTCTCAACTTTTCATCTTATTAATATTATTACTTTCATTCATATCTTGTTTATTATCATGTTTAATATCATGTTTTCATCAAATACCATGGTGACGAACGGTTCAATTATGAACTAATCGTTGTCATGGGATTCTAACGGATTTATTTATGGATTCTTAGTATTTGGATGCTTTAAAGATCTGTGTGTGATGAATATATGATATCCTTGTATGGTTATTCTTAATGCTTTTAGATGCGTAGCTAACATCTAAATTGAATTGTTAATCTCTTGTGAAGTGAAAGTGGATCTTGAGATTTAGAATTTGCCATGCTAGCATAGGATTATGTATGTTTTGACATCATGATTTATAGCAAAAATAGAAATATATTATGTTGCCCTATGTGATCAATGTGGATAACCTGTTCTTCAACCGTTATGTTTTCAAATTCTATAGACATATAGAGTCTAAACATAATTTGTGTCTATTCATCTTCTATCTCTTTTATGGATGTATGGGTAGTTTGGTATACGTATGCTGACAGGTAGCGTGTACTTATTTCGTGTTGTCCGATCAAATATCATAACTGTTGCACATAGTGATTAAAGACGTCAGATCTAAGCGAAGTATTTAATGAAGTTAGGATCCCATGTTTATTCTCATATAAGTAATTCGTTTGCAATTCTCATTAGTTAAATAATTCTTAGTTAATTTAGTTAATTAAAACACACTTTATTAATTGTCTTAGCAGTGAGTAAAAACCATACATTGTTGCATAGGTACATTAACTGATTTAAATTCAAAACCAGATCTCTGTAGGAATGAACTCAACTTATATCTATATTACTTGTGACCACGTGCGCTTGCGTGATTTAGTGTGAACAAAAACCGATTACAAGATCCCACAATATATCTCCATTACACCCTGCTGCTTACAAATGGCTTGCTGTTTCCTGTGCTGAACTAACTCTCTAAGCAATACTTCCCAAGTATCCTTCTCTAGCCTAGTTCGACCCACCCAAAACCTTAAGCCAACCTTGTACAGCAACAATTCAATACAATTTGAGCAATACAAAGATTTGAATAAATACAACTCAACCTATGAACCCTCTGAACATATATATATATATATATATATATATATATATATATATATATATATATATATATACGTGTATATATGGGTTTGAAAGGTTTAGAAAGATTTTGCAATGTAAGCTTGGCGGTTGTGTATAGTTTCTTGTTTCTGCAATTGATAGATATTCAATAATGGATGATTTAGAACTGAGCAAGAACAGCCCTTAAATAGATGAACAAGAACAATTTAAAAACCAATTTTGAAAGGTTCCAACGGATATAAAATGTATAGCCGTTTTTCCATATGAATGTTAATGGAGTTTTAAGAAAGTGGAAGGAGCTTTGATCAGTTGAGAGAAAGAAGATGGAGCGTGTATACAAGAGGAATATTAGTTATCATGAAGAGACAAGGTTATGTGGGTGTAATGAGTGGTGAATAAAATAAGGTAAAGTGGCCTTATTTTAAGCAAAGGTTATATTGGCTTGTCTCCCAATTTATTTGAGATATAAGAGCTGGCATGTTCAAATTAATTTAGAGGGCCCTTAAAAATATTCCTAACAATGTTTCCACTTGATGCTCTTTGAATTCCGAAAGTTTATTTATTTCTGACAGACACAATCAGCTTGCTGTTTGTGCAACTGGCTTGCCAAACTGTTACTATATTCCAACTTTGGCTTGCTGTTTGTGACAAACTGATTATATAATCAGTAAGCTAATTTTCCCTGCAAAACCAAGTTAGTACAGTACCGAAATATCATAGCAAGTTCATGTCAGCTTGCTGTTTTGGTTCTGGTGAGCTGAACAGATAGATGGCTTTATACTTTTGCATTTCCATATCATCAACCAAGTTTCCTGAGAGCATAGATATGTCGCTGATCTTTATCTACAGGAATTCTGAACAGTTGAAAATGGCTTGTTTACGTACTGACTGTGTGCAAATGGCTTGCCAAACTGTCGATGTATTCTAACTTTGGCTTGCTGTTTGTGACAAACTGAATATACAATCAGTAAGCTATTATACCCTGCAAAACCAAGTTAGTACATACACAACTATCATGTTGTTTTATATCTACTAATAAGCCAAATGGCTTAGTGTTTGTGATCATGAAAACTTAAGGAGTATCAATTATATGATCCATTAAGTTGAGTAAAAAAATTATTAAATGACATTAACATGCACAGCTATCACTTCAAACATTTAGGTAGACCAAAACTATTTGGCTTGATTGTTGAAATCTTCAAAGATGTTAAACAAGAATTGTTGCAGAGATGCTATTCTTGGAAGGTCGAGCAGCAGCTTGCTAATTTTATCCTTCCTGGACTGCCTGGTCCCTATTTCTTGCCAGATAAGTCAGCTGATTCCTCGTGTAGTTCTGAATCCTCGGAAACCTTATTTGTAATCTCTGGTGCAGAATAGTCTGACTCATGTCTTGTCTGGTTATCGATCAGAATCATATCATTGTTGCAGCCACTTCTAAAATTTAAAATTTGAACTGTCCAATTATCCTTTTCAGGAGGCTGTATTGCGAATTAACTCTTTTCATGATGGACTTCTAATAAGATGTTAGTGCATGTTGAGAGTCCCTAAATAGGCACTTGCTTTTCTTATCCAAAAATTTTAAATTTTCATGTTTGTCATTGGACAAAGGATTGTTAGATGATCTGTGCTCAATAAACCTATTTTCAATGTGGCTCACTGACTACTCATTGGCATTAAAGGGCGATTTCCAGGAACTTTGATATTTTACCAACCGCTAAGATATTTCAGCTCTCAAGTTCCACTAGTTTCTCCATTCACGTCATATTCCAGGGCTGAAACTAACATTTTTAAATTTAGATCATAAACTATTAAAAGGAAATTATACGGCAATTGAATTTAAAGCCTAACATGTGACATAAGTGCAAACAACGGACTACCGGTCTACATACAAAACATTTTTTAGTGACAATGTAACATTGTTTTCGTATATGCTAAACTTAGTTAAGGAATTTCGATGACATTATACTCACCACAGTATGTTCTCAAACTTCAAGCATTATACTGCAGAGGGCAGAGGGCTAGTCATACTGCAGGTCTTGTATTGAAAGTTACACCAGTTTCCCCCCTTTCCCCACCAGAGGCATCTTTTCATGACTTTTCTGAATTCCGGCTAACATCGTTACCTTTAGATTTTTGTTCTAAAATCTGTTGCAGCAACAAGAAATCAGATGATCTTGCAGGTTTAAAACCTTCGCAATTTAGAGCTAACATCAGATAGACGCAACAGAACTAACAAAGGGGAGATGTTATTTTTTTTAAAGTTTTTTTGCATACAACAAAAAAGTAGTCTTTTGTATACAACAAAAGCTCTCCGACCACTCTCTTCGTCATTGTTATAAGCATTGATTCTTTACCGTGAAAGATCCCTCAACTTTATTATACCGATGTAGTCAAATATATGCTTTATGTGAAAGGTCTCACTTTGCCTAGAATTTAAATCTTTCATCTTTGCTAACAACTCTTTATGTTCTTATTCTAGTCCTTAACGTAATTTGTGCAGCCATTTATAAAGGGCCAAATAACATATGACATGCAGACACATCTTTATTAGAAGCTTGAAAGCCATTTGAGGGTTGAATTTTCCCCTGTTATTTTGTTTTCTCACAAATCTTCCAAGCTTAATTCCTACAGAATAACCAATTTAATATATACTCTATCAGTATTTGTACCTCTCATGGACACCGATATTAGCTGTCAATTTCCATATACTCATCAAATACTAACTTCTTGACATGTGTTGTCATCTTCATTTCATTTTCTGGCATGAAAACTGAAGTTATTTAATATTGGACATTTCTAGATAACATCATAAGGATATCCAAGTGCGATAAAGCTCAGCTGAGCAACTAAAGCACAACGCAGTAGAGCACTAAAACCTTATTTCACCTGAATAAAGGCGCCACTAGACAAAAAGAATAGACTGAACTAAAATAATAAATTGTATAGGCATTGACGTAGTTCACGGATCCATAACTACTCGATGCATCAGTATAAACTCTTGAACTGCAGCAAATCTAGAGCACTGAACAAACTTGGGCATTCATATAGACAAGATAACGACAAGCAACATGAGATACAACATAGTAGGTAATGCGCAGCAAATCTCAGTAGAAGCAACAAAAGTTAAGACTGTCGTATAAAAAGCTTTTCAAGCTGTAAATATTTGAGACCCCTATTGATAATGATAAGGGTCGGGTGCACAATGTCAGAATCATAGTTCAATTTCACCATAGAAGTGGTTCATAAAGATTCCATTCTTCTGGTAAAACTACGAAGAAATAAACTAAGAAATGAAGACGATGAACATTTATACCATATAATGACTTAGAATTTTTCGCAATTTATTAAATGCTTATTTAATTGTTAAATGTGAAATTATGTGATTTAGGTGATAAGTATAATTTTGTGATAGGTGATAAGTAATGTTATTGTGTACGCTTCGAGACAACTTAAGCCGCACGAGCAGAAATATCCGACACATGATTTAGAGTTAGCTGCAATTGTGTTTGCGTTGAAAATATGGAGACATTACTTGTACGGTGGGAAGTGTGAAATTTTCACCGATCATAAGAGTTTGAAGTATATCTTTACCCAGAAGGAGTTGAATATGAGACAAAGAAGATGGTTGGAGTTGATTAAGGATTATGATTGCACGATAAGTTACCATCCCGGAAAAGCGAATGTTGTAGCTGATGCGCTAAGTAGAAAGGAAAGGTTGAATACATTGACTATGCCAAAGGAGTTATTTCGAGAATTTGAGAAGTTAAGTTTAGAAGTTTATGATTCAAAGGATGCAGATGAGTTTCTGAGTACAATGAGTTTTCAACCAGAGTTGCTGGAAAAGATTCGGAGATGTCAAGAGGAAGTGATAAATTGTGAAATGAATACGTTGACCGGAGAAGAAATTTGTACACAGAAAAATGATCAAGGAATTTTGAGATTTGGTAAGAGGATATGGATTCCTAATGTTTTGGAGTTGAAGAAAGAGATCCTAACTGGAGCCCATAGCTCGAAATATTCTATTCACCCTGGGAGTACCAAGATGTACCGAGATTTGAAGGAAAATTTTTGGTGGCCAGATATGAAGCGAGAAATTGCCGAATGGATAAGTAAGTGTTATACCTACCATAGGATTAAAGCGGAACATCAGAAGCCAAGTGGTTTGTTGCAACCATTAGATATCCCTGAATGGAAGTGGGAGCACCTTGCCATGGATTTCGTAGTGGGATTACTAAAGACTAAGGCGAATCACGATGCGATTTTGGTAATTATTGACCGATTGACAAAGTCTGCACATTTCCTATCGATTGACGAAAGATTCTCATTGGACATGTTAGTGCACTTATATTTGAAGGAGATAGTATCACGTTATGGAGTTCCTATTTCGATAGTGTCTGATCGAGACCCACGATTCAATTCGAGATTTTGGAAGCAATTTCAAGAATGTCTAGGAACCCAACTGAAGATGAGTACAGCTTACCATCCACAAACGAACGGCCAGAGTGAAAGAACTATTCAGACTATAGAAGATATGTTAAGAGCCTGTGCATTGGATTTTAAAGGAAGTTGGGATGAACATGTACTTCTTGATAAAATAAACTAGCAACGTACAGAAATATATAAAGGAAAGATTAGCTAAAAAATAGCAACTAGACCACTACTACTCTCCTATCTAGACTCCACTACTGCAACTACGTCTAATGCTCCTAAAAACTCTCAAACAAACACTGACTACTTCTCCTGTGTTAACGTGGGTATACTAACGTTAACATTTATTTAAAACATAAAATATGTTTAGGTTATATTTCCAACATTCTCCCCCTTAATCTAAACTTGTCTCGAACATTACAAAGCACTTCTCTTCATCTGTGATGTACTTCTCACAACCATCAATTTTTTCATCTGTGATGCACTTCTCACCACCTTAAATTTTGATGCACATCTCATCAACAAAATTTTTAAATTTTTTGAAAGAACTTTGGAGCACTTCTCCCCATAATCTGCACTAGTATTTCACCCTCTCGTATGGTACCCAGCTGTGAGCAAGCAGAAAACGCACTAATGCCCATCTGGTGAAAAACTCCCTAAGCCACCCAGTAATCAACACACAACAACACATGAGACTGAATCTCTGTGGCCTCAAAAACACTACTCCTTGATCCTCCTTTTAAATATGCAGCAGCCTTGTCCTTGTCAGTGAACACACCATCCGTAGCCACTGCGCTAATAACAACACCAGCTGCTACCAGTTCTTCATTCTCTATCGTAGCACCTTTTTATGCCTCAAGGATCGGAGGGAAGGCTGTTAAGCCTTGATCCCCCCTAAAGCTCTGATACCAAATGTAGAAACTAAGCTGATATATATGTATAACTGGGTATGTATAGACACACACGCACACACTTTGTATGGCTTAAATGAAGTAGAAACTGGTACTTCTTGATAAAATAAACTAGCAACGTACAGAAATATATAAAGGAAAGATTAGCTAAAAAATAGCAACTAAACCACTACTACTCTCCTATCTAGACTCCACTACTGCAACTACGTCTAATGCTCCTAAAAACTCTCAAACAAACACTGACTACTTCTCCTGTGTTAACGTGGGTATACTAACGTTAACAATTATTTAAAACATAAAATATAAGTTTAGATTATATTTCCAACATGACTTGCATCTGGATTGTACTTCTTAAGAATAGATACATGGAACACATTATGAATATGGTGCATATGCGGTGGTAATGCCAATTCATAAACAACTTTTCCGACTCGCTTCATAATCTCAAATGGTCCTACATATCTTGGACTCAGCTTTCCTTTCTTACCAAATCTCGTAACTCCTTTCCACGGTGACACTAACAACAATACTTGATCTCCTATTTCAAAACTTATATCTTTTCTTTTCAAATCAGCATATTTTCGCTGTCGATCCTGGGCAGTAATTAATCTCTTCTTAATAACTTCAACTTTCTCCTTGGTCTGCTGAAGCAGCTCTGGTCCTAAAATTTTCCTCTCACCAACTTCTTCCCAATACACTGGCGATCTACATTTTCTTCCATACAAAGCTTCATACGGTGGCATTCCGATACTCGCGTGGTAACTGTTGTTGTACGAAAACTCAACCAATGGCAACCAATTTCAACTTCATTTAAGCCATACAAAGTGTGTGCGTGTGTCTCTATACAAACCCAGTTATACATATATATCAGCTTAGTTTCTACAATTCATGTAATCGAGTATGAACCTATTGAGATCCAGCCAGATTTATCTTACGAAGAGCAACCAGTAGAGATTCAAGATAGAAGTGATAGGAAGCTTAGAAAAAAGGTTGTCAGATTAGTTAAGGTTTTGTGGAGGAATCCTAGAGTCCAAGAGTCGACTTGGGAACTTGAAAGTAAGATGCTTGCCACATATCCTCATTTGTTTACTTAGGTGTGATTCTGGGGACAGAATCCTTTTAAGGGGAGAAGGCTATAACGACTTAGAATTTTTCGCAATTTATTAAATGCTTATTTAATTGCTAAATGTGAAATTATGTGATTTAGGTGATGAGTATAATTTTGTGAAGTCAAGATATGTGTGAAACCATGTTTGTGTGATCATATGATGATTGGTATGTGTCGTACATGTTCGTGGAAATTTATTTATATTTTTAAAGCATTAAAACTATTTTTAAAATGCATTTTTAATCTTTCGAAAAATCATATAAAATCATTGGAATTGATTTAGATCATGAAATCTTTTGCATTATCATCTTTGAGACAAGACTTAGTTTGTAAAATTAATTTGGATATTTAATCGTGTGTTTTGGTATCTTAAAATAATTTAAAAAGCATTATTTCTTTAAAAGAGCCTTTATTTCAAAAATTCGTATAAAATTCATTTTTGATCCAAATATTATTTTAAAAATATGGGGATGCTCCTAAATTCATGAACTTTATTTTAAAAAATTTCTAAAAGCATTTTACCCCATCCTTTTAATTTATTTTGAATTTAGAATGATTAAAACTAGATTTTCAGTAAAGTAAAAATAGCAATTATGAAAAGACAATTTTGCCCCTGTCTTATTTGACAAGAGGCAACTGCCCCTTCTTCTTTCTTCACTTTCTCTCTCGGTTGTTCTCTCCATTCTCTCTCTGTGAGTCTCTTTGCCTCGGTTCTCGTGAACCATCGCATGCAATGGCCATTTCTTGGCCGATTCTTTTGATTCTTGTCTTAAAATGCTCATGCTAACCTCTAGTTCACTATGCTGCTTCTTTTTTGCTGATTCGTGTATATATATATATATATATATATATATATATATATATATATATAAATACATGTTTGTATGTATATACGTGAGGATGTATGAGTTTTATGATGGGTTTGTGAAGAATCATTCGGTCTTGATGATTATCTGTGCATATCTTTCGATTTTATAAAGTTTCATAGTAGAAATTCGAGTCGGAAGTTATGAATCTTGAAACCCTCGAATTTTTACCTCCGGCAATGATTTTTCCGATGAGCTGGGGTAGGACCTAGCGATAAAGGAAAAGCTAAGGTTGAGTACCAGTGACTGAGCTGTTAGCTGTTGCATTCTACCAAAGGCAAGTAACTCTGTCTTTTCTTAAAGTTCACATTCCTGAACTGATATATCCTGTTGATTCAAGCATGCCTATCTTATGCCATGTTGATCATAAATCTTATGTAGCGTCTCTATTCATGCAACCAGAATTCTGTCCACAACTGTTTCATAAACTGTAAACCCTAAAACAGCATAATTCTTTTTAATTGCTTCTTGACCATACATGTCCTACAGCTTTCTAAAATCATGTCATATTAACTGACCGATAAACCAGTGTTCTACTTGACATATGTCCGTGTCCAATTTAACCTATGTTGTCCAAAAAAATATTATAAACTTCTTTATGTCCTAATCACTGATTCAAAAACTTAATTGCCTTTAATATTATCTTAAACTTGAAATCTGATCAATTACCTTGATGTCTTTGAGTCTACATCTTCTTGATTCAGGCTTGTATCCCTATTTCATTGTTGTTAGAGAACTTAGTCAAATCCTTTGACTTTTATCATTGCGAATCAAAATAAGTTGTTTTCTTAAATACTTTGAAGTTACTTAGACTGGGCTGATTTGTTATCAGAGAGTCGAAGGTACTTCGAAGTAAAGGTTTTCGAAAAGATTAAGTATTAAGATGTTAGGAACTCCGTCTAAATGGTTTCCACGGATTCCTGACGATTGGAGAGACGGGGCGAACAGGTAATGCTGGTTCCGTCGGTTTGAGTATGTATTAGTGTAGTTCTGGTCTATCCAGTTCGACACCTTTATAGGCCAATGTGTTGCCTCTTGGGAACCCAAGCTGTCCTAATGAAAGGAAATGATGGCCAGAGGGACTTTGTGTCCGATATGGGGACTTTGTGGGATGATCACCAGTATTGTCTATTATGAAGTAAAAACCTCCAATCAGTTTTCTTAAAGTGATGATTACTTTTTATTTACCATGAAATGAAAAATTGGTTTATCGATTGAAATGTTAATTACTTTACACAATTTTGAAATATCTATTGTTATCCTGATTATCAGTTGATATCCTGTCATTTCTAAATACCATTATTGCTTATACTGCTTCCAGCATATTTATGTCATATCTGGAATTACTGTCATCTTCTGCGATACCCTGTTATACTGTTTACAGTTGAGATCTTTAGTTACTTGCTGAGCGTTGACTCATTATTATTTTGTCTAACCCTTTTGATAGTAATCTAAGAATCATGATTCGTACAATCCAAACCGCAAGGAAGCGCACTTACCGTGGCCCTGAGTTGGTTCGTTTTGAGATAACTCCCGAGGTAGATGCAATAACAGCTCAGTGAGGAGATCTTTAGTTAGTTGTGAGAACTAGCAGTGGAACTTTTGAGAACTTTGGTTTGTAATATAATATATTTTGAATTCAGGTTTGTAATAATAATTAGTTAGACGATGGCTTGCTTGTTTCATACCATTACCTGTGAAAGATCTTGGATAGTAGTGTCGGGGCCAGTCAGCATGTTATATTTATATTATATTTTAGGTTGTTTGCGTCTAGATGTGTGTCAGTGACTCTCCGATCTAGGCCTCGGGTCGGGAGGGCGTCACAGGTTGGTATCAGAGCTATAGGTTTTGGTCACTGAAACAAGCCAGGAATTTAGGATCACTATTAAAAGAAGTAGATACAATTAGGATTTAAGAGTGATAGATATAGGGAGTGATTATAGGTTTAGGTTTTCCCTTCGCGATAGATTTCTAGGACTAACATAACTTATCTCGTTTATATTCTGCATGTATATATATATTATTACTACAGGAGATGGAGTTGGACGATGATGCCCCGTTACTTCCCGATTCTGATAGTTCATCCGAGGAGTCCGATCCTTCGGAGATTTTGTCTAATGCTGATGCGGAGGTCTAGTTTGATACCGAGGTTATATCCGAGACTGAGGTTGAGAGTCCCCCGGCCTGTACCGACATTCCTGTCCCAACGACTGAGTCAGTACCTTTGTCTGAGCCTGTTACCGATACCGTGCCTGTTCCTGTCCCAGTACCAGTTGTGACCCATTTTGTCACCGAGCACGGTGAGTCATCTATCGGACCCTACTCACTTCCCGAGGTTGTACCTTTGCACACATACGCCGAGATAGTTCGCACTTGTGAGAATTTGACGAGTAGAAATGATGAGCATTTAGCATTAATCAAGCAGATGAAGGACGAGGCGCAGCATAAAGTTGACTTATCTACGATCGATTGGGATAGTCGTATTGAGTTAGCACAGAGGGTCACCCAGCAGCGTTTTCTTTAGGTTCCCCTGTCTAGGCCTGCTTTTGATGAACTTTGTCGACTTTCGGGTTTGATTGCTTGGATGATGTGCGAGTATGGTGAGACCCGACGTTCCCGTAAGCAGAGATGTTGTCTATGGAGATGGTGTGAGTTGGACATTTGGTGGAGCCCACTAGTTTCAGTTATGAGTACTACTAGTCTAGGATGTTTTCCTGTTTTTCTAGCACTGGTAGACGGATAGTAGTTGTTGTATTCAGCTTTGTTTGTAGAAGGGTTAGTATACCCTTAACTTTGATGTTGTTAGATCGTTTTCATCGTTGGCGACGTATGCATATTTCGTATATCCCTGTGTTCACTACTTTACTTATCGCTTTTACATATTGTCTTTATATACCGTATTTCAATAACTTATTGACCTTTTCATATAAACCCTGTTGCATAACTTATGACTGTACCCATATCATAATGATTTATCGGAACCGATCGTCTATTGGTACCAGACGGAGGAACCCTATTTCTTTTGAATATATACCTGTTGTTTACCAACTGTTTACCTTCTTATCAGAAAAATACCTCCCAGAAGAAACCGTCAAGCTACCAACAATGATAACCAAGATCAACAAAACCAAGATAACCCTACCAAGGTCTAGATGTTCCAATTACTTCAACAATAAACAGCTGCTTTTGTTCAACACCAATAGCACCAAGCTGCCCAATCTGCTACAACTTTAAAATCTTTTCAAGCTGTTCACCCACCTGAGTTTAAAGGTACCTTGAACCCTATTGAAGCTAAGTCTTGGTTGATGGATATCGAGAAGTCTTTCACGTTAGTTAGGGTTGATGAGTTCAGAAGGTGGAGTTTGCCAGTTTTTATTTGAGACCGGAAGCGAATTTTTGGTGGGAGTCTGTTAAGGCCGTAGAAGGAAATGCGATTATGTTGCCAAGATTTGTAGAATTGTTTAATGAGAAATATCTGCCAGATTATTTACAAGACAAGTTGGAGATTTAGTTTATGGAATTGAAACAAGAAGGAATGACTATTGCGGAGTATGAAGCTAAGTTTACTGGGCTATCTAGGTTTGCACTCCAGTATGTAGGAAATGAATCTAGCAAGGCTAAGAAATTTCAGCATGGATTAAAGCCCTGGTTAAGGAGTAGAGTTGCTGCATTTGAGTTAAGAACCTATTCTGCTGTCGTATAGAAGGCGATGATTATAGAAGGGGAAAGTGATTTGAACCAGAAGGAGAAAGCTGGTAAGAAGAGGAAGTTTGAGAAAGTAGAGAAGAGCCAAGAGATAGAAGGTCAGAGGAGTTTTCTGAACAGAGGAAGGTTTGGAAATCGACAAGGAGGACAGAGAAATTGTCAGAAGTTTGGAGGTGGTAACGGAGGACAAGACCGTAGACCCCAAGGAGTAAATCCTCAGGCTATAACAAGACCCATACTACAAGACTACAAGATTTGTGGAAGAAAGCACCCGGGTATCTGTAATAAGCCTATCATAGTTTGCTACAAATATGGGAAGAAAGGACACTATGCTCAAGATTGTTCGAAAGCGAAGCCAGTAGGATTAACTTGTTATAATTGTGGTAAAGTTGGTCATATTACTAAGAACTGCAAGGGGCCTGTCCAAACTGCTAATGTTTTGAGGATCACCGCACCACCAGCACCACGACAAGTGCCGTATCAAGCACCTCAGCCCAGAGCCCGTACTTTTAACATGTCTGTCAAAGAAGCTGTTAATGATGCCGATGTGGTTGCAGGTACGCTTCTTGTCAACTCTTTTGAAGCTAAAGTTTTAATTGATTCTGGAGTAACTAGATCCTTTATATTTGAAAGATTTCTTGATAAATTGCACTGTGAGATTCGTCCATTAGAAAAGGCATTACTAGTAGAAGTTCTAATCAGGATAAGATTTCCATAGACCGGGAGTGTCCTAACTTTAATATTGAGATTGAAGGATTTCTTTTCTACATGGATTTATTACCTTTTAAGTTGGGAGAGTTTGATGTTATTTTAGGAATGGATTTGTTGTCCGCGTGTGATGCGCAGATTGAGTGTAAGAAGAAGCAAGTTAAGTTGCATACTGAAGATGGTAGTGAAGTAATATTTCAAGGACAGAAACAAGATAAGAAATTTCTAACGTTTATGCAAGCAAAGAGATTGTTGAATCAAGGATGTGAAGCTTATTTAGCACATGTAGTTGATACAGAGAAAGAAGCCCCTAGGATGGAAGATATTCCAGTTGTAAATGAGTTTTCTGATGTATTTCCCGACGAATTACCCGGATTACCTCCAGATAGAGAGATTGAATTTCCGATTGATTTAGCACCCGAAACTGAACCCGTATCCAAAGCGCCGTACCAAATGGAACCTGCTGAAATGAAGGAGTTAGCTACTTAATTGCAAGATTTATTGGATAAAGGAGTTATAAGGCCGAGTGTGTCCCCGTGGGGAGCGCCAGTGTTATTTGTTAAAAAGAAGGATGGAAGCATGAGGTTGTGTATCGATTATAGAGAACTCAATAAATTGACTATCAAGAATAAGTATCCATTTCCAAGGATTGATGATTTGTTTGACCAACTGAAGGATGTTGCTTACTTTTCTAAGATCGATTTGAGATCAGGTTATCATCAATTGAAGATCAAGCCAGAAGATATTCCGAAGACTACATTTCGCACGAGATATGGACATTATGAGTTTTTAGTGATGGCTTTCGGATTGACGAATGCGCTAGCTGTGTTTATGGATTTAATGAATAGAGTGTTCAAGAGATATTTGGATAAATTCGTAATTGTATTTATTGATGACATCCTTATATACTCGAGAAACCCTGAAGAGCATACCGAGCATTTGAGAATAGCATTGGAAACCCTAAGAAAGGAAAGATTATATGCCAAATTTTCTAAGTGTGAGTTTCGGTTGCAAGAAGTGCAATTTTTAGGTCATGTGATTAGTAAAGAAGGAATTCGAGTGGATCCTGCTAAGATTGAAGCTGTGGCGAATTAGAATAGACCAAGAAATCCTACTGAGGTGAGAAGTTTTCTAGGATTGGCTGGTTATTATCAGAGATTTGTACAAGATTTCTCAAAGATTGCTACCCCATTGACAAAGTTGACCCGAAAGAATAAGAAGTTTATTTGGAATGATAAGTGTGAAGAGAGCTTTCAAGAGCTAAAGAAGAGATTAGTTTCCGCGCCAGTTTTAGTATTGCCAGATGATAATGGAAATTTTGTTATCTATAGTGATGTTTCGCACAAAGGATTAGGATGTGTTTTGATGCAACACGGAAATGTTATTGCGTACGCTTCGAGACAACTTAAGCCGCACGAGCAGAAATATCTGACACATGATTTAGAGTTAGCTGCAATTGTGTTCGCGTTAAAAATATGGAGACATTACTTGTACGGAGAGAAGTGTGAAATTTTCACCGATCATAAGAGTTTGAAGTATATCTTTACCCAGAAGGAGTTGAATATGAGACAAAGAAGATGTTGGAGTTGATTAAGGATTATGATTGCACGATAAGTTACCATCCCGGAAAAGTGAATATTGTAGCTAATGCGCTAAGTAGAAAGGAAAGGTTGAATACATTGACTACGCCAAAGGAGTTATTTCGAGAATTTGAGAAGTTAAGTTTAGAAGTTTATGATTCAAAGGATGCAGATGAGTTTCTGAGTACGATAACTTTTCAACCGGAGTTGCTGGAGAAGATTCGGAGATGTCAAGAGGAAATAATGAATTGTGAAATGAATACGTTGACCGGAGAAGAAATTTGTACACAGAAAGATGATCAAGGAATTTTGAGATTTTGTAAGAGGATATGGATTCCTAATGTTTTGGAGTTGAAGAAAGAAATCCTAACTGAAGCCCATAGCTCGAAATATTCTATTCACCCTGGGAGTACCAAGATGTACCGAGATTTGGAGGAAAATTTTTGGTGGCCAGATATGAAGCGAGAAATTACCGAATGGATAATTAACTGTTATACCTGCCAGAGGATTAAAGCGGAACATCAGAAGCCAAGTGGTTTGTTGCAACCATTAGATATCCCCGAATGGAAGTGGGAGCACCTAGCCATGTATTTCGTAGTGGGATTACCAAAGACTAAGGCGAATCACGATGCGATTTGGGTAATTATTGACCGATTGATAAAGTCTGCACATTTCATATCGATTAACAAAAGATTCTCATTGGATAAGTTAGTGCACTTATACTTGAAGGGGATAGTATCACGTCATGGAGTTCCTGTTTCGATATTTTCTGATCGAGACCCACGATTCAATTCGAGATTTTGGAAGCAATTTCAAGAATGTCTAGGAACCCAACTGAAGATGAGTACAGCTTACCATCCAAAAATGGACGGCCAGAGTGAAAGAACTATTCAGACTATAGAAGATATGTTAAGAGCCTGTGCATCGGATTTTAAAGGAAGTTGGGATGAAAATTTGCCATTGGTTGAGTTTTCGTACAACAAAAGTTACCACGCGAGTATCGAAATGCCACCGTATGAAGCTTTGTATGGAAGAAAATGTAGATCGCCAGTGTATTGGGAAGAAGTTGGTGAGAGGAAAATTTTAGGACCAGAGCTGCTTCAGCAGACCAAGGAGAAAGTTGAAGTTATTCAGAAGAGATTAATTACTGCCCAGGATCGATAGAGGAAATATGCTGATTTGAAAAGAAAAGATATAAGTTTTGAAATAGGAGATCGAGTATTGTTGAAAGTGTCACCGTGGAAAGGAGTTACGAGATTTGGTAAGAAAGGAAAGCTGATTCCAAGATATGTAGGACCATTTGAGATTATGTAGCGAGTCGGAAAAGTTGCTTATGAATTGGCGTTACCACCGCATATGCACCATATTCATAATGTGTTCCATGTATCTATGCTTAAGAAGTACAATCAAGATGCAAGTCACGTAATCGAGTATGAACCTATTGAGATCCAGCCAGATTTATCTTACGAAGAGCAACCAGTAGAGATTCAAGATAGAAGTGATAGGAAGCTTAGAAATACGGTTGTCAGATTAATTAAGGTTTTGTGGAGGAATCCTAGAGTCGAAGAGTGGACTTGGGAACTTGAAAGCGAGATGCTTGCCAAGTATCCTCATTTGTTTACTTAGGTGAGATTCTGGGAACAGAATCCTTTTAAGGGGGGAAGGCTATAACGACTTAGAATTTTTCGCAATTTATTAAATGCTTATTTAATTGTTAGATGTGAAATTATGTGGTTTAGGTGATGAGTATAATTTTTTGTAGTCAGGATATATGTGAAACCATGTTTGTGTGATTATATGATGATTGGTATGTGTCGTACATGTTCGTGGAATTTTTTTTATATTTTTAAAGCATTAAAACTATTTTTAAAGTGCATTTTTAATCTTTCGAAAAATCATATAAAATCATTAGAATTGATTTAGATCATGAAATCTTTTGCATTATCATCTTTGAGACAAGATTTAGTTTGTAAAATTAGTGTGGATATTTAATTGTGTGTTTTGGTATTTTAAAATGATATAAAAAGCATTATTTCTTTAAAAGAGCCTTTATTTCGAAAATTCGTATGAAATTCATTTTTGATCCAAATATTATTTTAAAAATATGGGGATGCTCCTAAATTCATGAACTTTATTTTAAAAAATTTCTAAAAAAATTTTACCCCATCCTTTTAATTTATTTTGAATTTAGAATGATTAAAACTAGATTTTCAGCAAAGTAAAAATAGCAATTATAAAAAGACAGTTTTGCCCCTGTCTTATTTGACAAAAGCCGACTGCCGCTTCTTCTTTCTTCACTTTCTCTCTTGGCTGTTCTCTCCATTCTCTCTGTGTGAGTCTCTTTGCCTCGGTTCTCGTGAACCATCGCATGCAATGGCCATTTCTTGACCGATTCTTTTGATTCTTGTCTTAAAATGCTCCTGCTAACCTCTAGTTCACTATGCTGCTTCCTTTTTCCTAATTCGTGTATATATATATATACATGTTCGTATGTATATACGTGAGTATGTATAAGTTTTATGATGGGTTTGTGAAGGATCATTCGGTCTTGATGATTATCTGTGCATATCTTTCGATTTTATAAAGTTTCATAGTAGAAATTCGAGTCGGAAGTCATGAATCTTGAAACCCTCGAAATTTTACCTCCGGCGATGATTTTTCCGATGAGCTGGGGTAACGACGATGATGATCTTGAGTCTAATATATGTTTTAAATTTTAATTTCTTCGATTTGATGCATGCATGTATAATATCCAAATTTTCACTTCATTTTTATTCGAAGTATGTGTTAAAAATCGAGTGAATTGATTCGTTAAATTCTTGTTAATTGTTTGAGTATATGATTTTAATTCGTATTAATTTCCTGAGATGTTTTCAAATTATATGAACTATTTATATGATCTCTTTTATTATTGAATAATTCGAATTTTGAGATTTAATTATGAATTAATTGGAATTATTCGAATTTATATGTAATTATATGAATTATTCAGTTTATTATAAATTGTGATTCTTGATTCATGCTAGATGATTGTCAATATATGTAGTATCAAATCAAAATAGTTGTTTGCGTGAATTATTCGAAGTTATTAGTTAAAATTCGAATATATGCATGAATTATTCGAGCTATATGGTTTATATAATAATGAGTTGTTATGATAATTAGAATCCATTGGAAGTGTAGGTGGATCTTAAATCCATCGTAGCGATTTGATTGTGAATTGGAGTCGGATGTTTTCCGACGGGATAGTCCATTTTATAAAGGGGACTCTGTCCGATTTTCGTGAAATATATAGACATTAAAGTGTATATCTAATAACATGATTGCTTGCGAGTCAGGTTAGTCTGCTAAGTGTATAAGTGGCTTATGTGAGATGCATGTTCTATGTATTACGTGCTTAAGTGATTCTAGTGTAATGTCAGATACGTATGATATATGATACGTAATAATGGGTTGTAGGAATCGTTTGGGTAGAATAGGATTCGACGATTAGGAGGTGTAGTATTCTAAAATAGTGATATGGTTTATGTAGATAAGAAGGACGTAGGACCTAGCGATGAAGGAAAAGCTAAGGTTGAGTACCAGTGACTGAGCTGTTAGTTGTTGCATTCTACCAGAGGCAAGTAACTCTGTCTTTTCTTGAAGTTTACATTCCTGAAATGATATATTCTGTGGATTCAAGCATGCCTATCTTATGCCATGTTGATCATAAATCTTATGAAGCCTATCTATTCATGCAACCAGAATTCTGTCCACGACTGTTTCATAAACTGTAAACCCTAAAACAGCATAATTCTTTTTAATTGCTTCTTGACCATATATGTCCTACAGCTTGCTAAAATCATGTCATATTGACTGACCGATAAACCAGTGTTCTACTTGACCTATGTCCGTGTCCAATTTAACCTATGTTGTCCCAAATTTTTTTTATAAACTTCTTTATGACCTAATCACCGATTCAAAAACTTAATTTCCTTTAATATTATACCTCAAACTTGAAATCTGATCAATTATCTTGATGTCTTTGAGTCTACATCTTCTTGATTCAGACTTGTATCCCTATTTCATTGATGTTAGAGAACATAGTCAAATCCTTTGACTTTTATCATTGCGAATCAAAATGAGTTGTTTTCTTAAAATACTTTGAAGTTACGTAGACTGGGCTGATTTGTTATCAGAGAGTCGAAGGTAAATTCGAAGTAAAGGTTTTCGAAAAGATTAAGTACTAAGATGTTTTATGAAGTTAAAAAGAGTTTTTCAATGCTTAATGTTTTTAAAATGAGATTTTTAATAAAAATGTTAGGAACTCCATCTAAATGGTTTCCACGGATTCCTGACGATTGAAGAGACGGGGCGAACGGGTAATGTTGGTTCCGTCGATTTGAGTATGTAGTAGTGTAGTTCTGGTCTGTCCAGTTCGACACCTTTATAGGCCAATGTGTTGCCTCTTTGGAACCCAAGCTATCCTAATGAAAGGAAATGATGGCCAGAGGGACTTTGTGTCCGGTACGGGGACTTTATGGGCTGATCACCGGTATTGTCTGTTATAAAGTAAAAACGTCCAATTAGTTTTCTTAAAGTGATGATTACTTTTTATTTACCATGAAATGAAAAATTGGTTTATTGATTGAAATGTCAATTACTTTACACAGTTTTGAAATATCTATTGCTATCCTGATTATCAGTTGATATCCTGTCATTTCTAAATACCAGTATTGCTTATACTGCTTCCAGCATATTTATGTCATATCTTGAATTACTGTCATCTTCAGCGATACCCTGTTATACTGTTTTCAGTTGAGATCTTTAGTTACTTGCTAAGCGTTGGCTCATTATTATTTTGTCTAACCCTTTTGACAGTAATCTAAGAATCATGGTTCGTAAAATCCAAACCACAAGGAAGCGCACTTACCATGGCCCTGAGTTGGCTCGGTTTGAGATAACTCCCGAGGTAGATGCAATAACAGCTCAGTGAGGAAATCTTTAGTTAGTTGTGAGAACTAGCAGTGGAACTTTTGAGAACTTTGGTTTGTAATATAATATATTTTGAGTTCAGGTTTGTAATAATAATTAGTTAGACGATGGCTTGCTTGTTTCATACCATTACCTGTGAAAGATCTTGGATAGTAGTGTCGGGGCTAGTCAGCATGTTATATTTATATTATATTTTAGGTTGTTTACATCTAGATGTTTGTCAGTGACTCTCCGATCTAGGCCCCGGGTCGGGAGGGTGTCACACTAGAAGCCAAAAAAGGAAAAAAGATCTTCCGCTTAACCCAAACCACCCTTTGTAAAGTCAATTTTAGTTCAATAACTTCTCACCCGTGCTCCTTCTATACTTAAACATATATTAAGTTATCAACTATCAAAAACATATCATTTGACAAATGAATATAGATATATAGGGGTAAATTTCAGAAGAAAATTCTTGGAGGGACTTGATAGTAGTGTGATGTTATATTTACATATTTCAGAGGACAATATTCATACGGCATTGGTTGGCTCTTCTTTAGTTTCATTATAGAATAATATAACATGATAGATCCCGATGAATCTTGTTTGTCTGTGACAATGCAACATGTAAGCTTTCAGACTGAAGGTCTCATTTTGGCAAAATTTACTTACTCTATATCTCCCACATTATTACACTTTGGAATTCTCTAATTTGATGCACTCTCTTTATTGCCCTAACCTTGTCCTCAGTAGAGCAGTCGAATCTTGTATACGGCGCATTACTTTTAGAGCCTAAGAGCCATCTGGGGTTTTAATCTTCTCTCTGTTAGATTATTTTCACACAAATGGGGTTTTAGTCTTCTCTCTTATGAAAATGGGGTTTGAGAAAAAACTGGTCAACTTGAATATGGCATGTGTAACTTCTGTTCATTATCAAATTGTCCATGATGGTCAGGAATTTGGGGAATTAGACAGGGGGATCCGCTGTCTCCCTATCTTTTTCTTGCTTGTATGGAGGATTATTCGGCTCTTATTTAATACTTTGAAAGGCGGAATTAGTTAAATGGTATCAAGGATGCAAGAGGAGCTTTGTCCCATATGTTTTTTTGCAGATGATTCTTATATTTTTTGCAGAGCTGACACTGTTATAGACGCAAATGCAGGGATTGGAATTGCCACAAATCTTTGAAGATGCTTCTGATCAAAAGATTAACTTTGAGAAATCGTCGATTTTCTTTGGCCAAAATATCCAGCCTAGATCTCGTGAGCTGAAATGTGACAGTTTAGATCGAGGTTCATAAGGCAAATGAGAAGAGTACTTAATTGGCTTACCTAATATTATAGATAGAAAGAAATCAGTGATTTTGGATTATCTTAATGGTAGAGCCCGCAAATGACTTCAAAGCTTTGACGGTAAGATTATATCATAGTCGGGCAAGGAAGTCCTATTGAAAATAGCTGCACAAGCTTCACCAAACTATTCTACGAGCGAGTTTCTATTACCCATGGAGATGTGCAAAGATAGGGAACAGATAATGTGTAAATTTTGATGGAAGTCAAAAATCAGAAAGATAAGGGAATTCACTGGATGAGTTGGGAAAAAAATGTACAAACCGAAATGAAGAGGTGGAATGAGCTTCAAAAATTTGAGAGATTTTAATGTAGCGATTCTTAGCAAACAAGGTTGGCATTTTTTGACTAAACCAGATGCACATCAACAAAATTTATAAAGCACGATATTTCCCTCACAACTCATTTTTAGAAACTAAATTAGCGGGGAATCCAAGTTATGAAGCGTTTTTAAGGCTCAACAGGCAGTTAGTAAGACAGGGTAATGGGTCCAATGTGAGAATTTTGAAAGATATTTGGCTCCCAAATTTATCGGATCCTTATGTACATACTGATGTGCTAAAAATAAAGATTTAAATTGAAAGCGCACAATTTCATTATTTTAATATTTAAGATATCGATCCACAGAGACTTATTATTTTCGTAAACATAATTCTAATTTAATCGGACTAGAATGATTTTAGAGATTTTGGATTATTGCTTTTTAATTACTAACTGGAAATTTTAATTCTATTAAAACTAATTAAAAACGTAATTAAAATAAAACCAATTTTCAGCAAATAAAGAAAAAAAAACGAAACTAACTAATTTCATTTAGTTAACAAGACTTAAAAATTCGACATGAATTATTCTTAAAATCGACTAACCACAAGAAACGAGCCAACAACATAGAAACTAATTCGCAGCAAACATCACTTGAAAACACTCAGGAACAAAACAATCGAACAGACTTGGCTACAAGCATCGCAAACAACAAGACTCGAATATAGACTTGACATAAAATTTTAGGATTCGACTATAAAAAAAACTACAACAAAAACAAGACTCAAATTAAAATTTAAATATGACTAAACAAAAACTAAGAACAACCCAGACAACATCACGAGAACTCGACAGCAAATTCAACTCGGCAATCAAACAAAGCGACCATTTGAACTCAGCACAGAACTCGAAAGAAAGTGACTCGATTAACAGCAAAAGACATGTTAACTCGAATAACTTGTAGATGGGGGGGTTGAATACAAGTTATATAATCGTGTCTGATTTTTGCTTGATTAGACGAACAAGAACAAACGAATGAATCAAACTTTGTTTGTATTAAATAAATCAAATACAAACTCTACCAAAGGTGTACAATACCTTTAGCAGCTGCTGACAATACAAATCTCTCTCTCTGTTTGTTTCGAACTCTCGAATACAAACCTTATACAGAGCTTCACACGATATGCACTCAAAAATTCACTCTTTTACAATGATATAGAGAGAGTATTTATAATGCTACCTATCAACTAATAACAGAAAATAATGATCTATACATGACAATGTTCTGCCGTCCAGTTGATAGTTTCCATCAATAGAAAATTCTTTCCTTCATGATATCTTCTTGCTTGTTCTTCAAAACAACGATCCTGTTTTATAGCACTTGCTAGTTTCTATAGCATCCATAATGACATCATCAGTAACACGACTGATATCGGGATTCCACCTTGCATCAGGATTCAACATCCATCAGTATTTGTCTTGGCGTACTAGGATTTGATCTCAGTTCCTGACATGTAGTCCTTGATGCACTGCTGTTCCTGACTGAACTCTACAGATTACTGTCTAACGCATATATCCTATAAAAATTGCTAAATCCTTTATAAGATCAGGATTTACAAGAAGCATAAGCAAAATTCTATTCTCAACATCACAACTTATGAATTATTCCTAACAAGACACAACTCAGCAACAAAACAGCAACTCAGCACAATAACGCAACTGTAGTTACTAAACCCAGCAGCAAATTTACAATGAAACGAGACTTAAACAACCAGCGAATTTGCAGACTCAAACTCTAATTTAAATATGACTAAACGAAAACTAAGAACAACCCAGACAACATCACGAGAACTCGACAGCAAATTCAACTCGGCAATCAAACAAAACGACCATTTGAACTCAGCACAGAACTCGAAAGAAAGTGACTCGATTAACAGAAAAAGACATGTTAACTTGAATAACTTGTAGATGGGGGGGTTGAATACAAGTTATATAATCGTGTCTGATTTTTGCTTGATTAGACAAACAAGAACAAACGAATGAATCAAACTTTGTTTGTATTAAATAAATCAAATACAAACTCTACCAAAGGTGTACAATACCTTTAGCAGCTGCTCACAATACAAATCTCTCCTTCTGTTTGTTTCGAACTGTCGAATACAAACCTTATACAGAGCTTCACACGATATGCACTCAAAAATTCACTCTTTTACAATGATATAGAGAGAGTATTTATAATGCTACCTATCAACTAATAACAGAAAGTAATGATCTATACATGACAGTGTTCTGCCGTCCAGTTGATAGTTTCCATCAGTAGAAAGTTCTTTCCTTCATGATATCTTCTTGCTTGTTCTTCCAAACAACGATCCTGTTTTATAGCACTTGCCAGTTTCTATAGCATCCATAATGACATCATCAGTAACACGACTGATATCAGGATTCCACCTTGCATCAGGATTCAACATCCATCAGTATTTGTCTTGGCGTATCAGGATTTGATCTCAGTTCCTGACATGTAGTCCTTGATGCACTGCTGTTCCTGACTGAACTCTACAGATTACTGTCTAACGCATATATCCTATAAAAATTTGTAAATCCTTTACAAGATCAGGATTTACAAGAAGCATAAGCAAAATTCTATTCTCAACATCACAACTTATGAATTATTCTTAACAAGACACAACTCAGCAACAAAACAGCAACTCAGCACAATAACGCAACTGTAGTTACTAAACCCAGCAGCAAATTTACAATGAAACGAGACTTAAACAACCAGCGAATTTTCAGACTCGACAGAACAAACAAATAAACATAACTCAGCTACAACAAGCAACGACAGCATTTTAGAATAACGAACCAGCAAACCAACTAGCAAAAACGCAACCACGAATTCAAGAAAATGACAACGAAAACCAGAAATCTCTCAGACAATAAACTAAAACTCAACCAAAAAAGACAGACCCGGCTAACTCAAACGAAAAATCAAGCACAAAAAATCGACTAAATAAATAAAGCTGCGACAAAATGGACTCTATAACAGAGAAATTAAAATGAAAAAAGACAGGGGAAGGAGTTTGCAGTAAGGAAAAGGGGGAAGGGACTGGTGGGTTTGTTGGGGAAGACAAAGGAACAGGGGAGAGCTTTATGTAAATTCGAAGAAAAAAAAGAAGAAAAGAGGAGGTTTTTGTTAAGCTGAGAAAAAAAACAGAGGAGACTATAGCTGTGTTTGTTACTGGGTTGAAGAAAACAAAACAGGGGAGCTAATATGAGGCTTCGAATTTAATAAAATAGAAATAAATAAGGCGGAAAATTAAAACTAATATATCTGTTATTTTTTTTAATTACACTAACACACGAAACATAAAAATTAGATCTACAATTGAAAATTATGCAACCCACAATAAAATGGAGTAAAGGGGCACAACTATAATTAATAACTAAAAATTTTAAATAAGAGCAAGAAATTAAAAATTGTTACTTTCAACCCCAAGTGGTTAGCATTTTGCTACTTTGTCTACTAATCGGATTTACGAAAATAACGAAAGCGAGGCAACATAAACGAAAGAGCAAGACGAGAAAATAAAGGAAACTTGAAATTGCATTAAACTTAAAAGAAGTGTTTACAAAATTTAGAACTACAAAACAAGAAAAGAAAGAAATTTATACTACTCTAAAACTACATTAAAATCTAGGTTGTGATTTACAAGGGGGTAAGGGGGTATTTATAGGATAAGAATTAGGGTTAAGGGGTGTGTTGGGTGAATCTCCACCATACACATGTGGAGTATAGTGGAGTAATCCTAACCATCCAAATGATTCCTTCCTCATTAAGCATTCCCTTTTGCACCAAGCTCCTAATTCTTTTTCCCTTCTTTCATTTTTGTCCTTTTTCTTCCTCTTTTACCCTTTCTTGCTCTTTATTTCTTTATTTTGCCCTTTCTTTTCTTTTTCTTGAATTTCTTGAAATGCAACAAAATAATTTATTAAAATACGAGTTCAAGTAACAAATAGGTAATAAAAATATGCAAAATTATGCACTTATCAAATGCCCCCATACTTATCTTTTGCTCGTCCTCGAGTAAAACAAAAACAAAAAGATATCTAAGAGAAATCCTGTGCTCCTTTTCGTAGGCGTCACGGGTAATTTTAGGTTTACCAACCCATTAAACTCGTAGACGATCTCTATAAGAGGAGTGTTGTCTCCTAAGGGTTTGCAGAAGATATACCCATAAAATCTTTGAGATAAATCAGCAAGTATCCAACTTTCTTCTTTCAATCTTGCTTTCATTGGTGTCAACAAAATATTTTTGTAAGAAAAATATATTCCTTAAAGATTGTTCTAATAATAACCAAGTTATAGGTTCCCACAATCCACATGAGTAGACTCTAAAATTTTACAAAAAAAAACCAAGGTCTGTAGTGAATTTAAGGCATTTGATGGATAAAGTGCATACAAACATTTTATCTTTTTCTACCAATATTGAACTTACCCAATCTCTATCAAAACAAGGTTCTAGCCAAACTTCACGTTCTTAATAGTTAGACCGTCCGTGCAATGGTTGAGGTCCCAAAAGACTTTCGCATCGATACCCATTTAGCGAGCTTTAGGTCAACAATCCCAGACCACAAAGGACCTTAGGTTGCTAGGCACAAAGTCCCCTCAGACTAACTTACTCGGATTATCAATGAGCCCAACCTAGCCGATTTCCCTACTAAGAATTTATTAGAACTTAAGAATTTATTAACACTAATGGTTTTTTTTTAGCTCAGTTTTAACACTAATGGTTGAAATGACCGTGCAATGATTGAGGTCCCAAAAGACTTATGCATCAATACCCATGTAATGAGCATTGGGTCAGCAATCCCAAACCACAAAGGGCTTTAGGTTACTAGGAACAAAGTCTCCTCAGACTTAATTGCTCGGGTACTAATGAGCCCAATCTAGCAATTCCTTCCATTAGCACTCTACAACTACAAACATTTATTGACTCTTTTTTTTTCTTTTTTTTAGACACTATATGAACAATTTATCGCAAAGGTTTGATTCGACATTGTTTTAACATGTGGGTTCTCTCTCAGGTATCGAATAACATCCCTATACAATCTTTCCATCAAAGGTCTTGTGCAAATGTGCCATCTTGGACTTTTAAGCAAAAAATTGTTCAACACAAGTTTCATGAGTAAAACCTTACTTGACTACGTTCAAATGATCTAAAGGCATTATACATATAATTTTTGAAAAATTGTTAACACCAACTAGTTCTAAAATTTAAAGAGTGTGAAGGACAACTAAGCTAACATATCTCTATTTTTGGATTTTTTAATTTTTTTGGAATTTTCAATTATAAGTATTAACACTAAAAACCTCCCCCATACCTAAATCATGCATTGTCCTCAATGTATGCAAATGCAAGAGAAATGAGTAAAGAAGAATGAGGAGATAATACCTGACAAGGGATGACGGAGAGGAACGAAAATGAAAAACAACTAATTAACACTACTCACACACACTTATACTCCCCCATACCTGAATTTCACGAGGGGAGACAAAGGAATAAAATCGAATTAGCCGATGCCGATAGGAAAATTGGGGTGCAGCTTTGAGAAAGAATCAAGACATTTGTGAAAATTTTTACTAGAAAAGACTTTCTCAAGCAACATGGAATCATTCAACCTTATAGAACAAGTGTCAATAATGTTCTCCCTAGACCAACTTAAGGCTTCTTTATTTTGGTTAAGCAAATTATAGACAATGAAAGTTTGGTCATGGGGTAAATCACTAGGAATGACATAAGATAATGGTCCATCATTTCCTAAGGGCTGTTTATCAAACTCGGGAAGATACAAAGTTGAGTCAAATGTAGGAGGTTTTCCCGCTGGACTCTTAACAACGGCCGTAACAATAACAACTTCGGTTGTGGTCTCCCACTTAGAACAAATGTCGTCCAACTCTCTCAACATCTTTTCCGAGGTCATATCCCTTAACGACTCATTATACTCTTGATTAGACGCAGAGTTGACTTTGAAATCCTCTTTGAGAAGAGACTCAATCTCACTATCCTCAAAGCTAGACCATGTGACAAACTTGTTGACCACATTGACCCCTATTGGTTGCTCAAAAATCTTGTTGGGTTCTTTTCCTATATTGAAAAAGTTAAGGTCAACGGTCATGTTATAAAAGGTGAGTTTCATTGAACCATTCCTACAGTTAATCAAGGCATTCGATGTAGCAAAAAAAGGTCGTCCTAGAAAGATCGGAATTTGGTTTTTAGGATTTGTGATGGGTTGAGTCTCGAGAATGACAAAGTCAACCGGGAAGATAAAATCGTTAATCTTAATCAAGACATCTTCTACTATTCCCTTATGCATTTTAACAGAACGATTAGCTAGTTGAAGTGTTAGGTTCGTCTTTTTTAGTTCACCTAAACCTAGGGCTTGATAGACCGAAAATGGGAGGAGATTCACACTAGCACCTAAGTCAAGTAAAGCTTTATCCACAGAGGTATTGCCTATGACACATGAAATTGTAGGACAACCGGGGTCCTTATATTTCACGGGAATTTGATTCGAAAGAATTGAACTAACAGGAGAGGTCAAGAAGGCTTTTTTAGGAACATGAGTGGATCGCTTATGAGTACACAACTCTTTTAGACAATTAGCATAAGAGGGAATTTGTTGAATGGCATCTAAAAGAGGAATGTTGATTTCGACGTGCTTAAAGACTTCCAAAATCTTATCCATTTGAGCCGATTGTTTGTTTGAAAGGAGTCTTTGAGGATAAGGAGCTTTAGGCTTAAAGATTCGTTCGCTAGACACATCAGGAATGGATCTTGAAAGTGGAACGACAAAAAAAGATGTGCTAGGTGAAGGTGGTTTGCAAGAAGATTCTGGTGACTCGGAAATCGGGATTTGTGTGGAGTGATCAAGGTTAGGGTTCGGTTCAACATCAGACTTTTCTTCTTCAGGAGACTCGACATCTACTTGATTATCAACTTGGTTTCCTGACCTAAGAGAGATGATAGCATAAACATTTTCGTGAGGTCTTTGGTTGAGAAGAAATTTAGGGTTGACCTCGGGAACTTGTTCTTCTCTCGCTCACACATGGCGTTGGCTAATTGGCTCACTTGAACCTCTAACTTAGATATCGCTTGAGTACTAGCATTCAAAATTTGCCTATCTTGAGTCATGGTTTGCATGAAGGTTTGTTGAGATTGAGCCAAATTAGTTGTTGATTTTAAAAGCGCATCAATACTCTTTTCTAAGGAATTAAGTCTCTTATCCGACTCATGAAAGCCGGGAGGTTCAGTGGGAGCTTGAGTTGGATAAGGACCTTGATTTTGAGTCGGGTAGGAGTTCGGCTTTTGAAAAGAAGGTGGCAGAGATTGGTAGTTTTGGCTTGGTTTCACGAGAAATTCGGGTGATTCCTCTAACCGGATTATATGTAGGTGCAAAAGGATCATTCTTAGGGGTTGGTTGAAACACCACATTGACTTGTTGAAAATCTTGAAGATTTTGCATCACTTGATTCAGGTACATAGACATGTGTGAAGGCCCACTATGAGTTTCTAAAGCTTCGAGTCTCCTAGTAAGGGTGGCTAGCTTGCCATCGGTTGCAATATTCTTTCCAATTGAATGTAGACCCCTAGAAGAACTAGACGACTCGTTGGACATATGAGGTTCCCTGGTAGACTCCCACAACATAGTCTTCTCGACTAATTTTTCAAAAAATGCCCACCCTTCGTCATCATCTTTCTCCATGAATTTACCTTGACACATAGACTCTAACAAAGCGGTTGTTGGACTATCTAAGGCCTCGTAAACGATCTTACAAAGTCTCCATTTTTCTATTCCGTGGTGGGGGCATTATGATAAAAGATTTTTAAAATGATCAAAATATTTTCAAAAAGACTCATTTTCCTTTTGATGAAATTGATTTATCTCATTTGTGATTCTCGTAGTCTTATGGTTTGGAAAATATTTTTTAAGAAAAATTACCACAAATCCCTCCCACGTGGAAATAGAATTAATCGGTAGGCTATACAACCATTTTTAGCATTTTCTTTAAGCGCAAAATTAATGAGCCTAAGCCTAATGAAGTCCTCGGTTAATTGTTGGAGCTTTTGTAAGGCACAAACCTCCTCGAATTCATGGATGAAAAGATAGGGGTCCTCACCATCACTCCCGATAAATTTAGGTAACATACTAATGTGGTGAGCTTTGATTTCGAAATTATTACCGTTAACGGGAGGAAGAGTGATACACGATGGTTGAGCGGAACGGCTGGGATAGCAACGGTCCTTAAGAGACATGGCCATAGTTACTATTGGTTCGGAATTTTCTAAAGACTCGGATTTAGAAGAAGAAGAAATCTCAATTGATCTCATTAGTCTAGCAGAATTATCCCTAAACCAGGTAGTTCGCATAAACCACGAAAGGAAACACGTAGCAAATAAGTGCGAAAAATTAAAACACACAAAAGAAAAGGGTGAAAAATCAAAAGAAAAGTCCTATATCTAGGGTTCCTTAAATAAAAAAACCAAGACCTTGTTCCTAACGTTAAGGACCACCAAAAATTCAGTAAATCAAGAATTATTCAAACCGATTTGGCCAGGTGGGTGCAAGCATTGCCAAGAGGCTAAACACCGGCCTAGACACCAAATTCTAATTGGCCAGGTAAGCTTTCTTTTGCCTAGACACCAAAAAGTCGGAATAATTAAAGATTACGTCCTTTTTTAGGTACATTCCTATTTGAGCGCGAAAATCCTAGGGGCCATGTCTAATTTAATTTTATTAAGGCTTGGGTATGCAAAAATGAAGAATTAATTGTTTTTGGGCCAAGGAAAGAGTGATGAAATCCCTTCCCTTATCTTGTGAGTGGTTTTGCCCTTAAGATTTATTTACAAATGAATGCAACAAACAACGAGATATAAAAAACTATAAACAATTATGGATGCTTACACTATGTGTCCTAATCTAAAGAAAAGAAGAATTTAACGTAGCTTTGGGTCCTCCAGCGATCACCACAATTTAAAAGGTATGAAAAATTAAAAATAATAAATAAAATCTATCATGATGTGCCCTAAGTGATTAAATGCATGATGCAACAAGTATGTATTTACTAACTATTTTTTTTTGGATTTTAAATTTTCAATTTTTTTGTGATTTATTTTTTGTTTTTGTTTTTTGATTTTTTTGTGATTTTCTAAAATAATAAAAAGGCGGAAAGAGAGAAATACGGGTTACCGAAACACGCTTCCAAAAATCCCCATTTTTTCCAAGCTTCGAGAGGAGATTCCCGAAATTTCCAACTTTCCCAAAAAAAACGAGACAAAAATAAGACAAGTAAAACTAACCCGAAAAATTAAAAATCTTGGCGCGAAAAATAATTAGTCCCCGGCAGCGGCGCCAAAAAACTTGATGTACCAAAAATAATGATTTAAATTGCAAGCACACAATTTCATCATTTTAATAATTAAGATAGCGATCCACAGAAACTTATTATTTTCGCAAACTTAATTCTAATTTAATCGGACTAGTACAATTTTGGATTTTGAAGATTTCGGATTAATTATTAAATAGAAAATTTAATTCTATTAAAACTAATTAAAAACGTAATTAAAATAAAACCAATTTTTAACAAATAAAGAAAAAAAACGAAAATAACTAATTTCATTAAATTAACAAGACTTAAAAATTCAACATGAATTATTCGTAAAGTCGACTAACCACAAGAAACGAACCAACAACATAGAAACTAATTTGCAGCAAACATCAATTGGAAACACTAAGGAACAAAACAATCGAACAGACTTGGCTACAAGCATCGCAAACAACAAGACTCGAATATAGACTTGACATAAAATTTTAGGATTCGACTAAAAAAAACTACAACAAAAAGAAGACTCAAACTAAAATTCAAATATGACTAAACGAAAACTAAGAACAACCTAGACAACATCACGAGAACTCGACAGCAAATTCAACTCGGCAATCAAACAAAACGACCATTTGAACTCAACACAGAACTGAAAAGAAAGTGACTCGATTAACAACAAAAGACATAACTCAGCAACAAAACAGCAACTCAGCATAATAACGCAACTGTAGTTACTAAACCCAGCAGCAAATTTACAATGAAACAAGACTTAAACAACCAGCGAATTTGCAGAATCGACAGAACAAACGAATAAACATAACTCAGCTACAACAAGAAACGACAGCATTTTAGAATAACGAACCAGCAAAACAACTAGCAAAAACGCAGCCACGAATTCAAGAAAATGACAACGAAAACCAAAAATCTCTCAGACAATAAAAGAATACTTAGCCAAAACAGACAGACCCGGCTAACTCAAACGCAAAATCAAGCACAAAAAATCGACTAAACAAATAAAGCAGCGACAAAATGGACTCCATAATAGAGAAATTAAAACGAAAAAAGACAGTGGAAGGGAAGGAGTTCGCAGTAAGGAAAAGGGGGAAGGGACCGGTGGGTTTGTTGGGGAAGACAAAGGAACAGGGGAGAGCTTATGTAAATTCGAAGAAGTCAAAAAACAAAAGAGGAGGGTTTTGTTAAGCTGAGAAAAAAAAATAGAGGAGACTATAGCTGTGTTTGTTACTGGGTCGAAGAAAACAAAACAGGGGAGCTAATATGAGGCTTCGAATTTAATAAAACAGAAATAAACAAGGCTGAAAATTAAAACTAATATTTTTGTTATTTTTTTTAATTACACTAACCCGCGAAACATAAAAATTAGATCTACAATTGAAAATTATGAAACCCACAATAAAATGGAGATTTAAAGGGGCGCAACTATAATTAATAACTAAAAATTATAACTAATAGCAAGAAATTAAAAATCGTTACTTTCAACCCCAAGTGGTTAGCATTTTGCTACTTTGTCCATTAATCGGATTTACGAAAATAACGAAAGCGAGGCAACATAAACGAAACAGCAAGACGAGAAAATAAAGGAAACTTGAAACTGCATTAAACTTAAAAGAAGTGTTTACAAAATTTAGAACTACAAAACAAGAAATGAAAGAAATTTATACTACCCTAAAACTACACTAAAATCTAGGTTGTGATTTATAAGGGGGTAAGAGGGTATTTATAGGATACGAATTAGGGTTAAGAGGTATGTTGGGTGAATCGCCACCATACACATGTAGAGTATGGTGGAGTAATCCTAACCATCCAAATGATTCCTTCCTCATTAAGCATTCCTTTTGCATCAAGCTTCTAATTCTTTTTCCCTTCTTTCATTTTTGTCCTTTTTCTTCCTCTTTTGCCCTTCCTTGCTCTTTATTTCTTTATTTTGTCATTTCTTTTCTTTTTCTTGAATTTCCTGAAATGCAAAAAAATAATTTATTAAAATACGAGTTCAAGTAACAAATAGGTAATAAAAATATGCAAAAATATGCACTTATCACATACGGTTAATGATTCTATTTTGGATAAAAAAAATTGTAGCCTTGTGATGGTATAGTGTAATCAATGGAATGTTGATCTTGTAAAAGATGTTTTTATTCATCGAGATGTTTCATTTTTTTAGCATTGCATTGGCTGTTAGTGGAGAGCACAATACTTGGTATTGGAGAAAGAAGAAACTGGGCTACTATTCAGTAAAGAGTGCCTATCATATGTTACGGGAAGGAAAAGACGATTTAGCTGGTACTTTCCACATTTTCCAAAGTCATTGCGCATTCGATTCGCCTTCCCATTAATCTTTTTATTCTCTTTTTTCACAGCTCTTTCTCACTCTTTCTTTTTAACCCCTTTCTGAGACCTTTATTTTGATTTTCGAGGGAGACTGCATTGTAGCATGTGTTGCAAATGCAAACTGTCATGACTCCACATAAGTGTAATGACTTAATCAAATATTCCAGATAGAAGCATAAGGGCCAGAAAGTCATTTCGTTGCTACAGGTCAACAAGAATGGTCAAGGGACAAAAGGGTAAAATAAAAAGGAGTAGGAAGGCGAGACACAAAAAGAGGCATAGGGTGGAGATTAGGGATTATGTTGAGTATTCAGTAGTGTTATTTCTGTTTTTTGCTTGTGGAGAGTCTGGCATCTCAAATATCCAGTTTATCTACTTCATTCTCTAATTATAAACAGTTGTAAGGAGATTGTTGTTAAGTGCTTAGTGATTTGCCTTATTACATTAAAATACTTGTTAGTTCATTACACAAACAATTGAATTGGGCTAAACGGGAAGGCCCAGCGGCAAGACCCATCATGTGGGTAGAAAGCATTATTAAAATATGGGTTTTTCTAGTGTGTGTTCAAGGATATACAATAAGAAATGAATTGTCAAATTTTAATTAGATAATGGACCCTGCCTGTATGCATAAAAATCCCTACTAATAAAAAGAAGTCACCTCATAAAAGTGTCAGGAAAGTAAGTAACTGACTAATGTGTGCGCTTGGACACAAAATATTTCTAAATTTGAACCTAAATCGAAATCGTTTTATTTTTTAGATGAAAATAAAACAATAAACATTTAGATTAAGGGTAAATGAGCTATTTCATCACTGTACAATACCAATGCTTTTAGTTTGGTTACCATCCAAAAAAAGTTTTCAAACACATCATTGTATAATAAAAAAATTTCAATCGTAGTATTGTGCATTTAAAAAATTTCACTACCGTAAAATTCGTTTGACTTTAACGGAGCAGCGTTAACTAGTGCCACGTTTTCGTCACGTATTGGCCACGTCAATGCCACGTAATGATCACATAAGCACCACGTGGAAGATCCAAACCCAAATATACCTGACCCGTTAACCCTACCCCACACCCATTCACTAGTATATTACTAAAACCTATAATTTTATTTTACTTAAAACAAAAATTCTGGTTCATTGTTAATCAAGAGAGAGGAGATTGAGGGTGATCGAGAGAGAAAAGGGAGATTGGGCTTTGAAGATAGGAGGAGGAGGTTGCAGGTGGCAGAAGTGGCGACGAGGTGGAAGAGTGGGTGTTGGGTTTGAATTGAAGGTAGGAGGAGATAGGAGGTGGTGGAGGAGTTGAGTGAACGGGGAAGTGGGCAGATATGTGGTGACGGTGGATGAAATGGGTGGAGGCGGTTTTAAATGGAGAAGGAATGAGGAGATGGGACAGAAGTGTGAGGGACGAACAGTGGTGTTACGGTGGCACTAGTGAACGGAGTGAAGGGAGGGGATGGTCGTGGATAGACGGCGTTAGTTGTTGGCCGGAGTAAAAAGGGGATGTGGCTGTGTACGCTAAAGTGGAGAAGGAAATGGGTATTGGGTGGAGTTTGGGGAGGAGCAGTGGTGGAGAAGGCGGGTGAAGGAATGGTGGAAATGGGTGGCTGTAGAGGAGCAGGGTGGACGGAGTTGTGAGAAGGGATGCTGTATTAGTGATGGAGAGGGGAAAAGGAGAACGACGGAGAGGCACGATGGTGAGCGGAGATGGAGGGAGGAGTAGTGGTGAGGTGGGTTGGGAGACGATGAGAAGAAAGGAGAAGAGAAAGGATTGAATGAGAGGAGAAAAGAGGGGATTGCGTGAGGTGGGTTGGAGTAAATGGGCGGAGGCGAACAGCTGTGTGGCGGAGAAGAAGAGGCGGATAGGTTGTGGGTGAGAGGGGGAGGAGAAAACAGAGGTGAACGGAAACGTGACGAAAACGGAGGTGAGAAACGGTAGAGGGGCTGGTGGCGTTGATATGAGGAGGAGAGATTGAAAAAAATGAAGCAATCTGTGATTTAATGTTAGCCACGTCATGTGCCACATCTGCATTTTCGTTAATAAAATCGAACTAAATATGATAGGTTGGAAGTTTTAAATAATTATTTTTCAGATTAAAACACAATACGTCAATTTCATTGGTACAGAGAATTTTACGAGCTACAAATAAGAATGAATTAATTTCAAAATTAATAATTATTATTTATAATAGAGTACAATTTAGTTTACAACATATTCTTTATATGTTCCTTATATATATATATATATATTACAATAATTTTAAAGTAAGAGTTCTTATTATTTATTTAAATAAATATTACAATATAAACATTTTAAAATAATTTTATTTAAAAAATAATTTTAATTAAACTTTTAGTTATGCTAATTTAAGATAAGAATAAAATATTGAAAATATATCTTATAACCCGGATTAAAAGCTAATTATTACTTAAAACTTTTTATAATAGATAAGTTTCATAATCTAGCTTTTTTTTTTTTGAAAAATAATGTTAGAGGTTCCGAATTGGTTTCCAAAATTTATTCTCATCATAAAATATCAATTTGAAAAATATTAACAGCTTGACTAATATTTGGGTACTAACTTGACTTCCAATTTGGTGGCTTTATTATTTTTATTTTTCGAGAAAAAAGGTCAAAAAATCTTAAAAATGTTCTTGAATCTACCAAATATCACGTATTTTTTTTACAATTGACTAATATAATAATTAATGATATGAATTTATGTGCATTTATATGAATTTCATCAATTAAAACTTTTCATTTTATCTACTCAAAATTATCACAATACTTTTCTTTTAATTCTTAAAAATACTCTTTTCATCCCATTTGAAATTATTCTTTTAACTATTTAGTAGTTAAATCGATCAATATCTGATTAGACATTAAAAATTATTCAATTATCATTTTAAGAATTAAAATTTATATTTTAAAATATATCCAATCTACATTTCATATATATATATATATATATATATATATATATATATATATATTAGTTTTCTCAATTATATAATAATTTATATAAAATTGATCGGTTAAAAATCGAAATAGACATGTATTATGGGACGGAGAGAGTAACAAATTAGTAAAAGTAAATAATCTAGTTTACATCTGCACGAGATAAACAGGTAACAAATTATGTACGAGAAGTGATAAAAATGTTTTCAAAATTATCACAATATTTTGAAAACATTTTTGTTTTTGTGCTCGTTACGATTACTTCTCGAAGAAGAATAGTGCCAGAGAACAAAAATAAAATTCAAAATGATGTGGCAGGTGTTTTTGTAGGATTCATATGAAGTGGTTATAACTTATCTTTTATTATTCTAGATTCCGGGTACGATTCTCGTTCACTTCAAAATATATTAAGAACGCATACTCGTTGTAAGGTATATAAATCTAATTATTAAAAAAAATATGTAATAATTTTGAAAAAGTTTTTGGTAACATTTTTTGATTAACTAACATTTTTCCTTCTAGAAACTATCATAACATGTTTGAACACGATACGTTCATTAGGGGAGAGCACGGATCGGATCGATTTTATGGTAAAATCGAACCGAAACCGAAACTCTTTGGGTTTTAAAATCTAAAACTAAAGCAGCAACTGAAATCGGCGGTTCGGTTTCGATTCAAAATTGTCGGATCGGTTGCAATCGGTTCGGTTTCGGTTTTAAAATCGTCTCAAATAAAAATAATAAAACCGACATACCTTACTTAAATGAAAAGTACGTAAAATTAAAAATTACATCCATGAAATATTTGTTTTTTCTAAACATACATAATTTTAATAATTAATTACTAAAGAGTTGCAGACAGTTCTATTCCATCACTACAAAATAATCCAGAAGCCTTTCTAGGTGGTACTGGACTACTAGTAGCTGGTACATGAGGGAGGCAAACCTTGTGTTCACCATACTCCTCGTAACTAAAAAAGTGTCATCCAAAATATATGGGAATTATGAAAGAAAGGATTAATGATAAACAAGTAGTTCAATGGTATTTATGTTCCAATTTAAAGAATATAGCATATTATATTAGACTAACTAATTATCACTAGATTACCAAACAATAGTTGAACTAGTGTTGCGCAAAATCTATATGTGCAAGTGTACACAATCGCAAGCAAGTAATACAGTAGTAAATACCAGATATCGTTCCTCAAGGACTATAAATTTGTATTAATCGCAAGTAATATCTAACAATTCAGTTATCGAGCACAAAAAATAGTTGATGGTTTTTATAACTAAACTAATTAATAAGAACTAGATTAACTAACTTAATTATACTAGAGAAGAGAGTGTAATGTGTTTCAAATTTGAGAAGATAAGTCAGGATAATTACTTCCTCTAACACGTGAAAAACGGTAATAGAGTTGCGTAGTACTTAGCAATTCCACAGTCTACTAGCTAGAATTCAATGGTCATAGATTTCTCTCGAAATCACTATGATATAATTCCTATCAAATAAACTAACATATGTCTATGTCAATTTACTCTTCAGAATTTAAATAAGCACCAATTCACATAGCTATGCATGGTCACAATATATGTCTATACCGTAACAATAGTATAATCACAAGATTTATAAACATGCACCACTCAAGTCTTATGTCAATTAACTTTAACCCTCTCGATACTATAATTAACTCGTTAACCTACTAGAGTTGATCAGACAATAGCAAGTATTAGCAAGAAAATCACTTGAATGAATAAATCGTAGAACTGCATACAATACTCCTTAACAAAACACCAATAATCCTATGCTAGGGTTCCATAAAAATCCCAACTTTATAAAATTAGTTCATAATGAAAATCTCAAAATCATACAAGAATTGATAGCACATATTCATGATTGTAAAAGTTAAGGAGAGAATTCTGAACAAAAAGATGAAGAAAAACAATCCAAGTGAATGTCTTCAATGGCTGAATCTCCTTTCACAAGCTTCTTCTTTCTCTCTCTCTCTCTGTGCCTCTTTCTCTCATACGATGTGTCTATCTCAGTTAGGTCTGATCTATATCTAATATTATCTCTAATAAAAGTATTTTTATTTATTTAATATAATTACAAGGAGATTTCCCAATCAAAATTGAATTGCAAAAAAGGAAATTTGTAATTGAATTTTGGGCTCTGTTTCTGGGCTGATGTATTTGGAATCTGATATCAAGACCACTTCTAAATTGAATCCCTTCTCATAAGATTTCCGTGGGCTGTTGAATCGTCAGAATCGGACTTGTAGAACTACAGATATGGCCCAAACAGTGAAGACTGTGCAAGCTATCCGGAAAATCCGAATTTTAATCAAATTAACCTCCAACTCTTGGTATTTAAGCTCCAAGACCTCCTTTAATAGGACTCCTTGATACCTACAATAAAACATTAAAATTTATTAAATAAAAATTCAAATCAATGCAAAATAACTTAAATATAGGGACAATATTATTAATAAATGCACGCTTATCACATCCTCACACTTAGCATGTTGCACGTCCTCGGGCAAAGAAGAAAGAAAAAACTAAGACCTAACTAACTAGTACCACTTCCGTAGGTGATCACGGTTGCATTTGGCATATGTAACAAGCCCTTTAAACCCCAAGGTAGCCCAAGTGGATGAGTAAGGTCTCGTGAGGGTTTGTAGCGAATGTACCCACAAAATTTCTAATTTTTATTTTGACTGCCAAGTCTCAAACATGAAATATATCATAGCACTCCACACATGCAACTTAATCATGTAATAGCTCATAAATGTCATATAATGTGATTCCTCAACTTTACACACTGACACAACTATTCAAGCACGCACACATAGTCTCAAAAGACTAAAATATCATGAATAACATCAAAGTCTCAATCAACAAGAAGATAACATGCTTTGGATGGAAAATAACCTCACAAACACTCAAATTACACAAGTGCTTAGGTGCAACTATATCACTCAAGTTCAATCAAATGCACATGTGATACCATAAGCTTGCTTGTTCACCAAAATCTCTAGACTTAGTGTTCTTATAAATCAAAAGGTCTTTGTCAAGGGTTGTAAAGAGGCTCAGGTACAGGGGTAGGATATCAAAGAAATAGACTAACAAGTGGCTAACTTGATAACTAATAGAGCAAAATGTTCATTTTTAATTAAGCACTCAACATGAAATTTTGATGTAAAAGCTGAGCAAACCCTCACAAGCATTAAACCCCGAGAACGTATTAACATGTACTTTCTCACTTTCACATTGCAACAAACAACGAACATAAACTCTACTTGATTTTTTTTTTCAAACTCCAGTAATCAAGGGCAGTGAAAAGTCACCAAGAATAATTTCTAGTACAATGCACTTAATACCAGCACAAGTACATGGCTCGTCCCTTTCATATGACATTGCACTTGCCACCCATTGGTCTCAAAGGAGTATCTAGCCATTTTTTTTTAAATTGATTCCCACCAAATTTTCACTCTCTAAAAAAGAAATCCCCACACTTTGCATTCACCAACCCTCAAATGAATTAAAATGCTCTACTAGTAACTCAAGAAAAGAATAAAAAAGTAGGCTCAAGATTTTCGAGTGGTGATATAGAAAAGAAAAATGATAAAGGCTCAAGGTGGCTCACTAAGGATTTTTTTTTTAGGGTACTGTTTTGGACAATACGGTTAATCCTAATGCCTTTATCATTTTTACACAATATCAATATACGCACGACCTGGTTTAAAGCAAGTTCTAGAGCAACATGCACAATGACGAATATCTCACCACAAAAAAATAAAAATTGATAAAAGATATATCAATCGCAAATTAAGGCTCAAAATCTCAAATGGTAATAGCATGTCATACTCATCAAAATTGACAGTGACGTACATTCAAGTTTTTAATTTTCGCAAGCACGTACAAGACATCATCATGTATAAGGTATTTTACGCGAAGGAGACATACATATGACACTCGAAAAATAAGCCTACATGGTGTGCACTTATCCTTATTAACATGCTATATTGACAAGGCAATCAATTTTTTAAGTTTTTCTAATTTTTTTTTCTATTTTTGAACTATCCTAAAAAAAATCTAACAAAAACAATAAATCTAACAAAAAGAAAACTATAAAAATCCTAAAAATTAATTTATTAATGATCCTAATTTTTATTTTTATTTTTAATGTTGAAAACCCCTCCCCACACTTAAGTGGTTCATTGTCCTCAATGAATAATATTTAACAAAGAAAGAAAATAAAAAAAAATTATACTAAAAGATTCCTAATAAAAATACAAAAATAAAAATATTTACAATAAATATACAAATAAAGATGAAGATTACTCCCCTAATGCCAAAGCATGAAGTGGAATTCCAAAAATATTGAGGAGAATAGCTTCAACTCAATTAAATTCCTGGTGCCTTAGTGGATTTATATATTTGCTGCTCCACTTTAAAATCTGTTGTAGTTGCCCAAGTGGTTGGAGGCTTGGTCTCCCATGTAAGGGGTCAGGGGTTCAACTCCACCCTCCAACATTTCCTTGTAATTTTTGACAAAGGCGGGCGTGCCAAATACTGGGCAAAATGTTGGGCTTCATGTCAGTCTATGTATTTCAGCTTGCACAAATATGCAACAATTGCAAACCGGTGCAGTGGTTGGCTTCCTGTTTTGTTACCCTGGAGGTCAGGGGTTCAATTCCCTTGTCCTTCAATATTTTCAAAATTAATTTTGTAACAGCCAACCAAACAGGTTCGGAGCAGTAGGTTCGGATAGCACAAAAGGTAGAGTCCAACAGCAGGCGCACGTCCATCTTAAATTTTCTGTTCCTCAACTTTTTATTTTCTTCAAATTGGCACGGGCACCCGCAATTTGCATGGCCAACATAATTTTTTTTTCATTTTTTTTCTAATTCACGTTGCTTCCAAAATTGCATATCGACCGTGTAATTCCTGTGCTCACCATGCCAATATCTCTGCTGCTTGCCATGCAAAATTTTTATTTATTTTTATTCCTCCAAGTTTTTTTTTTCTTTTTTTTAAACACATGCTAAAATTTCATGCCTTCCGACTTATTACAAATTTTCTGAAACACTTCAAATCAAACACATCAAGGCATCTTGTGGGAGTAATAAAAATATACAATAAATAAAAAAAATTATCTAAACTAAAAAAATACAAAAAAAATGAAAAAAAAAATACTAACCTTTCAAAAAACATGGGTTGCCTCCCAAGAAGTGCCTTTCTTTTTCTTCTTTGGCTAGACATCATTCTCGATCAAGGCTCCATCAACTCAAGCGAGGTTTTATTACGTAAAACCTCACCTTCCCAATAATGCTTCAATCGTTGCCCATTGACCTGAAATTCACCCCTTGATTATCACGTAATTCCACAACTCCATGGGGATGTACTTTCACAATTGTGAAAGGTCCGTACCATCTAGATTTCAGCTTGCCTAGAAAGAACTTTAGCCTTGAGTTGAATAATAAGACCTGTTGCCCCACTTCAAATACCTGATATTGAATGTTTTTATCATGCCATTTTTTCGTCTTCTCCTTGTAAAGTTTAGCATTCTCATAAGAGAAGAATCGTAATTCATCCAACTCATCAAGTTGCAACAATCTTTTTTCACCAGCAAGTTGCATGTCAAAATTTAGATTTTTGAGAGTCCAATAAGCCTTGTGTTCAAGCTCAACCGGTAGATGACATGTCTTTCCAAAAACCAAGCGATAAGGTGACATGCCTAAAGGAGTTTTATACGCAGTACGATAAGCCCAAAGCGCCTCGTCTAACCTTGTACACCAATCCTTTCGACTCGGATTCACCACTTTCTTAACAACGCCCTTGATTTCTTTGTTAGACAACTCAGCTTGCCCATTAGTTTGAGGATGATAGGCGGTGGCTACCTTGTGTCTCACATTATACTTAGCTAAAGTACTAGCCAACAATTTATTCACAAAGTGTGTACCTTCATCACTGATTATAGCCCTTAGGGTTCCGAAGCGAGTAAAGATATGCTTGTCTAAGAACTTGATGACAATTTTTGCATCATTAGTGGGATAGGCAGCAGCTTCTACCCATGTAGAAACATAATCAACAGCCACTAAGATGTATTCATTTTTGAAAGAATGAGGGAATGGACCCATGAAGTTAATGCCCCACACATCAAATAACTCTACTTCAAGAATATTAGTCAAAGGCATCTCACTTCTTTTCGAGATATTACCAACCCTTTGACAATGATCACATCTGACAACATATGCATGAGCATCCTTGAACAGAGAGGGCCAAAAGAAACCAGATTGCAATACCTTTGCAGCAGTGCGTTGTCCACCAAAATGTCCACTAGAGGGAGACGAATGACAATGAAAAAGAATATCCTGCACCTCAAATTCAGCAACACGTCTTCTAATAATTTGGTCTGCACCTTGCTTGAACAAATAAGGCTCATCCCAAAAATAAGATTTCACATCATGCAAGAATTTCTTTCTTTGTTGACTTGATAAATCCAGCGGCATTAACCCAGTAGCTAAATAATTGGCAAAATCAGCAAACCAAGGAGTAACATTAGAGAGTTGTACCTGAAACATCTATTCATCTGGAAATGTTTCTTTAATAGGAATCAAAGTGCTAGATTCCTCACTATACTCCATTCTTGATAAATGATCAGTTACTTGATTTTCAACACCTTTTCAGTCTTGTATCTTAATATCAAACTCTTGAAGCAAAAGAACCCACCTAATCAACCGTGGTTTTGCATCCTTCTTGGTGATCAAGTACATGATGGCTGAATGATCAGTGAAGACAACTACTTTAGTGCCCACAAGATAAGATCGAAACTTATCAAAGGCAAACAAAATAGCAAGAAGCTCCTTTTCAATCACCGTGTAATTCAATTGAGCTCCGGTCAAAGTGCGACTTGCGTAGTAGATAGGATGAAATACCTTGTTCTTTCTTTGACCTATTACTGCACCCACTGCATAATCACTAGCATCACACATTAATTCAAAGGGCAAGCTCCAATCTGGTGCAATAATGATAGGTGTTGAAATCAACCTCTACTTTAATTCCTCGAAAGCCTTCAAACGTGCTCCATCAAACTGAAAGGGGGTATCATTCTCCAATAACTTGCAAAGTGGCTTAGAATTTTTTGAGAAATCTTTAATGAACCGTTTGTAAAAACTGCATGCCCAAGAAAACTTCGAATATTCTTGACAGAAGTAGAAGGAGGTAGCTTCTCAATGACTTCAATCTTCGCCCTATCAACTTTGAGTCCCTTCCTTGAAACTTTATGCCCTAATACGATGCCCTCCTTCACCATAAGGTGACACTTTTCCCAGTTGAGTACAAGATTACTTTCCTCACATCTTTTTAACACCTTACCCAAGTTACATAGACAATCATTGAAAGAATCTCCAAACATAGAGAAATCATCCATGAATACCTCTAGAAATTCACCAACCATGTCAGAAAAGATAGCCATCATACATCTTTGAAAAGTTGGAGGGGCATTACATAACCCAAACGAAACCCTTCGAAAGGCAAAAGTACCATAAGGACATGTGAATGTAGTTTTGTGCTGATCTTCTGGAGCTACAGCTATCTGATTATATCCAGAGTACCCATCAAGAAAACAATAGTACTCTCTTTTAGCAAGTCTGTCCAGCATTTGATCAACAAAGGGCAATGGAAAATGATCCTTCCTAGTGGCCTTGTTCAACTTTCGATAATCAATGCAAATTCTCCAACCTGTGACTGTTCTGGTCGGAATCAACTCATTGTCTTCATTCTTAATCACTGTGAGTCCACCCTTCTTCGGCACGCACTGAACAGGACTAACCCATGAGCTAGCTAAAATTGGATAAATGACTCCTACATCAAGCCATTTGATAATCTCTTTCTTTACTACATCATTCATAATGGGATTCAATCTACTTTGGCCTTTGATTGATCCCTTCGCGCCATCTTCCAAAAAAAAATTTGCATACAAATAGAAGGGCTAATACCTCGAATATCCGCAATAGTCCACCCAATAGCTTTCCTGTGCTTCCTAAGAATCTCCAACAATTGATCTTCCTGAGCACTTGACAATTCAGCAAAGACAATAACTGGCAAAGTAGAAGAAGGTCCCAAATAAGCATACTTCAAATGAGAAGGAAGAGCTTTCAATTCTAACTCTGGTGGTTCGACAATGGATGGCTTTGGAATCTTAAATTCCCTTGATGATAACTCCAGTGACTCAAAATGGCCTCTAGTTCTTGTACCATGTGAATTAGCTTCCAACCAAGCTAAAAGATCAACATCATCAACTTCATCTTCAAATACATTAAGAATCAATTGCTCCAAAGGGTCATGAGAAGAATTATACTCTAGTTTTTCAGAAACTAGATCATCAACCAAAGTGACTGCTGAACAATATTCTACATCATCAGAATATTTCATACCCTTAAAAACATTAAAAGTCACATTTTCATCTTGAACCCTCATCGTTAGCTCCCCATTTTGCACATAAATTAATGTTCTTCCGGTAGCAAGAAATGGCCTACCAAGATAATGGGGACTTCCCGATCTGCCTCATAATCCAAGACAATAAAATCAGCAGGAAAGATGAATTTGTCCCCCTTGACCAAAACATCTTCAATCTTTCCTTCAGGATGAGCAAGAGATCTCTCTGCTAGTTGAAGAGTGACAGTTGTAGGTCGAACTTCTCCAATTCCCAATTTCCTGAACACAGACATAGGCATCAAGTTTATACTAGCTCCCAAATCACACAATGCCATACCACAATAAGAATTTCCAATAGTCCAAGGAATAGTGAAACTCCCTGGATCTTTCATCTTTGGTGGTAATTTATTCTGCATAAATGAGCTACACTCTTGTATTAGAGCTACAGTTTCAAACTCCCCGAACCTCCGCTTCTTTGTAAAAATGTCCTTCATGAATTTCACATAGTTGGGCATTTGCTCAAGAGCTTCTACAAGTGGAATATTGATGTGAAGCTATTTCAGAACATCTATAAATTTCTTAAATTGAACATCTTGCTTCTGCTTTTGAAACCGTTGAGGAAATGGTGGTTGTGGTTGGAGTGTTGGAACCACCTTAGAAATCCGGACACCATTATTTTCTGAATTTTTCTCCTCACTTTCAGTTGTTGCGGAATCACTTTCTTTGGACTTAGATTTAGCATTCTCCATGACTGTTGGTCCCGGAGTATATTGCAGAAGGGGGGGTTGAATGCAATATAGATAATTTCAAATCTTTAGCTTGACAACAATGATAAAGATTGTAAACTATCTACACAAGAATTGTAAACACAAGTAGTAATTCAAGATGTTCTCACAAAATAAATATTTTATATATTTTGTAAAGTGTTGCTACAACCTTGAGAAAAATGGTTTTCTCAAGCTTCGACTTCTTGTGAGAATCCCTACAGAAAGAATGAGTGATGTGTCTCTATATAGACTAATTTTTCTTTTGCATCTTAGTCACATGGGTCGCGGAGCTGTTGTCGTTTTCAAGTGATAGCTCCTCACAATTTGCCCACACATGCGACCTTTCCTAAAATGCTATACAAACAGAGTTATCTTTAAGCATAAGGCATTCTAGGTTCTTTCCAAGATTAGCTATAATAATTCTAGTAGATGCAGACTTGTCATACTCTTTGAATTGTCGAGCCTCGTCTTGTGATCTCTCAAGCTTCTGTCGTAGTCCTACAGGTCTGCTACAATCTTTGACGAATTGCAACAAATCTGTTTCTCGAACATCTAAACTGTAACGGGGGTTTGACTGAGATAAAATCCCCAAATCAAATAATTCAGTGAGACAGTAACCCTTACCGCCAAGTTTGGTGTCATAGGAATATTCAGTAGTTGACAGTATGAGCTCCCGCCAATGTTGCTGTCGGAACTCCAAACTTGCTGTCAAATGTGAGAATGTTGTTGTCCCCTGCTTCAGCTAATGTTGCTATCAAATTAAACTTGCTATCGTGACCTTTCAACATGCAGTCTTCTTGTAATGTTACCATCAATGTATTGACAATAACTTTATTATTACTGTCGAACTGATGTATTCTCTTGAGGCTTGAACATATCAATGAACTTCTTCCAAGATACATACTTATTACATTACATCAATTATTTGATTACAAGAACACACTCTGGCTATGACAGTATGTTCTACTTATCCTATACAAATAAACTAAGTACTAGTTACGTTGTCTCTACGCTATCACCCATAAATCCTAACAACCTCCCCCAATTTGTTTTGATGGACAATAACAACAAATTCTCAATACAAGCATGCTGACAACTTAACTAACATAGATCAGAATAGGATTTTAGAACATTTCCAAGCATTTAGCATTACATAGGACAATGATCTAATTCAAAACAAGTACTCCTCGAGGTTGAGTAGATATGAGATTTATTTATCTTGTTATTAAGCTTTCCTGTTCCATCTGTTCTCTCTCTTTCTGTGGAGAGCTTCTTCCAAGTACTTTCTGAGATCTTGCACTAACTTCTTTTCATCAGCAGATACAGTATCATCTTCAATCTCATCAATGTACTGTTGGATTTGTTTAGAAGAGACATACTGAACATCTTTCAGATCAAACCATGATTCTAAACCATAGGCGTAAGTTCTGAATTTCAAGATGTTGTTCTCAATCTTGAATCTTCTGCCAGGAAAAGAATTCAAGGTCACTCTTCTGTTTCTTTCAAGTTTTGGATCTTTATCTCTCCTGGTATAAAAAATAACTTCCAATTCCCATGCACAAAGCATTTCCAGTTTGTGAGATGATCCAATAACTTTTCAGTATAGACTTTTCAGTACACTGGTCCTTAGCTTGTGAAAACTATTTGCATAGATTTCTTCTTTGCCATCTATGATCCTGAGAGGATTTTCCAGTGCACATGGCTGATAGTTTGGAGCTTCACTGTTCATTTTGTTGACTTTCTTGCATTTTTCTTTCAGCTTAGCTAACACTACCTCAACAGTCTGTTTACCAATATTAGTTTTTCTCCTATGTTACACCCCCAGATCTGGGGTCAGGGATTGGGTCGTTACGGTCTCATAACTTATACATAATACTTGACTTGAGTCCAAAATCAATAAGTAGCATGCTATGACCCCACAATAATAACCACTCACACACACACAGTTATAGTCCCAGAGATGAAATTGAAATAAGTCTTACATTAAAGGGTTTATGAATAAAAGTTATTACAATCCAAAAGGATAACATCATAAGTTTAACATTTTTGCCGTTGATTACATTAATTATACATATAGATAAACAGGAAACAAAAGATGTCTAACTAAGCTACCTCAGCAATGGTGGCTAGCATCTCAGCGGGGAGTCCGGTGGGTCGGGTAACCCGCTTGCGCCGAGTGCGCCTGACGCGAGCCATCTGTCCTAGCTGTTGTTGTGACATGATAAATAAGCAAGGGTGAGCAATAGCCCACCAATAATAATATAACAGGACAGTGATAGTATATAACAGTTCGAAGTATCATTATTTCCATACGCCATGCAATAACGAAGTTAGTACCAGTATAATATAAATGATGAAGTTACAAGGTAACTTAAAGTGTTTATTTTGTGGAAATATCTGCTAAGTCAAAATAAGCAAGATATCATTATTTATCATATAAGAGGAACTTGCAAGGAAAAATATTGCAGTTCCAGTTATTAACATTTTCGAAGCTCTACAACCTGAATGAAGTCTCTTCGATACGTGTTGCGGAAGACATCGTCAACCTGAAAGAAGTATCTTCGATACGTGTTGTAGGGAAAACCCAATTTGGGAGATGAACCAATATTGGAGTTATCACGCGCCTGCTGTTCCACTCCCTGATGATCAGTCGGGGATGGTACAGCCCAATATAGTTTACTACCGGTAGAAGGAAGAACTGGCGGCTCCACTTGTCAATGGCCTTTAATAGTAACTCCCTGGCCAATGATTAGGCCTTGTGATGGACCACGCGACTCGGCCTCTTACACACGACTCCTAGTTCGAGTAAATCCACAACACTGAAACGTATAGTTTATCCTCCCTTCCCCAAGTGAAATACTTGTTGACAATACTCCACAAAGTAGTCGTATCTAGTTGGAAAGGAAAATTGACTAACATTTCCCAAGCTCTTGCTTGTTAATGGATATCAACTTGTTCCAACAATCTTACCCCTCGAATGATGAGAAGGTACACACAGACTTAATGAGTCTATAGCAACCAAGTTGCGAGTGAAAAGGATAAACTATGACCGGGAAGTGAACAAGATAAAGAACCTTTCTCAAGTAAGGTTCCCTTATAATTTAAGAGATAGATTCGAGTGAAGAATGGAATCTAGAGGACCTTTCTTAATATAATATTAATCGTATGACTCCGAAGAATTTTCAGAATGATCGAAGGTCGAAAATAATATTTGAAGAAAAATAAACAACCTTGAAGTTGTTTCCAAGTATTGAATAAATATTTATAGAATATTTATTGAGTCGGAAGTATTTAATGACTGAAAGAATATTTTTAATCAGAGTATTTCTCAAAATAATCCTTGAAGGAATATTAAGACAATATTTATTGAATAAATAATTACTTAAATGAATATTAAAATAATATTCATTTAATAAATAATTTGGAAAGAACTGTTTGGAATAATATTCGTTAAGTAAATAAGACTTCTAATTAATATTCAAAAATAGTATTCATATAATAATTAATGATTTAAATGAATATCCAAGTGATATTCATTTACTAAATTAAACCTTAAAGGAATATTCGAGAATAATATTCCCTTAATACATGATGTTCTAAATGAATGTCCGAATGATATTTATTTAATAATCGAAGGTTTTATAGAAATATTTGAAATAATATTCGATAAATGGTTCGTCTTTGAATGAATATTGAAAAATAATATTCATTGAATAGATAACGTTCAAATAAATATTTGAAGTAATGATCGTTAATTAAATAATCTCGGACGAATATTCAAATAACATTCGTCAACCAAATAATGGAAATTATTTACTTAAATATTTCCCTCGAAAATAATTACGATATATCAAGAAGTACTGACTCCCGGTCTATATTCAACAAATAGGATTCATATGCCCTTCTCTAAGGGTCTTAACGACATCCGGCTTATAATCGATATATTATCTATCTACTTATAAGCCAAAGAACAATCAAGGAACAAGTATATCAATATGACTTGAAAGTAGGCATGCATGCTATGGCATATGTATAACAGAAAGCATATATTATCACAACAACAGCCTAAAAAGGGAAAGTTGAAACTTGCCTGGTAATTGAGCACGGGTAGGGGTAGTGGTAGGGTGTCCTTTGTCAGCTCGGCGATCTATAATAGTCAAGAGATTCGAGATTAATCACTTAACATTTTTCAAAAGGTTAAGTATTAACTTAAGTCGAAACATGTTTTCGAATTATCTCGTTATACCCTTTTTTAATGTAACTCTTTTTATTACCGATACGATTCGACATTTGTTCGTCATTAAGACATGTCATCCTAATCACACTTAGGGTATACTTAAGTCGTATAAGTTCTAAATTCGATCGATTACGAACCAAGATTATATCTCGAGTTTTATCGCTCGTTTTCTAAGTTATAACCAAAGTTATACTTTTAAGGGGTTCGTTCGCGTTTAACCTAGATTCGAACATTTTTATAAAATCGAAAAATGATCCGATTCACATGAGGTTTTCCCTCACACCTTCCTATTTACCTCTAGTATTTAATTACCAAGATTTTCCACTGACTTACGTATTTTACAAAGGTTCAATTTCAGTTACGAATTCTCGGTTACGGTTTCGAACTACATTTAGTAAATCGGCCATAAATCCTAAACCGTAAGTCTGTTTGATTCGATTCTTTTTCCAAAATGATCTACAACTCAGGATCTACAAGGGCATGTTAGATACTTATCCAGTTTCGGCCATTAGACCTACTGTGATACACGGTTTTCTATGATTAATGAAATTTCGGCATTATAACAGCTATAATACGAACGTTCCAAAAATCACCATCAACAACCCAAGCCACACCGGGCATTAATACAACTTATACACATAATAATCATCTCAACAAGTCCAGAAGCTACTGATCTTAGAATCAAAATCATCATGCTTCTTAAATCCCTAAATCATTACCTAAGCATGCCTATAACATGAACATAATCATAACTAAGCTAGATCCATCAAGAACATGCTTAAAACTCAAAGTAGATCTAGGGTTTTCAAGTATTATACCTTCCTTGTAGTATGTACTAGCCTCACAAAGCTTGGTATGGTCCTTGGATAGCCTTAACTTAGCTAGGATCAACCATGAAAACAAGAAAAACAAAGTTTAGTTCTTGAAAACACTATTCATCATCATCATCTTTGATGATTTATTTGAAAATGGAAGAAAGTGAATTTGAAGCTAAAATTTCTAGGGGATCTAAGCTATGATATGTAGTACTTACCCTAAAAATGTGAAGATCAAACAATGGTGGGAACCCCCTTTTCTAGTTCCTTGGCCGAGAGTAGTTTTCAAGGAAGAAAATGGAGAGTTTTTGATTTGGTTTCTTTCTTTGCTTGGTGGAAATGAATTATTGGATGTTGCCTTAAGGTAATATCTATTCTAAAGTGATTACATCATACTCCACTAGCCTAATCTTGATGCTTTATCTTGTGACAAGTGTAGGCTCCTTATTATGCACATCCTTTTTGCAAAAATGCATTTACACCACTTAGCTTGTAGTTGACTTACATGTGACATACTTTGGTTTATATTACTCCATCCATTTGCACATGCATGTATCTTGCTTTCTCTGCTTGATTCTGTGTCCGGTTATTACCCGTTTCGATTGATCGTTCATAGGAATATTTCACGGATTTTTAATTAGGGTTTACCGGGAATCCTCTTAATATTAATACTATCATTCTCCATCTTTCTTTCTATCTTTCCAATTTATATTCCTTAAATCCATTCATTAATTCCTTAAGTCTGTCAGTGTCCAGGGAACTCTCGGAGAAAATAAAAGTGCGGTTTTTCAGAATCCGACAGCTTTTACATACACTTATTTTCCCCCTGGATCATTAATACGAACTCGGAAATCCGTTCCGAATACTTCTATATAGTGTCATCTCATATTATTCTTACTTCCACCAAAAATACTTATTCATTCTTTATTCTTTACTTATTCTCTTAGGGTTGCACAATTGTCCGTATTCTCTTTCGATCGTTCCTTAACCTATTTACGGAACCACTGGATTAATCGTTATCGATCTGGATGACATGAGAATATTCTCCTGCTTGGAATTGTCATACCTTATTCCCCTAGGAGATAGATTATTCTTACCTAAGTTGTCAATCATTAGCATTCATCAAGATATATAAACAATAAAGTCGAATTCCATTCATTCTTTCAAAATATCAACTATTACATCGTAGCCGTAACCACTATTCATTCTTACATCCTTAAATAAATAAAAGTTTTAATTCTTCCCAAAATATGGGTTCTTACAGTCTCCCCTCCTTAAAAGGATTCCGTCCCAGAATCAGTTTGAAAACAAGTGGGGGTACTTCTCTTGCATTGCGCTTTCAAGCTCCCAGGTTGATTCTTCTACATTGTGGTTCTGCCACAAAACTCTGACTAGCTGAATGACCTTGTTTCGGAGCACTTGTTCTTTCTGGTCTATGATTTCCACAGGTCGCTCTACATAGGTCAAGTCTGGTTGCATGTCCACTTGCTCATACTCTACAATGTGCTTGGCATCCGGGTTATACTTCCTCAGCATCGAAACATGGAACACATTGTGCACCTGCTGTAGATTTGGGGGCAATGCCAGTTCATAAGCTAGTTCCCCAATCCGTCTTAAGATCTCAAATGGTCCAATGTATCTGGGACTTAGCTTCCCTTTCTTCCCAAATCTCATTAAACCTTTCCAAGGTGACACTTTCAAGAACACTAGGTCCCCTACTTCGTATTCTTTGCCTTTTCGAGCTAAGTCGGCATATTTCTTTTGTCGATCCTGGGCTGCTACCAACCATCCTCTGATTAGATCTACTGCATCTTTAGTTCGTTGGACCACTTCGGGCCCGAGCATCTTTCGCTCTCCCACTTCATCCCAATACAAGGGAGATCGACATTTCCTTCCATAAAGGGCCTCATAAGGCGGCATTCCTATACTTGAATGGAAACTGTTATTGTAGGAAAACTCTATGAATGGCAAGTGATCATCCCAATTTCCTTTGAAGTCTATCGCGCAGACTCTCAACATATCCTCTATTGTTTGGATGGTCCTTTCACTTTGCCCATCTGTCTGGGGGTGGTAGGCTGTGCTCATGTTCAGCCGGGTCCCTACACATTCTTGAAAACTTCTCCAAAACCTGGAGTTAAATCTAGGATCTCGATCGGATACTATTGCGACTGGACTCCATGTTGCTCCACTATCTCTTTTAAGTAGATGTCCACTAGTCTATCGACCGTGTACCTTTCGTTGATCGGGAGAAAGTGAGCTGACTTCGTCAGTCGATCTACAATTACCCATATGGCGTCATGATTAGCCTTGGTCCTTGGTAAACCTACTACGAAATCCAGGGCTATGTGTTCCCATTTCCATTCTGGAATCTCTAAGGGGTGTAGAAGTCCGCTGGGCTTCTGGTGCTCTGCTTTCACTCGTTGGCAGGTCAAGCATCTGCTTACCCACTCTGCTACGTCCTTTTTCATATTGGGCCACCAGTAATACTCCTTCAAATCCCTATACATTTTGGTGCTACCAAGGTGCACCGAGTATCTTGAGTCGTGTGCCTCGTTTAAAATCTCATCCTTGAGTTCCTGAACGTTTGGGATCCATATCCTGTACGTGTACCTCATGATCCCTTCCTTATCTCTTTCACACTTAATTTCTTCCCCGGTCATTATCTCTTCTGTGGAGTTCTCTTCTTCCTCCATCATCCGTTCCTGGCACAGTCTAATCTTTTCTAACAATGGAGGTTGGATTCTAATTTCCATCAACTTTTCTTGGCCCTCTTCAGGTAACTTAACCTCAATTTCTAAATCTTTAAAGCAAAGACTATGGCTGCTAGTTCTAGATCATGCGTGGGATATCTGACCTCACAATCCTTCAATTGCTGATAAGTGGATTTTATATCCACTTGGATCGCTTCAATTCGGCTTAAATTGATTGTCTTGGACTCAAGTTTGTTGTAGTTTTGATGTGTTTTGCTTAGTTGTGCAGAGTTACAAGAATGTCGATTATGGATGATGCTTCTATCGTGTTTGGAGGATTAATTGATTAAAATTCGGATTTTCCGGGAAGGTTGCGCAGTCTACACTTTTTTGGCCATATCTGGAGTTCTAGAAGTCCGTTTTCAGCGATCTTACAGCTCACGCGAAGCTTGAGAGATTTTCTACAACCTGGGATAGATAGCATGTACAGGGAGCGTGTAGTTAAAATTCGCGCACGTGTTCTTTGTGAAGCAAGGCTGAAAGATTACTGTTTTGCACTTTTTCTAATTCTAATTATATTTTGGGCAGGTTTTAGTACCTTAATCGAATTCTAATTGTAATAGAAGGTAATTTCCTGCTGGGCAAGAAATCTAGAGCCTATTTAAACACATCTTAGCATTGTGATTAGGAGAGTTATTATTATTGTAACATAGCTTAGATCTGCAAGGGAGAAAAGGAGAGAAGGATTCAACGCTCGTGACAAGCAACGGATCTAGATCTACTTCATCTTTTGTGTTATTCTGGATTCTAGATTTGTTTTCTTAACTCTTTGTTTATTAATATAATTTCTTCTTTTATTCATATCTTGTTTTATATCATGTTATCATCAAATCCCATGACGATGAACAATTCAATTATGAGTTAATCGTTGTCATGGGATTCTAACGGATTTATCTATGTAGCTTAGTAGTTTGTATGCTTTAAAGATTTATGTGTGGTGAATTCTTGATATCCTCGTATGGTTGTGTTTCATGAATTTAGATGCGTCGCGAACATCTAATTTGTTAATCTCTTGCTAAACGAGAGTGGATCTTGAGATTTAGAACTTGCCATGCTAGCATAGGATAGGTTGATGTTTTAACATCATGATTTGTGGCATAAATAGAGATATTATGCTGCCCTATGTGATCTATGTGGATAGCTTGTGCTTAAACCTTTATGTTTTCAAATTCTATAGAGATATAGGGTCTAAACATATTTGGTGTCTACCCATCTTCTATCTCTTTTGTGGATGCATGCGTAGTTTGGTATTAGTATACCGAGAGGTAGCTTTTACTTGATTTGTGTTGTCCGATCAGATATCAAAACCATCACATGTATTGATTAAAGGCTGCGACACTAAGTGAAATAGATAATGAAGTTAGGATCCCATGTTTTTATTCTTATAAGTAATTCAGGTTTAATTCTCATTAGTTAATTAGTTCTTACTTGCATCTTAGCTTAATTTAGTTAATTAAAATCTCAATTTATTTATTGTCTTAGCAGTGAATTAAGATCATACATTGTTGAATAGGCACATTAGCTGAAAAGAACCATAATCTGATCCCTGTGGGAACGAATTTGGACTTAACCTTATATATTACTTGTGACCACGTACGCTTGCGTGTTTTAGTGTAAACAAGTTTTTGGCGCCGCTGCCGGGGATCATCGGTGTTTTGTTTAGTTTATGTGCTTGTCATCAGTGGTCGTTAGAGTTCACTGACTCAGATTTTTTTTTTGCTTACTTAGTTAGTTTGTTTCGTGGTGTTTTCAGGTACTTGAACGTGTATGCGAACACGTTTGCAAACTCGTAAACTGACAGAAGAAGAACTTGCAGCTGTAAAAGAGATGGCAGACTTACCAGCAGCAGTCAAGGTTTTGAAGGACTATTCGCAGCCAAAGATCAATGACATACAATCTAGTATTGCCAGGCCAGCTATTGCAACAAACAACTTTGAGATCAAGCCGAGCATAATTCAGATGGTACAGAATTCGGTTCAGTTTGGGGGTGCTTCGACAGAGGATCCTAACATGCACATCCGGGACTTTATCGAGATCTGCGACACTTTCAAATTTAATGGTGTGTCGGATGATGCTATCAAGTTGAGGCTTTTCCCATTCTCCTTAAGGGATAAGGCTAAGGGCTGGTTACACTCTCTACCAGCTGGTTCCATTACTACATGGGTGGATCTTGCTCAGAAGTTCCTTACTAAATTCTTCCCTTTGGCGAAAACTGCAGCAATAAGGAACCAGTTAACTCAATTTCAACAGCAATCTGGCGAGTCTTTGTGTGAGGCTTGGGAACGTTATAAGGAGATGCTACGAAAGTGTCCTCATCATGGCATGCCTGATTGGATGGTTAGTAATGTTTCTACAATGGGTTGGGAGCACAGTCTAGGCCTTTGCTAGATGCAGCATCAGGTGGAGCTCTGTGGGCTAAGAGCTATGCGGAGGCTTATGATCTAATTGAGACGATGGCTGCTAATGAATATCAAAATCCAACCCAGAGGCTATCACAAGGCAGGGTAGCAGGTGTTCTTGAAGTTGACACAGCTTCAGCTATTGCAGCTCAGTTGAAGGCTCTTACGATGAAGGTGGATTCTCTTGAAAATTATGGAGTTCAGCAGGTTGCGAGTATTTGTGAGCTATGTGCAGGCGCACACGAGATGAATCAGTGTGCTATCTCTTCTGAATCAGCACAGTTTGTAAGTAATTTTCAGAGACCTGCTGCACCAGTTCCAGCCACCTATCATCCAAACAACATGAATCAACCTAACTTCAGCTGGAGCAACAATCAAGGTGCTCAACAACCTCAGCAGCCCTATCAGCAGTTTCAGGGTCAGCAAGCAAGGCCATTCAATAAAGGTTATCAGCAGCAGTAGGCTCAAAGGCAATCATATCAACCTCCGGGATTTCAGCAGCAACCCCAGGCTCATGCGGGGCAATCTTCTAATGAAAAATCAGAAGTGGATGATTTGAGGATGATGATCAAGAACCTGCAAGCTTCTCAAAAGGTCTTGGAAAACCAGATAGGACAGATTGCAAGTGGTTTGCATAGTATGCCACAAGGAACTCTTCCTAGTGATACGGAGGTTAATCCAGGTAGAAGGGAAAGCAAAGAACAGGTCAATGCAGTTTCTTTGAGATCTGGAAAAGTCACGAGGGATCCTAAATCAGCAGCTAAGGAAGATGAAGATGTTCAGAATCAGCAGGTTGAAAAATCTGCAGTGCCAGAAATTGAGAAATCTGATTTAGTGGCTGATCAGCTTGATGGTGAGAAGAGCAAGAAACTTGTGGAAAAGTCTACTCCTGAGCAATCTTCAAAGAATAATCAGATCTATCCTCCTCCACCATTTCCTCGACGCGTGCAGAAAAGTCAAGAAATTCAGTTTTAGAAGTTTATGGATGCCTTTAAGAAATTGTCCATTAACATTCCTTTTGTTGAAGCATTGGACCAGATGCCGAGATATGGAAAGTTCATGAAGGATATTTTGTCACGAAAGAGAAGGTTGGATGAATTTGAAACAGTGGCTTTGACGGAGGAGTGTAATGTCGTTCTGCAGCAGAAGTTGCCACCTAAACTTAAAGATCCGGGAAGTTTCACCATCCCTTGCTCTATTGGCAATCTTTCTTTTAGCAAGTGCTTGTGTGACTTGGGAGCTAGCATCAATCTCATGCCTTTATCTGTGTTCAAGCAACTTGGTATGCCGGAGCCAAAGCCAACCAATATCTCTTTGCAGTTGGCTGATCGATCTATCACATATCCAAGGGGCATAGTGGAGGACGTTTTGGTGAAAGTTGATAAGCTTATCTTCCCAGCTGATTTTGTTATCTTGGATTTTGAAGAAGACAAGAAGATTCCCATAATCTTGGGAAGGCCTTTTCTAGCTACAGGCCATACTTTGATTGATGTGCAAAAAGGAGAGCTTACAATGAGGGTGCAAGATTAGAATGTCACCTTTAATGTTTTCAAGGCCATGAAATTTCCGACAGAGGATGAAGAGTGTTGTAGTGTGGAAATAGTTGATACGGGTCAGAGAAAGAAGTTATTAAGTGAAAAGTCGGACGTGCTAAAGCATCACATCAGTGATTTCATTGACAGATCTTCAATTCAAGATCTTCCGAATGTTAAGCTTGGGAAACTTCCACCACATTTGAGGTATGTCCTTTTGAATAATGAGCTAGTGATTTTTGAAGAGGGGCATGATAACGTGCTGCGAAGGTGGAAAGCTGATGATAAAAAAGAAGAAAGTTTTGTTCAGCCGTTCGAGTCGGAAAAGCACCTTAGGTGTGAAAAAGAAAAAGAAGAAGATTAGGCCGTTGGGTGGTAAAATTAGGTTGAAGTCCGAGGGAAAAGATTTGAGGAAAGCCAGCAAACAAGAGGTCAATGTTCGTATGAATGGTCTATCTGTTGAGGACGGTTCAGTTATTCTTTTGAAACCGCCATGAGTTGAGGAAGTAACGTCAAGCTATTGAAGTTAAAGAAGCGCTTCGTGGGAGGCAACCCACGCATTATTGTAGGAAAAAAAATGAGTGTTGAAAAAAAAAATGAGTGTTGAAAAAAAAAAAGAGTGTTGTGAAAAAAAAAAATTGAGTGTTGTACTTCAAAAAAAAAAAATTCTTTTTCTTTCTTTTTTCTTTCAACCCCAATTCTTTTCTACTCCTATTCTTTCATCCCTAACCTATTCCTAATTTCATAACAATCCCCCATCTTCTATTCAATTCTCTAATCCTTTATCAATTCTAATTCTTTTTCTTTAATTTATAAAATCCTTTTTCTATCTTACCTCAAATTCATACCCACTCAAAATTTCTCCCTTACACGTTCAATTTTTATTCACCAAATCCCTCCATTATATATACACACCCATACATACAAATCCAATTCCTCTTCTATTTATTTAAATTCAATTCTAAAGAGGAATTAATTACAAGTTCACCTCTTCGATTCGTATTGGGTAAATCTATTTCTCTAATCTTATTTTTATTACGAATTTGTGTTCTCGTAATTGGGGGTTTTGTAGTATTCTTGTTATTTGGGAAGTGGCCAGTCTATGGAGCTCGTACGCATTATCCTCCACCAGATTCATTCGAGGAGGGTGATGACTCAGCTGGTTAGGTATGTTTTCTACTTTCCCTCGTATTTACTTCCATTCAATGCGGACATTGAATATTTTAAGTTTGGGGGTGGTTTGAGGGATTAGTTGTTGTTGTTGTATTATGTGTTCATGTAGGATTTCATGCTTTGCATATTATTAGTAGTAATTCATGCATATATGTTCATATTAATTATGTTTGTTTCATATAGGACATTCTGTTTTTATTTTTCATATACCATGTGAGTTCATATTAGTTGCATTTCATGGCATGCATATTTCTTGATCCCTTAGAACGAGCTAATTCTGATTGGTAGGTAGGTGTCTAATTGAGTGTGGTAATGATGAATAGAGGGTTGACTTATAGTTTCTATGAAATTGACTTATGTGTTTCAGAAACAAAACCAATTACACAGTCTCATTGGATGCTTTTGGGCTAGGTTGAGGTCATGCTTGTTTGGATGTTTTGAGATTTAATCACTTGTTTATATTTAGAATTTTCGTTATTCTCTTGATGGCCTAGAACAGTTAAGTCTAAGTTTTGGGGAAAACAGGGATTTCATGCTTAAAATGTAAATAATTGTGAATAATGGCTAGATGTCAAATGGCTTGTAACACCCCCAGATCCGGGGTCAGGGATCTGGTGGTTACGGTCTTACATCCATTCATAATACTTGACTTGAGTCCACAATAAATAAATCACATGCTGTGACCCCACAATAATTACCACTCACACACACAACAGTTATAGTCCCAGAGATGAAATTGAAATAAGTATTACATTAAAGGGTTACGAATAAAAGTTATTACAATCCCAAAAGGATAACATCATAGGTTTAAAAGTTTTGCCGTTGATTACATTAATTATACATATAGTTAAACAGGAAACAAAAGCTGTCTAACTATGCTACCTCAGCAATGGCGGCTAGCATCTCAGCGGGTAGTCCGGTGGGTCGGGTAACCTGCTTGCGCCGAGTGCGCCTGACGCGAGCCATCTGTCCTAGCTGTTGTTGTGACATAATATAAACAAAGCAAGGGTGAGCGAAAGCCCACCAACAAATATATAACTGAACGATAATTTAAAACAGTTCAAAGCTATCTTTTAAACCATATGCCATGCATTTACGGAAATGATGCCAGTATAATATGAACGATGAAGTTACAAGGTAACTTAAAGTATTTGTTTGAAGGAATATCTGCTACATCAAAGTAAGCGAGATATTATTATCGTTATTAAGAAGAGGAACTTGCAAGAAAGGGTTGCAATTCCAGTTATGACTCTTTTCCAACTCTGCCAACAGTAATCATGTTGCAGGAAATAAATGAATTTGGATGATGAACCAATGATGGAGTATTCACCGCGCCCGCTGTTCCAATCTTGATGATCAGTCGAGATCGTACAACTCAATTTAGATTTACTACCGGTAGAAGGAAGAACTGACGGCTTTACTTGTATACCGCCATGCTAGCTCTCCCCGGCCAACGGTTGGGCCAAGGGGATGGACCGGCGCTACTCGGCCTCTTACACGACTCCTAGTTCAAATAGAGTTCATGATTCTGAATATAACGTTCGTCCCCCTTTCCCCAAGTATAATACTTGTTGATAAGACTCCACAAAGTAGTCGTATCTAGTTGGAAAGGAAAATTTACCAATAACTCCCAAGCTATTACTTGGTAACGGATATCAACTTGTTCCAGTAATCTTACCCCTCGAAAGATGAGAAGGTAAACAACGACTTAATAAGTCAACGGCACCCGAGTTGCGGGTGAAGGGAATACTTTATGACCGGGAAGTCGACAAGATAAATAACATTTTTCCAAGTAAGGTTCCCTTATTATTAAGAAGATAGACTCAAAGATGAATGATGTCTGGGAACCTTTCTTGATATAAGATTAATAATAATATGACTTCGAAATATTTTCTGTAATAATCGAAGAAGATTAACCTTATCGAGATTATTCTAAGTATGGAATAAATATTCAGAGAATATTTATTGAGTTAAAATATTGAAAGAATATTTGGGAATATGAAAGAATATTTTTAATCAGAGTATTTCTCAAAATAATCCCTGAAGAAATATCAGGAGAATATTTATTGAATAAATAAATATTTAAATGAATATTCAAAACAATATTCATTAATTAATAAGACCTGAAAAGAATATTTAAGGTAATATTCATGATTAATTAGGAATTTAAATGAATATTCAAAAGTAATATTCATTTAATGAATAATATCCTAAATGAATATCAAGTAATATTCATTTAGTAATCCAAGCCTTAAGGAATATTCGAAATAATATTCGATAATTAAATCAAGCTTCAGATGAATATTAAAATAATATTCATCAAGTATTTAATATCTTAAATGAATATTCAAAAGTAATATTGATTTAATAAAATAATAATCTAAAAGAATATCCAAAATAATATTCATTTAATAGTCTCATCTTTAGAAGAATATTCGAAATAATAGTCGATAATCAGTTCGACTCTGAATGAATATTGAGAAATATTATTCGTTGAATAGTTACGTTCAAATAATTATTTGAAGTAAGGATCGTTAAAATAATTAGTCTCGAACGAATATTCAAATAATATTCGTCGCCCAAATAATAGAAAATATTTACTTAAATATCTTCTTCCGAGGTAATCTCGATATATCAAGGAATATTGACTCCCGGTCTATTTTTGATTAATAAGATATATACGCCCTTCTATGAGGGTCTTATAATAACCGGCTTATAACTGATATATAACTATCTAGCTTATAAGCCAACAATAACATTCAGGGAACAAGTATATCAATTCAACTTGAAAGTAGGCATGCATGCAATGGCATATGTATATCAGCAATCATATATATATATTTATTCAATCACAACAACAGCCTAAAAGAAGGGAATTGAAACTTGCCTGGTAGTCGAGTACGGTAAGGGGTAGTGGTAGCGGGTCCCGGTTCAGCCTGGTGATCTATAAATAGCCAAGGCATTCGGGATTAATCACTTAACATATTAAAAGTTAAGTTATACTTAAATCGAAACACGTTCTCGAGTTATCTCGTTATACCCCTATTAGTGGATTACTTATTATCACTGATCCGACCCGACATTCGTTCGTTAATACGACATGTCACTGCACTTATACTTGGGACATACTTGAGTCATACGAGTTCTAAGGTTGATCGTTACGAACCAATCTTATACTCCGAGTTTTATCGCCCGTTTTCTAAGTGTTTTACCAAAGTTACAAAAGAGTCGTCTTTTAGGGGTTCGTTCGCGTTTAACCTTGACTCGAACATTTTTAATAAATCGAAAAATGCTCTTTTTGACATACGGTTTTCTTTCACACCTTCCTTCTTACCCCTAGTATTTTTTTACCAAGATTCGCCATGACGTTACATTGCTTACGAGGGTTCAATTTCAGTTACGAACTTTTGTTTACGGATTCGAACTACTTTTAGTAATTTAGTCATAAATCCTAAACCGTAAGTCCGTTTCACGTGATCTTTATATCAAAACGAAGCTTATAACATAGTCTAGCCTTTCATGGCAAAATCCGAGACTGGACAGTGTGTTCATGCTACTGCTAATCACGGTTTCTTAAGGCTAACGACAATCGGGCATTACGACGGCTATGTTTACATGATTTCCAAATTCCAAACCATCCAATAATTATAGTTTCCACTCCAAACAACATTTACATGTTATTCAACCATGAACTAAGACCAAGCAATGTCTTTCCGTTCATCTAAACTAATTTCACATTTAATAAATCCCAATCATAATCTTAAGGTCCTAAACATGCATTAAATCCATATAACTCATCTAAAATACCAAAACTTAAACTAAGAGCTTGGTTTTCAAGAGTGGTATACCTTCCTTGGTGTATGTATGAACTTATCAAGCCTTGTTTAGCCCTTATCTAGCCTTAGTATAGCTTGAATAATCAAAAGAAATCAAGAAATAAAAGTTAGTTTATGAAGAACACTATTCATCATCATCTTTGATGATTTATTTGAAAATGATAAAAGATGAATTTGAAGCTGAAATTTCTAGGAGATCATTACCATGATATGTAGTACTTACCATAAAAATTTGAAGAACAAGTGATGGTTGGAAGTTGGACTTCCAATTAGCTAAGAATGGGCAGATTTTTATGAAGAAATGGAGAAAAATGGTGGTGGTTTGTTTTGTTTTGGTGATTTATGGCTAATACATGTATAACCCTTGCATATATAATGGATGCATCTCTTTTAATGTGTTGTTGGCAATCCAATGGTGCCACTTGTTGCTTCCTCATTGGGCCAAGTGTTGGCACTACAACAAACAACTCCATTTTTGCAAGAATGCAATTACACCACTCATCTTGTAGTTGACTTATAAGGATGTTACTTGGGTTTCTCCTTTTCCCACCAATTGCACTTGTTTGTCTCTTGGTTATTTATTCGTTCCTTTGTCCGGGTATTACTCAATTTCCTTGCTTGTTCGTTGATCGTTCGAGGGAATAACTCATTCGTTTCTAGTTAGGGTTTTACCGAAAACCTTCTTAATATTTCTAATACTATTCTTCATCTTACTTAATACTTCTCGAATTTAAATTCCTTAATTCCCTTTTATAACTCCTTAAGTCTTGTAGTGTCCAGGGAAATCTCGGAGAAAATTAAAGTGCTCTTTTTCTGAATCCGACGGCTTTTACATACACTTATTTTCTTCCTGGATCACTAATACGAACTCAGAAATCCGTTCCGAATACCGGGTATATCATTATTATAATAATATTCCAAATTCCACCAAAATCACTATTCATCACTTATTTTTATTTAATTCCTATAATTAGGAAAATGAACCTGGTTCACTCTCGAGTGCTTCTTAACCTTTTTATGGAACCGCTGGACTTATAATAGATATTGATTTGGATGACACAAGAATAATCTTACTTGAAGTAATATACTTATATCCTTAGGAGATAGATCATTCTTACCTATGCCGTCAACCAAAAGTATTCTGCATGACATGTAAGTAATTGAATTCAAATCCGTTCCATTTATTTAATAGATCTTCGTTACATCGCAGTCATAACCACTATTCATTCTTACATCATTAAATACATAAAAGTTTTAATCCCACCCAAAATCTGGGTTCTTATAGTCTCCCCTCCTTAAAAGGATTCCGTCCCGGAATCAGTTTGAAAACAAGTGGGGGTACTTTTCTTGCATTGCGCTTTCAAGTTCCCAGGTGGATTCTTCTACATTGTGGTTCTGCCACAAAACTTTGACTAGCTGAATGACCTTGTTTCGGAGCACTTGCTCTTTCCGGTCTATGATTTCCACAGGTTGCTCCACATTGGTCAGGTCTGGTTGCATATCCACTTACTCATACTCTACAATATGCTTTGCATCCGGATTATACTTCCTCAGCATCGAAACATGAAACACATTGTGCACCTGCTGTGGATTCGGGGGCAATGCGAGTTCATAAGCTAGTTCCCCAATCCGTCTCAAGATCTCAAATGGTCCAATGTATCTGGGACTCAGCTTTCCTTTCTTCCCAAATCTCATTAAACCTTTCCAAGGTGACACTTTCAAGAACACTAGGTCCCCTACCTCGTATTCCTTGCCTTTCCGAGCTAAGTCGGCATATTTCTTTTGTCGATCTTGGGCTGCTACTAACCGTCCTCTGATTAGATCTACTGCATCTTTAGTTCGTTGGACCACTTCGGGCCCGAGCATCTTTCGCTCTCCAACTTCATCCCAATACAAGGGAGATCGACATTTTCTTCCATAAAGGGCCTCATAAGGTGGCATCCCAATGCTTGAATGATAACTGTTATTATAGGAGAACTCAACCAATGGCAAGTGATCATCCCAACTCCCCTTGAAGTCTATCGCGCAGACTCTCAACATATCCTCTAGTGTTTGGATGGTCCTTTCACTTTGCCCATCTGTCTGGGGGTGGTAGGCTGTGCTCATGTTCAGCCGGGTCCCTACACATTCTTGAAAACTTCTCCAAAACCTGGAGTTAAATCTTGGATCTCGATCGGATACTATTGCGACTGGGACTCCATGTCGCGCCACTATCTCTTTTAAGTAGATGTCCACTAGTCTATCGACCGTGTACCTTTCGTTGATCGGGAGAAAGTGAGCCGATTTCGTCAGTCGATCTACAATTACCCATATGGTGTCATGATTAGCCTTGGTCCTGGGTAAACCTACTACGAAATCCATGGCTATATGTTCCCATTTCCATTCTGGAATCTCTAAGGGATGTAGAAGTCCGCTGGGTCTCTGGTGCTCTGCCTTCACTCGTTGGCAGGTCAAGCATCTGCTTACCCACTCTGCTACGTCCTTTTTCATATTGGGCCACCAGTAATACTCCTTCAAATCCCTATACATTTTAGTGCTACCGGGGTGCACTGAGTATCTTGAGTTGTGTGCCTCATTTAAAATATCATCCTTGAGCTCCTGAACATTTGGGATCCATATCCTGTACGTGTACCTCATGATCCCTTCCTTGTCTCTTTCGCACTTAATTTCCTCCCCGGTCATTAGCTCTTCTGTGGAGTTCTTTTCTTCCTCCATCATCCGTTCCTGGCACAGTCTAATCTTTTCTAGCAATGGAGGTTGGATTCTAATTTCCATCAACTTTTCTTGGCCCTCTTCAGGTAACTTAACCTCGATTTCCAACTTCTCAAAATCCTTCACTAGCTCTTTCTCTGAAGTTATCATCTTGAGCTTCTCTTTCCGACTAAGGGCGTCAGCCACCACATTGGCTTTACCCGGGTGATATCGAATTTCACAGTCGTAATCCTTGATTAACTCTAACCACCTCCTATGGCGCATGTTAAGCTCTTTCTGAGTGAAAATGTATTTGAGGCTCTTATGGTCTGTGTAAATCTCGCATTTTTCCCCATACAGGTAGTGTCTCCAAATCTTTAAAGCGAAGACTATGGCTGCTAGTTCTAGATCATGCGTGGGATATCTGACTTCATAATCCTTCAATTGCCTAGACGCATACGCTATTACCTTGCCGTGCTGCATAAGCACGCATCCCAGTCCTTTATGCGAAGCGTCACTGTAAATCACGAAATCTCCTTTTCCATCAGGTAATGCCAGCACTGGGGCTGTCACCAGCCTCTTCTTTAACTCCTGGAAACTCTTCTCGCATTTCTCAGTCCATTCAAATTTCTCGGTTTTACGGGTAAGTCGAGTTAATGGAGCTGCGAGTTTCGCAAAGTCTTGGACAAATCTCCTGTAATATCCGGCCAGTCCAATGAAACTCCTCACCTCGGTTGGAGTAGTTGGCCGTTCCCAGTTTGAAACTGCTTCTATCTTGGAGGGGTCAACCAACACTCCTTCTCTATTGATCACGTGCCCTAAGAATTGTACCTCATTTTTCCAAAACTCACACTTGGAGAACTTGGCATATAACTGCTCCTTCCTGAGTATTTCTAAGGTTATCCTTAAATGTTCAGCGTGTTCTGCCTCTGTCTTTGAGTAGATGAGAATATCATCAATGAAAACTATCACGAATTTGTCCAAATATTCCTTGAACACCCTATTCATTAGGTCCATGAAGGCTGCTGGGGCGTTGGTCAATCCAAACGACATAACTAAGAACTCATAATGTCCATATCTGGTGCGGAATGCAGTCTTCGGGATATCTTCAGGTTTGATCTTCAGTTGGTGATATCCCGTTCTCAAATCAATCTTAGAGAAGTATTCAGCTCCTCTTAGCTGGTCAAACAAATCGTCTATCCTGGGCAATGGATACTTATTCTTTATGGTTAGCTTGTTCAATTCTCTGTAGTCGATGCATAACCTCATACTTCCATCCTTTTTCTTAACAAACAACACTGGTGCGCCCCAAGGCGACACACTGGGCCTTATCATGCCCTTATCCAACAATTCCTGTAATTGTTTAGCTAGCTCCTTCATTTCTACTGGGGCTAGTCGGTACGGGGCCTTCGAAACTGGCGCCGTCCCCGGGGCTAATTCGATGGCAAACTCAATTACCCTATCAGGTGGTAGTCCAGGAAGATCTTGTGGGAACACGTCCTCGAACTCATTAACTACCAGAATGTCCTGCAATCTTGGCACTTCCTTCTGAGTATCTATAACATAGGCTAAATAAGCCTCGTTCCCTTTTCGTAACAATCTCTTGGTTTGCGCCATGGTCAGAATTTTCTGGGTCTGTCGCATCCCTTTAAACACTATTTCTTTCTTCCCTGGGGTTTTCAACTTAACCTTTTTCCCTTTACAATCTATCTGCGCATCATTGCGAGACAACCAATCCATACCCAAAATGACATCGAATTCCCCTAGCTTAAAAGGAATTAAATCGACATAGAAGGATCGTCCTCCTATTTCTAGCTTACAATCGGGGTGAATTTGATTAACCGGTACGATTTCCTGATTAGCTATTTCTACTTGTAAGGAATCTCTTAGTTGCTGGGTTTTAAGTTTCAAGTTATGCGCAAAATCTCTAGATATAAAAGACTTAGTTGCTCCTGAATCAAATAAGACATTTGCACTGACTGAATTAAGAGAAAAAGTACCTGCTATCACATCTGTGTCCCTCACGGCATCTTGTACTGACATATTGAAAGTCCTAGCAGTTGGTGGCCTATTTGAGGCAACCTTGCTTGCTCCTGATGCTGCTGGTTTGCTCTTTGGGCAATCCTTCCTCATGTGCCCTCGCTGTCCACACTGGAAACAGGTTGTGCTGTTAGGGATGACCGTGGTGCAAGCGGTAGCATAATGCCCAGCTCGCCCACACTTATAACAGTTTATCTGCTTCAGGTTGCACACCCCGGAGTGCCTCTTCCCACAAGTAGCACACAATGGCAATGGAGGTCGAGAAGGGTTGGAACGGGACATTCCTGATTGGTGGCCGCCCTGGCTCACACTCACACTCGCAGATGGTTTAAACCCTACACTCCTCCCTGGTAGGGAAACCGCTCCTCGATTAAACTTGGTTGGGGGTTTTCCTCCAGCGGATCTTCCGCCCATACTAACATGCTTTCTCTTTATCCCCCCTTTCTCTCTCTCTCTGCATCTGATCACTACCAGCCTCCACAATGGTTGCCTGCTGCACCAAGGTGGCATAATCTGTAATCTCTAAAACAGCCACCCTATTCTGGATCCACTGTTTCAGCCCTTGTTGAAACCTGTTAGCTTTCTTCTCTTCTGTGTCTACAAACTCTGGCACAAATCTTGATAGCTCAGTAAATTTAGCCTCATAGTCAGCCACTGACATATTGTTCTGTTTCAGTTCCAAGAACTTAAGTTCCATCTGGGTTTTCATGAACTTCGGGAAGTACTTCTCCAGGAATAATTGTTTGAACCTTTCCCAGGCTATGACAGCATCAGTCTCCATGTTTTTCTTGGCTTCCCACCAATAATTGGCCTCTCCCTTTAGTAGGTAAGTAGCAAAAACAGTCTTCTGAGCCTCATTGATACTCAGAATCTCAAAAGACTTTTCCATTTCTTTGATCCAGGCCCTCGCCTAAACGGGATCAGCCGATCCGTGGAACTCTGGGGGCTTAAGGGACTTAAAGGCCCTAAAGGAATTTGCCACTGAAGTGTTGTTGCTTGGTGGTGGTTGGGGGTATTGGTTCAAATTCTGCCTAAGTAGATCCATAAACTGGCCCATGGGGTTTCCGCCCTGGTTCTCCCCTTCCTGTTCTACTTCAGTTTCTCCACCCTCTATTTCCCTTTCAAATTCTTCAGAGTACAGGGGTTCATCCTCTGCTCCATACTGGGAATCTTCTTGCTCATTATAGTCCTGATCTTGTTCCTCACTACTTCCACGGTTTTCCTCGTGTTGGTTGTGACTTTCTTGGTCAGTAGATTCGCGGGGGTTAGCCCTAGTGCCCATTCGTCTTGGAGGCATTTTACTGAAAATTTGGAAAGTTATACATTAGGTTCACTGATCTGTTTTAGAGGATTTTTCCTTGCACATTTCTTTACATGATTGGGTTTAAAATCCCACAGTTTTATATCTCATGGCAACTTAATCGAAAAGTAATACATATGCTAATAAACTCGTGATCACATCCCAACAAAATTGTAATGACTGAAATGGAAACAAATATATACCAGGTACCGAAAAGGTACAACATCCGAGTTACAACGATAGTTTAAAGTACAACCATCCTAACAACAACAACAAGTCAAAAGTGAAATATGCTGTCTATCTGTCTAGTCTGCAAAAAGGGAAAACAAGTACAAGAAAACCATCCCTACAAAAGCCGGCACCACTATGTCCGTACATGACTAGACAACTAGACCACTGCATCACTACATCTGAAATCAGCCGTCACGACGAAACATCCTCCGAACCCTCCCCATGGCGATGCGGAAAACCTCCTCAGCCGCTACTCTGTCTACCCTACCATGCCCATCAGTAGGCAACTGTCGCACCCTCACCCGAGCCCTCAGCTTGATGCGGGTCACAGCCCTATACCCAACTCTGTCACTGATAGTCCTCCTGCCCTGCACCCTCATCCGGGCGGCTCTCTCTGCTGCTAACTCACTCCTAGACTCTGCCAACCTGGCATCTGCCACAGACAACTCTCTATAAAGCCCGTTCACAATCAAGTTGTGAACACATACTGGGACTCCTCCTATCGGGGCATGAGGTGGGGTGGATGGCTCAGCTGGAGCGGCAGTCTCTGTCTGCTGGGGCTCTGGGGTAAGCTCCTCAAACTCGTCGGGGTAGGGGCTCACAGGTAGTGGTGGTGGGGTAGGGGCTCTCTCAACAGGGAGGAGTGGCACAAAAAGTCCAGGACTCCCTACAGCACCAACTACTAGCTCATCTATATCTCCCTCAACACCCTCATCCACCGGCACCACCTGATCCGTGGTCATGTCAGTGTCATCTCCCATAGTCCTGAACTCAGTCATAACCCAATAATCATCATCCTCAACCACTAACTCAGCGTCCTGTCCTGTCTGGACCCCCTCCGGGTCCTCCTCCCCCTCAGTCTCAACAACATCTGTGTCAGCATCATCCTGGACCTCCTCAGGGTCCTCCTCCTCAGACTCGATCACATCAGTATCAGCCTCAACCTGGACCTCCTCAGCGTCCTCCTCCTCAGGCTCAGTATCATCCTCAGGCAAGTGCTCATAGTATGGGTCCCTAGTCCGGAACATGTCCTCATCATGCTGTCTCGCAGCTGCCTCCTGGGCCGACAAGTCGCTCGCCTACATAAGACGAACTATGTTACTATCATGATACTTAAAAAGTTCCCGTAAGGGTTTTAGGTGAACCTGGCAAGGGTTCTTATTATATTATTGAATTTATTATTATATAACGTCGTATCATCTCTTGGGATATATAACTCTCGCTCTGATACCATCTCTGTAACACCCCCAGATCCGGGGTCAGGGATCTGGTGGTTACGGTCTTACATCCATTCATAATACTTGACTTGAGTCCACAATAAATAAATCATATGCTGTGACCCCACAATAATTACCACTCACACACACAACAGTTATAGTCCCAGAGATGAAATTGAAATAAGTCTTACATTAAAGGGTTACGAATAAAAGTTATTACAATCCCAAAAGGATAACATCATAGGTTTAAAAGTTTTGCCGTTGATTACATTAATTATACATATAGTTAAACAGGAAACAAAAGCTGTCTAACTATGCTACCTCAGCAATGGCGGCTAGCATCTCAGCGGGTAGTCCGGTGGGTCGGGTAACCTGCTTGCGCCGAGTGCGCCTGACGCGAGCCATCTGTCCTAGCTGTTGTTGTGACATAATATAAACAAAGCAAGGGTGAGCGAAAGCCCACCAACAAATATATAACTGAACGATAATTTAAAACAGTTCAAAGCTATCTTTTAAACCATATGCCATGCATTTACGGAAATGATGCCAGTATAATATGAACGATGAAGTTACAAGGTAACTTAAAGTATTTGTTTGAAGGAATATCTGCTACATCAAAGTAAGCGAGATATTATTATCGTTATTAAGAAGAGGAACTTGCAAGAAAGGGTTGCAATTCCAGTTATGACTCTTTTCCAACTCTGCCAACAGTAATCATGTTGCAGGAAATAAATGAATTTGGATGATGAACCAATGATGGAGTATTCACCGCGCCCGCTGTTCCAATCTTGATGATCAGTCGAGATCGTACAGCTCAATTTAGATTTACTACCGGTAGAAGGAAGAACTGACGGCTTTACTTGTATACCGCCATGCTAGCTCTCCCCGGCCAACGGTTGGGCCAAGGGGATGGACCGGCGCTACTCGGCCTCTTACACGACTCCTAGTTCAAATAGAGTTCATGATTCTGAATATAACGTTCGTCCCCCTTTCCCCAAGTATAATACTTGTTGATAAGACTCCACAAAGTAGTCGTATCTAGTTGGAAAGGAAAATTTACCAATAACTCCCAAGCTATTACTTGGTAACGGATATCAACTTGTTCCAGTAATCTTACCCCTCGAAAGATGAGAAGGTAAACAACGACTTAATAAGTCAACGGCACCCGAGTTGCGGGTGAAGGGAATACTTTATGACCGGGAAGTCGACAAGATAAATAACATTTTTCCAAGTAAGGTTCCCTTATTATTAAGAAGATAGACTCAAAGATGAATGATGTCTGGGAACCTTTCTTGATATAAGATTAATAATAATATGACTTCGAAATATTTTCTGTAATAATCGAAGAAGATTAACCTTATCGAGATTATTCTAAGTATGGAATAAATATTCAGAGAATATTTATTGAGTTAAAATATTGAAAGAATATTTGGGAATATGAAAGAATATTTTTAATCAGAGTATTTCTCAAAATAATCCCTGAAGAAATATCAGGAGAATATTTATTGAATAAATAAATATTTAAATGAATATTCAAAACAATATTCATTAATTAATAAGACCTGAAAAGAATATTTAAGGTAATATTCATGATTAATTAGGAATTTAAATGAATATTCAAAAGTAATATTCATTTAATGAATAATATCCTAAATGAATATCAAGTAATATTCATTTAGTAATCCAAGCCTTAAGGAATATTCGAAATAATATTCGATAATTAAATCAAGCTTCAGATGAATATTAAAATAATATTCATCAAGTATTTAATATCTTAAATGAATATTCAAAAGTAATATTGATTTAATAAAATAATAATCTAAAAGAATATCCAAAATAATATTCATTTAATAGTCTCATCTTTAGAAGAATATTCGAAATAATAGTCGATAATCAGTTCGACTCTGAATGAATATTGAGAAATATTATTCGTTGAATAGTTACGTTCAAATAATTATTTGAAGTAAGGATCGTTAAAATAATTAGTCTCGAACGAATATTCAAATAATATTCGTCGCCCAAATAATAGAAAATATTTACTTAAATATCTTCTTCCGAGGTAATCTCGATATATCAAGGAATATTGACTCCCGGTCTATTTTTGATTAATAAGATATATACGCCCTTCTATGAGGGTCTTATAATAACCGGCTTATAACTGATATATAACTATCTAGCTTATAAGCCAACAATAACATTCAGGGAACAAGTATATCAATTCAACTTGAAAGTAGGCATGCATGCAATGGCATATGTATATCAGCAATCATATATATATATTTATTCAATCACAACAACAGCCTAAAAGAAGGGAATTGAAACTTGCCTGGTAGTCGAGTACGGTAAGGGGTAGTGGTAGCGGGTCCCGGTTCAGCCTGGTGATCTATAAATAGCCAAGGCATTCGGGATTAATCACTTAACATATTAAAAGTTAAGTTATACTTAAATCGAAACACGTTCTCGAGTTATCTCGTTATACCCCTATTAGTGGATTACTTATTATCACTGATCCGACCCGACATTCGTTCGTTAATACGACATGTCACTGCACTTATACTTGGGACATACTTGAGTCATACGAGTTCTAAGGTTGATCGTTACGAACCAATCTTATACTCCGAGTTTTATCGCCCGTTTTCTAAGTGTTTTACCAAAGTTACAAAAGAGTCGTCTTTTAGGGGTTCGTTCGCGTTTAACCTTGACTCGAACATTTTTAATAAATCGAAAAATGCTCTTTTTGACATACGGTTTTCTTTCACACCTTCCTTCTTACCCCTAGTATTTATTTACCAAGATTCGCCATGACGTTACATTGCTTACGAGGGTTCAATTTCAGTTACGAACTTTTGTTTACGGATTCGAACTACTTTTAGTAATTTAGTCATAAATCCTAAACCGTAAGTCCGTTTCACGTGATCTTTATATCAAAACGAAGCTTATAACATAGTCTAGCCTTTCATGGCAAAATCCGAGACTGGACAGTGTGTTCATGCTACTGCTAATCACGGTTTCTTAAGGCTAACGACAATCGGGCATTACGACGGCTATGTTTACATGATTTCCAAATTCCAAACCATCCAATAATTATAGTTTCCACTCCAAACAACATTTACATGTTATTCAACCATGAACTAAGACCAAGCAATGTCTTTCCGTTCATCTAAACTAATTTCACATTTAATAAATCCCAATCATAATCTTAAGGTCCTAAACATGCATTAAATCCATATAACTCATCTAAAATACCAAAACTTAAACTAAGAGCTTGGTTTTCAAGAGTGGTATACCTTCCTTGGTGTATGTATGAACTTATCAAGCCTTGTTTAGCCCTTATCTAGCCTTAGTATAGCTTGAATAATCAAAAGAAATCAAGAAATAAAAGTTAGTTTATGAAGAACACTATTCATCATCATCTTTGATGATTTATTTGAAAATGATAAAAGATGAATTTGAAGCTGAAATTTCTAGGAGATCATTACCATGATATGTAGTACTTACCATAAAAATTTGAAGAACAAGTGATGGTTGGAAGTTGGACTTCCAATTAGCTAAGAATGGGCAGATTTTTATGAAGAAATGGAGAAAAATGGTGGTGGTTTGTTTTGTTTTGGTGATTTATGGCTAATACATGTATAACCCTTGCATATATAATGGATGCATCTCTTTTAATGTGTTGTTGGCAATCCAATGGTGCCACTTGTTGCTTCCTCATTGGGCCAAGTGTTGGCACTACAACAAACAACTCCATTTTTGCAAGAATGCAATTACACCACTCATCTTGTAGTTGACTTATAAGGATGTTACTTGGGTTTCTCCTTTTCCCACCAATTGCACTTGTTTGTCTCTTGGTTATTTATTCGTTCCTTTGTCCGGGTATTACTCAATTTCCTTGCTTGTTCGTTGATCGTTCGAGGGAATAACTCATTCGTTTCTAGTTAGGGTTTTACCGAAAACCTTCTTAATATTTCTAATACTATTCTTCATCTTACTTAATACTTCTCGAATTTAAATTCCTTAATTCCCTTTTATAACTCCTTAAGTCTTGTAGTGTCCAGGGAAATCTCGGAGAAAATTAAAGTGCTCTTTTTCTGAATCCGACGGCTTTTACATACACTTATTTTCTTCCTGGATCACTAATACGAACTCAGAAATCCGTTCCGAATACCGGGTATATCATTATTATAATAATATTCCAAATTCCACCAAAATCACTATTCATCACTTATTTTTATTTAATTCCTATAATTAGGAAAATGAACCTGGTTCACTCTCGAGTGCTTCTTAACCTTTTTATGGAACCGCTGGACTTATAATAGATATTGATTTGGATGACACAAGAATAATCTTACTTGAAGTAATATACTTATATCCTTAGGAGATAGATCATTCTTACCTATGCCGTCAACCAAAAGTATTCTGCATGACATGTAAGTAATTGAATTCAAATCCGTTCCATTTATTTAATAGATCTTCGTTACATCGCAGTCATAACCACTATTCATTCTTACATCATTAAATACATAAAAGTTTTAATCCCACCCAAAATCTGGGTTCTTACATGGCTAGTAGCCGGCTCATATTTATATGAGTAGTCTAGGGTTGGAATTGAGAATTCTCATTCCAGATTACATATGAAAAAAAAGGAAGAAAAAAAAAAGAAAAAAAAAGAAAAAAGAGTCAAAAGTGTCAATTGTTTATATGCAAAATTAACCAGGGTGAGCTCTTTAATACTCGAGCTATTAAGTTCGCGGGGACTTTGTGCCTAGTGACCTAAGGCTTTTATAGTCTGGGATCCACTAACCCAACGCTCGCTACATGGGTATTATTGTATAAGCCTTTCGGGGTCTCATCCATTGCACGGTTAAATAAACATGATTGTATATATGTGTCGTAGTAGTTAGTAATAAAGCATGAATTTCTGTCTACCTTGGATAAGGATGGAGGTGTTCTTAGGTTATGAAGTGTCTACAGTCTATTCTATTTATAAACCTGTGATTGTCTTGACGAAGAGCATGTAAGATCTTTGACCTAGTTTTGGGAGTATTTCTGATGAGCATTGCACACACGCACGTTTCTGTTCATGTAATGTTAGTATACGGGAACTTGGTCGAGCTATATTTTGATTTAGTTGCATTCTCTAAGATATTTGCTTGCTAGTTGGTTTTGCTTAGTTTAAAGGGAATCGTTGCATTTTCATTTTAGTTGCATTCATGCATTGCATTGCATTAGGTTAAATGGATTTTGTGGGTACATTCGCTATAGGCCCTCACGAGACCTTACTCGTCCACTGGGGCTGCCTAGGGGTTTAAATGGCTTGTTGCATATGCCAAATGCAACCGTGATCACCTACGGAAGTGGTACTAGTTAGTTAGTTAGTTGTAATTGTTTATGCTTGAGGACAAGCATCGGTTTAAGTTTGGGGGTGTGATAAGTGGATTTTATATCCACTTGGATCGCTTCAATTCGGCTTAAATTGATTGTCTTGGACTCAAGTTTGTTGTAGTTTTGATGTGTTTTACTTAGTTGTGCAGAGTTACAAGAATGTCGTTTATGGATGATGCTTCTATCGTGTTTGGAGGATTAATTGATTAAAATTCGGATTTTCCAGGAAGGTTTCGCAGTCTACACTGTTTTGGCCATATCTGGAGTTCTAGAAGTCCGTTTTCAGCGATCTTACAACTCACGCGAAGCTTGAGAGATTTTCTACAACCTGGGATAGATAGCAGGTGCATGGAGCATGTAGTTAAAATTCGCGCACGTGTTCTTTGTGAAGCAAGGCTGAAAGATTACTGTTTTGCCCTTTTTCTAATTCTAATTATATTGTGGGCAGGTTTTAGTACCTTAATCGAATTCTAATTGTAATAGAAGGTAATTCCCTGCTGGGCAAGAAATCTAGAGCCTATTTAAACACATCTTAGCATTGTAATTAGGAGAGTTATTATTATTGTAACATATCTTAGATCTGCAAGGGAGAAAAGGAGAGAAGGATTCAACGCTCGTGACAAGCAACGGATCTAGATCTACTTCATCTTTTGTGTTATTCTGGATTCTAGATTTGTTTTCTTAACTCTTTGTTTATTAATATAATTTCTTCTTTTATTCATATCTTGTTTTATATCATGTTATCATCAAATCCCATGACGATGAATGGTTCAATTATGAGCTAATCATTGTCATGGGATTCTAACGGATTTATCTATGTAGCTTAGTAGTTTGTATGCTTTAAAGATTTATGTGTGGTGAATTCTTGATATCCTCGTATGGTTGTGTTTCATGAATTTAGATGCGTCGCGAACATCTAATTTGTTAATCTCTTGCTAAACGAGAGTGGATCTTGAGATTTAGAACTTGCCATGCTAGCATATGATAGGTTGATGTTTTAAAATCATGATTTGTGGCGTAAATAGAGATATTATGCTGCCCTATGTGATCTATGTGGATAACTTGTGGTTAAACCTTTATGTTTTCCAATTCTATAGAGATATAGGGTCTAAACATATTTGGTGTCTACCCATCTTCTATCTCTTTTGTGGATGCATGCGTAGTTTGGTATTAGTATACCGAGAGGTAGCTTTTACTTGATTCGTGTTGTCCGATCAGATATCAAAACCGTCACATGTATTGATTAAAGGCTGCGACTCTAAGTGAAGTAAATAATGAAGTTAGGATCCCATGTTTTTATTCTTATAAGTAATTCAGATTTAATTCTCATTAGTTAATTAGTTCTTACTTGCATCTTAGCTTAATTTAGTTAATTAAAATCTCAATTTATTTATTGTCTTAGCAGTGAATTAAGATCATACATTGTTGAATAGGCACATTAGCTGAAAAGAACCATAATTTGATCCCTGTGGGAACGAATTTGGACTTAACCTTATATATTACTTGTGACCACGTACGCTTGCGTGTTTTAGTGTAAACAGTTTCCTAGACGTATATGCTATTACCTTGCCGTGCTGCATAAGCACGCATCCCTGTCCTTTATGCGAAGCATCACTGTAAATCACGAAATCTCCTTTTCCATCAGGTTATGCCAGCACGGGGGCTGTTACCAACCTCTTCTTTAACTCTTGGAAACTCTTCTCGCATTTTTCAGTCCATTCAAATTTCTCAGTTTTACGAGTAAGGCGAGTTAATGGAGCTGCGATTTTCGCAAAATCTTGGACAAATCTTCTGTAATATCCGGCCTGTCCGATGAAACTCCTCACCTCGGTTGGAGTAGTTGGCCGTTCCCAGTTTGAAACTGCTTCTATCTTGGAGGGGTCAACCAATACTCCTTCTCTATTGATCACGTGCCCTAAGAATTGCACTTCATTTTTCCAAAACTCACAATTGGAGAACTCGGCATATAACTGCTCCTTTCTGAGTATTTCTAAAGTTATCCTCAAATGTTCAGCGTGTTCTGCCTCTGTCTTTGAGTAGATGAGAATATCATCAATGAAGACTATCACGAATTGGTCCAAATATTCTTTGAACACTCTATTCATTAGGTCCATGAAGGCTGCTGGGGCGTTGGTCAATCCAAATGACATTACCAAGAACTCATAATGTCCATATCTGGTACGGAATGCAGTCTTCGGAATATCTTCAGGTTTGATCTTCAGTTGGTGATATCCCGTTCTCAGGTCAATTTTAGAGAAGTATTCAGTCAAACAAATCGTCTATCCTGGGCAATGAGTACTTATTCTTTATGGTTAGCTTGTTCAACTCTCTGTAGTCGATGCACAACCTCACACTCCCATCCTTTTTCTTAACAAACAACACTGGTGCGCCCCAAGGCGACACACTAGGCCTTATCATGCCCTTATCCAACAATTCCTTTAACTGTTTAGCTAGCTCCTTCATTTCTACTGGGGCTAATCGGTACGGGGCCTTCAAAACCGGCACCATCCCCGGGGCTAACTTGATGGCAAACTCAATTACCCTATCAGGTGGTAGTCCGGGAAGATCTTGTGGGAACATGTCCTCGAACTCATTAACTACCAGAATGTCTTGCAATCTTGGTGCTTCCTTCTGAGTGTCTATAACGTAAGCTAAATAAGCCTCGTACCCTTTTCGTAACAATCTCTTGGTCTGCGCCATGGTCAGAATTTTCTAGGTCTGTCGCATCCCCTTAAACACTATTTCTTTCTTCCTTGGGGTTTTCAACTTAACCTTTTTCCCTTTACAATCTATCTGCGCATTATTGCGAGACAACCAATCCATACCCAAGATGACATAAAATTCCCCTAACTTAAAAGGAATTAAATCGACATAGAAGGATCGTCCTCCTATTTCTACTTGTAAGGAATCTCTTAGTTGCTGGGTTTTAAGTTTCAATTTATGCGCAAAATCTCTAGATATAAAAGACTTAGTTGCTCCTGAATCAAATAAGACATTTGCACTGACTGAATTGAGAGAAAATGTACCTGCTATCACATCTGTGTCCCTCACGGCATCTTGTACTGAAATATTAAAAGTCCTAGCAGTTGGTGGCCTATTTGAGGCAGCCCTGCTTGCCCCTGATGCTGCTGGTTTGTTCCTTGGGCAGTCCTTCCTCATGTGCCCTAGCTGTCCGTACTGGAAACAAGTGGTGCTTTTGTTGGTACTAAGGACAACCGCAGTGCAGGTGTTAGAGTAGTGGCCCACTCGCCCACACTTATAACAGGTTGGCTGCTTTTGGTTGCACACTCCGGAATGTCTTTTTCCACACGTTGCACATGCTGGGAAGGGAGATCTAGACTGATGGGAACGGGACACTCCTGTATGCAAGCCGCCCTGGCTCACACTCATGCTTACAGGTGGTTTGAATCCCATACCCCTGCTAGGTAGAGAGACTGCTCCTCGATTAAACTTGTTTGGGGGCTTTCCTCCTGCGGACCCTCCGCCCATACTGACATGTTTTCTCTTTAATCCCCCTTCTCTTTCTCTCTCTACATCTGATCGCTTCCAGCTTCCGCAATGGTGGCCTTTTGCACCAAGGTGGCATAATCCGTAATTTCTAAGACCGCCACTCTATTTTGGATCCACTGTTTCAACCCTTGTTGAAACCTGTTAACTTTCTTTTCTTCGGTATCCACAAATTCTGGCACAAATCTCGACAGCTCAGTAAATTTGGCCTCATAGTCAGCCACTGACATATTGTTATGTTTCAGTTCCAAAAACTTAATTTCCATCTGAGTTTTCATGAACTTCGGGAAGTACTTCTCCAGGAATAATTGTTTGAACCTTTCCCAGGCTACGACAGCATCAGTCTCCATGTTCTTCTTGGCTTCCCACCAATAATTGGCCTCTCCCTTCAGTAGGTAAGTAGCGAAAACAATCTTCTGAGCTTCATTGATACTCAGAATTTGCCATTTCCTTGATCCAGGCCCTCGCCTCAACGGGATCAGCCGATCCGTGGAACTCTGGGGGCTTAAGGGACTTAAAGGCCCTAAAGGAATTTGCCACTGAAGTGTTGTTTCCTGGTGGTGGTTGAGGTTATTGGTTCAAATTCTGCCTAAGTAAATCCATAAACTGGCCCATGGGGTCTCCGCCCTGGTTCTCCCCTTCCTGCTCTACTTCAGTTTCTCCACCCTCTATTTCCCCCTCAAAGTCTTCAGAGTACATGGGTTCGTCCTCTGCTCCATACTGGGAATCTTCTTGCTCATTATAGTCCTGATCTTGTTCTTCACTACTTTCATGGTTTTACTCATATTGGTATGACTCTCTTGGTCAGTAGATTCACGGGGGTTAGCCCTAGTGCCCATTTGTCTTGGAGGCATTTTACTGAAAATTTGGAAAATTTTACATTAGGTTCACTTACCTATTTTAAAGGATTTTTTTTTTTGCATAATTCGTTACATGATTTGATTTAAGATCCCACAGTTTTATATCTCATGGCAACTTAATCGAAAAACAGTACATATGCTAATAAACTCGTGATCACATCCCAACAAAATTGAAATAACTGAAAGGGAAACAAATATATACCAGGCACCGAAATGGTACAACATCCGAGTTACAACGATAGTTTAAAGTACAGCCATCCTAACAACAACAACAAGTCAAAAGTGAAATACGCTGTCTATCTGTCTAGTCTCCAAAAAGGGAAAATAAGTACAATAAAACCATCCCTACAAAAGCCGGCACTACTACGTCCGTACATGACTAGACAACTAGACTACTTCATCACTACATCCGGAATCAGCCGCCACGATGAAACATCATCCGAACCCTCCCCATGGCGATGCGGAAAATCTCCTCGGCATCTGCTCTGTCTACCATACCATGCCCATCAGTAGGCAATTGTCGCACCCTCATCCGAGCCCTCAGCTCGATGCGGGTCACAGCCCTATACCCAACCCTGTCACTGATAGTCCTCTGGCCCTGCAACCTCATCCGGGCGGCTCTCTCCACAGGTAGTGGTGGTGGGGTAGGGGCTCTCTCCACAGGGAGGGGTGGCACTCGTAGTCCGGAACTCCCTACTACATCATCCACTGGCTCATCCTCATCTATAGCCTGTCCAACAACAGCGGCCATGACCTGCTCAGTGGTCATATCAGTATCCTCCTCCATGGTCCTGATCTCAGATACAACCCAATAATCCTCATCCTAGCAACTAACTCAGCGTCCTGCCCTGTCTGGACCCCCTCCGGGTCCTCCTCCCCCCGGTCTCAACAACATCTGTGTCAGCATCAACCTGGACCTCCTCAGGGTCCTCCTCCTCAGACTCAATCATATCAGTATTAGCATCAACCTGGACCTCCTCAGGGTCCTCCTCCTCAGGCTCAGTATCCTTCTCAGGCAAGTTCTCATAGTACGGGTCCCTAGTCCGGAACATGTCCCCATCATGCTGTCTAGCAGCTGCCTCCTGGGCCGACATGTTGCTCGCCTACACAAGATGAACTATGTTACTATCATGATACTTAAAAAGTTCCCGTAAGGGTTTTAGGTGAACCTGGCAAGGGTTCTTATTATATTATTGAATTTATTATTTTATAATGTCGTATCATCTCTTGGGATATATAACTCTCGCTCTGATACCATCTCTGTAACACCCCCAGATCCGGGGTCAGGGATTGGGTCGTTACGGTCTCATAACTTATACATAATACTTGACTTGAGTCCAAAATCAATAAGTAACATGCTATGACCCCACAATAATAACCACTCACACACACAGAGTTATAGTCCCATAGATGAAATTGAAATAAGTCTTACATTAAAGGGTTTACGAATAAAAGTTATTACAATCCAGAAGGATAATATCATAAGTTTAACAGTTTTGCCGTTGATTACATTAATTATACATATAGTTAAACAGGAAACAAAAGCTGTCTAACTAAGCTACCTCAGTAATGGCGGCTAGCATCTCAGCGGGGAGTCCGGTGGGTCAGGTAACCCGCTTGCGCCGAGTACGCCTGATGCGAGCCATCTGTCCTAGCTGTTGTTGTGACATGATAAATAAGCAAGGGTGAGCAATAGCCCACCAATAATAATATAACAGGACAGTGATAGTATATAACAGTTCGAAGTATCATTATTTCCATATGTCATGCATTAACGAAGTTAGTGCCAGTATAATATAAAGGATGAAGTTACAAGGTAACTTAAAGTGTTTATTTTATGGAAATATCTGCTAAGTCAAAATTAGCAAGATATCATTATTTATCATATAAGAGGAACTTGCAAGGAAAAATATTGTAGTTCCAGTTATTAACATTTTCGAAGCTCTACAACCTGAACGAAGTCTCTTCGATACGTGTTGCGGAAGACACCGTCAACCTGAAAGAAGTATCTTCGATACGTGTTGCAGGGAATTCCCAATTTGGGAGATGAACCAATATTGGAGTTATCACACTCCAGCTGTTCCACTCCCTGATGATCAGTCAGGGATGGTACAGCCCAATATAGTTTACTACCGGTAGAAGGAAGAACTGACGTCTCCACTTGTCAATGGCTTTTAATAGTAACTCCCTGGCCAATGATTAGGCCTTGTGATGGACCGCGCGACTCGGCCTCTTACACACGACTCCTAGTTCGAGTAAATCCACAGCATTGAAACGTATAGTTTATCCTCCCTTCCCCAAGTGAAATACTTGTTGACAAGACTCCACAAAGTAGTCGTATCTAGTTGGAAAGGAAAATTCACTAACATTTCCCAAGCTCTTGCTTGTTAATGGATATCAACTTGTTCCAACGATCTTACCCCTCGAATGATGAGAAGGTACACACAGACTTAATGAGTCCGTAGCAACCAAGTTGCGAGTGAAAAGGATAAACTATGACCGGGAAGTCAACAAGATAAAGAACCTTTCTCAAGTAAGGTTCCCTTGTAATTTAAGAGATAGATTCGAGTGAAGAATGGAATCTAGAGGACCTTTCTTAATATAATATTAATCGTATGACTCCGAAGAATTTTCAGAATGATCGAAGGTCGAAAATAATATTTGAAGAAAAATAAACAACCTTGAAGTTGTTTCCAAGTATTGAATAAATATTTATAGAATATTTATTGAGTCGGAAGTATTTAATGAATGAAGGAATATTTTTAATCAGAGTATTTCTCAAAATAATCCTTGAAGGAATATTAAGACAATATTTATTGAATAAATAATTACTTAAATGAATATTAAAATAATATTCATTTAATAAATAATTTGGAAAGAACTGTTTGGAATAATATTCGTTAAGTAAATAAGACTTCTAATTAATATTCAAAAATAGTATTCATATAATAATTAATGATTTAAATGTATATCCAAGTGATATTCATTTAATAAATTAAACCTTAAAGGAATATTCGAGAATAATATTCCCTTAATACATGATGTTCTAAATGAATGTCCGAATGATATTTATTTAATAATCGAAGGTTTATTGAAATATTTGAAATAATATTCGATAAATTGTTCGTCTTTGAATGAATATTGAAAAATAATATTCACTGAATAGATAACGTTCAAATAAATATTTGAAGTAATGATCATTAATTAAATAATCTCGGACGAATATTCAAATAACATTCATCAACCAAATAATGGAAATTATTTACTTAAATATTTCCCTCGAAAATAATTACGATATATCAAGAAGTACTGACTCCCGGTCTATATTCAACAAATAGGATTCATATGCCATTCTCAAAGGGTCTTAACGACATCCGGCTTATAATCGATATATTATCTATCTACTTATAAGCCAAAGAACAATCAAGGAACAAGTATATCAATATGACTTGAAAGTAGGCATGCATGCTATGGCATATGTATAAAAGAAAGAATATATTATCACAACAACAACCTAAAAAGGGAAAGTTGAAACTTGCCTGGTAATTGAGCACGGGTAGGGTTAGTGGTAGGGTGTCCCGAGTCAGCTCGGCGATCTATAATAGTCAAGAGATTCGAGATTAATCAATTAACATTTTTCAAAAGGTTAAGTATTAACTTAAGTCGAAACATGTTTTCGAATTATCTCGTTATACCCCTTTTTAGTGTAACTCTTTTTATTACCGATACGATTCGACATTTGTTCGTCATTAAGACATGTCATCGTACTCACGCTTAGGGTATACTTAAGTCGTATAAGTTATAAATTCGATCGATTACGAACCAAGATTATATCTCGAGTTTTATCGCTCGTTTTCTAAGTTATAACCAAAGTTATACTTTTAAGGGGTTCGTTCGCGTTTAACCTAGATTCAAACATTTTTATAAAATCGAAAAATGATCCGATTCACATGAGGTTTTCTCTCACACCTTCCTTTTTACCTCTAGTATTTAATTACCAAGATTTGTCACTAACTTACGTATTTTACGAGGGTTCAATTTCAGTTACGAATTCTCGGTTACGGTTTCGAACTACTTTTAGTAAATCGGCCATAAATCCTAAACCGTAAGTCTGTTTGATTCGATTCTTTTTCCAAAATGATCTACAACTCAAGATCGACAAGGGCAGGTTAAATACTTATCCAGTTTCGGCCATTAGACCTACTGTGATACACGGTTTTCAATGATTAACGAAATTTCGGCATTATAACGGCTATAATACGAACGTTCCAAAAATCACAATCAACAACCCAAGCCACACCGGGCATCAATACAACTTATACACATAATAATCATCTCAACAAGTCCAGAAGCTACTGATCTTAGCATCAAAATCATCATGCTTCTTAAATCCCTAAATCATTAACTAAGCATGCTTATAACATGAACATAATCATAACTAAGCTAGATCCATCAAGAACATGCTTAAAACTCAAAGTAGATCTAGGGTTTTCAAGTCTTATACCTTCCTTGTAGTATGTACTAGCCTCACAAAGCTTGGTATGGTCCTTGGATAGCCTTAACTTAGCTAGGATCAACCATGAAAACAAGAAAAACAAAGATTAGTTCTTGAAAACACTATTCATCATCATCTTTGATGATTTATTTGAAAATGGAAGAAAGTGAATTTGAAGCTGAAATTTCTAGGGGATCTAAGCTATGATATGTAGTAATTACCCTAAAAATTTGAAGATCAAACAATGGTGGGAACCCCCTTTTCTAGCTCCTTGGCCGAGAGTAGTTTTCAAGGAAGAAAATGGAGAGTTTTTGCTTTGGTTTCTTTCTTTGCTTGGTGGAAATGAATTATTGGATGTTGCCTTAATGTAATATCTATTCTAAAGTGATTACATCATACTCCACTAGCCTAATCTTAATGCTTTATCTTGTGACAAGTGTAGGCTCCTTATTATGCACATCCTTTTTTGCAAAAATGCATTTACACCACTTAGCTTGTAGTTGACTTACATGTGACATACTTTGGTTTCTATTACTCCATCCATTTGCGCATGCATGTATCTTGCTTTCTCTGCTTGATTCTGTGTCCGGTTATTACCCGTTTCGATTGATCGTTCATAGGAATATTTCACGGATTTCTAATTAGGGTTTACCGGGAATCCTCTTGATATTAATACTATCATTCTCCATCTTTCTTTCTATCTTTCCAATTTATATTCCTTAAATCCATTCGTTAATTCTTTAAGTCTGTCAGTGTCCAGGGAACTCTCGGAGAAAATAAAAGTGCGGTTTTTCAGAATCCAACAGCTTTTACATACACTTATTTTCCCCCTGGATCACTAATACGAACTCGGAAATCCGTTCCGAATACTTCTATATAGTGTCGTCTCTTATTATTCTTACTTCCACCAAAAATACTTATTCATTCTTTATTCTTTACTTATTCTCTTAGGGTTATACAATCACTACGCCATAGATGGGCATATGTAACGCCTCTCTGATGTTACAATAGGCCCGAAAAACGTTACATTAGATCTATTGTAACACCAGGAGGCGTTACGTTTACGAGCATTACAATAGATACACTAATGTAACGCTTTTCTTCTCTATTGTAACAGTAGCAAAAGTATTACAATAGGCACCTATTGTAACACCAGGGGCCCAATTGTAACACATTTTGAGTGTTACAATAGCTCAGTTCAATTTTTTCAGACGTGGCACCATGTGCATACGTTGCATTACGTGGCACCACGTGGCCACGTGGCAACACATGTGGCGCCACGTGGCACACTGTATACACGTCACCAGCCTCTATTGTAACACTATACTGGGCAATTGTAACACATATTAAGTGTTACATTTTATATTACATCATAAAATTTTACGTGAAAAAAGTTGAATAAAATTGCATATTTATTATACATCTCAAATTAATCCAATTCACCAATACATTACACAATCAACATACTAAATCTCCCAAAACATCCTAATCCACCAGTTACAGCATACAAAATCCCACCAATACAATCAAAAAGAAGTTAAACGGAGAAAATTCACAGCATCAAAATGTTTAAGGCAACCACAAAGTTAAACATGTGATTTTGGCCACTGAGAAAGAACGCATTATGTTGTCACAGCTTCGAACGTCCAACCATTGCAACTGACCTGCAATAAACAAGTAGCTTTCAATAATTAAACTATCTATATAAATCCTACAGCTTCGTCCAACCATTCCAGTTATTATGAACAGGCCTACTTAGCATAAAAATTATAAATGGCTTACAAGAGCAGAAGCTCCTCCTGCCCCATTGCAAATTTCAGCAAATGCCAATTTTAGCATTGTTTTGTCTCAGTACCTGCACATGATACACCTTCACTCAGACACAGATACCATAAACTTGTTCCTAGACAGTAACATAGTACTCGGGTAAAATATGATATCATACAAAACACAAAACAGGTTCCCTTCATAAATGACTTAAGATTAAGCCTCTTCACTGCAATAACAAGAAATCTATTCAGAAAATAAACATAAATCCCATATTACTAGTCCAAGTGCTTGGTTTATAGTTCCACCAGATTTCCTTTTCAAATTGAATCTTTCGTTTACACAGAGATCTCCAAACATATCCTGCATTGGATTTCTACGTTGTACTCCATAAAACTTCTCTGCAACAACGTCAAGCAACTAAACCAACAGAAGCGCATAAGTTAGGAATACATTAAAATCATTGTGAGCTAAAGAGACAGATGAGTAAAGAATTAGGGCCATCTGGCAAATTAAAAGATTCAAAAAATAGATATACTCTTAGGAAAAGGCAAAAAGGCTCAACGAGTATTCATGTACACAAAACTAAACATAATTAAAGTGTCTACTGTCTATGAATGTAACTGCTATAGAAAATAAGTTTTTTAAGAGACAAATTCAAGAACAATGTTTTTGTAAGATTAAAGTCTATAATGACTCCACTTACCTCCAATACGAGGATACCAGAACCTTCACCTATTCTGCAATAAGATAAAAAATTTAATTAAAAATCAGTGTAATGTTTAAGATTCACGTACCTTTTACTTGAAAGGATAACAATAATTGTGGTATAAACAATAACAATTGAAGCAATTAATGCTGTTCCAAAGGAAACTCTTACTACATATTCAGCTCCAGACTGTAGGTGGAACTTCATCTGTCGACTTCCAAGCATAATAAGCAGTATATATGATGTACTAGTGGCAAAATGAACTATATGTTCTACCTCTGAGCCCATCTTCGATAGCAGTTATACAAGCCTCACAGTCAGTGTTATAGCCAATCAGTTTACCATCAGTAGGCCGCCTCACAATGGTGTTTACAGCTCCTATGGACTGAATCAGATATGAGGAAAAGATTAGAAATTTACAGAACACTGCCTTATTACATGCATAAAATTTTATGTAAAATTATCTTCTACTTTCTCATTTCTTCGTCTAATACCTTTGCAAGGGGATCGACTTCATCACAACAGTACACTGCATCTTCTTTATGTGGGAGTCCGACACTGCAAGTTCAAGAAAACAAATGTATATTAGAAAAACGCACTTGACAATTGACAGCTAATAAATCATAGTTGACTTATTTGTGAAACATATATAATAAATTACGAAATGATTATATTCAAATAAGAAAATATACTAACCGTGACTCTAGAGGTCTAGAACAGTTAAGAGATAATTTTCCTGTTTTCTCTTTTTGTAAGAACATAGCACATACCTGAAACCCGCATAGTCATTGCCGGAGTATACACGAAAGAACTCTTTGATATTGTCGACGAGTAAGGGAGCATAAATTCCATTAAATCCTAAATGTCTGAATGCAGGGTTGTGCAAGAGAGGGCCTTTGCTATGGCCGACAGGATTTGAGACCACACCGAATACTTTTGTTTAATGCTTTCTACAAATGGTAACCCAGGTACAGATTTGCCTCTCAAAGAACCAAACACTAGAAAAGACCCATATTTTGGCCCCAACAATTGGCTTATAAGACCTCTGTCGCCAGCAGCTCTTGCAATAACTGGAACCTGTAGGCACATAGAAAGTAAATTATGTAAGATACAAATTTAATAGCAATGCCAATATGAAGTCTTAAAGGAGTTAATAGAGTCAATAGTGTTTCAATAGCAGTCAGAAAATGGAATTTCTTAGTAAGGAGACATTTGAAGAAATTAATTTAAAAATCGCAAAGCACGTTTATAATTAAAAGACATAGCAATCTGAATTGAAATTATAATGAAAACCCCAATTAATTCTTGAATTGTAAAACCAAGGAGAGAAGATAATTGCAGCTTAAAGAGGAAAGACCTAAAAATTAAAAATTAAAATTAGGGGTTTTGAATGGCCAGTAAGTGTTGTGTTGTTGTGAAATTAAAGATTTAAGGAACGAAATCAAGGAGAGATATAGATATAGATATAGAAACATGGTTGAAAACAACAAACACAGATCTTGAAACAAAATAGAGGATGCAAAAGATGGAGTCTTTTCATTACATTGAATCCCAGAAAGACAGAGAGATGTTACAGTTTATGTGTTACTTGTGTGTGTCTTTTGAATTCAATCAATATTATAAACCCTAATTCTGTACCAGATGAACAAACAAAAACCATTTCTTGGAGGGCTTCTTCCGGCCGAGAGAGTCGAGAGAGAGAAAGAGCTAGAAGAGAGAAATGTTTTGTTTTTTTTTTTTGAAATAAGAGAAATGTTTTGTTTAGATATGTGTATACTTTTGTTTAAGGGGGAAATGAAAATGTTTAGTTTTCATTTGGGGGGAAAAAGCCCGCCCCAATTTTCACCTCGGGCAACACAGTTTACTACTACTTATATCTTTTCTAATTTAATTGAATTATTAAATTTATTATAATATAAAAATAAAAATAAAAATATATCACATGTATTAATATATAGTATAAATTAAAAAATTTATCACTTAAACATACATAAATATCATGTTCATGTAAAAAAATATAAAATCGTCGAAGAAATCATTTTACATATAAAATCGTCTACTTTGACCAGTTTGACCGTTATAAAGCCAAACCAAATGGATTAGGAATTTTTTTAAAAAAATTACCACATCACTAAAATCGTTAGATCATGACATCCGTACTCCACGCTGGTAGTTCTAATATATTATTAGTTTTTAAATTATTTTTTAATCATTTTTCATAATTTTTAAAAAGTCATACAAAATATATGTTATATATTTATATATAAATTTCAGTGATAAAAATATTCTAAATTTTTTACTATATTAATTCTTATATTTTAGTGAGAGAAACCATCTAAATATATTATATTATTTTCATAACATATTTATTTTATTTAGTACTTATTATTATTATATGAATTTCTAAAATTAATATTTAATCCAAATAAAGAGTTCGTTAATTTAAAATCAAAGAGGGTTTTCATTTTCCGGAAATTGGGTTAAAGAGTAATAGATTTATTAATTAAAAGTTATTAAAAAAATAAATATTAGTATTAAAAATTTTAAAAAAAATAGTAAAATTCAAAAACTAGTATTACCTATTGTAACACCACGGTGTGGTGTTACATTTCACGTAACACCGTAATTTCAGAGTAACACTAGATATATGGCTAATGTAACACCAATCGAGCGGTGTTACAATAGGTATGAACTTTACTAGCTATTGTAACACTATTTGTGTAACGCTTACAAAAAAGCATTAAAGTAGCCCACTTTTGGCGTAGTGAATTGTCCGTATTCTCTTTCGATTGTTCCTTAACCTATTTACGGAACCACTAGATTAATCGTTATCGATCTGGATGACATGAGAATATTCTCCTGCTTGGAATTGTCATACCTTATTCTCCTAGGAGATAGATTATTCTTACCTAAGTTGTCAATCATTAGCATTCATCAAGATATATAAACAATAAAGTCGAATTCCATTCATTCTTTCAAAATAGCAACTATTACATCGTAGCCGTAACCACTATTCATTCTTACATCCTTAAATAAATAAAAGTTTTAATTCTTCCCAAAATCTGGGTTCTTACATCCTAGCAGCTTCAGCAGCTAATTCGGCTTCATAGGCAGCCATTGCTTCAGGTGTATAGGGGGCATTCTTTCTGTCCAATCATACTTAGACACAAGTTCTTCCTCATCTATACTCACATCCTCATTCGCATCATCGATGTTTCTCCAGTCACCATATCTCCCATAAAATTCAGCATATCTTTTAGCATGGTACTTTTGGATGTGTTCCATGGCTTTCTTAAGAACATTTTCATACGTCCCCATAAGCTCCACCATTCTTTCCAGCACGAAGTAATTGACTCTACGCCTTACTTCTTGTGATATTTGTTTGAGAGTGTATCTGTCTATTATTGTTGACATATTTACCATAGTGAAGTCCTTCTCAACAAACATGACTTTTGTTTTATCTTTCCAAAGAATGTATCTGGATGCATATTCCTTAGAATTATCCAGCTCCAATTCGACTGAAGTGATATCTCGTGTCGCAGCTTCCTTCGAGATTTCGAAGCTGTTTGTTTCTCTTCTTCGAATAGGCTTCTTAAGAAACATCACTCCATGCTTCTTTTTCCTTGCTGCAGCCTTTGTCTTGCCCTTTCTTGGAACTGTACGCCAGGCTTTTGCTCTTTATTTTATCTTCCTAGACTTGGATGTCTTGACAGTTTTGCCTGTAATAGCTTCTTCATTCAAGCTCTTGACAATGTCTTTCATGACAGTGTCTTCTTTGACAACATCTTTTTCGACAGTAACTTCACCATTCTTGACAGCTTCCTTGTTGACAGTATCTTTTTCAGCATCAAAACAGTCAATAACAAATCTTAAGATACTTCCTTCCAGTGTGTCATGAATGTCTGTCTCTCCCTCATCTTTAGCTTCTGCATCTTTCTTATTATCCTTGGGAGCTTCTTCATTTGCTTCCTCCTGAGTCTGACTTCCAGTAATCTCAGTAGTTTCTTCACCATTTCCACTTGTACCAGATCCTCCAGTTCCATCAAGATCATCATCATCAAGGATGTCATCATATGTGCATCTTCCACCACTTTCACTTCTTCTGGCATTAGCTTCAGAAATCAATTTGTTCACTTAAGAGCTAAGACTTCCATCTCTCTTTGCCAGCAGTTTGTGAACTGCTTTGACAACCTTGACTTTGTCATCGGTTTCAGCACTCCCATAATTGTGTTAGAGTGCAATCTGGGTTCTTCACTTAGGATCAGAAATCCAGTCCTTTTAGCTCCTGTGCTTGTGGTTGTTCTGTAGCAAATACCATAGGGTTCTTCAATCACTTCTGGTATCTTTTCTTCAACAAGACCTTTAATTTGTGCTAGCATATCGTTATTGAAGATTGTAGAATTTGCTTTCACTTTCGTTCCCATGGCATTCAGCACTCTAGCTTGCAGACTTTGCAGTAGATGCATTGTAATGAATATAGAGATGCCAGTTTTCAGATAAACATCAACTACCCATCTTTTCTCCAGATTCACCTTCATAGAGATACTTGTTATTTTATCCTTCAGTATTGGTGATAGTTTTGTATATACTCCTCCTGCCTCTTTTGTGGCACTATTCACCAATGCACTAAATTCTTCATCTTTGTTCTGCAAGGTACTCTCCATGTGGCTAACCATCATCGTTTCTGCCTCTTCTGGACTATATTCACTTCCATCAGACCAAATGTATCATGTTGTAGGATTTACCTTTTCAGGCATTTTGTCTTTGCCTTTGCCGAGTCTGTTGGCTTCTTCCATTTTTCTCCAATGTTTCTGCAGTGGAGTTTCCATGACTTCAGGAGCTGGTTCATTGATTTTCAGAGGAGGCAATGTTGATGTTTGAGCCCTTTGTAATTGCTCCAATATTTCTTTAGTCACCAACATTGGCTCACCATCTACTTCAACATATTCACCAATTCCACTAGCTCTCAACTCTTCACCAAAGATTCTATCTTCATTTTCATTTTGCTCCCCCTTACTTCCATCTCCATCTTGTTCCATTTGCTCCCCCTCTCTTCTAGACTCCCCCTTGCTTGTTGCTCCACCTTGTGTCTCCTTCTCTACTGGAGTTACAGTATTCTGATTTTGCACTTTATTCTGATCTACCACTTTCTCCCCCTTAGTTAATTTGACAGCACTAAGGATAGCAGAAAACGATAACAGATTTTGTTGAATCTCAGCAAAGCCAGTAGCTACCATGATGGACATAGCATCAAGTTTAGCTTCCATGGATGCACATCTGCCCTCAAGGGATTTCAACCTTGGTTCAGCTTGTTTAGAAGGACCATCAGACCTTAACCTTTTTGATGAGGAAGGTAAAGATTGAGGCAAGGAGGCTATGGGGTGTCTCACTGTAACACCCCCAGATCCGGGGTCAGGGATCTGGTCGTTACGACCTTAATATCCATCCACAAAACCAATATAAATGAGATTACAACCTTGTGACCCAAAATAACAACACACCAGTTATAGTCCCAGAGATGAAATCAGAGTAACAACGAATTTTATTAATCACAAGTTTGAATACTTACAACCCAAAGAATTTTCATTTAACTATAACATGCTCTTTGCCATCCATTTACATATTCCAAATAAATAATTACATTAGCTGCTCGAAAGCTAATATCTAGCCTACCAATAGCTTCTTACTCAGCAGTGGCAGCTATGGTCTCAGTAGTTAATCCTCTGGCTACTATCACTGGCTTGCACTGATTTCGCCTTGTGCGGGCCATCCGGTCTAGCTGTTGTTGTGATATAATAGATAAAGCAAGGGTGAGCAATAGCCCACCAATAATAATATAACTGAACAGTGAAAATATACGTAACAGTTCAAATATCTTTGAAGCCATATGCCATGCATTAACGAAGATAGTGCTAGTATAATGTAAAGGATGAAGTTACAAGGTAACTCAAAAATATACTTCTGTGGAAATATCTGCTATGTCAAAGATAAGCAAGATAGCACTATTTATCATAAAAGAGGAACTTGCAGAAAATATTGCAATTCCAGATTCATCACTTTTTCACCTGCCAACACCGATAGTGTTGCAGAAAATTTCCAACGTTTGAAAGGTGAACTAATACTGGAGCATTGACGTGCCAGGAGACATAACATTCACGATGATCAGTCGCAGGTTATGCTCACCACCTCTTGTTTTCTGCATATAGAAGGAAGCACCGACGGATTTACTTGTCTACCGCCCTCTGGAACCCCCCGGCCAACGGTTGGGCCATTACTGGACCGACGCTACTCGGCCACTTACGCGGCTCCTAGTTCGTATAACATCCATAACTCTGAAACATAAAGTTCGTCCCCCTTTCCCCAAGTATAATACTTGTTGATAAGACTCCACAAAGTAGTCGTATCTAGTTTGGAAATGAAAATTCCCCAATATTTCCCAAGCTGCTGCTTGTTAATGGATACCAACTTATTCCAACACTCTTACCCCTCGAATGATGAGTGGGTACACATGATTCAACGAATAATAGCAATCAAGTTGCGAGTGAAAAGAATGGTTTCAAGAATTTATGACCGGGTAGTCAACAAGATAAATAACATTTCTCAAGTAAGGCTCCCTTATAATCTGAGAGATAGAATTGAATACAGAATAGAGTTTCTGAGAACCTTCCTTGATAAAATAATATTAATAATTAGGCTCTGGAGTAACTTACATAAGATTCGAAGGTCGGGGATAATATTCGAATGAAATAAATCATTTTTAATCGAGTCAGAAGAATTAAATAAATATTCCAAAGAATATTTATTAAGTCAAAAATATTGTAGGAATAATCCTAATATAAAATATTACTCGGAATAATCCTCGAATAAATATTTACAAATAATATTTATTAAATATTTAATGAATATTTGAATAAATGGTACTTAATAAATAAAGCTCGAATGAATATCCAAAATAATATTCACTAAATAAATAGTGAATATTCGAACTAATAATACTTATCGAAGAAATAATTATCAATTGAATATTGATAGTATTTATTGAATGAATAATGAATATTGAACTTAATAATACCTATTGAAGAAATAATTATCAAATGAATATTCGAATAATATTCATCGAATAAATAATGAACAAATAAAATGATATTCCAGATGAATATTCGAAATAATATTCGATAATTGAGTCGACTTTTAAACGAATATTGAAAAATAATATTCGTTGAATAAATGAAGTTCAAATGAATATTCAAGATACTATTTCTTAAATGAATGAGGCTTAAAAAGGAATTTAGAATTAATATTTAATAGGTAATTAATCTCGAATGAATATTCAAATGAATATTCATTAAATAAATAATGGGAAAATATTTACTTAGATATTTCCCTTCGAAAATAATCGAGATATATCAAGAAATACTGACTCCCGGTCTATAATCAAAGAATGAGATTCATATGCCCTTCTCTAAGGGTCTTAGCAATATCCGGCTTATAACTGATTATTCACTATCTAGCTTATAAGCCAACAATAATTCAGGGAACAAGTATATCAATATAACTTGAAAGTAGGCATGCATGCTATGGCATATGTATAACAGAAAGCATATATATATTCACAACAACAGCCTTTAAAAGGATTTGAAATTTGCCTGGTACTCCCGCTACGCTAGTGGTATGACTCGGGGTGGTCCGACAATCTATAAACAACCAAAATTATCCCGGGTTAATCACCTATCGCTTTGAAACGCTAAGTGAATACTTTATTTAAGCTAAAGCACGTTTTCAAGTTATCGCTCATTAATACCGTTATGACCCGACACTTGCTCGTTATTACGGCTCGTCATTACACTTACACTTGGTATATACTTAAGTCATGTAAGTGCTAAGGTAGGTCGTTTAGGAACCAAGATTATACCTCGAGTTTTATCGCCCGTCTTCTAAGTGATTAACCAAAGTTATAACCAAGTGTGCTTTTAGGGGTTCATTCGCGTTTAACCTCGATTCGAACACTTTTATAAAATTGAAAAATGATCCGTTTGACATGAGGTTTTCTTTCACACCTTCCTTATGATCTCTAATATTTAATTACCAAGATTTTCCACCGAATTAATCATGTTAAGGGGATTCAATTCTATTTACGAACTCGCACTTACGGTTTCGAACCACTTTTAGTAAATTGACCATAATTCCTAAACCGTAAGTCTGTTTGCATCGATTCTCATGCCAAAACGATCTATGACTCGAGATCTACAAGGACATGTCATAAAATCACTAAGTCCAGAAGTTCATTCCTACTGTTATGCACGGTTTTCAAGGGTTAACGAAAATCAGGCATTATGACGGCTATAAATCGAATGTTTCCAAAATTTTAAATCAATCACCAAGTCATACCGGGCATACCATTCATCACAATCAGTCCATAGACATCTTACTTTAACATCATATGCATCATATTTCTTAGATCAACTAAACCATTAACTAATCATGCTTACATGCTAATAATAACACCATAATCATATCGCATCTAAGATCACTAAGAACAATCACAAAACTCAAAGTATGATCTAGGGTATATGAGGTTATACCTTCCTTGGAGGATGTAGAGACCTTACTAAGCCTTGATTAGTCCTTGGAACACCTTAACCAAGCTTAAACTAACAAGAATCATTAAGAATATAATTAGAGGTTTTCGGATCTATTATACCCCAGTTGAAAGAACATGAAAAACGAGGGCCTTACCGAGATTTTCTGATCAAAACTTATGAAGGAGAGTTGTAGAGGATCTTAATACCTTTCCAAAAATCTAAAGAACATAAAATTTCATTGAGTAATGAAGGAGATATGGCTGTTTGAAAATCGTCACAGAAACTGTGAAAATCTGGACAGTTCGGTTATCCCTCTTGGGAAGGAGATTTACCTAGGGTATACTACTTGGATTGCTATGAAATTTTGAGCGAATATTTCCCATGGGGTGGAGAAGATATAGTTAAAATTTGGTGATTTTATCATGGATAGAAATGGAGATATGAATTTTTCTTTCAAGGTGGTTCTTGCTGGGCAGTTTGAAGAAATGGAGAGAAATGGAGTGTTTGCTTGGTTGCTTTGGTTTGTTCTCATCCAATGGGAATTATTGTGATACTATCTTGTATAAAGTGGCTTTTGATAAAGTGATTAGGTCATGGGTGATGTTTTATGCATGGACAAGTGTTGATAACTTGTGGTAAGTTGATAAAGTGATGCTAAGTACTAGTTAGCTTCTTAATCTTGCTAGTTACTCTTGTAACTACTTAGTTACTAGATATTTTCTACTAGCACATGCATGCATCTTACTTTCCTGCTTGCTTCTTTGTCCGGTTATTGCTCAATTTGATTGATCGTTCGTAGGAATAACTCAATCGTTTCTAGTTAGGGTTTTACCGGAAACCTTCTTAATATTTGTACTACCATTCTCATTCCTCCTTTGTAACCTTTGAATTTAAATCCCTTAAATCTTTTTTTTATAAACCCTTAAGTCTTTCAGTATCCAGGGAAATCTCGGGGAAAATGAAAGTGCTATTTTTCAGAATCCGATAACTTTTACATACACTCTTTTTCCCCTTGGATTGTTAATACGAACTCAGAAATCCGTTCCGGGTACTCCTATATAGCGTCGTCTACTAATATTCTCATTTCCACCAAGAAACACTATTCACATTTTATTCTTTCTTTATTCCTTATATTTATTAAAATGTCCTTGTCCTCTTTCGGGCATCCCTTATCCCTTTTACGGAACCACGGGACTAATAACCGATATCGACTTGGATGACATGAGAATACTTTCTCTGTTTGTATATCATATCTTTATTTTCTTGACGAGAGATTATTCTTATCTATATTGTCAATTCATTCACATCATTCATATAGTACACAAGCACTGAATCCATATCCATTAAAATATTCATCCATCACAACCACTAATACATCGTAGTCAGAAACACTATTCATTTATACACCAGTACATAATGAAAAGTTTTAATTCCTACCAAAAATCTGGGTTCTTACACTCACACTCTCATTGTTTTTCTGAGTGATCTCATCACTCCTCATAGAATGACTCTCAAGGCCTAGTGCCTTTTTGTGTGGGGTTCCCTCAAATTCATTCTGGACATGCTCAAGTCCCTCTCCTATTGCCAGCTCATTTGGCTGCCTCTCATTTTTATGCTCACCTCTCTTTTCTTTTATCTCTCTTTTATTTTGCACTCCCTCACTCATCCTAGATGCATGGATATGAGCAGTACTTACATGCATTGAAAGAGAAGGTTTAGATTTTACCTTTCTAAAAGTAGATATTGGCACATGATCCTTATCAGAAGCATCTTCAACAATTACTGAATCTTGATCAAGCTGTGCAGAGGTGACAACATCTTTGCCCAAAATGTTATTGTCCACAGGTGGGTTGATATGAACTTTTGTGGTGTCTTTGACAGCAGTTGAGGCTGTGACAACAACTTCCTCAAGGTCAGTTGCTTTTTGGAGGTCGACCAAGATGTTGGCTGTTTCATTTTTTGGCAGAGTGCCATCTTGATCTAGCTCAGTGTTTGAGGGAGTGGTATCCATTTCACTTTGAGAAATGGGTTCTTGTGGACCACTTGATGGGGGCTCATCCATGACTTGAGATGGATGATCAAAACCTGAAGGGTTGGGACTGTCCCCTTCTCTAGGTTGTTGAGAAGAAACAATTAATGGATTAGAGAATAAAGAAGGTGATGGTATAGAAGAGATTTCTGGCTGTTCCACAGAGATAACTTGTGGAACATCAAGAGTAGAAGTTTCATGACCCTCAATGTGCCCTAACTCCATGTGCATTTCTGCAAGTGTAGGCTCCTCATGAGTGAGTACATGAGGTTGTGCAGACTCTTTACAGGATGCCTTGGGAGATAGGCCAGTTTCAATAGATAATTCTTGTTGAGAGGAAGCACCTAGGGATGTGATTGATTCCCTTTTATCCTCCACAGCCTTTTGTGAGACTGAGGGGTGGCTGACAGTGGTTTTGTCCCTCTTAGCTCTCTTCTTCTTAGACTCAAGAGGAACCAATGTGGGTTCACTTTTACTAACATCCTTATTTGCTGCACTAGGTGCAGTTTCTCCCTCAACATTCTCAGAACTACCACAAACTCCAGTTTCCAAGGGTCTTTTCTTGGATTCTTATAAGGCTATTTTTGTGACTTTTGTTTGTCTGGAAGGTCTGATTGGAACGAATGATGTAGAATGTGGGTTAACTGAATTTAGGTCTAATTCAGCTTCATTCTCAAGGGAGAAATTAACAAACCCAGAAGGTAGTTCAAAATCAAGATTAGGCTCGTGATCAGCCATGTGTTTGGTGAAATAGAGTGGAATATGTGCATTCAAATTTTGTGAATTGAGTGATGTGTATGTATTTCTTTTCAAAACATTGCATTCCATGGCCGAATACACAATTAATAATCAACTTTGTATGAGAGATTAACAAGTAAAAGCGTTTATGCACTTAAAAACTTCTTGTATTTCGAACCCTCTTTGTGATGTAAAATATCACAAAGAGCTGCTAGGTTACAATAAAGATAATTCGTTATCGATACCCTTCTAGGGTTAACCTATCTGTATTTATATAACATACAGCTACGATACAATCTCTAATTGATATTCCTAATAATCAGATATACAATGATATCAATTACAGATTGTCACACGTCTCCTATGTCAACTCGATCTCTTTGATAGCTATCCAATCTTCAAAGATATTGCTTCCATAATTAATCTTTAATCACTGTTGAACAATAGACACGCTTCCTCCAGACAGAATTTAACAAACTCTGTCGAGCTTCCACCTGTCAGAGTTTAACTAAACTCTGACTGCTTCCAGCTAAACTCTGATAACTCCCTGTAACACTTAAACACTGATTAAAACACATCAATTATATTTAACAATCTCCCCCAACTTGTTTATTAGCAAAAATGTACAAGTTCATGACAGTAATTGATGATGTCAAAACAAATAGACAAATACAGTGTTTATACAGATTCAGAGTTTAAGCTTCTACTTAATAAAAACTATAGAGAATAAGAAAATTCTTACAGAACTTAATCTCTAATCATTTCAAGATCTGGCATGGTTCTGAGATAATCAATCAGCAATCTTCTTTCTGCATTTTCAAGTTCAATCTTCATTGCTTCTTTGATTTCTCTGAGTTGAGGATCACTTTCATCTGTTTGGTAAATAGAAGCCCTAAGATCATAAATCTTGTTCCTTCTCATTTCATTACCCAGTCTGATAAATCTAACTTTTTCTGCCTGTGTATTGAAATCAAGTACTGTGATTCCCAAATCAGTTTTTAACTTTGCAGTACCTTTCTTCATTTCAATGAGATTGCCTTGGTAATCCCTGTACTTAGGAATATATCTGCTATTGTATTTCTGTCCTCTGATTGCCAGATTCTGAGTCATTTTCTGTCTGAGTACATTAGCAACTGATTGAGTCCTTCGACTATTCACCTTGAGAAGATATAGAACATACTCTAGTTCTTCCCAACATTTCAAGCCAATATCATCCTCACCAACTTTGAATACAGTTCCATCAGCCATGAAGTATAAAAGAAAATCCTTGTCTAAACTCTTCTGATGAACTAACTGCACTGATTCCAGTCTGTCCAAACTCTCTTGAGGAACACCACGAATCAAGAAGAGAATATGAAAACTGATTAAGGTAATCATATAAAGAACACATTCATCAACTATCCACTGATTAACAGTTGTCAAAAACCCTACTTACTCCAAGACTTTCAAATTGTCCAAGTGAAAATTTACCTTAGAGTACAAATCACGAATCAACAGCGTTTGTCAATTCTCCAACTTTATCACCGAAACCCTTTCATAAATTGCACAGTTGTGAATATTTGTGTGTGTGAAGCAGAGTTTACTAAATCAATTTTTAGAGCATCTAATTTTTCATAAAATCCATAAAGTAAATCAATAAACACTGGATGCACAAACTGTCATAGTAAACACTGACTGTATGATGAAAGCTAAACTCTGAAGTAATCGAATTTTATACAGTAATTTTTATTTTATACCCCCTTTATATACATTTTTTTATTTTTTATTTTTTTTTTATTATTTTTATTATTTTTTTTTCATTCCAGTAATCAGAGGTTGGAACCAGTCACCAAAAATTCAAAAATTTTAGCCCTTATCATTTTGATAAGTTCCTGGGTCATCCTAGTATTTAACTAGTCACCAAAAATCAGAGAATTTTAGCACATATTATATACCAATAGGTTCCTGGGTCATCCTAGTATCCAACATAATCTCAAAGGAGTATAACAACCTATATACATTTTCTTTGGGGTATTGCAGTAAACATTTTATTTTATCAGAGTATAACTAACAGAGTTTAGAGTTCATCAACATCAGTAGTTTTTCATGAAAGGTAATGCACACAGTAATTATAGACTCAGAGTTTAGGACAAAATAAACTAAGAGATGCTATAAATATGAGCCAGTATCATGCTGTGTTAACTTTCTGCACAATCTAAGATTAGATCACAATAACTCAGAAAGATTCATGATTAATTGCTGAGAATCATGCTTCATACATATTTCTTCATTGGTGTTTTCATTCAGACAAAAATCAACTCAAAGTTCACAGAGTTTATCAAACTTATTAACAGTGTATGACATACAGACATGCTGACAGAGTTTAACAGAGTATGCATAACAGAGTTTAATCAACAGAGCTCACTCATCATTTAACCAATCAGGAAATATGATTAATACATCACATAAGTAAAGTTTGAATCTAACCAACATTTCTAGTCAGAACCAGAGACCATTCCTAATTCATTAACCAGCCTTGTAAATGTAGCTTCACTCAATGGTTTAGTGAAGATATCTGCAAGCTGTTGTTCTGTAGATACAAAATGTAGTTCAATATTTCCTTCTTCCACATGTTCTCTGATGAAGTGGTACCTTATGCTGATGTGCTTGGTCATTGAATGCTGTACTGGATTACCTGTCACAGCAATAGCACTTTGGTTATCACAGTAAATAGGTATATTACTGTACCTCAATCCATAATCCAGCAATTGATTCTTCATCCATAAGATCTGTGCACAACAGCTACCAGCTGCAATATACTCTGCTTCAGCTGTAGATGTGGAGATTGATTTCTGTTTCTTGCTGTACCAGGAAACAAGTCTGTCACCAAGAAATTGACAACTTCCACTAGTGCTCTTTCTGTCTACCTTACAGCCTGCAAAGTCTGCATCAGAATACCCAAGTAGCTTAAAATCTGATTCTCTGGGGTACCACAAACCTAATGATATGGTGCCCTTGAGATACTTGAAGATTCTTTTCACAGCTGTCAAATGTGGCTCTCTAGGATCTGCCTGAAACCTTGCACAAAGACAGGTTGCATACATGATGTCAGGCCTACTTGCTGTCAAGTATAGAAGAGAACCTATCATGCCCCTGTAGTTTGTCATATCCACTGAAACTCCTTTGTCTTTGTCCAATTTAGTTGCTGTTGCCATGGGAGTTGATGCAGATGAACAGTCAAGCATACCAAATTTCTTGAGAAGATTTCTGGTGTATTTTTCTTGATTAATGAAAATTCCATCTTCTGTTTGTTTCACCTGTAGGCCTAGAAAGTAACTAAGCTCTCCCATCATGCTCATTTGATATCTGGACTGCATGAGCTTGGCAAACTTCTTACAGAGTTTGTCATTAGTAGACCCAAAGATGATGTCATCAACATAAATTTGAACTAAAAGGAGGTCACTTCCTTGATTGAAATAAAACAGAGTTTTGTCAATTGTTCCTCTGTTGAATCCACTTTCTAGAAGAAACTGAGCAAGTGTCTCATACCATGCTCTTGGTGCCTGCTTAAGTCCATATAGTGCCTTATCTAGCCTGTAGACATAATCTGGATATTTGGGGTCCACAAATCCTAGTGGTTGTTCAACAAACACTTCTTCTTCAAGTTTTCCATTCAGAAAAGCACTTTTCACATCCATCTGGAACACTTCGAATTTCTTGTGAGAGGCATATGCTAGAAAAATTCTGATTACCTCCAATCTTGCAACTGGAGCAAATGTTTCATCATAGTCTATTCCTTCCTGCTGTGAATAGCCTTTTGCTACCAGTCTAGCCTTGTTCCTTGTGATAACACCTTCACTGTCAGTCTTGTTTCTGAAAACCCATTTAGTACCCACAATAGATCTGTTCTTTGGTCTTGGTACAAGGGTCCAAACTTCATTCCTTTCAAATTCATTTAACTCTTCCTGCATTGCTGTTATCCAGTCTGCATCTTGAAGAGCTTCTTCCACTTTCTTTGGTTCATTTTTAGACAAGAATGCATGAAACAGACATTCACTTGCAGTAGCACTTCTTGTCTTTACTTTTGCATCTGGATCACCAATTATCAAATCAGGTGTATGTGATTTAGTCCATTTCCTAGCAGAAGGCAAATGACTTCTATCAGCATGTGATCCTCCCCCTTGATCCATGCTCTCCTGATTCTGTTGTGATCTATCTTCGTTTTCTGACACTCCCCCTGAACTTGACTGCCCAGAGTCAGAATTTGAATTTTCAGTGTTTGAAGCATCAGAGTTTGATCCAGATTTTTCAGTTGACTCAGTATCAGTGTTTGAGTCTTCATCTTGATCATGCTCCCCCTCAACTGGTTCTCCCCTTTGTTGTGATTGAGAAGTTTCTCCAGAATTTACCAGTAGAGGTTCAGAGTTTGTTTCAACAGAGTCTGTCAGAATTGTTTCATCAGAGTTTCCTTCATCAGAGTTTAAAACTTCATTTTCAAAGTTCAGTTGATCATATTCGTCTTTGTCTTCAAGTCCAGTTATCTTCTTATCATCAAAAGAAACATGTATAGATTCCATGATCACTTTAGTTCTCAGATTATAAACTCTGAATGCCTTTGTTGACAGTGGATAGCCAACAAAAATTCCTTCATCTGCCTTTAACTCAAACTTGGTCAACTGTTCTGGATGAGTCTTCAAAACAAAACATTTGCACCCGAAAATATGAAAGTATTTCAGGTTAGGCTTCTTTTTCTTCACCATCTCATATGGTGTCTTCCCATGCTTATTGATCAGTGTTGCATTTTGAGTAAAACAAGCAGTTTGAACAGCTTCTGCCCAGAAATAAGTTGGCAATTTTGCTTCATCAAGCATAGTTCTGGCAGCTTCAATTAAGGTTCTATTTTTCCTTTCAACTACACCATTTTGTTGTGGTGTACCAGGTGCTGAAAATTCTTGTTTCACTCCATTGTCCTTGCAGAATTCTTCCATTGTTGCATTTCTGAACTCAGTTCCATTATCACTTCTGATGATTCTGACTTTGTTGCTTGATCCTTTGTCCAGAAGCTTCACATGCTCCATCAGAGTCGATGCAGTTTCATCCTTCTTTGCTAGAAAATACACCCAGGTGAATCTAGTGTATTCATCAACAATGACTAAAGCATATTTCTTCCTTGCAATAGACATAACATTTACTGGACCAAAGAGATCAACATGCAGAAGATGATAGGGATCAGTGATAGAAAATTCTGTCTTGCTCTTGAAAGATGACTTCCTTTGTTTAGCCTTCTGACATGAGTCACATAGGCCATCAACATTTAACATGGTCTTTGGGAGTCCTCTTACAAGATCCTTTCTGATCAATTCATTGATGTTATTCAAGTTCAAATGTGAGAGTTTCTTGTGCCACTTCCAACTCTCTTCACTAGACATTCTTGTAGACAGACAAACAGCTTTTCCAACAGAGTCTATCAAAAGCTTGATTTCATAAATGTTGTTTTGCCTGTGGCCAACTAGAACAACCTTTCCTGTAGATTTGCTGATAACTTCACAATATTCAGGTTGAAAATCTACATGATACCCCTTGTCACAGATTTGACTCACAGATAGCAAGTCATGCTTGAGTCCTGGGACATGAGCTACATTGTTGATGATGACATTTCCAAGATTGATATTGCCATATCCCAATGTTCTTCCTATATTGCCATCACCATAGGAAACTTTTGGGCCAGCCTTCTCCTCATATTCTGATAGCAGGGCTTTATTTCCAGTCATGTGTCCTGAACATCCACTGTCCACGACTAGGGTTGCCTCCCAGTTACCCTGCAATCACAAACAATTACTGAGGATTAGTTTTAAGGATCCAGACTTGCTTGGATCCTTTGGCATTCTTAACTTTGTTAGCTTTTGCAGCGGAATTAACATTATCAGAGTTTGAGCTAACAGTATCAGTGTTTACACTTGCAGTATCAACTTTAACCCATTTCAGATTGGGTTTCAGTTCATAGTAATTATGATAGATATCATGATATTTTCTGCAAGTATAGATGGAATGCCAAGTGCTTCCACAGTGTGTGCATAGAGTCTGTGGCTTAGTTCTAGCAAAATCCTTCTTTACCTCAGACTTTGTAGGTAAAGAATTTATATTTTTATTTTTCTTGCAAAAATTTGCAAGATGCTTAGTACTACCACAGTTATGACATGTCTTTCTTGGAGCATAACTAGCAAGCATTGGTTTATTTCCTGAAGTTATGCCTACTTTTCCATTTCTGTTCTTGTTTGACACTTTCTTTTTCTCAACAGATTTTAACTCCTTCAGTTTATGTTTGAGTTGTTTATCTGTCATTGAACCAATATTAACCTGTTTAACACTAGTTTTTACTGGTTTTCTTTTGACAGCTTCTTTTTCATTCTCAGACAAAAATTTACTGGTTCCATGAACAAATTTAGTTCTGACTTTAACTTGATTTTGAAATCTAAGTTCATCTCCCTCATTATAACCTAGACCAACAGTGTCTGTTTGAAAAATCTGTTGAGCGTCCTTTCCAGAATTAGTCCAAGTCCTAATTTTCTTATTTGCTTCCTCCAACTCAGATTCTAGTTGTTTATATTTCTGAAGCAAATCATGTTCTATAGAAACAGCATCATCTCTCTCTTTCTGAACTTGTTGCATGTTTTCAAGTTTCTCTTCAACAAGTTTATTTCTTTCTTTATGTTCAAAATTTTCAGCTTTTATCCTCTCATTTTCTAAAGTCTGATCCCTATAACTTATATGCAATGACTTAAGAAAAATTCTTAATTGAGCAATGTCATCAATATTATAAGCATAGGTAGTTAGAGGTACCTGATTTTCAGAGGATTCTGATTCAGTAGTAGCTGTGAGAGCATAGTTTACTTCTTCATCAGAATATGAAGTATCTGCCCAATCTCTGCCTTTAGTGTAGAATACCTTTCCAGTTTTACCCTTCTTGCACTCAGGAGCATAGTGACCCATCTCCTTACACTTGTAGCATTGAATTTCAGACTTATCCTTCTTCCCTTTAGAATCTCTCTTATCAGGCTTCCGGTAGCTTTTCTTGTCTTCATTTGAATCCCTAGAAAACCTTTTTCCTCTCTTGAAATTCTTGAAGCCCATTTTCTTGAAAGTCTTCACCATCAACACAGCCATTTTTCTCATTTCTTCTTCATCATCCTCAGAGTCAGATGATTCAGAAGAGTTTGAATCATAATCAGAGTTTGGTGAATCACTTTCTGAATGTATGACCAAAGCTTTTCCCTTCATTTTCCTTCTTGTTGCCTCTTTCTTCTGAGGCTTCTCTTCAACATTAAGAGCAACAGACTTTCCTTTTCTGCTTGATCTCTTGTTTCTCTGCTCCATTTCCAATTCATAAGTTTTAAGCAGTCCATAAATTTCATCAATCTCTGTTTCAGCAAGATCATAGTTGTCTCTAATAGTGGTTGTTTTCACATCCCACTTTTCAGGTAGAGAAAGAAGAAACTTGAGATTCGAGTCTTCTAGATCATACTCTTTGTTGACCAATGACAGATCATTAATCAGTTTACAGAATCTATCAAATGTTCTGTCATGGTCTCTTCAGGTTTAGCCTCAAAATGTTCATACTCTTGTGTGAGTATGTTTCTCCTATTCTTCTTAATAGCTGCAGTTCCTTGACACCTGACTTCAAGTGCATCCCATATCTCTTTTGTAGTGGTGCAGTTAATGACTTTGTTAGACATAACATTGTCTAAAGCACTATGAAGTAAATGCCTAACTTTTGCATCCTTAGCAATTGATGATAGATCTTCAGGAGTCATGTCCTTCTTTTCCTTTGGAACCATTTTTGCTGCTTCACCAGCAACTGCAACAGATAGCTTTGTAGGATTGTGAGGGCCTTCATAAATCCTGTCAAGATATTCTGGATCTGTAGCTTCCAGAAACATAGTCATCTTGACCTTCCACATAGCATACTCTAATGGCCTCAAAATAGGAACCCTGATTGGTTCATAACGACTCACAGTAGTAGGAGCCTTTTCAGAAACATTAGGTGTTGGTGGAGGAATTTCTGACATGATTATTGTTGTGTTTGGATCTTAACCTGTAATAAAGTAACAGATTGGCTCTGATACCACTTGTTAGGCCGAATACACAATTAATAATCAACTTTGTATGAGAGATTAACAAGTAAAAGCGTTTATGCACTTAAAAACTTCTTGTATTTCGAACCCTCTTTGTGATGTAAAATATCACAAAGAGCTGCTAGGTTACAATAAAGATAATTCGTTATCGATACCCTTCTAGGGTTAACCTATCTGTATTTATATAACATACAGCTACGATACAATCTCTAATTGATATTCCTAATAATCAGCTATACAATGATATAAATTACAGATTGTCACACGTCTCCTATGTCAACTCGATCTCTTTGATAGCTATCCAATCTTCAAAGATATTGCTTCCATAATTAATCTTTAATCACTATTGAACAATAGACGCGCTTCCTCCAGACAGAATTTAACAAAGTCTGTCGAGCTTCCACCTGTCAGAGTTTAACTAAACTCTGACTGCTTCCAGCTAAACTCTGATAACTCCCTATAACACTTAAACACTGATTAAAACACATCAATTATATTTAACAATTAGAGATGCATTATCATCAATACCACATAATGAATTTAAACACATTGTAAGAAAGCGAGGATAGACATGTACCTTCCTGCTCAGAGCTGACTTGAGTTGACTCATAAGCAGCTTTCCAACATCCACTTTGTAACCATGGACTAGAGAGTGAGTGAGATTCTTGATGTAAGAGGGAATTCCATTCCAGCCAGTGGTTTTGGTTGAGAAAACCTTCACCATGACATCAAAAATCACGCTTCATTCTTTTCTCAAAAACTTTCTGCCCATTTCACCAGTTGAGTACCAATTTCTTGTACCCTCTTCGAGAACAGGACCAGAATACCCAACTTTCAAGAAAAACTTCTTCAGGGTTTCATCACTTGCAAGTTCCTTGCATGATTCTTTAGCTTGCAGTCCAGTTCCCAAAGCTTTGTTAATACCTTTTATTGTGAGGATGCAGGTAACCCCTTTGATTTTGCAGTTTATGGTGTCTTTACCTGCACCTCCTAGAACAAAGGCAGATTTCCAGAATTCTTCAAGTCTTTCTAGGTCCAAAGATGGAGTAGAGGTTATAGCGTGACCTAAATAGGACTTGTTTAAGAAGGATACGAGTCCTTTGAAACCTTCACCAGCATCTCCAGCAGAGAGAATACCAGCAAAGTTTGTTTGAGAAGAGGATTGTTTGGGTGCCATTTTTGCTTTGAGCTTTGGGAGAGAGAGATTTTTGCTTGTGAGAGAGAGAGGTTATGTTGAGTGTTGTGTGTTTGATAATTGCTTACATGAAAATAGCAAATGTTTTACTGAAGAACGGAAAGTAGCAATGTCTTAGCCCATTAATCAGTCACGTGGTGTTGTGGGTAGTTACTTTTTGGTGGCTATAAATCGTGGAGGTAAAATCTCAATTAAATCGGTCCACTAACCTTGACAGTAACATGTGCGCTGTAACAAATTCATTAGTAATTTAGGAGGATGACAACAAGTTTTGCTTGACAGTAACATCGGCGCAAGAACATGTTGTCACCATTAAGTAATTTATACAATTTCCTTTAAATTTCATGACAGAAACTTTTTCCGTTGCTGATAAAGAACTTGTTGTCAAGGCACATCGTGACGGCATCTTCACTTATTGACAGCAACTTGTGCGGAAATAATTTGTGTCATGAATTTTAATCGACTTTGCCCATTGCTTAAAAGTAAAATTACCAATTATCATATTTATCGAATTAAGCACATATTTGTTAAGCAGGCACACATCCACATACATCCATACACACAAGTAAACACATGCATTCAATAACAAATAACCAAGATGAGAAGATGATAATGAAAGACATGCAAGAACATTAAGAAGATGGAACGGTCTTTTCATTAAAAAAAACTTAAAATAATACAAATAGTTCTTAAGAACTGAAAATTATTTTAAGTTGGGAAAGGCTTCCAACAGCAACCTTTCCGCAATCTTCTCAATCTCCTTTTCATCGGAGATTCCCTGCTCATCCAGATAAGCATAAAGCTTATCGACCCAGAGATTAAATGATTCATCAGAGGCTTCGATCTCCATCTGCTTCTTCAAGCTTGGCATTTCCGGCTTGACTCCTTCGGTGGCTGGAGCTTTGGATGTAGTCATCTCAGACGCCTTCCTCTTACTCATACTTTTCTCTAGAGTTCTTTGAGTGTGTTAAGTGAGAAATAAGGGTTTGGCCTCGGTCTTATTTATAACACATTAAGTGACTCTAGACCTTCCTACACGCTTCCTTTTAATAAAGTATTAAATTTTAAACTAAAAGTCTGACAAATACCCGGGTACATTTCAAATGACACGACTACTCATCACTTACACGCGTGTGAATTAAGTTAATGTCACGTGACTACTCATTACATAAGTTAAAACAGGCATGTAATTTGAATTTAGCATAGTCATAGCAAACATGCTGTCAACAAACAAGTAGCACATAAGACAGTAACTTCTCATGACAGTAACATTGAACGCTACGGTCACAAGCTGCGATTTAACCACTTTGAAAATGTAAAAACTAGTAAGTTAACATACCAGATTTAGCATTCCCAATTCACTTACCAACCTGTTGAAGGTTGATTCATCTAGTAGCTTCGTGAATATGTCTGCAAGTTGCTTTTCTGTTGGAACATAAACCAGCTTCACGGTTCCCTTTTCAACATGCTCTCTAATGAAATGATGTCTAATAACAATGTGCTTCTGAAAGGCAGAGTGTATAAACTTGTAACACTATAACTAATGTAACTCAAACTAAAGGAAAAGATACTTAACCAGAAGACAATCAAGAACAAGAAGTCACAAGAAATCAACACTAAATGAAGACAAGGTAATTGATACAATTCAACATGTTAACTATGATCAATCCAAGAAGAAATCATTGAGAGAAGTTCAAGTCAAAGTTGTTCATGCCTCAGTGATTTGGAAAGCCAAAGATCAAGATCATAACTATCAGTATCAATAAGACCAATTGATTTCAAGTGAACAAGAAGGAAAGCAAATATTGGAAAGCCATATTTCTAATTGGATATGGTAATTTATTCAAGAAGCAAAAACCCTATCAAGACTAGTCACTTATGAACCAGACCGTTGCATCAAGTGTCAGGACATTGATAGCAAGTTTATGTCAGTAATAAAGATCCATATTCAAGAGCTTAGTGAAGAATAAAGAAGACATGAAGATATCACAAGTTCGAGATGTGCATTGAAGTTTCAAGTTGAAGACCAGAATATTTTCTAAGTACTAAATATTCTAGATAGCCAAGTAGAAGTTTCTAAGTAGAAGTTCTACTTAGAACTTCGAGATGGCTAAGTAGAAATTCTCAAGTAGAAGTTCTACTTAGAGTGCAGCTTCAACATGACACATGGCATCTTCTGATTGGCAGATTTCCAAGCTTTCAAGATAAGGCAAGAATTATGTGGACATCATTGGGCCACGTACATCTTAGTCTTTGAAGACTACAGGACATAGATTACATGTAGTATAAATAGAAGTACTTGTGTAATGTTTTAGTTTGTGAGCAATTCTAGAGAAAAACACAAGAGAAAAAAGGAGAGAGTGCATTCACAGAGCTTAGTATCATTCACTTCTCTCTCAACTTCTGTTATACTTTGTAATGAATGTTGTAGCAACCCTTTCAAGTTATATATAAGACATATATTCCTTGAATCTGTGTGTTCATTTATTGCATCGTATTTATTGCTTCTCATATTCGAAAAGTTGTATTCACCCCCCCTCTACAACACATTTGGACCTAACAATTGGTATCAGAGCTATATGTTTAACATACAAAACATAGATCCTTGTGTTGAGTAGAAGAATTGTGAGTTTTCATTTTTCAGATCTACTTTTCATTTTCTCGAAAAGTGTGTTTTAATTCGTTGGTAGTGAAAACTCATCTGAAAAATTATTTAAATACTCCAGGTGTGATTATTTAGCTTGGGTGTATTTTAACTAATTTTTGTGAATTTATCTGGGTTCGTTCATATTTGGTGTTCTTGAGTGTTCATCATCTGTTCTTATCAAAGAAGACAACCCAACAACTTTTTGATCTCCTTTTCAAAAGTAAAAGAATAAAAAAGGTGGTTTTGGACTTTTTAATTTGCTTTATTCGGCCGAAAGTATACAGACATACTCAGTACCTAGCATGTGGGTTAGGTGGGTTAGGTGAGTAAAGCACTCAAAGTCAAAAGGTGTTAAAGAGATAATATTGTTTATTCAATATTAAAGTAATCAGCAGAAAAATTATTCTAAGGCAAAAATTTCTACATAGAATTTCTACTTGAGAATTTCTACATAGAATTTCGACTTGGACAATTTCTACTTGGTGATTTCGACTTGAGCAAAATTTCTACTTAGAGAAATTTCGACTTAGGCAAAAGTTCTACATAAATATTCTACATAGCCTAGTCTTGGGTACTTAGAAACTTTTAGTGACCAGAATTGAGATGGCTCCTAAAAATGCATTCAAGATCCCAATGTTCAACAAAGATCACTATGAAGAATGGGTTTTCAGAATGAGACTATATCTAGAGACTGTTAACCCTGAATATCTAGAAGTCCTTGACAAGGGTAAATTTGTCCCAATGGTAGTTATTCCTTCACATACGGAAGGAGGAGTGGTTATACCACCTCGGTCTGAGCCTAAAAAGGTCTCGGAGTTTTCGGATGCTGATAAGGAACAAATAGCTTGTGATACTGCCGTTCGACAAACCTTGATGGAATCTCTTGATCATGAAATGTTCAACATAGTCAAAGGTCTGACTACAGCGAAGAAGATTTGGGACAAGATAGAAGTTGTCATGGAAGGATCTGCAGAGGTCAGAAGCAACAAAACACTCATACTCAAGATGGAGTATGACACCTTTAGAATAAGGAAAGGAGAAGGCATAACAGATGTCTACCTACGATTCAGTCAGTTGGTATTGGATTTGAACTTGAGAGGTGTAACTCTCCCCATGGTTGAGACTAATACGAGATATCTGAGGAACCAGCCAAAAAGCATTGAACATAGGGTCTACGCAATAAGAGAAACCAGAGATTTGCATACAACTTCTCTGGAAGAATATTATGGAATATTAAAGACCTATGAGCTGGAAACTCTTCAAGATCAAGCATGGGACAATGATTCAAAGGGAAAAGAAAGTGCATCAGGATTAGTTGCTGATGAGGAAGAGTCTAAGAAGGCAATGGTTGCAGCAAAGCCTAAATCATCACTTGCACCACATCAAGTTGATAATGATGACGAGTGCGCATCTGACAGTGATGATGACTACTACACCCAAGAAGAGCTGGACAACATGGACGATAGTGTCGTGGCATACATGGCAAGGAAGTTCAGCAACATGAGATTTAGAAAGAGCAACCGACCACAGAGAAAATCTTCATCTTATTATCGGGCTGCTAAGGGTGGTGGTAGTTCGTCAGGCTACAAAGGAAAAGGCAAGAATACCAGCTACAAATCTCCTTTGGATTTCAAAATGAAGTTCAAATGCTATAATTGTGGTGAAGCTGGACACTTTGCCTCGGACTGCAAAAAGCCTAAACAGACTTATCCAAAAGAGACATTTGAAGCCCTCAAAAGCAACTATGAAGCACTGTTGAAGGAAAGACATGGAAAACGAGCTTTATTGGTGACAGAAGGAAGAGCTTGAGATGATTCAGATGAGGAAGATGTTACTCATGTAGCAAACTTTGCCCTCATGGCTGAGACATCAGAGGAACCAGAGGTACCAGTTCTGACTCTTAAAGTAGAAATGTCTATTGATGATTATAAAGAACAGAACGGGGCTCTTAGTGAAGAAATCTATATGTTGTGCAAAAGCCTAGACTCTTCTCAAAAGGAACAGAAAACACTTGTTGCCAAATGCAGAATGCTTGAGGCAAAAGTGGAAGAGCTAGAGGCTGCTTGCACTGTAGATACTTCCCTAAGAGACTTTATTAAATCTCTAGAACACAAGCTCGTCCTTAAGGAAGAAGTAGAAGCATGTCTTAGGAACAATCTAGCTGAGTTAGAAACAAAATGCGAAGCTTACAAACTAGCTGCTAGTAAAGTATATGTAGATAATGACACATTTAAGAAAATAACTGGAGTAGGTATAGGACTTGATTATTCTGACCTTCCTAAGAAAGAAGGAAAGAGACCTATTGACCCTAGTTCCAGTGACCTTAAAAAGGAAACACCTAGTATTCTTAAATCGGCTGTCAAACCTATCTACAAACATCTTGTTCCTAGAATAGAAGAAGAAGAGACTGAATTGATAGCTAGATATGAGATTGAGATGGAAGATCGCCAGAAAGAACAACCTGTAACTCCTATCAAACAAGTTAAAATCAATTTCCCTAGAGATGAATCTAGACTGGGATTAGGAGCTAAGGCTGTTAAACAACAAGGAAAGAGAGAGAAAGGCATAAAAGAGGTTAAGGCTGAACGAATAAAGAAAGCATGTTATCATTGTAAATCTACTGAACATCTTTCTTATGCATGCAAAGCTAACATGAATGTTCCTGCTGCACATGCCATGCCTGCTACACATACAATGAATAATCTGCATCAGAATCATGCACAGTGTGGTCAACCTAATTGTATGCCATGCACTTTTAACATCATGCAAACTTTTGTGCATTTAATGAATGCATCTAGCCAGTCATGCTCAAATACTGTTGCTAGTTCAAATATCAAGAAAAAGTATGGTAGAGCCAAGACTGTCAGTCCTCCTAAAGTTAGGAGTGACAAACCTTCTCCTAAGACTGACAAATCTGTCAAGTCTGAGAAAGGAAAGGAGATAGTCGAAAGCTCTAGCAATGTGAAGAAAAGTGCATCTCCTGTTGTTAAATCTGTTGATTCTCGATCTTATCGAAAAGCCGGGCCCAATCAAAGTTGGGTTCCGAAGAATGTCTAACCAATCTGTCATTGCAGGGCATTAAGCAGAATAGAAATAAAGTTATATGGGTGCTAGACAGTGGAGCATCGAGGCATATGACTGGAAACAAGTCCCTGCTTACAGAGTTGGTTATGAAGGCTGGCCCTTATGTTACCTTTGGAGATGACAGCATAGGTGTGACTAAGGGATATGGCAAACTGAAAACTGGCAATGTCATCATTGAAGATATTTCCTATGTTGAGGGACTAAAGCACAATCTGTTGAGTATAAGTCAATTCTGTGACAAAGGTTACGAAATTGTCTTCAACAAGAAAGGTGTCTCAATCACTCACATCAAGGAAGGCTCACTAGCTTTGAGAGGAGTTCGAAAGGCAGATCTTTTTGTTGCAGATATGGATTCAGCAAATCAGGATGAGGTCACCTGTTTCTGCAGCAAAGCCTCGGATGATGAAAGCTGGTTATGGCACAAAAAGCTATCTCACTTAAACTTCAAAACGATGAATGCTCTCGCAAGGCGAGAATTGGTGAGAGATCTACCTCAAATGGAGTTCGCTCCGAAAGGACTCTGTGAAGCTTGTGAAATGGGAAAGTCGAAGCGAGCATCGCATAAAAGCAAAGAAATTTCTAGTATTACTGAGCCTCTTCAACTTCTTCATATGGATTTGTTTGGCCCAGTGAATGTCCTATCTTTGTCTAGGAAAAGATATGCTTTAGTTATCGTGGATGACTTCTCCAAGTATACATGGGTATTGTTCGCAATGACGAAAGACGAAGTACCTTTCTTAATCATTGATCACATCACTCAAATTGAGAATGTTTCAACACTTACTGTGAAGACGATTAGATCAGACAATGGCACTGAATTCAAAAACGCAGTGCTAAATGACTTCTGCGTATCTAAAGGAATACGTCGTCAGTATTCAGCCCCGAGAACTCCACAGCAAAATGGAGTAGTTGAAAGGAAGAATAGAACTCTGGTTGAAGCAGCAAGAACTTTGTTGTATGATTCAAAACTTCCTTTGTATTTCTGGGCCGAAGCAGTGAGTACCGCTTGTTACACTCAAAATAGAACCTTGATCATAAAAGATAAAGAAAAGACACCATGTGAGCTAATGAACAATAGAAGACCAACAATCAAATACTTTCATGTCTTCGGAGCAAAATGCTATGTGCTTATAGATGATGAAAATCTAGGCAAGTTTGCAGCAAAAGCTCGTGAAGGAATCTTTATTGGTTACTCTACAGACGTGGTGGCAGCTTATAGAGTGTTCTTGGTGAATGATCGAAAAGTGACTGAAAGTTACAACGTCAGATTCGACGATACCAAACTCTTATCAATTTCAAGAGATTCTAGTGAACCTGAGTCCCTAAAATTTCAGAATCTGGACTTAGAAGATCTTGAAGATGAACCTGAGTTGGTTGTTCCATTAAATGTTCCAAGCGTACATGAAGAACCTGAGTCTAGTGAACAAGCTAATTCTACAAGATCAGGAGAGACTTCTTCAGTACCAACCGGTAACAACTCAGGGGGAGTAAATAGAAGCTCAAGGACTACTGTTCAAGGCTCGAGTCGAGTTGACTCTAGTTCTGTAGGAGCTGGCACTAACTCAGGGGGAGTTAGTGAAAATAATCAAAGTAGTCAGCATCCCAACTCAGAAAGTCAAGCTGAATCATCTAGACAATTTCCAGGTGAACGGGTATGGAATAGAGACCATCCGTTTGAGTTAATTATTGGTGATCCAGATGCTGGTGTGACTACTAGAAGAACTGCAAGAGCTGACATGGCTAATATCTCCTTATATTCTGGGTTCTTATCCAAGCTTGAACCTAAAGAAATAGAAGAAGCTCTTGGTGATGCTGATTGGGTGATTGCAATGCAAGAGGAACTCAATCAGTTTGAAAGGCAGAAAGTTTGGAAACTGGTACCCCGACCAAAGAACAAATCCGTAATTGGAGCTAGGTGGGTATTCAGAAATAAACTGGATGAAAACGGACTTGTAACACGAAACAAGGCTCGTTAGGTTGCAAAAGGTTATTCTCAGTGAGAAGGAATTGATTATGATGAAACCTATGCACCAGTTGCAAGACTTGAGGCAGTCAGGATGTTCTTGGCATTTGCAGCACATAAGAACTTCAAAGTTTTCCAGATGGACGTGAAAAGTGCCTTCCTGAACGGAGAGTTAGAAGAAGTGTATCTGGAACAGCCGCCTGGCTTCGTTGATCCAGAACATGCAGATTTTGTGTATCTACTCTTCAAATCTGTCTATGGCCTCAGGCAATCCCCAAGGCGATGGTATGAAACCCTATCCCTATTCTTAATTGAAAATGGTTTTGTTAGGGGAGTAATTGATAAAACATTGTTCTATAAAGTTGTGAGAAATGACTTAATACTTGTTCAAGTATATGTGGACGATATTATTTTTGGGTCATCAAATGAGCGCTTGTGCGAGAAATTTGCCAAGCTAATGCAGGAAAAATATGAGATGAGCATGATGGGAGAGCTGTCCTTCTTCCTTGGATTACAGATCAGTCAGAGAAAAGATGGTATCTTTATCTGTCAATCCAAGTACGTCAGAGATTTACTCAAGAAGTATAATCTAGAAGATACATCAGCAGCTAAGACTCCCATGGCAACAGCCACGAAGCTTGATGAAGACAAATCAGGTAAATCAGTTGACATCACAAGCTATCGAGGTATGATTGGCTCACTCCTCTATTTAACTGCAAGTAGACCAGATATAATGTTCGCAACTTGTTTATGTGCAAGGTTCCAAGCGGATCCTAGAGAATCACATCTCGTAGCCGTCAAAAGAATTTTTAGGTATCTCAAGGGCACACCAAATCTAGGGATTTGGTACCCAAGAGATACAGGTTTTAATCTTATTGGCTATTCGGATTCAGACTATGCAGGTTGCAGGATTGATAGGAAAAGCACATCTGGTGCTTGCCAATTTCTTGGCAGAAGATTGGTGTCCTGGCAAAGCAAAAAGCAACATACAGTATCTACTTCTACTGCTGAAGCTGAGTACATTGCTGCTGGAAGCTGTGTAGCTCAAATACTGTGGATGAGGAACCAATTGAAGGATTATGGCATGGAGCACAAGAAAATTCCAATCATGTGTGACAACACAAGTGCCATTGCCATAACCAACAATCCTGTAGATCACTCAAGAACCAAACATATTGACATCAGGTATCATTTCATTAGAGAACATGTCGAGGAGGGGACTGTGGAGCTACATTTTGTGCCCACAATGCAACAAATTGCAGATATATTCACCAAACCTCTTGATGAAGTAACATTCAATAGGTTGGTTGGTGAATTGGGAATGCTTAACACAAGTTAGTAAAGCCTTCTATCTGTAAAATCCATGTTTATGTTTGTATGTGCAAGGTAATCAATCATTATGTGCTTAGACTTTAAAATGCCTAATTAATGATTGTTATAGGTTGCATATAGTGTGTTTTTGCATAAATTCCTTGTGTTTTAAGTGTCTTTTATAGCACAAATCTGTGAATTTATGCTTGTTCAATTGCATGATCATAGGGGGAGTTAAATTCATAATATTCTAAATATTGCATGATTTTTAGATGAATTTACCTATGATTTTCATGTAATTAGAGGCCTTAGAATTTAAAAACTTCAAAATTTCGAGTTAGGTTCTATCTCGAAACTCATCTAGAAATTCGACTTGAATTTCGACTTAAGCTGTCAGAGTGAAGTTTTTTGAAAAATTCTAAGTCTGGGAAGAATTTCGAGTTGGCTATCTCGAAATTCATCTCGAAATTCGACTTAGAGTTCGAGTTCGAGTTACCAGTGTGCCTAGTTCTATCTTCAAAATATTCGTGATAAATTCTATCTCGAATCTTATCTCAAAGGTTGAGATGAGGTTTCCATTAAGGGAATATTTTGAAAAGAACTGAGAATTAACTTCGAGTTAGTCTATCTCGAAATTTATCTCGAAGTTCGACTTGATGTTCGAGATAGAGTTCTTAGTCTATCTCGAAACTCAACTCGAATTTCGACTTGGTGTTCAAGATAGAGTTCTCAGTTAAGCTAAAGGGAATTTTTCGAGTTACACTCTTAACTCGAGACATATCTTGAATTACCCTGTACTTTTTGGGGGGTATTTTGGAAAGAAATTAAGATTAACTTCGAGTTAGTCTATCTCGAAACTCAACTCGAATTTCGACTTGATGTTCGAGATAGAGCTCTTAGTCTATCTCGAAACTCAACTCGAATTTCGACTTGATGTTCGAGATAGACTTCTAACTTGAAAAGTATCTTGAATTTCCTTTTTCCAAGATTACTACAAATCAATAATGTTCAAGATAGGATTTCTCTATAGTTTCTGCTGTATAATTGGTTAAAGTGCTTATTTGTGCATGATTGTTCGAGTTAACCTCTATCTCGAACTTTATCTCGAAGTTCGACTTGATGTTCGAGATAGAGACGTTCGAGATAGAGATGTTCGAGATAGAGTTCGACTTAGATGTCCCCTGTATGGACTTAGTACTTTTCACATTTTTTAACAGGGACATTTTTGTCATTCCACATTCACCTATATATACATCTCTAACTCGATGCCCAATTCACTTTACCTAATTCTAATTTTCACAGCAGCCTCTTCACAAAACAAGGCGATTTCATAACTTCATACCGTTAACCCTTGTTTTTGTGATTAAACTCGTACTAATCACGAATTACTGCCAATTTTTGGACTAATCTTGACTGTGTTATCCTTAATCTTTGTGTGGGTGTGTTTTGTGTTCATCAATATACACGCACATATACATACACACGAACATATAACTGTTTGTGTACTGTTCATAAAACGCAATTCCATATTCACCATTCATAAACACACACGATTTCACTAGTACACACGAATATTCATCTTCTTTGAATATTCAGATTTAGTCATTGGCTTTTGATTGTTCATCCCGTAGTTTAATTTTCTCTAAGGGACTTTTGTTCTTTTTGATAAATTAAAAGGGATACATCATTTAATTCGTAAATTATTTGTTTTTCAAAATTAAACAAAAATCACATCTTTTTAAAGAAAAACATTTAATCAAAATGGCTCACCAATTTTCCCTTGCTAAAAACAATTTTTATAATATTTCTACGGAAATTGGTGATCAACTCCCGCGGTTTAAGTTTTGGATACGATTTCTCAATTTGTATTCCAAAGCTAGCCATGCTTTTACTGCTAAACCTACACTAGTACATGATGCTTTACAGCAATTATGGACTAGTGCGGTTACTTTTGGGAGTAAATCAACCCCCTACGGTTTCAGGTTTACCTTAGCGGGTCAGGAATATGAGGTGACCGAACAAATTGTCAACAGGGTTCTGGGATTTCCAATTAAAGATTCCTATGATCCAGAACCTACTGCTGCAGAACGCCTCAGATTCTTTGAAGAAATTGGATGTTATCCTCCAAAAGGCCCAATCACGGGAAATATCCAAAAGCAATTCTTCCATGCGGAATGGAATTACTTTTTCGAGGCCATCACAAGATGTTTTCGGGCACGCGAAAAAGACTTTCATCAAATTCCAATTCCAATGCAAACCTTTGCAGTTGCCCTAGCAAGAGAACTGGATATAAACTATGGACGCATAGTTCTCTCTGAGATAGTGGCCTCAATGGGATCCCTTGCAAGCAGAGACCTCACTACAAATGATGTTGTCTGCTGGTTTCCTCGGTTTCTTCAAATGCTGATCAATGACTTAATACCGAAGGATGCTCTTGCTATTAGACAGGGATTTTCCAGAAGCCCCACATCTGAATCGCTAGGGATGGGCACTAAGTCACTTGCAACCATTGCTAATCAGGATAAACATCAAGGTAAACCAATGTCTACTCCTGAAAATATTCAAATGTGGCTTAGATATGATGCAGGAGTTACCAATTTGGAGACATCATCACAAGTCTCATCACATGCTCAAAATCCATCTGTTCATGCTGAGGCATTTGATGAGATTCCTGATGAGGAAAGCGATGATGCACAAGGTAATCAATCAGGTAATCTCTCCCTGCATACTATTCATTCCTCCTCCTATGTTTCTGATTCCGCGACCCAAGAGACTGCTAACCCGCAGGATCTATCCCAGGGTAAGAGCCATATTTCTGACTCTGAGTCTGATACACATTCCTATTCTCTATCACCCCTGTTAACGGAAGTCAGAAAACCAGCACGTATATATATACAAGATGATGAGGAGAGTGAACCCGAAGAGCAGCAACTTATTCGCAAGAAAGCCAAACTTTTCCACGCTGCTACTTCACAACCACAGTTAAACCCTAGAGTGTCACACGCAACCATTCCACCTCACGCGAGTGGTTCACCCCTTGAACATTCTGCACATAGGGATTTTGATTTTGGTGAGGATGATGTGCCTCTTGAAGATACTGTTGCTTCAAGAGGACATGAAGTCTTAAGAACTTCAGCCGTACCTTCACCGGTACGTACTGATGCTGCAAAGAGGATCGGTTCTGATGTCGTACAAGGACACTTTGCAGCCTCTCAGCCTGAGATTCCAACTCAGGAACAAACAGAATTTGATCCCATAACTGTCAACAACATTTCTTATCAATTTTCTGCAGGTACTGCTTCACTATTTGGATCAATCATTGAAGACATACACGAGCGTGAGACAGGGAGTGTGTGTGAGAGGTTAGGGAGAGAGGGACCTTCATTTTTAAGGCCCGAAACCGAGCGTCAAATACCAACAGAACGAGTATTAGAGCGAGGTCACCTAAACCAAACACCGTCCCTTAACACTGAAAATCTTGATACGCGTATGACTTCAATGGAAAATCAGATGAGGCAGTTCGGGCAGACGATGGGGCAGTTCGGGATCAATATTGGAAACAACCAAAGGGCTCTAGACGACTACGCAGCAAGAATGGCAAGTCAAGCTACAGCTTTTGATGATTTGACAAATAAGGTCAATGACTTGGGCCATGCTGGTGGTGTCTTGGGAAGCACTCTCAATGAGAGGATGGGGGCATTGGAGTCTACAATGCATACAATGACTGTGGAGATCAGTAGAATGATGTTCGCAGTCAGGAGTTTTGTGCCCCCGGAGTGCTTCGAGTCGCAACAACCTCCCCCCGATGCTGGTGCAGGTGGTGCAGGTGGTGCTAGTGGAGCGGGAGCCTCTGGTTCTGGTTTTGGAGGTTCCTATGCAGCTGGTGGATCTGAAGACCATGGTGGAGGTCAGGATAACTCACCTAAGGGGGAGAGTGGAAAGGAGACGAGACAGCAGGCAGTTCACATCGAAGAAATTGAAGAACCCGCTGATCTTGTCAAGGAACCAGAAGTTGAGCCGTCTGTTGATGAAGAGGCTCTGAGGATGAGAAAGGGTAAGGCAGTAATGGTTGATGAACCATTTGTTGATCTGAGTCATCAGGAAACAGTACAGGAGGTACTTGACTCAGATTCTGACATGGAAGACGTACCGTTGGCACACGCTATAAAAAGATCTTTGAAGGAACAAGGTGGAGGTGCTGGGATGTCTTCCGGACTGCCTGAAGAATTTCCTGTTGATGAGGAAACCCTTAAAGCTCAACAGTTATCCTTGGAACAAGCTCAGTTCCATAAAATGAAAATGATGCAAGAACATGCTGCGTTCCTAGAACAGAAGGTGGAGCTACAAGGGAAGCAGTATGAGTATGAGCTTGCAAGGCTAGCTAATCCTCAAGTTGATCTGGACAAACGAAGGATAAGGCAGAAATGGGATGAAGCAAGGAAGATAATGATGGGACCCTGTGCAAAAGGAGTTCATAACAAGGATGCAGATGATCTGTTCTACAACTTGAATTTGCAGAATCCAATGACTGGGGACTATATAAATGCTTTGAAGAGATTAATTTCTAAAGTCAGGGTTGGATACAATGCAAATCTTAAGGAGTGGCAGGTTATCTTGTCTTTGGTAGAAGGAGTCCCAACATCTTTCTTATATGTGGATGACCAATTCATAATGAGAAGATCTGCGTCAGAGTTGTTCTTGCTAGCGACTAAAATTTAGTACTCTCAATCTGAGGAGCTAAGCATTCTGTACAGGGATCAGTTAATGCAGCTAGCAGAGGACAAGGGTCCAGAATTCTCAGCATATCCAAATTTTATCCGGATGGTAGTTGATGGAAAGATGAAGAGGGTTAGCATGGAGGAAAATGATCTAATGGAGCTTTCAGTAGAATCTCTCAAAGCTGTCTGTAGACAAATGATGAGTAAGGGATTCGCTTCTGAGCTTAAAGATAAATCCGTGAAGATCATTAAAAGAGTTATATTCAAGAAGAGCAATGAGGTGTGGAAGTGTGATGTCATTGCTCCAAACCCTCTTGATGACGTGAAGATTGAGCCGGAGCTGATAGAGAAGAAATGGAATATTCTTCAAGCCATGAAGAATGTAGATGAAGCTCTGACTCTTCCTTCTGGAGCACTAGAACAAGGAGAAATAAGGGAGGCTATTGGTGTTCCAGGAAGTGAAAGTGTATACTGGATACATGCTTATGTTGAAGATACAGCTGATGCCTTAGTATTCATAGATGCAGACCAGAATCAAACAATCTTGCATATGAGTAGACAATGGCTGCTACGGACTCAAGATGCTGCATTTCTGGAGAGAGTATTATATGTATTCAAATGGGGCGAAGTGGAAGATAAGTTTGTTGAAGAAAAGCAGAGACTCATGAGTTACCTGTCTGAAGTAGTGGTGGAAAAGAAGAGAATGGAGCGAGATGCGGCCAGTGTCCACAATACTGACCGTGTCAAGGGCTACCCCAAGATGATCTATTGTCAGTTTAAATCTGATAAATCTCACTGGAAACCTCAGCTCATCATGAAGAACTTTGAGGATATTCCAAAGATCAGGACTACTCAGGAGGTGGACAAACTCAGAAGGCTTTTCAAACATCCTTATCCAGAGCCCAAGAACCCTCTAGAAATGGAAGCTGTGAGTCTGTTGAATGCTAGGTGGAAGCAGCTTAAAGATCCAGTATACAAGAAAGAAAAGCAGCAGAAGGAGAAGAGCAAAAGGCAGAAAGAAGAGAGAGACCAAGCTGCTGAAGCTAGAAAGAGGAAACGAAATTAGGGTTAAAGGTCAGAGTGGTGTGAACTTGAAGTTGGAAAAACTTCATGTCTTTTGGTTGCTTTAACTCACTTGAGGAAAATTCACCTTAGAGTGAATCCAATAAGGTGATACAAGTTTGACTAAAAGGTATGAAATAATCCAGGTGATAGGAATCACTCAAATGATCTTTAATTCGAAGTTCGAATTCTGTTTCTAGTTTAAGTTCTTTGTATTGTTTTCATGTAAATTTCAATTGTAAATTATTCAAGACTGTAATGTTAATTATCTTTTCTCGTCTCATTGTTTAGTTGAGTTATCCTTCATTAATTTGAATGTCATTGTTAGACAATCAAATTGGGGGAGATTGAAAGGCAGAGTGTATAAACTTGTAACACTATAACTAATGTAACTCAAACTAAAGGAAAAGATACTTAACCAGAAGACAATCAAGAACAAGAAGTCACAAGAAATCAACACTAAATGAAGACAAGGTAATTGATACAATTCAACATGTTAACTATGATCAATCCAAGAAGAAATCATTGAGAGAAGTTCAAGTCAAAGTTGTTCATGCCTCAGTGATTTGGAAAGCCAAAGATCAAGATCATAACTATCAGTATCAATAAGACCAATTGATTTCAAGTGAACAAGAAGGAAAGCAAATATTGGAAAGCCACATTTCTAATTGGATATGGTAATTTATTCAAGAAGCAAAAACCCTATCAAGACTAGTCACTTATGAACCAGACCGTTGCATCAAGTGTCAGGACATTGATAGCAAGTTTATGTCAGTAATAAAGATCCATATTCAAGAGCTTAGTGAAGAATAAAGAAGACATGAAGATATCACAAGTTCGAGATGTGCATTGAAGTTTCAAGTTGAAGACCAGAATATTTTCTAAGTACTAAATATTCTAGATAGCCAAGTAGAAGTTTCTAAGTAGAAGTTCTACTTAGAACTTCGAGATGGCTAAGTAGAAATTCTCAAGTAGAAGTTCTACTTAGAGTGCAGCTTCAACATGACACATGGCATCTTCTGATTGGCAGATTTCCAAGCTTTCAAGATAAGGCAAGAATTATGTGGACATCATTGGGCCACGTACATCTTAGTCTTTGAAGACTACAGGACATAGATTACATGTAGTATAAATAGAAGTACTTGTGTAATGTTTTAGTTTGTGAGCAATTCTAGAGAAAAACACAAGAGAAAAAAGGAGAGAGTGCATTCACAGAGCTTAGTATCATTCACTTCTCTCTCAACTTCTGTTATACTTTGTAATGAATGTTGTAGCAACCCTTTCAAGTTATATATAAGACATATATTCCTTGAATCTGTGTGTTCATTTATTGCATCGTATTTATTGCTTCTCATATTCGAAAAGTTGTATTCACCCCCCCTCTACAACACATTTGGACCTAACAGCTTCGTCCTGGAGTGTTGAACTGGATTATCTGATATGGCTATGGCACTGGTGTTATCAAAATAAATGGGAATATTGGACAACTCTAAACCATAATCCATTAGCTGATTTTTCATCCAAAGAATTTGAGCACAGCAACTTCCAGCTGCAATGTATTCAGCTTCTGCAGTTAAGATAGACATAGAATGCTGCTTCTTGCTCCTGTTGTACTTTTTCTGTCAATCTTGCATCCAGCATAGTCTGAATCCGAATATCCTATATATCAGATCAAATCCAGAATCTTTAGGATACCAAAGGCCTAAATTTGGAGTACCTTTGAGATATCTAAAGATTCTCTTGATTGCTACCAAGTGTGACTCTTTTGGATCAGCTTGAAACCTTGCACAGAGATATGTAGCAAACATAATGTCTGGTCTGCTAGCAGTTAGATATAGCAGTGATCCCACCATGCCCCTATAGGTACTAGAGTCCACTTCCTTTCCTTTATGATCCAAATCCAGTTTGGTTATAGTAGAGATAGGTGTCTTGGCAGGTGATGCATCTTCCAAGTTGAACTTTTTGAGAAGTTCCTTGTAAGAACCCAGATTTTGGGTAGAATTAAAACTTTTATTTATTTAATGATGTAAGAATGAATAGTGGTTACGGCTACGATGTAATAGTTGATATTTTGAAAGAATGAATGGAATTCGACTTTATTGTTTATATGTCTTGAAGAATGCTAATGGTTGACAACATAGGTAAGAATAATCTATCTCCTAAGGGAATAATATATGGCAATTCCAAGCAGGAGAATATTCTCATGTCATCCAGATCGATAACGATTAATCCAGTGGTTCCGTAAAAAGGTTAAGGAACGATCGAAAGAGAATACGGACAATTGTACAACCCTAAGAGAATAAGTAAAGAATAAAGAATGAATAGTGTTTTTGATGGAAGTAAGAATAATATGAGACGACATTATAAAGAAGTATTCGAAACGGATTTCCGAGTTCGTATTAGTGATCCAGGGGGAAAATAAGTGTATGTAAAAGCTGTCGGATTCTGAAAAACCGCACTTTTATTTTCTGCGAGAGTTTCGTGGACACTGACAGACTTAAGGATTTAACGAATGGATTTAAGGAATATACATTGGAAAGATAGAAAGAAAGATGGAGAATGATAGTATTAATATTAAGAGGATTCCCGGTAAACCCTAATTAGAAATCCGTGAAATATTCCTACGAACGATCAATCGAAAGAAGCAATAACCGGACACAGAATCAAGCAGAGAAAGCAAGATACATGCATGAGCAAGTGATAAATATCTAGTAACTAGCAAGTAACTAGATTAATTAGAATACAACTAGTACTTAGAAATCAAAACTCTTGGTTAGCTTTCCACCATGCAAAACACAACACTTGTCCTACAAAATCATCATCCATTACATCACACTCCACTAACACCACGTGGATGAGATATTATCTATCAAAATCACTTTATGCATTATTCCAAGCAACCAATACAAGAGAATAGCAAAACACTCTCCCCCCCCCCCCCCTTTACCATTCCATTCAACCAAACCCTAAATTCCAAATCCAAAATCAACCTTCCCACCATTGTTTGATCTTGAAATTTTTATGGTGAGTCCTATATTTCATAAAACTAATCTACATGAAATCTTAGCTCTAAACTCCTTTGTTTCCATTTTCAAATAAATCATACAAAAGGAGCATGAATAGTGTTCTTCAAGATCTAACTTGTTTTTTTCTTGTTTTCATGGTTAATCTAGCAAGCTTAAGCATTCCTAAGGATCATACAAGGCTTAGTAAGGCTACATCAAACTCTAAGGAAGGTATAAGACTTGAAAACCCTTGGTGTTATTTTGAGATTTTATGGATGATTTAGTGTTAGTATGTTATGATATGCTTAGATCCATGTTATTAGTTGATTATGGTTGAGATTTGGTTTATGAACCATGCGATGGTTGATATGAGATGTTGTTAGACTAGTCATGATGTTTATCATGTGTAGGAATGGTTGATTTGATCATGGTGTGATCGTGATAAAGTATAAAAACTTTGGAAAACGAGTAAACATAGCCGTTATAATGTCCGATTTTACAATATCATGTTTTGTATGCCATTTTTTCGTGTCAAAACCCTACTGCCCAGAAACTTTTTCTGCCATGATTAGATAGATTATGTTATGAGCTTCGTTTTGATATAAAGAACGTGCGAAACGGACTTACGGTTTAGGAGTTACGGTCGGTTTACTAAAAGTGGTTCGAAACCGTAAACGAGAATTCGTAACTGATATTGAACCCTCGTAAAATACGTAAGTCAGTGGCAAATCTTGGTAATTAAATACTAGAGGTAAAAAGGAAGGTGTGAGAGAAAACCTCAAGTGAATCGGATCGATTTTCGATTTTATAAAAATGTTTGAATCTAGGTTAAACGCGAACGAACCCTTAAAAGTATAACTTTGGTTATAACTTAGAAAACGAGCGATAAAACTCGAGGTATAATCTTGGTTCTTAATCGATCGAATTTAGAACTTATACGACTTAAGTATACACTAAGTGTGAGTACGATGACAGGTCTTAATGACGAACAAATGTCGAATCGTATCGGTAATAAAAAGAGTTACACTAGAAAGGGGTATAACGAGATAATTCGAAAACATGTTTCGACTTAAGTTAATACTTAACCTTTTTAAAAGTGTTAAGCGATTAACCTCGAATCTCTTGGCTATTTATAGATTGCCGAGCAGACCCGGGATACCCTACCACTATGTAACACCCCCAGATCCGGGGTCCGGGATCCGGTGGTTACGGTTTCCAATTCTGTCCACAACAATTGAACTTTCCTTAACATAAAATAAATTACGTCTCTATAACCCAACACAACAATATAAAATACACCCGTTATAGTCCCAGAGATGAAATCAGAGTAACAATCAAAGTTTTATTAATCACATTATGAGTTCTTACAATCCAAAAGAATTTCAATATAAATACATACTCTTTGCCATCCATTTACATAAGTCATATTAGACCATATTCTTGGTACCGAAAGAATAAGTATACTCTACCAATAGCTTCTTCTTCAGCTCTGGTAGTCTCATCGTCCTCGCCCGCGTCGAGTGCGCCTTGTGCGAGTCATCTGGTCTAGCTGTTGTTGTGATATAATAATAAAGAAAGGGTGAGCAATAGCCCACCAACAATAATATATAACTGAACGATAATACAGAACAGTTCAAAAGTATTTTTCAAACTATATGCCATGCATTTACGGAAATGATGCCAGTATAATATGAACGATGAAGTTACAAGGTAACTTAAAGTATTTGTTTGTAGAAATATCTGCTACATCAAAAGTAAGCGAGATATTCTCATTGTTATTAAGAAGAGGAACTTGCATGAAAAGGTTGCAATTCCAGTTATGAACATTTTTCCAGCTCTGCCAACAGTAATCATGTTGCAGGAAATAAATAAGTTTGGATGATGAACCAATGATGGAGTATTCACCGCGCCCGCTATTCCAATCTTGATGATCAGTCGAGATCGTACAGCTCAAATTTAGATTTACTACCGGTAGAAGGAAGAACTGACGGCTTTACTTGTCTACCGCCTTACTAGCTCTCCCCGGCCAACGGTTAGGCCAAAGGGGATGGACCGGCGCTACTCGGCCTCTTACACGACTCCTAGTTCAAATAGAATTCATGATTCTGAATGTAACGTTTGTCCCCCTTTCCCCAAGTATAATACTTGTTGATAAGACTCTACAAGGTAGTCGTATCTAGTTGGAAAGGAAAATTCACCAATAACTTCCAAGCTATTGCTTGGTAACGAATATCAACTTGTTCCAACAATCTTACCCCTCGAAAGATGAGAAGGTATCCAACGACTTAATAAGTCAATAGCACCCGAGTTGCGAGTGAAGAGAATACTTTATGACCGGGAAGTCGACAAGATAATTAACATTTTCCAAGTAAGGTTCCCTTATTATTAGGGAGATAGACTCAAAGAAGAATGATGTCTGAGAACCTTTCTTGATATAAGATTAATAATAATATGACTCCAAAATATTTTTCGTAATAATCGAAGAAGATAAACCTTATTGAGGTTATTCTAAGTATGGAATAAATATTCAGAGAATATTTATTGAATTAAAAATATTTTACAGAATCTTTAGGAATATGAAAGAATATCTTAAATCAGAGTATTTCTCAAAATAATCCCTGAAGAAATATCAGGAGAATATTTATTGAATAAATAAATATTTAAATGAATAGTCAAAACAATATTCCTTAATTAATAAGACTTGAAAAGAATATTTAAGGTAATATTCATAATTAATTAGGAATTTAAATGAATATTCAAAAGTAATATTCATTTAATGAATAATATCCTAAATGAATATCAAGTAATATTCATTTAGTAATCCAAGCCTTAAGGAATATTCGAGATAATATTCGATAATTAAATCAAGCTTCAGATGAATATTAAAATAATATTCATCAAGTATTTAATATCTTAAATGAATATTCAAAAGTAGTATTTATTTAATAAAATAATATTCTAAAAGAATATCCAAATAATATTCATTTAGTAGTCTCATCTTTAGAAGAATATTCGAAATAATAATCGATAATCAATTCGACTCTGAATGAATATTGACAAATATTATTCGTCGAATGATTACGTTCAAATAATTATTTGAAGTAAGGATCATTAAATAAATAATCCCGAACGAATATTCAAATAATATTCGTTGCCTGAATAATGGAAAATATTTACTTAAATATTTTCCTTCGAGGTAATCTCGATATATCAAGAAATATTGACTCCCGGTCTATAATGATGAATAAGATGTATACGCCCATCTATGAGGGTCTTACAATAATCCGGCATATAACTGATACGATAGCTATCTAATTTATAAGCCAATAACAATCAAGGAACAAGCATAGTGATATAACTTTGAAAGCAGGCATGCATGCTATGGCATATGTATATCAGAAAACATATATATATTTATTCAATCACAACAACAGCCTAAAGAAGGGAATTGAAACTTGCCTGGTTGTCGAGTACGGTAAGGGGTAGTGGTAGCGGGTCCCGGTTCAGCTTGGTGATCTATAAATAGCCAAGGCATTCGGGATTAATCACTTAACATATTAAAAGTTAAGTTATATTTAAATCGAAACACGTTCTCGAGTTATCTCGTTATACCCCTTTTAGTGGATTACTTATGATCACTGATCCGACCCGACATTCGTTCGTTAATTCGACATGTCACTGCACTTATACTTGGGACATACTTAAGTCATATGAGTTCTAAGGTTGATCATTACGAACCAATATTATACTCCGAGTTTTATCGCCCGTTTTCTAAGTGTTTTACCGAAGTTATAAAAGAGTCGTCTTTTAGGGGTTCGTTCGCGTTTAACCTTGACTCGAACATTTTTAATAAATCGAAAAATGCTCTTTTTGACATACGGTTTTCTTTCACGCCTTCCTTCTTACCCCTAGTATTTATTTACCAAGATTCGCCATGACTTTACATAGGTTACGAGGGTTCAATTTCGGTTACGAACTTTCGTTTACGGATTCGAACTACTTTTAGTAATTTGGTAATAAATCCTAAACCGTAAGTCCGTTTCACGTGATCTTTATATCAAAACGAAGCTTAGAACATTACCTATCCTATCATGGCAGATAAGGTCTCTGGACAGTAGGGGTTCGACACGGAAAATGGCATACAAAACATGGTATTGTAAAATCGAGCATTATAACGGCTGTAAATCGAATATCTACCAATTTCGGATCTTCCCATAAACATAGTATCCAACCCAAACAACATATACATGACTTCTATACATGAACTGAGGCCAAGCAATGCCTTTCCGTTCATCTAGCTATTTACATCATTAATCCAAAATCCATACATAATCATGCTTATAATCTTAACATAACCATAACTAAGTTATAACTATCATAAACATGCTTAAATCTCAAACAAGGGTTAGGGTTTCAAGAGCTTTATACCTTCCTTAGATAGTGATATAGCCTTACTAAGACTTGTATGGTCCTTAGGAGTGATTATGCTTGCTAGATCAACCATGAAAAATCAAGAAAACAAAGTTAGTACATGATGAACACTATTCACCCTCCTCTTGTTTGATTTTTTTGAAAATGGAAAAGGATGAGTTTGAAGCTAAGATTTTGAGGAGATAAGTTTTATGAAATATAAGTCTCACCTTAAAAATTTCAAGAACAAACAATGGTGGGAAGGTGGAGTTTGGATTTGGAATTTAAGGGTAAGGCCGAATGGTTTTGAAATGGGGGGGGAGAGAGTTGCTTGGTTCTTTTGATTTTTTTGTGTAGACACCTTACAGTTTGATGACTGGAAAGAAGCCTACTCTTAAGTATGTTCATACTTATGGAAGCAAATGTTTTGTGTTGATAATTCAGAATATGTTGGAAAGTTTGATGCAAAGGCATTTGAAGGAATTTTTCTTGGCTATTCTATGGAGAGAATTGCATACAAAGTTTATGTCATCAGTCAAAAGAAAGTTATGGAAAGCACAGATGTGACATTTGATGACAGCAAACTACCTAGATTAGAAGAAGCCAATGACGAAGATAGAGATCCATTAAAGTTTGAAAATCTAGATGATTCTGATGAAGAGATTGAAACTGAAGTTGAAACTGTAGTTCAAAAACTCAAGTGAATGATGAAGCAAGAGAAGAATTTGTGCCAATCAACAGTGAAGAGACAAGCATCCACTTACAACATAATATCTAGCAAAAGTCCCTTTATTAAAGTGATGAGGTGTTGGATGATGAAATGGCAAGACATGTGTTGGTTTTATGGTGGTTAGAGCTTAACTAGGTAGTTACTTACTAAGTACTTAGTTCTTCCTCTAAGGTGCTAGTTCCTTGCCTCTAGTTTAGTTACTAGATATTTATACTAGTAGCTTGCACAAGACTCTTGCTTCCTCTGCTTGTTTCTGTGTCCGGTTATTACCCGTTTCGATTGATCGTTCGTGAGAATATTTCACGGATTTCTAATTAGGGTTTACCGGGAATCCTCTTTAATATTAATACTTTCATTCTCCATCTTTCATTCTAACTTTCCAATTTATATTCCTTAAATCCATTCGTTAAATACTTAAGGCTATCAGTGTCCAGGGAACTCTCGGAGAAAATAAAAGTGCGGTTTTTAAGAATCCGACAGCTTTTACATACACTTATTTTCCCCCTGGATCACTAATACGAACTCGGAAATCCGTTCCGAATACTTCTATATAGTGTCGTCTCATATTATTATATACTCCCACCAAAACACTATTCATTCTGTATTCTTTACTTGTTCTCTTAGGGTTGTATAATTGTCCGTATACTCTTTCGATCGTTCCTTAACCTTTTTACGGAACTATTGGATTAATCGTTATCGATCTGGATGACATGAGAGTATTCTCTTGCTTGAAGTTGCCATATATTAATCCCTTAGAAGATAGATTATTCTTACCTATGTTGTCACCCTTTAGCATTCTTCAAGACATAAATATAATAAGGTCGAATTCCATTCATTCTTTCCAAATATCAATAATTACATTGTAGCCATAACCACTCCTCAGTGGTTTCCTACCTTCATTCTTAAATCAAATATAATAACATCCCAAAATATCAAATCCTCAAAGTTAATATCTCAATTCTTGGATTATAATAATATTTAATCCACTGTCCTGTCAAATATTATACCGAAAAGAATTTGGAATTTCTGAATTCCGATCGTCTCTGCATTCACTTATTTCCTCAGCGTATTACTAATATGACTTCGAAACATCCATACCACGTCCCGTACATAGGGTGGAGTGAAAAGTTTTCCAACTTACCAAATCACTATTCATCTACCAAATTACTATGCATGTACAGGAAACACTATGCACGTATGGGAAATACTATGCACGTATGGGAAATACTATGCACGTACTCATTTCCCTTCAAGGATCCATTAGCTCCTTCCTGGATGGTAGATTATTCTTATCTAGGTCCTCAACCATCGAATTACTTTATTCTGACAATATACCAATGCATCAGGATCATTGTCCAAAGCAATATCCATTCATTACAATCATTGTTCTTTGAAACCACCATTCATTAGAGCTGGTGACCTTGTTGTCGGAATCATTGTTCCTCATTTTATCATTACTTAATAAAAAGTTTTAATTATATCCAAAATTTGGGGTTCTTACAGTCTCCCCTCCTTAAAAGGATTCCGTCCCGGAATCAGAGAGGAAGCAAAGAGTCGTTTGCCTGTCGTTCACTCTTTAGCTTCCCGGTCAATTCTTAGTCGTTCTACCCTTCCTCAGCACATCTTCTTGTGCTACAATTCATACTGTATCCTTTTTCCATCAACGTTGCTACTTTTCGTACAACTCACTATCCGGGTTATACTCTTACTCAGTCTTATCCTTATTGATACCTGCAGTAACATTGGTATCACTATCACCCTACGAATTCGGAGGTAACCTCGCTCGTACTGTGCATTTCCTGATCGCTTTAATCTTCGCAATCTCGATCAATATAGAGAAGTGGAAAGATTTATTGAGAGATCACTATGATCAATTGAACATTTGTTATATTGCATAGTTAGTACAGAAGGGGGCCAGCCTTTAGTACTTGACAAGCAATTGAACAAGTCATGGCATTCCACTTAGACTTCTATCACATAGACAGATAGTCACGTAGCAGTACCTCCCCTCCTAAAAGGGTTGTTCTTCTCAATTCATAAAGAAGATGAATAAGAGAGAAGAAGAGAAAAGAGTTCTAAAGGATTATAGAAAGCTTTCATGATTGTAGAATATCATACTCAGAATTTACCTCTGAACTATAGAGGTTTATCAAAGAAGAAATTAATCATAATTATATCCAATACTATTTAATCGCAATCTCATGTGTCAACATATGTTGCTGCTTTGTCCATTATTCTATGGACAAATACTCTTGTTCAATCTTAGCGATACTCACATTCGGGAAATCCTTCAACCTTTCAGGTTAAATCTTAGATTTCTCACTTGACATCATTATTACTGACGTCCCATATCATGTTACTAGCTTTTTCATAACTATAATATTGACACTATCAGGTTGTCATCCTGAGAATTCATTAGAAAACCCATTCATAACATTCCTTGCTTCTCATTCCATAGTTGCTTCCCCAGCCTTTTCTTTATCAATCACATCCTTCTTATTAGCTGATTCTTACTCATTTCTATTATTTACTTTCACCTTCACCTCTTTATTGAGACACCTTTTTGCACTTGGTACCTCTTTATCGGTATTCCGTCACATTTATTCTATAATCATCACGTTATTCCAATTTAAACTTTCTGAAATGAATCTGGCCCGATCCCTTTAACTTAGATTCCTATAATCTACTTCTGCCAACCTTGTTTCTCATCACTTGTTCTTTTCTATCCGTGATTTTCCACAGGTTGCCTTTCGTAAGTCAGACCAGGTCGTATATCTACCGGCTCATGCTCTTATCATCTATCGAGCATCTGCAGTTTACTGGCGTAGCCTGGCCACATGAAAACCCGTTATGACCGTGCTATAAGTTTTGGGGGTAAGGCTGGCTCGAATACCGCCGTCCGAACACTTTTAAACTCTCAGGTGGCCCAATAAGTCTCGGGCTCAACCGCCCTTCCCTCCAAGTCTCATTAATTATTTCTACGGGAATACGTTTAGCATCACGAATTATCAACCTCATATTCTCTATCTTGTTTGTGCAGAAGTACACTAACACAAACTTGCTTGTCATTCATCAACATGCCATTTAGCTCATCAATAGCAGCACTTTCTTTATCTTTACGTTGTCATCTCCTTTCTTAGAAGAATCACCATCGCTTGTTGTTTACGTAGTGCGTTAATAGCTAACCCTACAGGTTTCAAATCCCTTAGGGATACAAAGTAATCATTATTCCTTATCCATAAGGAACACTTCCTGAACTTGATGTAGATATAACATGAAGCAGATAGAATTGCAGAAGAGTTTCAAGCATCGCAGCTAGATCCGGTTGATGAAACTATCACTTATGCATCTTCCATAAAAGATTGGAAACTTAACGGTTTACTTCATCAATTTTGTACCATGGTCCTGGTTTGCCTCAAAACGGGACCTTCTAAGGTACGTAATATGCTTAAGACTCCATCAGGAATCGAATCTTTACTTAAACTATTATTACTGTCAATTCTTGCACAGTCATCAGAAGAAATGTAAATTCCTCCATTCCGATATGACCTTCAAGGTCCTTCCAAATATCATCTTGTTTTTTTTTTTTCGGTATGAACATTTGTAATTATTCCTTTATACTTAGATTGTCGGCCACTTCATTGGCCTTTCTTGATGATAATGATTTCTTGTAACCCATGTTTTCTGGGTACATTCCAACTCAAGTTTTTTTTTTCTACCTCATTCCCATCACTGTTGGGTTAAAGCATTCTCCCTTAAGCTCTGCTGAAGGAGAAAATATAACTATCAGTCATTTCCATAAGTCATTGCTTCCACCTACCCGTGGGAACTTTATCACGTTTATTCCCAATCCTACTTAGGATACTTCTTTTCTTAGTTCTTTCTTTATCTTAGGATAATCTCAACCTTTATAGGTTCAACCCATACTTCCTCAGGGTTTCATACATGCCTCATCTGGCATTATTGTTACGATGTCATACATTCCTTACCAAACTTCCATTTTTGAAGTTCGGAATATTACCTTTTTCCTTGTGAGGTTTCATAGGACATCCTTATCATTCCTCCGGTATTTTCTGGGTACCGGGTATATCAAAATGTCATTGATCAATACTCTAATAATTCTATCTATGTTCTTTCCAGAACTCTTTTTAATATTCCTTACCGGTCATTGTTGCCTTAGCAAGTCCAGCTCATATCATCTGAAGTCATAATGTCGTTATTAGGGTTAATGCCACCCCTTGTGCATTCCCTAGGGTTTGTCTTAATTTATGGATATCCTATCCTTAATTCAACTGCCAAGGGATTCTTGCATCTTATAATTGGCAATCAGATCATGTATCCTTAATAAAGGTCTCTTTTCAATCATTCTCATTTGATAATCGATCGGTGGTTTAATGCCACCCTCTTCTTTCAGATAGTTGTCAGCCTATTTGGCCTTCCAAAAAGGCAACGTATGCTTATCTCTTCTCTTACCGAGCTTGTTAATGGTAGCAAGGATGTTCTGGAAGATATTGGTCGAGTTCAACGTGAATCTCTTAGTGCTTATCGTTCTTCGCAAAGGTACTTGCCTCAGACAAAATTCCTACAGCATACTGTTCAATGTCTGACCTTTTCTATACCCTCTTCATATACCTTCATTGTTTACTTTCCTCCGTCATAATATATTCATGGTATTCATGATACCCTAACATCATACATCTCAAGTCACTATACTTCCATTTTACTCGAAATCTTGGACAACCATATACACATGAGTCACTTCAGTACGGGTGACCCCATCCCAAAAAGGTCTAGTGAATTCCCAATCAAAACATGGGTTGTTCAGCAGAAGATTCCTACGATCTCATTAATGTTTCCTTTATATCAGAAGCCCTTGCAGTCGGTGCTTTCTTAGAAGCAACCCTGCTTTGTCCTTTCATTGCTGGTCTAGTCACTCGATAATCCTTTGTGACTTGGCCTCAACTGGCCACACTAAAATAAAAAAAATATATGATTTTAGGGGTTGGCTAATAGCATTACTTTTCTAGCAATTGCCGGCATAGTGCCTTCTTCATTGATACCTTTCTACCTTTCCAAAACTTTACTCCATATAAGTCTTAATCGACTACTCGGCACCGTCTCCGGTCACCTTTCCTCCACTTTTATCTTTTCAACTATTCTTATCAATCTCGCGTGCCACGCAAGCTTACCATTCCTGGCATAACAGCCTTTTCACTTAAGTCAATCCCGGAGTTTCTCCGTCCGGCTAGTTTCTTACTTACTTTTCCTATTTTCGTCCAATCTCACTTCATCATTTTATCACTACCGTCGATTGTAATGCTCAGGATCCGTTTACTAACCCATTTTACAGCATCCTTACCCAAATCACAGGGTTTGCTCCAGTTTCTACTCTCTTCCATGACAATCTCTGATAATCAGAAAGACAAGGTTTGCCAAAATTCACCGAATTCCTTTCCAGACTCAGGGAAATTTTGATCAATCTACCCACCTACTGGTAACATTAAGGAGACCAGTTTCGAAACTTGAAGAATAGTTCTATGAACCTCCAAGCAGGTGGAATCATAAGCAGTCATAGTTAACGAAATAATCATCATCAGATTGGAAGTTTACCCACTGGAGAGGAATCAATTATATCCATCCCTTAGAAGGGAATCAACCGTTTCAAACTGAAACCTGTCACAATATCCTGATACCTATACGTCCTGATATTCAATACTACCAAATGTCGGTCTACCTAACCCTTTATGCGAAGCGTCGTTGGAAGCACAAAGTCTTTTTTTTTCCATTAAGCAATGCCAGCTCTTGGTCATTACCAATTCCACCTTTTAGCTCCAGGAAGATTTTCTCACATTTTTCTCTTTAACTGCTGATCGTATTACTTGATCTATTATAATTCCTCATCGGAATAAACTTAAGGTACTACTATAATCCATTCAAAGAGAAGAAGGAATTTAATATTCCTCTAAATCACATGGATCTAACGTTTCTGGTTCATCATTTAACTGAGTTGAATTAACTCTATACTCAGTCTCTGGCATTAGTCTCATTACGAGTTCATCTTGACTCACTGGTCTTATCTTCCGGTAGGTTCTGAGATCATTGTCTTGCTTACTACTTCCTTATATAATTTTACTCAATCATGATGTCACTTCCCAATGTCTTTACTTTCTACTGATTCATTCATGAACATTTCCCTGAATAAAACCACCTCATTAACCTCACTTTGGTTTCGTAAATTATAACCTATGACATCTGCCTTCTCGTGGCAAATTATTACTGACAGTATTCATACTGATTCATTTATCAAATGATATGGCACTTACTGCCTCATTCTCAACTATTCCTAGGGACTCTGCTCCTCGTCCTATATCGCGGTCTTTGATAATCATACATCCCTCTAGCTCTTTCTTTGTTAAGATTAAAATCTCTAAGGATTCTCATCTATTTCCATATAAGATCTCAAGTAATTCTTCCAATCCTTCTTTCTTGCTGGTACTACATCTGGTAGTCCGGCTATGAATTCAACATGCATCTTCAGATCTCTTAATAATATCTCGGTTCTTTATACTCACTTTTCTGAGCACCATATCTTAATCGTCACAGTCATTCTGGCTGCGACCCTCATTACCCAAGGGTAAGCTCCATATCGTAACAGGATTTTCCTTATCTGCTGGAACCTCTTCCGGGTCTCCAGTAGGGTACTCCATCGAATTACCCGCTGATCTTCAGCATATAAAACATCATCGCGCTGTTGCTCGTATGCCTCAAGGTCAGTCGCCTTACTCGTCGATACGATATCGAGCTAAGTTACTATCATTATACTTACGAGTTCCCATAAGGGTTTTATATGTCATCACTACATTAAGTAGTCCGACTATGAACTTGGCAAGAGTTCTTATTATCTTATTGAATTTATTGTTTTAACGTCACCTCATCTCTGGGGTTTATAACGTACGCTCTGATACCACTTCTGTAACACCCCCAGATCCGGGGTCCGGGATCCGGTGGTTACGGTTTCCAATTCTGTCCACAACAATTGAACTTTCCTTAACATAAAATAAATTACGTCTCTATAACCCAACACAACAATATAAAATACACCCGTTATAGTCCCAGAGATGAAATCAGAGTAACAATCAAAGTTTTATTAATCACATTATGAGTTCTTACAATCCAAAAGAATTTCAATATAAATACATACTCTTTGCCATCCATTTACATAAGTCATATTAGACCATATTCTTGGTACCGAAAGAATAAGTATACTCTACCAATAGCTTCTTCTTCAGCTCTGGTAGTCTCATCGTCCTCGCCCGCGTCGAGTGCGCCTTGTGTGAGTCATCTGGTCTAGCTGTTGTTGTGATATAATAATAAAGCAAGGGTGAGCAATAGCCCACCAACAATAATATATAACTGAACGATAATACAGAACAGTTCAAAAGTATTTTTCAAACTATATGCCATGCATTTACGGAAATGATGCCAGTATAATATGAACGATGAAGTTACAAGGTAACTTAAAGTATTTGTTTGTAGAAATATCTGCTACATCAAAAGTAAGCGATATATTCTCATTGTTATTAAGAAGAGGAACTTGCATGAAAAGGTTGCAATTCCAGTTATGAACATTTTTCCAGCTGTGCCAACAGTAATCATGTTGCAGGAAATAAATAAGTTTGGATGATGAACCAATGATGGAGTATTCACCGCGCCCGCTATTCCAATCTTGATGATCAGTCGAGATCGTACAGCTCAAATTTAGATTTACTACCGGTAGAAGGAAGAACTGACGGCTTTACTTGTCTACCGCCTTACTAGCTCTCCCCGGCCAACGGTTGGGCCAAAGGGGATGGACCGGCGCTACTCGGCCTCTTACACGACTCCTAGTTCAAATAGAATTCATGATTCTGAATGTAACGTTTGTCCCCCTTTCCCCAAGTATAATACTTGTTGATAAGACTCTACAAGGTAGTCGTATCTAGTTGGAAAGGAAAATTCACCAATAACTTCCAAGCTATTGCTTGGTAACGAATATCAACTTGTTCCAACAATCTTACCCCTCGAAAGATGAGAAGGTAACCAACGACTTAATAAGTCAATAGCACCCGAGTTGCGAGTGAAGAGAATACTTTATGACCGGGAAGTCGACAAGATAATTAACATTTTCCAAGTAAGGTTCCCTTATTATTAGGGAGATAGACTCAAAGAAGAATGATGTCTGAGAACCTTTCTTGATATAAGATTAATAATAATATGACTCCGAAATATTTTTCGTAATAATCGAAGAAGATAAACCTTATTGAGGTTATTCTAAGTATGGAATAAATATTCAGAGAATATTTATTGAATTAAAAATATTTTACAGAATCTTTAGGAATATGAAAGAATATCTTAAATCAGAGTATTTCTCAAAATAATCCCTGAAGAAATATCAGGAGAATATTTATTGAATAAATAAATATTTAAATGAATATTCAAAACAATATTCCTTAATTAATAAGACTTGAAAAGAATATTTAAGGTAATATTCATAATTAATTAGGAATTTAAATGAATATTCAAAAGTAATATTCATTTAATGAATAATATCCTAAATGAATATCAAGTAATATTCATTTAGTAATCCAAGCCTTAAGGAATATTCGAGATAATATTCGATAATTAAATCAAGCTTCAGATGAATATTAAAATAATATTCATCAAGTATTTAATATCTTAAATGAATATTCAAAAGTAGTATTTATTTAATAAAATAATATTCTAAAAGAATATCCAAATAATATTCATTTAGTAGTCTCATCTTTAGAAGAATATTCGAAATAATAATCGATAATCAATTCGACTCTGAATGAATATTGACAAATATTATTCGTCGAATGATTACGTTCAAATAATTATTTGAAGTAAGGATCATTAAATAAATAATCCCGAACGAATATTCAAATAATATTCGTTGCCTGAATAATGGAAAATATTTACTTAAATATTTTCCTTCGAGGTAATCTCGATATATCAAGAAATATTGACTCCCGGTCTATAATGATGAATAAGATGTATACGCCCTTCTATGAGGGTCTTACAATAATCCGGCATATAACTGATACGATAGCTATCTAATTTATAAGCCAATAACAATCAAGGAACAAGCATAGTGATATAACTTTGAAAGCAAGCATGCATGTTATGGCATATGTATATCAGAAAACATATATATATTTATTCAATCACAACAACAGCCTAAAGAAGGGAATTGAAACTTGCCTGGTTGTCGAGTACGGTAAGGGGTAGTGGTAGCGGGTCCCGGTTCAGCTTGGTGATCTATAAATAGCCAAGGCATTCGGGATTAATCACTTAACATATTAAAAGTTAAGTTATATTTAAATCGAAACACGTTCTCGAGTTATCTCGTTATACCCCTTTTAGTGGATTACTTATTATCACTGATCCGACCCGACATTCGTTCGTTAATTCGACATGTCACTGCACTTATACTTGGGACATACTTAAGTCATATGAGTTCTAAGGTTGATCGTTACGAACCAATATTATACTCCGAGTTTTATCGCCCGTTTTCTAAGTGTTTTACCGAAGTTATAAAAGAGTCGTCTTTTAGGGGTTCGTTCGCGTTTAACCTTGACTCGAACATTTTTAATAAATCGAAAAATGCTCTTTTTGACATACGGTTTTCTTTCACGCCTTCCTTCTTACCCCTAGTATTTATTTACCAAGATTCGCCATGACGTTACATAGCTTACGAGGGTTCAATTTCGGTTACGAACTTTCGTTTATGGATTCGAACTACTTTTAGTAATTTGGTCATAAATCCTAAACCGTAAGTCCGTTTCACGTGATCTTTATATCAAAACGAAGCTTAGAACATTACCTATCCTATCATGGCAGATAAGGTCTCTGGACAGTAGGGGTTCGACACGGAAAATGGCATACAAAACATGGTATTGTAAAATCGGGCATTATAACGGCTGTAAATCGAATATCTACCAATTTCGGATCTTCCCATAAACATAGTATCCAACCCAAACAACATATACATGACTTCTATACATGAACTGAGGCCAAGCAATGCCTTTCCGTTCATCTAGCTATTTACATCATTAATCCAAAATCCATACATAATCATGCTTATAATCTTAACATAACCATAACTAAGTTATAACTATCATAAACATGCTTAAATCTCAAACAAGGGTTAGGGTTTCAAGAGCTTTATACCTTCCTTAGATAGTGATATAGCCTTACTAAGACTTGTATGGTCCTTAGGAGTGATTATGCTTGCTAGATCAACCATGAAAAATCAAGAAAACAAAGTTAGTACATGATGAACACTATTCACCCTCCTCTTGTTTGATTTTTTTGAAAATGGAAAAGGATGAGTTTGAAGCTAAGATTTTGAGGAGATAAGTTTTATGAAATATAAGTCTCACCTTAAAAATTTCAAGAACAAACAATGGTGGGAAGGTGGAGTTTGGATTTGGAATTTAAGGGTAAGGCCGAATGGTTTTGAAATGGGGGGGGAGAGAGTTGCTTGGTTCTTTTGATTTTTTTGTGTTTTAATCTCATCCACTCTCATCCACTTACAACATAATATCTAGCAAAAGTCCCTTTATTAAAGTGATGAGGTGTTGGATGATGAAATGGCAAGACATGTGTTGGTTTTATGGTGGTTAGAGCTTAACTAGGTAGTTACTTACTAAGTACTTAGTTCTTCCTCTAAGGTGCTAGTTCCTTGCCTCTAGTTTAGTTACTGGATATTTATACTAGTAGCTTGCACAAGACTCTTGCTTCCTCTGCTTGTTTCTGTGTCCGGTTATTACCCGTTTCGATTGATCGTTCGTGAGAATATTTCACGGATTTCTAATTAGGGTTTACCGGGAATCCTCTTTAATATTAATACTTTCATTCTCCCTCTTTCATTCTAACTTTCCAATTTATATTCCTTAAATCCATTCGTTAAATACTTAAGGCTATCAGTGTCCAGGGAACTCTCGGAGAAAATAAAAGTGCGGTTTTTCAGAATCCGACAGCTTTTACATACACTTATTTTCCCCCTGGATCACTAATACGAACTCGGAAATCCGTTCTGAATACTTCTATATAGTGTCGTCTCATATTATTATATACTCCCACCAAAACACTATTCATTCTGTATTCTTTACTTGTTCTCTTAGGGTTGTATAATTGTCCGTATACTCTTTCGATCGTTCCTTAACCTTTTTACGGAACTATTGGATTAATCGTTATCGATCTGGATGACATGAGAGTATTCTCTTGCTTGAAGTTGCCATATATTAATCCCTTAGAAGATAGATTATTCTTACCTATGTTGTCACCCTTTAGCATTCTTCAAGACATAAACATAATAAGGTCGAATTCCATTCATTCTTTCCAAATATCAATAATTACATTGTAGCCATAACCACTCCTCAGTGGTTTCCTACCTTCATTCTTAAATCAAATATAATAACATCCCAAAATATCAAATCCTCAAAGTTAATATCTCAATTCTTGGATTATAATAATATTAATCCACTGTCCGGTCAAATATTATACCGAAAAGAATTTGGAATTTCTGAATTCCGATCGTCTCTGCATTCACTTATTTCCTCAGCGTATTACTAATATGACTTCGAAACATCCATACCACGTCCCGTACATAGGGTGGAGTGAAAAGTTTTCCAACTTACCAAATCACTATTCATCCACCAAATTACTATGCACGTACAGGAAACACTATGCACGTATGGGAAATACTATGCACGTATGGGAAACACTATGCACGTACTCATTTCCCTTCAAGGATCCATTAGCTCCTTCCTGGATGGTAGATTATTCTTATCTAGGTCCTCAACCATGGAATTACTCTATTCTGACAATATACCAATGCATCAGGATCATTGTCCAAAGCAATATCCATTCATTACAATCATTGTTCTTTGAAACCACCGTTCATTAGAGCTGGTGACCTTGTTGTCGGAATCATTGTTCCTCATTTTATCATTACTTAATAAAAAGTTTTAATTATATCCAAAATTTGGGGTTCTTACACACTACCCCTACTCATACTCAATTACCAGGCAAGTTTCAACTCTCCCTTTTTAGGCTGTTGTTGTGAATATATATGCTTTCTGTTATACATATGCCATAGCATGCATGCCTACTTTCAAGTCATATTGATATACTTGTTCCTTGAGTGTTCTTTGGCTTATAAGTAGATAGATAATATATCGATTATAAGCCGGATGTTGTTAAGACCCTTAGAGAAGGGCATATGAATCCTATTTGTTGAATATAGACCGGGAGTCAGTACTTCTTGATATATCGTAATTACTTTCGAGGGAAATATTTAAGTAAATAATTTCCATTATTTGGTTGACGAATATTAGTTGAATATTCGTCCGAGATTATTTAATTAACGATAATTACTTCAAATAATTATTTGAACGTTATCTATTCAATGAATATTATTTTTCAATATTCATTCAAAGTCGATTCATCTATCGAATATTATTTCAAATATTTCTGTAAAATCTTCGATTATTAAATAAATATCATTCGGACATTCATTTAGAACATCATGTATTAAGTGAATATTATTCTCGAATATTCATTTAAGGTTTGATTTATTAAATGAATATCACTTGGATATTCATTTAAATCATTAATTATTAAATGAATATTAATTTTGAATATTAATTTGAAGTCTTATTTACTTAACGAATATTATTCCAAACATTCCTTTCAAAATTATTTATTAAATGAATATTATTTTAATATTCATTTAAGTAATTATTTATTCAATAAATATTTTCTTCATATTCCTTCATGGATTATTTTGAGAAATACTCTGATTAAAAATATTCTTTCATTCATTAAATACTTCCGACTCAATAAATATTCTATTAATATTTATTCAATACTTGGAAACAACTTCAATGTTGTTTATTCTTCTTCAAATATTATCTTCGACCTTCGATCATTCTGAAAATTCTTCGGAGTCATACGATTAACATTATATTAAGAAAGGTCCTCAAGATTCCATTCTTCACTCGAATCTATCTATTAAATTATAAGGGAACCTTACTGAAAAAGGTTATTTATCTTGTTGACTTCCCAGTCATAATTTATCCTTTTCACTCGCAACTTGGTTGCTATGGACTCATTAAGTCTGTGTGTACCTTCTCATCATTCGAGGGGTAAGATTGTTGGAACAAGTTGATACCCATTAACAAGCAAAAGCTTGGGAAATGTTGGTGAATTTTCCTTTCCAACTAGATACGACTACTTTGTGGAGTCTTATCAACAAGTATTTCACTTGGGGAAGGGAGGACAAACTCTACGTTTCAATGCTGTGGATTTATTCGAACTAGGAGTCGTGTGTAAGAGGCCGAGTCGCGCGGTCCATCACAAGGCCTAACCATTGGCCAGGGAGTACTATTAAAGGCAATCGACAAATGGAGCCGACAGTTCTTCCTTCTACCGGTATTAAACTATATTGGGCTGTACCATCCCCGACTGATCATCAGGGAGTGGGACAGCTGGCGCGTGATAACTCCAGTATTGGTTCATCTCCCAAATTGGGAATTCCCTGCAACATGTATCGAAGAGACTTCTTTCAGGTTGACGGTGTCTTCCGCAACACGTATCGAAGAGACTTCTTTCAGGTTGTAGAACTTCGTAAAATGTTAATAACTGGAATTGCAATATTTTCCTTGCAAGTTCCTCTTAATATGATAAATGATGATATCTTGCTTATTTTGACTTAGCAGATATTTCCACAAAATAAACACTTTAAGATACCTTGTAACTTCATCCTTTATATTATACTGGCACTAACTTCGTTAATGCATGGCATATGGAAATAATGATACTTCGAACTGTTATATAATATCACTGTCCTATTATATTATTATTGGTGGGCTATTGCTCACCCTTGCTTATTTATCATGTCACAACAACAGCTAGGACAGATGGCTCTCGTCTGGCGCACTCGGCGCAAGCGGGTTACCCGACCCACCGGACTCCCCGCAGAGATGCTAGCCGCCATTGCTGAGGTAGCATAGTTAGACAGCTTTTGTTTCCTGTTTAACTATATGTATAATTAATGTAATCAACGACAAAACTTTTAAACTTATGATGTTATCCTTTTGGACTGTAATAAGTTTTATTCGCAAACCCTTCTATGTAAGACTTATTTCAATTTCATCTCTGGGACTATAACTGTGTGTGTGTGAGTGGATATTATTGTGGGGTCATAGCATGCTACTTATTGATCTTGGACTCAAGTAGAGTATTATGTATGAGTTATGAGACCGTAACGACCCGATCCCTGACCCCGGATCTGGGGGTGTTACATTCCTTGACATATTTTTCTTGGCAAATGAAGATGCCATCAACCTTTTGATGAATTTGTAAACCTAGGAAAAATGATAGTTCTCCCATCATACTCATCTCATATTTGTTCCTTATAAGAGATGAAAACTTTTCACACAGCTTCTCATTTGTAGAACCAAAGATTATGTCATCAACATAGATCTGCACCAGAATGATGTCTTTGCCATGATGCTTGTAGAACAGTGTCTTATCCACAACACCTCTTACAAATTGATTCTCCAGCAAAAAGGTAGAGAGAGTATCATACCAAGCTCTAGGGGCTTGCTTCAATCCATAAAGTGCTTTGAACAGTTTGTAGACAAAGTCATACAATTCAGCATTTTCAAATCCAGGTGGTTGTTCAACGTACACTTCCTCCTCTAGCTCTCCATTGAGAAAAGCACTTTTGACATCCATTTGGAACACTTTGAAGTTGCAGTGTGCAGCACAGGCTAGAAAAATTCTTATGGCTTCAAGTCTGGCAACAGGTGAAAATGTTTCATCATAGTCTATTCCTTCCTGTTGACAGTATCCTTTGGCCACTAGTCTTGCTTTGTTCCTTGTCACATTTCCACCTTCATCCAGTTTGTTTCTGAAGACTTACTTTGTGTCAACAACTGATTTCCCTTTAGGTCTAGGGACCAGCTTTCATACATTGTTCCTCTCAAATTGGTTGAGCTCTTCTTGCATGGCTATCACCCAATCTGAATCCAACAATGCTTCATCGATTGACTTTGGATCAGTTTGAGATAGAAAGCAAGAGAACATGCTGTCAACAGAAACATTTCTCCTTGTCCTTATACCAGTAGTGGGATCACCAATGATTAGATTGCTGGTGTGATCTCTATTCCACTTAGTGGTTCTAGGCAAGCTTCTTTCTTGATCTGCTTGATCAGTTCCTCTTTGAGGAGTTGATTCTCTACCATTGATGGTTTCTCATTCATGTTCTTCAACATCTCCAGACTCATTCTCATTCTGATGATTTGGAGTTATTTTTTGAGACTGAGCTGAGGTTTTAGTAACATCATTGGTGTTGACCGCATCTCTTCCAAACTCAGTGGACTGAGTGCAAGTAGGTTCATCAGCAACAACTTCTTCTTCCTCCAAGCAACCTTGATTTTCAAATCTAAGAGGCTTCATTTGACCATCCTCTTGTAATCCAGGGAACTTGGTTTCATCAAATATGACATTTACACTTTCTTCAATGACTTTGTGATCAATGACATAGACTCTGTACGCAGTCCTTTCCAATCCATATCCCATGAAAATGCCTTCATAAGCTTTAGCATCAAACTTTCCTTTCCTTTCATGGTTGTCAATCATCATGAAACACTTACTCCCAAATACATGAAAATATTTGACAGTTGGTTTCTTTCCTGTTAACAGATAGTAAGGAGTGTTTCCATGAGTCTTGTTGATCAAGGTTCTGTTCTGTGTGTAGCAAGCTGTACTAATAGCTTCTACCCAGAAATATGTTGGTAATTTAGAATCATTCAACATATTTCTCGCAGCTTCAATGAGAGTTCTATTCTTCCTTTCTACAACTCCATTTTGTTGTGGTGTCCTGGCAGTGGAGAATTGTTGGAAAATGCCTTCTTCCTTGCAGAAGTTTCCTAATGTGGCATTTCTGAACTCAGTACCATTATCACTTCTTAGATATTGAATTTTTGCATTCGGGGTTCTATCAAGAACTCTTATGTGATCAATGATTTCTTGAGCAGCTTCATCCTTTGTCTCTAAGAACTTTACCCAAGTGTACCTCGAGTAATCATCCACCATTACCAGGGCATATCTCTTTCTTGCAAGAGATTGAACATTTACTGGACCAAACAAATCCATATGAATTAGTTTGAGTGGCTCAGTGTTGGTATTCACTTGATTTGACTTGTGCATTGATCTTTTCAATTTACCCATTTGATAATCCTCGCACAATCCTTCTTAACAGAATTCCTGTTAAGGTAGTCCCCTCACCAAATCCTTCTTCATCAGAATATTCATATTCTTGATATTGAGATGGGAGAGCTTCTTGTGCCAAATCATGATTTCACCAACTGATGCTTTACTGTAAAAACAGTAAGCCTTGCCTTTCTTCACAGAATTTAAGTCTGCAACAAACAAGCTTCCTTTCCTAACTCCTTTCAAGGAGAGGCTTCCATCCTTCTTGTGATAGATATTGCAAACCATCATATCAAAGTCAACCTTGAATCACCTGTCACTGAACTGACTGACACTGAGTAGGTTATGCTTCAATCCATCTACAAGAGCAATGTCTTCAATGAAAACATTTCCAATTTTCAAACAGCCATATCCCACAGTGTAACCTTTGTTATTGTCTCCAAAAGTTATGATTGGGGCGGCTTTCTCCACAAAATATGATAGCAGGGCTATATCACCTGTCATGTGTCTAGAACATCCACTATCGATGATCCACATGACTTGCTTATGCTTTTTGCCTTGCAAAACAGATGATTTTAATTTGCATCTGGTACCCAAACTCTGTTGGGTCCTGCAGTTACAACATTATTATTCATATCATTCTGTTTCACATTTGAATCAACACTAGAATCCTCATGTTTGACTTCTTTCACAGTCCACTTAGTCTTAGAGTTAGACTTGGTCTTTCTCTTGGTGGATGTTGCCTTTTTACCAACATAGGCAAGCTTAGAAGTATCAGCAGTTTGCATATAGGAACATCTTTCAGTAGACAGAATAGGCAAATTGAAACAAGTACTCATAACAACAATCTTGCATGGCATACGGTCAATATTATTACAGACATCCACTTCTCTTTGCATGATTGGGGTTCTATGTAAGTTACCACTAACATTGGTCGCATTAACCTTGTTCATGTTGGGTTTCTTACAAACAAATGTTAAATTTTGAGATGAGCCACAATTATTGCAAAGCTTCCTAGGAGCATCTTTAACATGAGCATAGCCATTCTTCTTGTCAATTCCTAACTTGCCATTTCTATTCTTAGGCTTGTAGGCATTTGTCTTGACAGTATGTTCTGAAGTTGCTGTCGAGCTACCTTTGACAGTACATTTCTTTCCCTCTGTCTTAATAGTAGGTTTGAAAGTTGATGTCTTGGGTTCTCTCTTGACAGTATCTTTTGAAGTTTCTGTCATATCCTTGTTGACATCTACTTTAAAACATTCTGTCTGATTGCTTGGCAAAGTTTCTATCACGGGAGACTTCACAGTATCTTTCCCTTCATCTAGTGTGCTGTCAATGCACTCATCCTCATCAAGAAGCTCTTGTTTGATGAATAAGGAGGTTTCATCAAAATCAGCTTGAAGATTTTTGAAAATCGGTTTGTTAACTCTTTTGAGAATATGAGGTTTGACAACATCACTATCATCAAGAGCAATTGCCTTTCCATGCCTCCTACCATACTCGAAGCCTATACCTACCTTTTGATTCTCAATGTGATTATCATGATATTCCTGGACTAACTTAGAAGAGTTTCTAAATGCTTTGAGTTTGAACTCATTTTCTGCAATTTGATTCCTGAGAAATTCTTCTATTTCCTTAGCACATACAATATCATTTTTCAATCTAGTATTCTCTTGAGCTAACGAACCTAGAGGACTGGTTCGAAGCAATAATATTTCATTTTCAAATTTGAGAGTTTCATTCTGTTTAGTTAACTTAGCAATTTCTTCGTGAGCAGAAGATAAACTAACATGAATGTTAAACATCTCAGCACTTAAATCTTCAATGGTATGCTTGTATTCAGTTTTAGACATATCAAGTAAGACTAGAGATGGTACCTGAGTTGAGGAACTAGAAGCTTCATCATCAGATTTAGCCATGAAGGCCAAGTTTACAAACTCTTCTTCTTCCTCATCTTTAGAATCATCCCAGAATTTCCCTTCAGCCACATAGGCTTTACCTTGATTCCTCTTAAACTAATTTCCAGATCCTTTTTCTTGATTCTGTTTTGGTCTTCTGCATTCAGTAGCAAAATGAATTACCTCATTGTAGTTGTAGCACCTGAACTTCGACCTATCCACCATCCCGGTCTTGTATCCACCTCTCGTGGCACCACCAGTAGCTTTTGAAAAACTCCCCTTGTTGAACTTAGATGTTTAACCATGTGGCTTGTATGACTTGTCCATTCTGAACTTGATGTTCTTGAATCTCTTAGCCATATAAGACATGGTTGGATTATCCATGCTTTCAATCTCTTCAATTGTGTAGAAGTCTTCATCTTCAACGTCTTTGAGCTGCAGAACCACCTTCTCCTCGTCATCCAACACCTCTTCAATCTTCAATGATGGTACTTGTGTTGGTTATGAACTTTGTGAGGATTCACCTGGACAAGCTACTTGTGGTTCATGAGCTACAAGGGCTCCTGACATGTTTGCCAACTTTCCTTTGGTTCCAGTTTGAATAGCTCTCTTTTGAAAGAGTTCGAGTTCGTATGATTTGAGCACACTATAAAGAGTTTCTAGAGAGACATCGCTCAAGTTTCTTCCTTCTCTTATGGCCGTGACTTTGTGCTCAAGATGCTCAGGGAGAGTGAGCAGAAATTTGATGTTGATCTCCTTTCTATCATAGAACTTCCAATGAATTTGTAACTCAACTATTAGCTTACTGAACCTTTCAAACATGTGTGTGAGTTCTTCGCTTGGCTTGGCCATGAAGGCTTCATATTGTGATACAAGGATTTGCCTTTGATTTTCTCGGACCTCTTCACTTCCTTCACACAGCAGCTCTATCTTACTCCACATCTCTTTTGCAGATGAACATCCCATGACATTACCACACATGGCTTTGTCTAATTTGAGAGAGTCGAGCAAGATAAGTTGTAAGTAGTCATCCAAGGCTACTTTCTCCTTTTCGGTCTCTGTGTATTCTAAAGGCCTCTTGGCAACCCAATGGGTTGGAGTGACTTCGTCATTTACAATAGCAGCAGCTACTTCCTTTTGAGGAATGAAGGGGCTGTTCTCAAGTATTCCCAAATATAGTGGATGGGTAGCTTCGATAAATAACAAGATCTTTCTTTTCCAGAAATTGTAGTTCTCTTTATCAAAGATTGGAATCTTGATACCACTTGACTTCTGAACACTCGTCATGATCTTCAGATTTGTATATCAATCTGTTGCTCTGATACCAGTTGTTGGTCCCGGAGTATATTGCAGAAGGGGGGGTTGAATGCAATATAGATAATTTCAAATCTTTAGCTAAACAACAATGATAAAAATTGTAAACTACACAAGAATTGAAAACACAAGTAGTAATTCAAGATGTTCTCACAAAATAAATATTTTATTTATTTTGTAAAGTGTTGCTACAACCTCGAGAAAAATGGTTTTCTCAAGCTTCGACTTCTTGTGAGAATCCCTACAGAAAGAATGAGAGATGTGTCTCTATATAGACTAATTTTTCTTTTGTATCTCAATCACATGGGTCGCGGAGCTGTTGTCGTTTTCAAGTGACAGCTCCTCATAATTTGCCCACACATGTGACCTTTCCTAAAATGCCATACAAATAGAGTTATCCTTAAGCATAAGGCATTCTGGGTTCTTCCCAAAATTAGCTATAACAATTCTAGTAGATGCAGACTTGTCATACTCTTTGAATTATCGAGCCTCGTCTTGTGATCTCTCAAACTTCTATCATAGTCTTGCCGGTCTGCTACAATCTTTGACGAATTGTAACAAATCTGTTTCTCGAACATCTAAACTGTCACGGGGGTTTGACTGAGATAATATCCCCAAATCAAATAATTCAGTGAGATAGTAACCCTTGCCGCCAAGTTTGCTGTCATAGGAATATTCAGTAGTTAACAGTATGAGCTCCTGCCAATGTTGCTGTCGGAACTCCAAACTTGCTGTCAAGTGTGAGAATGTTGTTGTCCCCTGCTTCAGCCAATGTTGCTGTAAAATGAAACTTGCTGTCGTGACCTTGTAACATGCAGTCTTCTTGTAACGTTACCATCAATGTATTGACAGTAACTTCATTATTGTTGTCAAACTGATGTATTCTCTTGAGGCTTGAACATATCAATGAACTTCTTCCAAGATACATACTTTGTAACACCCCCAGATCCGGGGTCCGGGATCCGGTCGTTACGGTCTCCATTACTGTTCACAATACTTGAACTTACTTCAACTCAAAATAAATTACATCTTTATGACCCAACACAACAATATAAAACACACCCGTTATAGTCCCAGAGATGAAATCAGAGTAACTACCAAATTTTATTAAGCACAATATGAGTTTCTTACAATCCAAAAGAAGTTCAATATGAATAATACTCTTTGCCATCCATTTGCATAAGTCATACTAGACCATATACTTGGTACTGAAAGAATAAATCTATCCTACCAATAGCTTTCTCTTCGGCTCTGGTAGTCTCATCGTCCTCGCCAGCGTCGAGTGCGCCTTGTGCGAGTCATCTGTTCTAGCTGTTGTTGTGATATAATAATAAAGCTAGGGTGAGCAATAGCCCACCAACAATAATATTTAACTGAACGATAATATATAACAGTTCAAAAATATCTTTCAAACCATATGCCATGCATTTACGGAAATGATGCCAGTATAATATGAACGATGAAGTTGCAAGGTAACTCAAAATGTAAATATATGTGGGAATATCTGCTATGTCGAAAATAAGCAAGATATTTTCATTTATCATATAAAGAGGAACTTGCAAGGAAAATAATGCAATTCCAGTTATTAACATTTTTCGAAGTCCTACAACCTGAAAGAAGTCTCTTCGATACGTGTTGCGGAAGACACCGTCAACCTGAAAGAAGTCTCTTCGATACGTGTTGCAGGGAATTCCCAATTTGGGAGATGAACCAATACTGGAGTTATCGCGCGCCAGCTGTCCCACTCCCTGATCATCAGTCGGGGATGGTACAGCCCAATATAGTTTACTACCGGTAGAAGGAAGAACTGACGGCTCCACTTGTCGATTGCCTTTAATAGTAACTCCCTGGCCAATGGTTAGGCCTTGTGATGGACCGCGCGACTCGGCCTCTTACACACGACTCCTAGTTCGAATAAATCCACAACATTGAAACGTAGAGTTTGTCCTCCCTTCCCCAAGTGAAATACTTGTTGATAAGACTCCACAAAGTAGTCGTACCTAGTTGGAAAGGAAAATTCACCAACATTTCCCAAGCTTTTGCTTGTTAATGGATATCAACTTGTTCCAACAATCTTACCCCTCGAATGATGAGAAGGTACACACAGACTTAATGAGTCCATAGCAACCAAGTTGCGAGTGAAAAGGATAAATTATGAGATTTATGACCGGGAAGTCTACAAGATAAATAACATTGCTCAAGTAGGTTCCCCTATAACATGGAAGTTTGAGCGAGCATTTAAATCCTTTAAGATAGATTTAAATGAAAAAAATAAGGAGTTGGAACCTTTCCTTGATAAGATAGTCGTAAAAAGACTCCGAAATATTTTACATAATAACTGGAGGTGAAAGATAATCTCTGAATAATATAAATCATTTTAAAAAGAATTTAAAAGAATTAAATAAATATTCCAAGAATATTCATTATCTCAATAATAATTACGGAATATCATTAAATCATAATATTGCTCGTAAGTAATCCTCGAATGAATATATAGAATTATTTGCTAAATAAAACCCTCCTTAAATGAATATTCAAAATAATATTCAGTAAATAATTAAACTCCAATAAATATTTAAAATAATATTCAATAAATAAATCAAACCTTAAATGAATATTTGAAAATAATATTCATTTAATATTTAATCTTCTAAATGAATATCCAAATAACATTCATTTAATAAATAATCTTCTAAATGAATATCCAAATAATATTCATTTAGTAATTAATCTTCTAAATGAATATCCAAATAATATTCATTTAGTAATCAAAACTTTAAAGGAATAATCGAAATAATATTCCTTAAGTAGATAGAACTTCCAATGAATATTTTGAAATAATATTCATCAAGTACATAAAACTTTAAATGAATATTCGAAACTAACATTCATTTAATATCTCTCGACTGAGATAATACTCGAATAACATTCCTCGAAATATTTCCAAGTAATTGATACTTTATGGAATATAAATAACATTTAACAATAACATTCCTCAGGTAAATAATAATCTGTCGTTGGAATCCCTCCGGGTTTCCACGACTATCTATATCTCAAAATACCGACTCCCGGTCTATATTTAGAATGAATATCATATGCCCTTCGCTAAGGGTCTTACCAAAACAATCCGGCTTATCATTGATAATTCGTATCTAGTCTATAAGCCAATATCAATTCAGGGAACAAGTATCACAAAAACCAGAGTCACAATATAATTGGAAACAGGCATGCATGCGATGACATATGTAAAACAGAAATCATATACATATATTATCACAACAACAGGTTCAAAGGTTTGAACACTTGCCTGGTAATCGGGTGTGGGTGGAGATAGCGTGTCCTAGGTCTGCTCGATGATCTGTAAATAATCAGAACATTCGAGATTAACCACTTAACACCTTTTAAAAGTCTAGGTATAACTTCACTTAAATCGAAACACGTTTTCGAATTATCTCGTTATACACTTTTTAGTGTAACTCTTTTTATTACTGATACGATCCGACATTTGTTCATTATTACGACATGTCATCGTACCCACACTCGGTATATACTTAAGTCGTATAAGTTCTAAAGTCGGTCGATTACGAACCGAGATTATACTTCGAGTTTTATCGTTCGTTTTCTAAGTGTTTTACCAAAGTTATACTTTTAAGGGGTTCGTTCGCATTTAACCTTGATTCAAACATTTTTATAAAATTGGAAAACGATCTGTTTGACATGTGGTTTTCTCTCATACCTTCCTTATTACCTCTAGTATTTATTTACCAAGATTTTCCACTGAGTAACATGTTTTACGAGGGTTCAATTGAAGTTACGAACTTTTACTTACGGTTTCGAACCAATTTTAGTAATTTGACCATAACTCCTAAACCGTAAGTCGGAATGTTTCGATTCTTGCGCCAAAACGATCTATGGCTCAAGATCTACAAGGGCATGTCATTTATTCATCAAGGCCAGAAAATCATCATAACTTTTATGCACGGTTTTCTAGAGGTTAACGAAAATCGGGCATTACGATGGCTATAAATCGGACGTTTCCAAATTGTTACAACAATCACCAAGCCACACCGGGCATACATGTAACACCCTCACTTACCAACAATAATATTATAAACTCTTATATTCAATTAAACATTGGTATAGGAGAAATTTTAGAAATTTCGGCATGATGTAATCATAAGCCGGACTAATCACCTGTTCAAACAATTAAGTATAACTGAAACAGTCCACAAGCACAAGTCATACTAAACCATAAGAAAATAAAACCATTACAACCCAGACCGCACACAGGTCACTGTATTAAACAACTATCAATAGCTATTACAACCCAGAACTGAATCAAATAATATACAACCCATTAAATAAGATAATCTGCCTACAAATACAGATATAATATAAACCAAGGTATATGTCACTACCCAACCAACCGCCTCGACCCTCTGACTGCCTCGGTGACTACCCCAACCCGACGGGCCACTTCTCCTAGACATCTCCTGGCTTAGCTGAGGAAACAGAATTAGCAAGCAAATGAGCCAAATGCTCAGCAAGTATATATATATAAAATTAAAACATCAACAACTGATATGTCTGCAAGATTGTCTAGAATCAGCAATCAACAATATATATAAGCTCAACTGAAAATTTATCATTTGTCTGAATCATAAACTAGAAGAGGATTGGACTATCATGCATTTTATAATAAAAACAATTATAAGGTTAGGCTGCTGATCAGTCACGCACTAACCCCGGACAAACGCACACAGCAATGTCCTTTAATGGATCCACGGCACACATTGGCCTTAATTATTTCTGACCACGAATCTGGTCCGACCCTTTCGGTCCACATTTTAAAAAAAAACTAACAGTCCAATCCTAACTAAACATTAGGTGTCGGAACAATCGACTACCTCAACTGCCAAACACCCTGGACACTTTCGTTCCAGGTTAATATATCAATTTCACCAAATAAAACAAGGTTGGGTAATCTCTGAATTAAATATCAACAAGTTCGATATGGCAAAAAGGGGTATTGACTTAAGTCAGGTCACAAAAAGGATTAACAAAAACGATATAATCAACCTGGGGTATAACAATTGAATATTCATAATTAATAGAAATTATTAGAGCAAGTATATCCAGGATAAATCAATTACATAAAAATCAAGTTATGATAATCATACTTCGCTGGAAATGTAAGTGAAGCGATTTACTTGAAAGAGGAGTGAAATAATACACTTACAAGGAATGTGGATGTAAATCAAATCATTAATAGCATCAACAACTCAGTGGAATCACTTTTTGGTACAACAATTAAGTATTCGAAAATTCGGGAAATTAACGAAACAATTAGGGCAAGAATAATCTGAATAAGCATATGAATCAGGTTTTATAATCATACTCATTTAAAAGATAATTGAAGCAATTTACTTGCCTTAAATAGAAAATCACAGAATCCGAAGCGTCTTTACGTCCTCAGCTTTAGCCTTTCCTTTATCCACGGGATCTACACACAATATAACACTATTTCAGAATCCTGTTTAATACTCGCTAATCAATATAAACATTCCACTTAGTCTACCCCTGCGAATAGTTCCCTAATTTATGTTTATTTAATCATATCATATCCTTATGTAAGCCACAGACAAAGTACTTAACCAAATAGTCACGTTAACACACACTACGTAGATTTTAAAATATGAAGCCCGACTCACAATTCGTATAAGTTAAATAATTATACATACTCGTTTTCAAGAAATGATTTTAATATATTTTAGAAAAATTTTGACGGCATCCCCTTTATACGGGGGACTGCCAGTCGGAATACAGCCGACACAACCAACATAATCATCAATTAACAATTAAATCCATACTTCAAATAACGTTCCAAATTCACATTTCCAATTTACTGAAATCCCAATTCATTATAGATCAAATAATTAATACCAATTTGATAATAAATTACAATTTATTAGGTAATTAATAATAAATATTAAATATTTTTGGCTCAGAAAATAATCATCATCGCCAATTTTATACCCTCGACTCAAATTAAATCACCGTCGAGGGGGCAAAATCCCGAGGGTGCCCAAATTAGGGTTTCCAACTCGGAATTCCACACTTACTATTCGCATAACCAATAATAATAATCGAATTTCATCATAATTAAACAATCAATTCGAATAATTGAAATCAAATATTCGAACAACTGTTTTTCCGTTTCCTGCCAAAACATCAACAATGATCAAGACACAATAGTCGAAACCAAGCACAATCACACAGTAATTAAATCAGGACATTAATCCGAATAATCATAGAATCACAATTGTATCCTCCGAATAAACGAGTAGTCTGGACCAAAACAATTACAAGGTCCCATATTGTATATACGAACAAGCACAATACTAAGAACCAGCGGTAGCAAAACAGGGGAGGAAGGAGATCAATTTACAGCACCACCAAGAAATGATAACAACGAATCTCAGGGATTCAACACCACCACTTGCACATACTCACTCACACAGTACACACACACCCCTTGTTTACACACGCACGCACGCACCACGGACACACACACACTACCTTTGTAAAACACACACCCTTTTACCAGCACATACACTCGGCACAACTTCGCCACTCACGGCCACACAACACAGATGCAACGCAGCGCACAGAGGGAGGAAACACAGGGGAAAGGAGAGGGTTTATGCCCGAGAGAGACAGATGAGAGGAACGAGAGAGATTTAAAGAGAGGTAGAGAGATTTTAAAGCAATGAATCGAGAAGACTCGAGAGATTTTGAGAGATATGGTCTGAACAAAGTAACTCAGTCCAATTAGGAAAGTAATCTAGGGATTTAAGTAGTTATAATTTGGGGAAAAAGAATCTAGAAACATTTTGTGAATTCTTTAAAGAACTATAAATCAATTTGTAAAATCACAATTAAATACGAATGGATGAAATATTACATTTTTAAAATTTAAAAATGAAAAATGTAAAATTACGATCACCCACATATTTTTAAAATATTTTTAGGATTTAAAACGAATTAAATACGAATTTTACAAGATTAAATCCTTAAATTGAAAAATAATTCATAAAATCATTTTAAAATCCTTGAAACCCAAAAATAATTCGCCAAATATTTTTAAAAGCCATGTAAACTAATAAAATCAATAATGAAAAAGATTTCAGGATTTCTGCTAATCCCGAGAATTTTATAAAATTCAAAGAAGGTAATTATAACACAAATAAATAGGAAATAAATTCCCAAAAATATAATTAAAATAGTCGGGCTTACATAACACATATAAAATATCTATCTGACCTCCAATTAATATTCCAGAAATATAATACTTCCTCAACCAATTCACACACCACATAATTCACAATTAATAATAAAATAAATAACTCTTAATAATTAAATATTCTGAAATTTCTAAGGCGTTATAATACATACATCTTATACACATGATTCTCATCTCAACAGGTCCAGAAATATCATACTTCACCATCATATTCATTATATCTCTTAGATCAATAAAGCTAATTACATAATCATGCTTATAATACACCATTTCATAACTAATCTCAAAATCATCCAATAATCATCAAAACTTAAACTAAGAGCTAGGGTTTCTTGAGATGATTACCTTCCTTGGAGTAGGTACTAGCCTTACTAAGCTTGATCTAGTCCTTGTATAGCCTTAACAAAGCTTGGATCAACCAAAGAAAACAAGAAATCAAAGATTAGTTCTTGGAAGTTACTATTCATCCTAAACTTTGTAAAAATCATAGAAAATTGAAAAATAAGAATTTAGCTCTCAAATTTTTACAACATCTTGGGCTCTTCATAAGCTTTGTGTTTGAGTCCTAGATCATCAGATTTGAAGCTTCCTAGCTAGGGTTTTGAGGCCTCTTTTTCCATTGGACAGAAACTGGGCAGATTTGTTTCCCCAACTTTGAGCATGGATTTGACTAGGCTATTCTACTTTCTTGGCCATGAAATTTTGAGAGAATATTACCCATGGAGTGGAGAGGCTATGGTTATAATTTGTTGATTTTATCATGGACAGAAATGGAGATATGAATTTTTCTTTCCTTGATGTTCCTGCTGGGCAGTTTGAGAGAAAGTGATGAAGTTTGTTGTTTTTCCTTTTTTGCTTGCTTGGTTTCTTGCATAAGGTTAATAATTGAGATAATATCTTGCTAAAGCTACTTTATTAAAGTGCTTTGGTCATTGCATGCATCACCTAGAGCCATGTGTCTTGATCTTGTGGTGTAGATGATGTAATCTTGTAACTAGTTTGGTTTGGTTGCTAATGATGCTAGTTACTTGGTGACTAACTTAGTTACTTGGTCTTACCCACTTGCACATACTTGCATCTTGGCTCTCCGCTTATTTCTTTGTCCGGTTATTGCTCAATTACATTGATCGTTCGGTGGAATAACTCAAGTATCTCTTGTTAGGGTTTTAATGGAAACCTTCTTAATATTTATACTACTATTCTCAATCCTCCTTTATAATCCTTGTATTTAAATTCATCAATCCTTTTAATAAATTCTTAAGTCTTTCAGTGTCCAGGGAAATCTCGGAGAAAATGAAAGTGTTATTTTTCAGAATCCGACAGCTTTTACATACAATTATTTTCCCCCTGGATCACTAATACGAACTCAGAAATCCGTTCTGAATACTTCTACATAGCGTCGTCTAATAATATTCTCATTTCCACTAAAAACACTATTCACTTTTTATTCTCTTATTATTCTTTTAGGGTTATATAGATGTCCCGGTTCTCTTTCGATCATTCCTTAACCCTTTTTCGGAACCGCTGGACTGATAACAGATATCGATTTGGATGACATAAGAATAACCTTCCCCCTTGTAATTATCAAATCTTAACTTCCTAGGAGATAGATAATTCTTATCTAGATTGTCAACCAATAGCATTATTCATGACACATAAGTATTTGAATCCATATTCATCCCATAATAAAAGTTTTAATTCCTACCAAAAATCGGGGTTCTTACATACTTATTACATTACAGCAATTATTTGATTACAAGAACACACTCTGGCTGTGACAGTATGTTCTACTTAGCCTATACAAATAAACTATGTACTAGTTAAGTTGTCTCTACGCTATCACCCATACATCCTAACAAAGACTTTCCCGCTCTTCAATGTCATGGCTTTGCAGTGCTCATTCCCAACATCCCTAGGCTTTTCAGTGTCGCTTGGGATAGTGCCATGTGGTCGATTTCTTAGCTCATTGGCTAGTTGCCCAACTTGATTCTTCAGATTTCTCAGTGATGCTGCTTGACTTTGGATGAGAGCATCATTGCTTGCCATGTATGCTTTAAGCACATTTTCAAGAGAACTAGATTGAGATGCTTGTTGAGGCAATTGTTGTTGAGCTTGTTGAGAAAATCCAAGCGGATAATTGGGCCTAAAGGTATTTGATGAAGTTCTAGAAGTAGCCCCTTGATTGTTCCAAGAAAAGTTAGGATGTTGCCTCCATGATTGATTGTATGTGTTTGAATAAGGGCCACCCTTATTTTGATTTCCCACATAATAGATAGATTCAGGATTCAAAGGTCAACTATCATAAGTATGATCTTCACCACAATACACACATGAAACATTCTTGATTTGATTAACCTGTGGACTCATCGACTGCCCCATAGATTGATTACCTCCCGTCGTCAAGTTCTTGAGCATATTCTCAATGGATGACATTTGAGCTCTCATTGAAGTTACTGCATCAATGTCATAAATTCCAGCTACTTTTTTCCCAGCTTGAGCTCTATTAGTTATCCACTGATGATTATTTGTTGCAATTTTCTCAAGAATCTCATATGCCTGATTATAAGATTTGGCCAACAGAGCTCTATTTGCTGATGCATCAACCACCAACTTTGTTTGAGTATTGAGGCCATTATAGAATGTCTCCATCTGAATGTAATGAAGAAGACCATGATGTGGGCATTTTCTCAGTAATGCATTGAATCTCTCCCATGCCTCATATAAAGATTCATCGTCCATCTGCTAAAAAGAATTTATCTCATTACGAAGCTTTGCATTCTTAGTGGGAGGAAAATACTTCATTCGAAATTTTTTTGCCAAATCATTCCAATTAGCCACCGAACCTGGTGGCAATGAGTTTAACCAATATCTAGCCATGTCTCTCACAGAATATGGGAACAACTTCAATCTCAAAGCATCGTTTGTGACTCCAGAAAGTTTGAAAGAATCAGAAACCTCAACAAACAAATGAAGGTGAAGATGAGGATCCTCATTAGACATCCCACTGAATTGACCTACAGTCTGCAACATCTGGAACATAACTGGCTTCAGCTCAAATTGTGTTGCTTGAATATCAAGGTTGATAATCCCTGAGTTTAACTCACCAACATGAGGTTTCCCGTACTATCGAATGGCACTATCTCGATCATCTAACACCTTCATACCATTTTGAGGAATAGGTGCCACATTCCGGTTATTAACAGTCTCATCACCCATAACTAGGTTCGCTTCTTTAAATCCGCATTGCACTCTTCTTCTTGCTTTGAAAGTTCGCTCAATTTCAGGATCAAAGGCAAATAATCCTGAAGGTTCTTCGTTCATACACAAAGACACCTAATAAGAAATAAATATTATCCCCGTTAGCATAGAAGTAACAAAAACCAAACTGTAAGAAAATTAACTTCGCAATTAACAACTAAAACAGTCTCCGGCAGTGGCGCCAAAAACTTGTTGTTTAAAATCTATATGTGCAAGTGTACACAATCGCAAGCAAGTAATACAGTAGTAAATACCAGATATCGTTCCTCAAGGATTGTAAATTTGTATTAATCGCAAGTAATATCTAAAAATTTAGTTATCGAGCACAAAAAATAGTTGATGGTTTTTGTAACTAAACTAATTAATAAGAACTAGATTAACTAACTTAATTATACTAGAAAAGAGAGTGTAACGTGTTTCAAATTTGAGAAGATAAGTCAGGATAATTACTTCCCCTAACACGTGAAAAACGGTAATAGAGTTGCGTAGTTCTTAGCAATTCCACAGTCTACTAGCTAGAATTAAATGGTCATAGGTTTCTCTCGAAATCACTATGATATAATTCCTATCAAATAAACTAACATATGTCTATGTCAATTTACTCTTCAGAATTTAATTAAGAACCAATTCACATAGTTATGCATGGTCACAGTATATTTCTATACCGTAACAATACTATAATCACAAGATTTATAAGCATGCACCACTCAAGTCTTATGTCAATTAACTTTAACCCTCTCGGTACTATAATTAACTCGTTAACCTACTAGAGTTGATCAGACAATAGCAAGTATTAGCAAGAAAATCACTTGAATGAATAAACCGTAGAACTGCATACAATACTCCTTAACAAAACACCAATAATCCCATGCTAGGGTTCCATAAAAATCCCAACTTTATAAAATTAGTTCATAATGAAAATCTCAAAATCATACAAGAATTAATAGCACATATTCATCATTGTAAAATTTAAGGAGAGAATTCTGAACAAAAAGATGAAGAAAAACAATCCAAGTGAACGTCTTCAATAGCTGAATCTCCTTCCTCAAGCTTCTTCTTTCTCTCTCTCTGTGCCTCTTTCTCTCGTACGATGTGTCTATCTCAGTTAGGTCTGATCTACATCTAATATTATCTCTAATAAAAGTATTTTTATTTATTTAATATAATTACAAGGAGATTTCCCTGTTACCTAGTAAAGAACAATTGTAGAAGGGGGGTTGAATACAATTGTATAAGATTTTCGACTTAAAATAGAAATGATAACACAAGTATGAATAAATAACATCTTTATTAACTCTGATATAAAACTGTTACAAACTCTCTCAAGAAATTCTTGTGTTTTTGAGAGCTGCTAGGTTACAAGATAACTCGTGTAAGTGATTACTTAAATGTAAAACCTAAACTGTGTTTATATACATCACACAGCTACCCTATCAATAACAAGATATACTAAATCAATTACATATGACTCTTAATACATACCTTGAATGATAGCTGCGTTCCTATAAATTAGGAACCGACATGTCAATCTCCCTTGATTTCTGGACTGATGTATATCTTTATGTAATCCTGATCAACTTCTAATCCTGATAGAAACCTAATACTGACATCGTATTACTGATGACATCAGCATAAGTATCTGATCAGTAGTCCAAATCCTGACCATCACTTGAATCAATATCTAACAATCTCCCCCAATTTGTACTTTGTGAAATAAAGCACAAATTCCTTGATTCAGTGATGTCAAAAACTCAAAACAAAATACCTCCTAGAAATCGTCAGGAACAGTTTCAGAAATTCTTTGATAGAAAAGATTCGTCTTCAAGAAGTTAGACAATAACTCTTCTTCCTTGATTTCAAGAATTAGAATCAATTTCTTCTTCAGATTGTTGAGTTCTTCATCTTCCTCATTAATCTGATAAATAGCTGTCTTGAGATTTTGAATTGAGCTTCTAGGAAGATCTAAGTCACCTAGCAGTATATAAGCAAACTCCTCCCCATCTGGATTAAGAGATAATTGTTCCAAACCTAGATACTCTTCTTTAACAGAAGTACCTTTCACCATTTCAACTTCTTTACCTCTTGTATTTAAATACATGGGAGTATATTCGTCATCATACCTTGTTCCTCCATCCAGATATCTCTGCCTTATAGTTGTGTAAATCATAGAGGACCAATTGTTGTAGACTTCTCTTTCTTTAGCATTGACGCTTTTACTCTTGAGCAGATAAAGAACATATTTCAGTTCTTTTGCAGATTTGCACAGTAGCTCATGAATAGCAATCTTCTTGACAGTCTTGTCTTTCATGAAGTACAACAATTTCTCTATCTTCTTAGCACCAGCATGACAGTCAGCAATGATAACAACAGCTTCAAGTTTCCAAAGATGAGCAACAGTTAACTCATCACCAATTTTGTCAACTAGAATATATTGATCAGTTTACGTTGTAAAAACAACCTCTGCATCATGAAATCCAATACCTCCGCTTGTTCCAGGTTCCAAACCCTTCAAACCAGATTGCATACTTGTCCACAGTGGTGGAGATTTAGCAGACTTAACAGATTCAACTTCAGCAATCAGTGAAGGTTTATCAGACTCAATTAGTGAAGGTCCAGTTATCAGTCCAATAGATTTGAAAACAATTGGTTCACTATAGTTGCAAACTCTGTTCTTCCATTTCCTGCTTTTCTTTTTTATGACTGTGTATAATTCTGTTGATGTTCTCGAACAGGTCTATTTCTGTCATACCATATCAACTTATCAAATTCATAAACTCTTTTCATGTAATCTCTGGTTGCCTTCCTTTCAGTATCTCTTGCTTTTACCCTGATTTCTCTTTCTTTTTCAAATCTTATAAATCTTTCTTGATCAATCTTTAATTTCATATCATCAACTTCTAGATTATGAAATTCAACCACAACAGTAAGAATCATGACCTCAAGTTCTTTCAAAATTTCAACTTCATCAGAATCAAGAATTGCAGCTTGAGTGGGTTCAACAACAACATTATGTACTTTCACAGCAACTTTACCTCTTCTAGCTAACTGTGGTCTTTCATCAGCAACTTCTTCAGGTACATTGAATTTGTTATCTGGAATCATTGTGAGAAGTAGTGGAGTTTTCTTCTTCTTCACTTTCTGAGGATCTTTAGTTATCTCCTCTATCGTAATTCCACTAGACCTTGTCTGTCTTGAACTTGTTTGAACAGGCTTTCTTCCTCTTCCTCTGCTTCAACCTCCCCTGCCTCTTCATCTACCTGTAGTAGGAGTATCTTTCTGTTTAGAAATTTCCTCAAACATTCTCTTCTGTTCCTCTTTGATCTCTTCATCAGTCATGTTAGGATTTTCTTCAGAGGTCAAAGCAAGTTCCTTCCTAGCATGATATTGTTGAACTTTAATATCATTATGATACAAGATCTCACTCACACTTTCCTTAGAAGTAATTTTCTTGAAGAGATGTGGAGCATCTTTTACATCTTCAATGAACAAATCTTCATCTCCTTCGGGAATTGTTGGAAGTGTTTGATTTTGACCAGGTGCTAGAAATTGTTCTTCTGTCAAGACTTGAGATTGTACCATTGTCCCCACTGTCCTTCTTCCAGATTTAGAAACATGAGTTGACTGCCTGGTTTGTGTTTCAGATTGACTTTTCCTTGTCACCAGCGCAGCATCAGAGGTTTATGTTCCATGTATCTGAGCATCACCACCATCATTTCCAGAAGTAACATCATCCTTTCTTACAACTGAATCAGGTGTACATTTTGTTTTGACTACCTTCTCCCCCTTTTTGACATCAGGATCAGTCAATAAAGATAAAATCAGGTGGAGAGAGGCTTCAATATTTGTCATCCTAGCTTCAAAAGCATCCATTCTAGAATCCATCTTCTTCTCAAGTGTCTGAATGTCCTTGCTAATATTCCTAGCTTGAGCACTAGTAGCAGTCTTGCATAAATTAGAATGAACATCAGCTCGAATTGTAGCATTATCAGTTTTGAGAGAGTCAATCTCATCCTTCAAACCTTTTGCCAGAATAGTAGTCGTCTTCAAATAATCTTTGAAATCAGGATGATAAGTGGATTTTATATCCACTTGGAGCATTCCATTTCGGCTTAAATGGATGTTTTGACCTCAAGTATGTTGTATATTTGATGTGTTTTTGTTTAGTGTACAGGTTTATTAAGCTTCGGAGAGGTTCTGGTGTGATTCGTAAATCGTGGAGTCCATTTGGAGTTTGCAATGAAAGATGGAGGTTGCTACCAAGTGCGATTATGATTCTACATGAAGATAGGAAGCCAATGCAAAAAGAACGGACGAAAATGGAGTTGAAATGAAGATTTTGGTGATAAAATAGCCAAGGTACAGAGATTGGCTGCGCTGCAGCACAGATAAGGGTCGCAGGAGCGCAAGCTGCGCGGCTGCGCAGCAGGAATGCGCGGGAGCGCAGGGGCGCGGTGTAGAAAATTCTGTTTTGACTAGAAAAAGGTTTTTTATCGGGTTTTCTTGCTGGTTAAGCAACCTAATGCCTATATAAGCACATACAACTCCTGCAAAAAGAGATATACACCAGAAACACTCAGAGGTAGCCAAAGTTAGAGATTCAGACGCGAAGAAGGATTTCCGGAGGGTCGTGACAGCATTCAGAGTTCTAATTCATCTTTTTGTATTCTTCTAAATTAGGCGATACTCTGGATTTCGGATTTGTTTTCTTAAACTCATACTTTAGTTTTAATATAATCATTCAGAGTTTGTTTAATATCATGTTTTCATCAATTCCCATGGTAACGAACAGTTCAATTATGAACTAATCGTTGTCATGGGATTCTAACGGAATTATCTATGTAGCTTAGTTGTTTGATTGCTTACAAGATTTGTGTGTGGTGAATTTGTGATATCCTCGTATGGTTGAATTTAATTTATTTAGATGCGTCGCGAACATCTAATTTGTTAATCTCTTGCGAAACGAGAGTGGATCTTGAGATTTAGAACTTGCCATGCTAGCATAGGATAGGTTGATGTTTTAACATCATGATTTGTAGCGTAAATAGAGATATTATGCTGCCCTATGTGATCTTAATGGATGACTTGTGCTTAAATCGTTATGTTTACAAATCTTATAGAGATATAGGGTCTAAACATAATTGGTGCCTATTCATCTTCTATCTCTTTTGTGGATGTATGTTTAGCTTGGTATTCATATAATGAGAAGTAATGAGTACTTGTTTCGTGTTGTCCGATCAGATATCATAACCACCACATACTTTGATTAAAGGCGTCAACTCTAAGCGAAGTAGTTAATGAAGTTAGGATCCCATGTTTTCTCTCATATAATTAAATCAGTTTTAAATCTCATAAGTTAATTAATTCTTAGTTTGATAATTAGCATCTTAGTTTAATTTAGATAATCGAAAACCCCAACTTGTTAATTGTCTTAGCAGTGAATTAAAACCATACATTGTTGAATAGGTGCATTAACTGAATAGAAACTTAACCAGATCTCTGTGGAACGAACTTGATTTATATTACTTGTGACCACGTACACTTGCATGATATTATGTAAATAAGTTTTTGGCGCCGCTGCCGGGGATCATCGGTGTTTTATTTTTAGTTTATGTGCTTGTCATCAGTGGTCGTTAGCGTTCACTGACTCGGATTTTCTTACTTAGTTTGTTGTTTCTTGGTGTTTCAGGTACTTGAACTTATATGCGAACATGTTTGCAAACTCGTAAACTGGCAGAAGAAGAACTTGCAACAGCAAAAGATATGGGAGAACTAGTAGTAGCAGCAGCAACAGCTAGGCATTGAAGGACTTTTCTCAGCCTAAGATCAATGATATCCAATCTAGCATTGTTAGGCCAGCTATTGCAGCTAACAACTTCGAAATTAAGCCTGGCACGATTCAGATGGTGCAGAATTCAGTTCAGTTTGGGGGTGCTCCTACGGAGGATCCTAACATGCACATCAGAGATTTCATCGAGATTTGTGACACTTTCAAGTTCAATGGTGTATCGGATGATGCTATAAAATTGAGGCTTTTCCCATTCTCTCTTAAGGATAAGGCTAAGGGCTAGTTACACTCTCTACCAGCCGGTTCCATTACTACTTGGGAGGATGGGTATCGTCTCAAGCCGTATTATTGTGGAATGGTGAATCGAGAAAAAGTTTTCGTCATTTTGGCGATGACGTGAGGATTCGGAAGCGGTGTAAAGCTAGTAACGTTAAAAGAGCGCTTCGTGGGAGGCAACCCATGTATGTGTACCAATTGTGTTGTTGTAGAGTTTGTTTTAAAAAAGATCGAGCTGCGCGGTTGCGCCGCCTACCTGCGTTGGAGCGCAGCAGGCCCCTGGAACTGGTTATTTTTTGCCAGGTTTTTTTTGTTTTAAACACGATTTATCCATCCTCTTCTCATTCCTAACACTCCCAAACCCCTTAAAACATATTCCTAACCCTATTCTATCCTACAATTCCTCTCCTATGTTAAATCTAAATCTCTCAATATATATACATACACTCTACTATATATATTCAATCTCACAAATTCAAAATCTCTAAACCCTTATTCCTTCCCACCATTAATTCAATTTCTCAAGGAGCTTTAATTCAAGTTTGGGGGAGGAAGTTTTGCAAGATCACCTCTCATATTCGTGGGTAATTCTCTATTCTCGTTATTTTTCTATGAATTTTGATTTTATGGTTACGGGTTTGTGTGAAGTTATGTTGTTCTTTGGATTGCTATTTGTTTGGGTATTATTATTGTTATTTGTGATCATGGCATCGAAGAGACAGAGAGTTATGGGAAGTGGCAGTGCGAATCCATCTTCGGGTGAGGATTCGAGTATTGGAGGAGATGTGGAGAAGTTTGTTTCTCCGGAGGCGAGAGCAGAGTATAGTCGATTGATGACTAGGTCTATCATTAAGGAGAGAGAGTTGTTGCCATTGCATGAGCTTCAGATGATACAGGTTATCAGTGATAGGGGTGGTCAACATTCTGTGAGATGGCTACAGCAGTCCCGTTGAGCATAGTTCGGGAATTTTATGCTAATGCAAAGCCAACGAGGGACGGTTACTCAGTTGTTAGGGGGTTGCATTCGGATTATACTGCCAGGGATATTCGTACTTTAATTGGCCAGCCTCCTAAACCTAGAGGTGTTGAGGATTGGGTGACGAAGCCCAAAGAGGAGATTGATTTGGATGCTGTTATTGCAGAGCTATGCGTTCCAGGCGCAGTTTGGAGGTACAGACTGGGCACTACAGAGAGGACTACATTTCCTTCATTTACCATGAACAGGGTTGCTAGGGCTTGGTTTCAATTTATATGCTCTAACATCATGCCATCTTCTCATCATACTAATGTTACTGTGGATCGAGCTATTCTGCTATGGGGCCTGCTAAAGGGCAAGTACATTGATTTTGGATGTCTGATTCATCAGAATATGCTGCGATTCATGGGAGGTAGTACTACAGTTGCCATTCCTCATGCTTCGGTTGTTACGGGGTTGTGTACTGCTGTTGGAGTTAGGTGGAGTGAGGATGAGCCGGTGTAGATGGCAGGGGCGATGATTGATGATACCACTATTTCGAGGATGGTGGAGTGGCCAGGCGGCATTCCACGTGCTAGTGGTCTAGGTTACATTCTACCAGGTAGTGAGGGAGCTGGAGCTGATGATCCACCACATATGCCTAGGGGTCCTCGGGTGGCTAGAGCAAGTCAGATGCGTGGAGAGGTTGGTATTTCTCAGCAGATGGAGACTCATTTCCGACGATTGTCAAGGCGGATTGATGTCATGCATGACATCAACCGCAGGTATGCTGATGATATGACCACGGCGTTGAGCACTGTGTTTCAGGCTAGAGGCATTCAGGTGCAGTGGCCAGTTTTTGGAGCTCATGCGCAATATCACCTCTAGATTCACCATATGAGGGTGACTCATCTGATGAGTAGGTATGTTTTCTACTATCCCTTGTATTACCTTTCATTCAATGCGGACATTGAATTATTCAAGTTTGGGGGTGATTTGGGGGATAAGTAGTGTGTAGTAGTTAGTTGTAATATTAGTGTGCATTTTATTCATTTAGATATCATATTTTGCATTTTAGTAGGAATTCATGCATGATCGTTCGTGTTATTTCTGTGTGTTTCATATAGGACATTCTGTATTTTTGTTTTATTATACCATGTGAGTTCATTTTAGTTGCATTTTCATGGCATGCATATTTCATGATCCCTTAGGATGAGCTAATTCTGATTGGTAGGTAGATGTCTTATTGAGTGTGGTAATGATGAATAGAGGGTTGATTTATAGTTCCTAGGAATTGACTTGCATGTTTCGGAAACAAAATTTTTCCACAGTCTCATCGTTTGCTTTTGGGCTAGGTTGCGGTCATGCTTGTTTAGTTATTTTAGATTTAATCACTTGATTATATTTAGAATTTACGTTATTCCCTTGATAGCGTAGGGACACTAAAGTCTAAGTTTGGGGGAAAACAGGGATTTCATGCTTAATTGTAAATAATTGTCAATAATGGCTAGACGTCAAATGGCTAGTAGCCGGCTCATATTTATATGAGTAGTCTAGGGTTGGAAATGAGAATTCTCGTTCCATATTGCATTGAAAAAAAAATATTAGAGTTTTTTAGATGCAAAATTAACCAGGGTGAGCTCTTTAATACTCGAGCAATTAAGTACGAGGGGACTTTGTGCCTAGTGAGCTAAGGCTTTTATAGTCTGGGATCCACTGACCTAACGCTCGCTACATGGGTATTATTGTATAAGCCTTTAGGGGTCTCATCCATTGCACTGTTAAATAAGCATGCGTTGTTTGTGTATTATTATGTGTCGTAGTTGTGGCAATAAAGCAAGAATTCCTGTCTAACTCAAATAGAGATGGAGGTGTTTCTAGGTTATGAAGTGTTTACCGTCTATTCTATTTATAAACCTGTGATTGTTTTGGCAAAGAATATGTATGATTTTTGATCTAGTTTTAGAAGTATATCTGATGAGTATCACACACGAGCACGTTTCTGTTCATGTATTGTTGGTATACGGGAACTTAGTCGAGCTCTATTTGGATTTATTTGCATTATGTGGGATATTTGCTTGCTAGTTGGTTTTGGTTAGTTTGAAGGGGATCTTTGCATTTTCATAGTAGTTGCATTCATGCATTGCATTATTAGTTGCATTAGTAAATGGATTTTGTGGGTACATTCGCTATAGGCCCTCACGAGACCTCACTCGTCCACTAGGGCTGCCTAGGGGTTTAAAGGGCTTGTTGCATATGCCAAATGCAACCGTGATCACCTACGGAAGTGGTAATAGTTAGTTGTATATAGTTTATTTGTTTATGCTTGAGGACAAGCATCGGTTTAATTTGGGGGTGTGATAAGTGGATTTTATATCCACTTGGAGCGTTCCATTTCAGCTTAAATTTGTGTTTTGACCTCAAGTATGTTGTATATTTGATGTGTTTTTGTTTAGTGTGCAGGTTTGTTAAGTGTCGGGGAGGTTCTGGTGTGATTCGTAAATCGTGGAGTCCATTTGGAGTTTGCAATGAAAGATGGAGGTTGCTACCATGTGCTATTATGATTCTACATGAAGAGAGGAAGCCAATGCAAAAAGAACGGACGAAAACGGAGTTGAAATGAAGATTTTGGTGATAAAACAGCCAAGGTACAGAGATTGGCTGCGCTGCAGCACAGATAAGGGCCGCAGGAGCGCAAGTTGCGCGGCTGCGCAGCAGGAGTGCGCGGGAGCGCGGTGCAGAAAATTCTGTTTTGACTAGAAAAAGGTTTTTTTATCGGGTTTTCTTGCTGGTTAAGCAACCTAATGCCTATATAAGCACATACAACTCCTTCAAAAAGAGATATACACCAGAAACACTCAGAGGTAGCCAAAGTTAGAGATTCAGACGCGAAGAAGGATTTCCGGAGGGTCGTGACAGCATTCGGAGTTCTAATTCATCTTTTTGTATTCTTCTAAATTAGGCGATACTCTGGATTTCGGATTTGTTTTCTTAAACTCGTACTTTAGTTTTAATATAATCATTCGGAGTTTGTTTAATATCATGTTTTCATCAATTCCCATGGTGACGAAATATAAAACACACCCGTTATAGTCCCAGAGATGAAATCAGAGTAACTACCAAATTTATTATTCACATTATGAGTTCTTACAATCCAAAAGAATTTCAATATGAATACATACTCTTTGCCATCCCTTTTCATAAGTCATACCAGCCCATATACTTGGTACTGAAAAAATGAATCTATCCTACCAATAGCTTCTTCTTCAGCTCTGGTAGTTTCATCGTACTCATCAGCGTCACGACCAATATAATATTCATTAAATAATTAAACTCCAATAAATATTTAAAATAATATTCAATAAATAATTCAAACCTTAAATGAATATTTGAAAATAATATTCATTTAATAAATAATCTTCTAAATGAATATCCAAATAATATTCATTTAGTAATCAAAACTCTAAAGGAATATTCGCAATAATATCCCTTAAGTAAATATAATTTCCAATGAATATTTTAAAATAATATTCATCAAGTACATAAAACCTTAAATGAATATTCGAAAGTAATATTCATTTAATAAATAAAATTCCCATGAATATCAAAGTAATTATTCATTAAATACTCAAACTCTAAGTAAATATTTAAAAATAATATTCACCTAATATTTCTCGGCTGAGATAATACTCAAATAACATTCTTTGAAAGATTTCCAAGTAATTGATACTTTATGGAAATATAAATAATGCTTAATAATAACATTCCTCAAGATCAATACTAATCTGCCGTTAGAATCCCTCCGGGTTTCCATGACTATCTGTATCTCAAAATACCGACTCCCGGTCTATATTTAAGAATGAATATCATATGCCCTTCGCTAAGGGTCTTATCAAAACAATCCGGCTTATAACTGATAATTCGTATCTAGTCTATAAGCCAATATCAATTCAGGGAACAGGTACCATAATATAATTTGACAATAGGCATGCATGCTATGGCATATGTAAAACGGCAATCACATATATATATTATCACAACAACAGGTTCAAAGTTTTGAACACTTGCCTGGTAATCGGGTGTGGGTGGAGATACCGTGTCCTGGGTCTGCTCGATGATCTATAAACAATCAGAATATTCGAGATTAACCACTTAACACCTTTTAAAAGTCTAAGTATAACTTCACTTAAATCGAAACACGTTTTCGAATTATCTCGTTATACACCTTTTAGTGTAACTCTTTTTATTACCGATACGATCCGACATTTGTTCGTTATTACGACATGTCATCATACCCACACTCGGTATATACTTAAGTCGTATAAGTTCTAAAGTTGATCGATTACGAACCGAGATTATACCTCGAGTTTTAACGTTCGTTTTCTAACTGTTTTACCAAAGTTATAACCAAGCGGGTTTTTAGGGGTTCGTTCGCGTTTAACTTCGATTCCAACATTTTTATAAAATCGGAAAATGATCCGTTTGATATGTAGTTTTCTTTCATACCTTCCTTATGACCCCTAGTATTTATTTACCAAGATTTGCCACTGAGTAACATGCTTTACGAGGGTTCAATTGAAGTTATGAACTTTTACTTACGGTTCCGAACCAATTTTAGTAATTTGACCATAACTCCTAAACCGTAAGTCAGAATGTTTCGATTCTTTCGCCAAAACAATCTATGACTCAAGATCTACGAGGACATGTCATTTTCATAACCAGTTAGGGCAATTAACCCTACTGTGATGCACGAATTCTTTAAGGTTATCGAAAATCGGGCATTACGACGGCTATAAATCGAATATTTCCAAATTCCAAACTTTTCAATAATCATAGTTTCCACTCCAAACAACATATACAAGTTATTTAACCAGGAACTAAGGCCAAGCAATGCCTTTCCATTCATCTAAACTATTTATCCTCTTATATCAACAAATCACTACATAAGCATGCTTTAATCATCACCATAATCATACTAATCCAAAAACTCATCAAGAACATTATTAAACTCAAAGTAGATCTAGGGTTTCAAGAGTGGTATACCTCATTGAGAGTGTGAACTAGCCTTAAAAAGCTTGGTATGGACCTTGGATTGCCTTAAGCTTGCTAAATCAACCATGAAAACAAGAAAATCAAAGATTAGTTTTCATGAAAACACTATTCACCCTCCTCTTTCTTGATTTTTTTGAAAATGGAAACAAAGGAGTTTGAAGCTAAAATTTTGAGGAGATTACTTTCTTGAAATATAGGACTCACCTTAAAAATTACAAGATCAAACAATGGTTGGAAGTTGGATTTTTGTTTTGGAATTAGCCAAAAGGCCGAATGGTGTAGAATGGAGAGGAAATGGTTTTGCTTGGTTGATTTCTTGGTAATAATGCATAAAGTAGCTTGGATTGGATAATATCTCATCTTTCCTTACTTTATTAAAGTGATGATGCATGGGGTGATGTATTTGTGAGGACAAGTGTTGAAGATTGGATGGTTTAAGGCTAAGCAAGTAGTTTGTTTTCAAAGTACTAGTTTCCTTGCTAAGTATCCTAGTTACTTGAGTCCACTTGGTTGCTAGATCTTTTCTAGTGGCTTATGCATGACTCTTGCTTCTTCTACTCGTTTCTTTTGTCCAGTTATTGCTCGTTTCGATTGATCGTTCGTAGGAATATTTCACGGATTTCTAATTAGGGTTTACCGGGAATCTTCTTAATATTAATACTATCCTTCTCCATCTTTCTTACTAACTTTCGAATTTATATTCCTTAAGTCCCTTCGTTAAATTCTTAAGTCTATCAGTGTCCGGGGAACTCTCGGAGAAAATAAAAGTGCGGTTTTTCAGAATCCGATAGCTTTTACATACACTTATTTTCCCCCTGGATCACTAATACGAACTCGAAATCCGTTTCGAATACTTCTATATAGTGTCGTCTCATAATATTCTCATTTCCACCAAAAACACTATTCATTCTATATTCTTCCTTTATTCCCTATATTTATGACAATGACTTTGTTCTTTCTCGGGCGTTCCTTAACCCTTTCACGGAACCACTAGACTAATCGTTAACGATCTGGATGACATGAGAATATTCTCCTGCTTGGAATTTCCATATCTTATTCCCCTAAGAGATAGATTATTCTTACCTAATTTGTCAACCATTATCATTCTTCATGACATATAAGTATTTGAATCCATATCCATTCCATTCATTCATTAGAGCTGGTGACCTTGTTGTCGGAATCATTGTTCCTCATTTTATCAATACTTAATAAAAAGTTTTAATTCTACCAAAAATTTGGGTTCTTACAGTCTCCCCTCCTTAAAAGGATTCCATCCCTGAATCAGGTAAAATACAAGAGTCGTTTTATCTGTCGTTTCCCCTTTCAGTTTCCCGGTCGATTCTTAGTCATTCTACCCTTTCTCAGCACATCTACTGGTGCTACTATACGTACTGTATCCTTTTTCCATCAACTTGCTACTTTTCGTACAACACGTTATCCGGGTTATGCTCTTATTCAGTCCCATACTATTATCCCTATTGATATCCGTAGTGGCTTTGGTATCACTATCGCACTGCGAATTCGGAGGTAATCTCGCTCGCACTGTGCCATTCCTGATCGCTTTAATCTTCGTAATCTCGATCAATATAGAGAAGTGGAAAGATTTATTGAGAGATCACTATGATCAATGAACATTTGTTATATTGCATAGTTAGTACAGAAGGGGGCCAGCCTTTAGTACTTGACAAGCAATTAAAAAAGTTATGGTATTCCACTTAGACTTCTATCACATAGACAGATAGTCACGTAGCAGTACCTCCCCTCCTTAAAGGGTTGTTCTTCTCAATCCATAAAGAAGATGAAAAAGAGAGAAGAAAATAAAAGAGTTCTAAAGGATTATAAAAAGTTTTCATGATTGTAAAATATCATACTCAGAATTTACCTCTGAACTATAGAGGTTCATCAAAGAAGAAAATAATCATGATTATATCCAATACTATTTGATCGCAATCTCATGTGTCAACATATCTTGCTGATTTGTCCACTATACTATGGACCTATACTCTGGTTCAACCTTAGCACACTTACTTTTGGAAAATCTTTGAACCTCTCAGGTTAAATCTTAGTTTCTCGCTTGACACCATTGTTACTGACATTCCATGTCACGCTACTAGCTTTTTCATATCTTTAATATTAACACTATCAGGTTGTCATCCCGAGAATTCATCAGAAAACCCATTTATTAATCCATTCATAACATTCCTTGCTTCACATTCTATAGTTGCTTTCTCAGTCTTTTCTTTATCAATCACATCCTTCTTATTATCTGATTCTTATTTACTTCTGTATTTACTTCCACCTTCATCTCTTTATTGAGACATCTTTTGCACTTGGCACCTCCTTATTGGTATCCCGTCACATTTACTCTACAATCATCACATTATTACAATTAAACCCTCCGAAATGAATCTGACCGATCCCTTTTACTTAGACCCAATATAATCTACTTCTGCCAACCTTGTTTCTCATCACTGGTTCTTTTCTACCCGTGGTTTTCCACAGGCTGTCTTTCTGTTGAGCATCTGCATTTTACTGGCATAGCCTTGCTGTAAGAACCCTGATTTTTGTAATATTTTAAATGTGTAAAAGCTTATGACATTGGGAATTAGGGACCTTTTGAGTCAACTATGTTATGTAATGGTTTTGATTATCTGAGAATTTATGTTGTTATATTTACTGTGTAAGAAAAAGGGAAGATTGTTGAAGGCAAGAGGCCTACTGATATTAAGATTCATAAAAACTTTGGATTTGAGAGTTATTAGAGTATTAGGAGATTTTAAGAGACTATGAAAAGGAGTTATGGATATTTAAGGAATTTACACAATTAAGTACTTAAGGAATTATAAGGAAAATCTTTACGCGACAAAATATTATTACGAGGAGTTAATTAAGATACGATATGAATTAAGGATTAAGTGACAACCATTGGTGGAGAAATAATAATACAAGGAAGGATATAGCATGCAAGTGTCATGTAACTAGCTAGTTAGGAAATGAACTAGAAAGCAAAAAGCATAAAGCATAAAGTAACCATGAATAGTGACTAGTTGGATGGTGTTACAACCTAGGAGACAAGGAGGCATGGTGCATGCCTAGTCTACTAACCCTAGAGTGGAAACATGTGACATATTATACACACATCCATACACCAACCATAATACATCTCATTTCAAACACCAACCAAAACACAAAAAAAAAACTCTCTCTCTCTCCCTTGGAAGCTCTCGGCCGAACCAAGAAGGAGGAAGAAGAAGAATTTTTTTCTTCAACTTCCCCTCACTCACAAATCACAATAAAATTCCTAGAGCCTCCTTGTAGCATATCTAAGGTATGTTATCAATTTCATAGCATTTCATCCATTGAATTTTGAGATAAAATTTGTTGAAGGATTGGATGAATGGTAACCAAAGTTGTTCATCTTTTAGATCTTGAAGGATTAAGGTTTGTAAGGGCTCATCCAAGTGTTCTTAGAGGTTATAAAGGTCACCCAAGGTCCCTAGCTACTCAAGAAGGTAGAAAAACTCTAACCCCTCTTAGCCATGAATTATTTATGGTGTATAATGTTAGATCCATGGACTTTAGTGTGAATCTTGGTCATATGAGTTATGGATGATGAAGATCTTGAGTTTAAATGTTGTTGATGTGATTTTTAAGCTTGTAGTTAGTGTATATAACTCCATGTGTGCTATAGAGTATGATCTTGGTGGTTTAGATGATAGTTGTGATGTATACAAAGAATTCTTGAATGGTTAATAAGGATAGCAAGCTGTGTAAATTTTCTGGAAACATGTACTGTCTTGTAGGAGGGTTTTGAACCCCTAAATCTTGTCCCCTGAGGTCCTAATACATATGGTTAGAAAGGTATTTGAATGTAGTTTCCATAAATATAAGGTTCATACCCAGGAGATGTGTAGATTTTGAGTTATGACCAGAAGAGTGAGGAGTGGTTCTGAAATCCGGACTGCACTGAATGGTCTGTTTGTGAACTGTCTTTGGACCCCCAAACTTTCTGCAAACATTGTGAAAAATTGAGGTTAGCTAGGTCTTACAGTAAGGAAGGCTACCCAAAAAGAATCTGATTAAAATTTGAATATTTCAATTTTATAAAAATGTTAGAGCGAGGTGTGCACAAGTGAAAAACCACTTAGGAGATTAGTTTAAAGTAGTTTTAAGAGTATTCACTTGAGTTTCGAGTTTGAGGAATAGATTTGAGTCGAATGGGTAAAGAATGTGATAATGTGATGACATGGTCATATAGGAGGATTAGTGGGTCAAATGGTGGAGTCGCTAAGATGGTCTTGTATTCTTTAAAACATTATGATTAAGTGGTGTTGCTAAGATACTAACGAGCGAATATTGGATATTTATAGATTGTCGTTCCACTCCACGAGCCCAACCACCCCAACCTTCCCAAGGTAAGTTTTCCAACCCTAAGCATTTATTTTCAAAATATTATGTTCCTAATTCTACCTATGCAAATTTACTTTTCAAAACTTATATATAAGGATTTTCACTGTTGTGTTTGTAGCTTCCAAATGTATTATATGCTTATGCTTTACGAGATTATGTTGAAGTTTGAGATTTATGCATATGTGTTGTACACCCTTGAACTTAGAATGAAAGTGTTTCCTTTGGACAACGACTCTAGCAATAGAGGTCGTAGCGGTCCAAATATACTATTGACCGGGGAGCGGTATATTATTATATCATGATTAAATTGCGAAAACCCGAAGAGCCATTCAGGAAGTATCGTATACTTAATTATTTATTATTTTTACGTTGTTAAAAATCCTCTAAAATATCTATCTTGGATTAAAAATCTTATTTTAATTAAATAATTATTTTATTAATTGTTTATATTAAATCTTGAAATATCATTCATTAATTATTGTTCATTATTTTAAAGACAAAACTAATCCAAGATACCTTCATCGTTTTCAAACTCGAACTCTTTCGAACCCAAAACATTTTCGAAAACCCCCGGTCAGGTTTTGCTTCTGGTACGATTTCAAGAATTATCGGTCGACTGATGTCGGACCTCAACTACTCAGTTTTCAATCAAAATAAAGTTTTTAAAAGAAAAAGAAAAAGGGGACTCTGGCAGGTGTGGGAATCGTTGACGAACGATTCCCGGGATGTGTAAGCGGCCGTGAGCCAGGCGGTCCATCAATTATTATTCCGGCCCAGGTGTTGCCGAAGGATGATTACGGATGTAGTTTTCATCGAGGGTGATTACGGATGTAGTTTTCACCCGAGGATAGTTACGGATGTAGTTTCTATCCTTCTACCGGTAGAGAAGACCCGCGGATTATTGGACTTGGATGTGGCGACTGATCATCGTTAATCCCTGTCAGGTTTTTTTCTGTTTTCTTCCAGTCCCATCCTCCACTCTGGAAAAATACTCAAACACTGCTTCTTGGGCTTAAGTGCCAAGTTGCCGATAGTGTGGTTTTTTATAAGAAAAATATTGACATCGTGCAGTATCTAGAACTACAAGATTTTCTATAAAGATTGGCACGTATTAGTGCACTCTTGCAATTATTTCAAAGAATGAAATGTTTTTGAATGAGAAACCTTCTAAGCTAATGGAAGGAAAGAGGTTTGCAATGATGTATTCCCTGTACAGTATGTTAACCGTAGAGTGTTTTGCCGAAAATGATATACTCATATGTATATATTTTCAAACTTGAGATATATTGAAATGGGAACCTTATAAAGGGTTCATATGTTATTCTTAAAGCTCCTAAGTGAGTATAGATGTTTTATTCAAACTCAGACATATATATTGTCCAATTACGTTTTGAAATCTGAGATATATACCCATATAGTTGGGAATGTTTTCGAAATAAACCACATTATTATTTTTCAAAATGGTGAACTTGCTGAGCATTATGTAGCTCATTCTTGCTTTATAAAAAATTTTCAGAAAGAGAAGAATTTGGCCGATTAACTCCGCACCAGCAGAAGAGGAGTAGAAGATTTACCCCGGAGATGATTTAGTTCCTGATAAATACTACAGAGTAAGTCTGATAGGTTTTCAACGGTAATAGTAAGACTTGTCTTCAAGTGTAGTTGTATAAGTGGAAGTGCGTAAGATTCTGGATTGTACAGATGAATAGTAATATTTAGTGTTACTTTTGATTATCGTTTCTGAGGCTCTGACTTGTTTGTGCGTAAGATTGAGGTCTGGATGGATGTATTGTTGAGTTGTAAAGTTAATACAGGTATGATATGGTTGGATGGTGATGTGACGACTTGAATCTTTGACCTCGGATTTGGGGGCGTCACAGAAATGGTATCAGAGCGATAAGTTACAGTACTTAGAAATGAGAGTCTTGAGAGTTAAGTCTAAGTATGAGAATGACATAAGAGATCGTAGTAAACTTATTATTGGACTACCGGAAGAGGTACCGGTGAGTAGAATGGACTGGAGTGTTTACTGGAGGTATTATACTAGGGTCGATAGAATCCTTAGAGACCTTCAGAATGATGAATAGAGGTTTGAGAGTCGTACATGACCTATCATAGGTAATGATATAGGAAGCAGAGCGAAATCTCAAGAGCAGCTGAGGTAGTGGCGATATTACCAAAATAATCGGATGACTAGGCTGGCATAAATTTTATGGCCCAAAGTCCTCCACAGTTTAGGAGGCGGCATTTTAAGAATCAAGAAGTTTAGACTTCCCTACATAATTAAGGGTACTTAGTACTTGGAATAATGAAAGTCTTTTACTTTGGTTATAAGATCCGATTTTCGATAAGTAACCGGTTTACCTGAAAGTTGGTCACTATGTCGTTGTGGATTTCATTACCCTTGATGGCGAATTTTACATGTGTTATACGAGATTGTTATCATAAGACGAGCGTGCTAGATAATTCCACGCATGATTCGGACGCTAGAGCATGGTAGTTCAACTTAGAGAACAAACAAGTAGAATTAACAAAGGGATTCAAGAGAAGTTGAATATGGTTGCAACGAGCGATACAGTGATCTCAGAGTCTACCAAAAGAAAAGACGAGTGGGTCTAGAGTGGGATCCTTTGATAGAGATGTTATCAGGGACTATGTATATATGTATTGTAGACCTCAATATTTTTGGTATATGTTCACATACACACACCCGCCACTGAACCTATGGACTGCACTGAGATTCCTGAGAGATCTCTTTGATCTGTTCCCAGGGGGAACTGGCCACTTGTGATTCATGTCGGAAGGCATGAAGTAGGACCCTATGGACTTTGCAGGTGTCCCCGGAATGATGTGAAGCTTGGTCTTCAAGATAAACCACGGAAATGACAGATATATTTGTGAAACCCCAACTCGATAAATGACTTTAAGATGATGATTGAGAGACGCACTAGTTGGTGTCTTGTATTACAAAGATGAAGAGATGGAGTTACCCTCATAATGGTGATAATGAGATGCATGAATGATCATTAACTTATTTTGGTAACTACCGGCAGGTGCACTACTTCATTTTAAACTGTTCACTAACCCTGTTACCTCGATTAGTTTATATCAGGTAACCCTTCTAGCTTTCTACTTCAAACTTGTGGAATAACAACCAGTGAGATACTTTCCCTAAGGCAGGACTTATCCGAAGTAATTTTATTTGATCCATGAACATTCTATTCAAAAATTTATGATGATCTTGTTCGGCTCAGGCCTATTTACACTTTCTTTCAATTATCCAAGGAAGGTTCAACGAATATTTCCTTAATTAATCGATGAATATTACTTAACGAATATTGATATTTGATTGCTTCTTTCATACTTGCACTCTTCGGTTGAGCTCATAAATATTTAACAAATTACTGAGGACATGGATGATCTAATGTCCCGACATCCTTCATGAATTCTTTTCTTCTATTCAAGATGAGATTGTACATCGTACATTGAAATCATAATAAGGATATCATTTTGATATTGGTATTCTGAATTTAATTCTATTGTAAGATCTGATAAAGTCTGTGTACGGAGGCACCCTTGGGTGGACCGCTTCACCGATAAGTAATATTTGATGAAAGGTTATCGATTGTTCCGATACCTAGAACATTCTCTTCAAATTCTATATTTTCCTTTTTCAAATTTAATAACCTCTTATTTCAATTCATGGTCCGAGTAGCATAAAGTTTCTTCAGTGGCTACGATGTTGAGATTCCGTTCTAGCCAATCGAAACCGGCTAGTTGATATGTCAATATGAATGACTAGTTGATTGTTCTGACTAGTCACCAGTGTGTCATTATGAAGAACATTTAGCTAATTGTCCTAGCTGATGATGATGTCTCAAAATAGTGAACTAGCAAATTTTGTTTAGTCAGTTGCTAGTATTTTTTTTTGAAGAGGACTATTTATTGTTTCACTGGTCCAGCTCTCAATTTAATTCATTCAGCAATTCCGCAATGCATTTTGCATGTGGTAAAGTATGATGATTAAAGCTTTGATGAATAACTTGATTGAGACCTAGTGAGGTCGCCCACTCAACTTGAATTCTACCCATCTTCGTATCAGACTTTATGTCACTTGAATATTCTGTTCTTTCATTTATATAATGAAGATTCATTTGAAACCATAGATTACTTGAATGATAAACTGCTTCATTTTTATTGTCATAGAGTAGAATTGCTTTCGATCGGTTGACCTTTATCAATGGGACTTTTTAGATCCTCTATTTTTCAAGAGGAAAAGTATTCACCAGATGTAAGAATTGTATAAAGACCGTCTTTATGACTTTTGTATCCAACAATCATTGCCCTCGTGTAACATTCTCTATGATATCACATTACAAAATTATCAGGACATGAAGGAATAAACCTTGTTGTATTCTTTCTGTCCATCCTTACATCTCCGAAAATCGAGACTCCTAGTATTTAGAACCATCAACATTCTTGGAACATCCAATGTGGAATTTTTATTGAAATTATCTATTGGACCTTGTTATTTTGAAATCATTCCTTTCAAAAGTGATTACTCTAAGGTGAACGGGAGGTACAATTGTGAACCGTTGCACCAATATGAGATCAAAAAAAAACCAAACGTTGTAATTGTGCAGCCAGAGCGTTATGCCGAGTAATTATTTAAAGTAGGAATAACATGTCGGGGCATACCACAAGACCTTTAATATTAGTGTGAGGAAAGTTATAAGAAATGATGAGGTGGTTGGGAGTACGCTCCTACCAACCGTTGTCAGGATGTTATATTAATGAATTCTGGAGTTACCAAGCCTTTTCCTGATCCAAGAAATTCAAATCGACTGCGATGTAAGATATATCCTTAGAGGAATCTAACATGGAAATGAGACGAACGATAAAGAAAGAAATATCGGGGCGATAATGTAAAGATTACTGAGTATACAGAGATGGACAAACGTGGAGAGGCGCGATGTGTAAAAGGCACCTAGTAGCAAAGGGATGCATATACATATCTCTTAATGATCATTCGAGATTACCACCTAATCAAGATTATTGGGAATCGCAGCAGCATGCAGGCCTCAGACTGATTGGCACCAGTTGTGAAAGAGGACGAGCGTATGACATCTTACATATACCATCGAGAATCGATACCCCTAACTGGAGATGTAGGAATTGTTGACCAGTTAAAACGCGTAGTTGTTTTTCAAAGATAAGGTTGAAAAGCGGGTTTCACCAACTCAAAATCGACCTCTGTACTGTGCCAAAGTTGGCATTTCACACTAATATAAACGTTATAAAATTATGGTAGTACCATTTGAGTGGACTAATGAGTCAGAAGCCTTTATGGATTAATGAACAAAGTTTTGGAATGAAATGAGATATTAGCAACAACCTCGTTGTTAGCTATACTTGATGATAAAAAGAGGACTTTGAGAGTCACGATGATGCATCTTTCAAGAGTTTAAGAGGTGTGCTGATGCAGTAGAAAGGGGATGATAGCCTATACTTCTAAACAACATAAAGGTTACGGGATAGGATATACTAACCATGAGTCTGGGATTAGTCATGATGGCGTTCATGCATAAAACTGAGACGTTAACTTTATGAGAAAAGTGTGAAAGTTTTCCACAAGTGCCATAAGTATATCTTCATATTAGAACTAAACATAAGAAAGAGAAGGTGACGAAAGGGAGCAGGGAGTATAATGGAGAAATTTGTTATTACCCAGGAAAGGCCAGTGTGGTGGCCGATACCTATATAAGGGTTATTCGAAATTGGAATTCAGTCAGTATTGACCAAGAAAATAGAGTATATACAATAAAGAATAATGTGGCCAGTGTGGTGGCCGATACCTATAGAAGGGATTATTCGAAATTTGAATTCAGTCAGTATTGACCAAGAAAATAGAGTATATACAATAAAGAATAATGTTAGAGGAAAATGACTAAATTATGGGGAATGACAAGGATGTATAGAGAATTAAGAGAATGTTTAGCAAACGGATATGAAGAATGGTATTGGCAAACTATTAAGTATAAGCGCGACATGTCAAAAGCAGAATGATAGAGATCTAGTGGATTAATTCCGCCTGTAGAAAATCTTGAATGTGGACAGAATTATAATGAATTTCATAAGTAGGTCGCCGAAGACCGAGCCAAGAGATGGCCCTAGTTGATTTATAATTGTTGGACCAAGTGATTTACCTACGAGAGACTTTCCATTTAGAAGATTATCGATTTATATACGGAAGAGATGGTAGGGCAATATAAAACTTCTGCAGTGATTACGTCAAATAGAGACTTAAGGATAAACTTCGAATATTGAAGGTGCTTTCAAGTATAATTAATAAAGAGATTGAGCGTATGTACTAATTTGATTTGTTGCTGACGGACAGGGAAGAAGAATTATCCAGACGATCGAATTTATATTTAGTATCGTGCCTTAGATTTCACGGGGCAGTCGAGAATAAAAACTTATCCATGAAATGAATGTTGTTATCACGATCGTCACCATGCGAACGTAAGGATGTCTCTTGTAAAGCGTACTATGAAAGAAGAAGTTTCGCTTTTCTTGCGTTACGAAGAAGTCAATGAACGAGGGATATAGTAGTTGAACTGGTTCGACGTATACCGAAGACTATACAGTATCCATAGCAAGTGGTAACGGCTGACGGGAGGCAACACATGCGTGCTAATCAAGCCAAGGAATATGAGGAATACCGTGCGTATTGACGTTGTCTCAGATTATAAAACACGACCACAAAGAATTCACGGGCCAACGATACAAGGACTCAACATGGATACTATGAACAAGGTAGGAGAGGAATGTATAAGTATTGGGATATAAATTTTCATTCATAGAACAACCGATAAGGAATACAGGTCGAGGAGAGTATGCGTTGAGAAACAACATTAAAGCGTTGGTGAGACCAAGGTGAGAGAACAAAAGGGTTGAAGTGTCAACCTGAGAGTTGGAAAGGGTAAAGTTGGAATTATATCCACAACTATTTTCCTTAGGTTCTTAAGATAGAATCCTTTTAAGGAGATGAGACTGCAATAGCCCTAATTTTCGTGAATATTCGAAACCTGGATGAATAGTAATTTTATGGGTGGATAAGAAAATTTTTCAATCACGATATGTACGAATTATTAAATGAAGATTTCGAATTGATATTACGTCTTTACGGTACAGACGAGTGTATGTAAAATTCATTAGTTTTTTTTTTTTTTCGAAACCCATTATTTCGAATGGTCAAATTTTATGAGATATCAAAGGAGTATGAGGTGGGAGACTTCGTGATGCTAAAGGTATCCCCTGGAAAGGATTGATGAGATTTGGAAAGAAAGGGAAGCTAAGTCCGAGGTTTATAGGACCTTTTGAGATTTTGAGGCGTGTTGGAAAGTTAGCCTATGAACTAGCCTTGCCCCCGAGCTTGCAGCAAGTGCATAATGTGTTTCATATGTCCATGCTACGACCCTACCATACGGACTTTCGGCATGTGATAGAATACGACCAGATAGACCTACAGCCAGATTTGACTTATGAGGAGAAACCAGTGGAAATCATGGATAGAAAAGAACAAGTGCTGAGGAACAAGGTTGTCAAGCTAGTAAGAGTTTTGTGGAGGAACCAGAATGTCGAGGAATCAACATGGGAACTAGAAAGCGCGATGCGTGAAAAATACCCTCAACTGTTTTCAACCTGATTCCGGGACGGAATCCTTTTAAGGAGGGGAGGCTGTAAGAACCCTGATTTTTGTAATATTTTAAATGTGTAAAAGCTTATGACATTGGGAATTAGGGACCTTTTGAGTCAACTATGTTATGTAATGGTTTTGATTATCTGAGAATTTATGTTGTTATATTCACTGTGTAAGAAAAAGGGAAGATTGTTGAAGGCAAGAGGCCTACTGATATTAAGATTCATAAAAACTTGGGATTTGAGAGTTATTAGAGTATTAGGAGATTTTAAGAGACTATGAAAAGGAGTTATGGATATTTAATGAATTTACACAATTAAGTACTTAAGGAATTATAAGGAAAATCTCTACGCGACAAAATATTATTACGATGAGTTAATTAAGATACGATATGAATTAAGGATTAACTGACAACCATTGGTGGAGAAATAATAATACAAGGAAGGATATAGCATGCAAGTGTCATGTAACTAGCTAGTTAGGAAATGAACTAGAAAGCAAAAAGCATAAAGCATAAAGTAACCATGAATAGTGACTAGTTGGATGGTGTTACAACCTAGGAGACAAGGAGGCATGGTGCATGCCTAGTCTACTAACCCTAGAGTGGAAACATGTGACATATTATACACACATCCATACACCAACCATAATACATCTCATTTCAAACACCAACCAAAACACAAAAAAAAAACTCTCTCTCTCTCCCTTGGAAGCTCTCGGCCGAACCAAGAAGGAGGAAGAAGAAGAATTTTTTTCTTCAACTTCCCCTCACTCACAAATCACAATAAAATTCCTAGAGCCTCCTTGTAGCATAGCAAAGGTATGTTATCAATTTCATAGCATTTCATCCATTGAATTTTGAGATAAAAATTGTTGAAGGATTGGATGAATGGTAACCAAAGTTGTTCATCTTTTAGATCTTGAAGGATTAAGGTTTGTAAGGGCTCATCCAAGTGTTCTTAGAGGTTATAAAGGTCACCCAAGGTCCCTAGCTACTCAAGAAGGTATAAAAACTCTAACCCCTCTTAGCCATGAATTATTTATGGTGTATAATGTTAGATCCATGGACTTTAGTGTGAATCTTGGTCATATGAGTTATGGATGATGAAGATCTTGAGTTTAAATGTTGTTGATGTGATTTTTAAGCTTGTAGTTAGTGTATATAACTCCATGTGTGCTATAGAGTATGATCTTGGTGGTTTAGATGATGGTTGTGATGTATACAAAGAATTCTTGAATGGTTAATAAGGATAGCAAGCTGTGTAAATTTTCTGGGAACATGTACTGTCTTGTAGGAGGGTTTTGAACCCCTAAATCTTGTCCCCTGAGGTCCTAATGCATATGGTTAGAAAGGTATTTGAATGTAGTTTCCAGAAATATAAGGTTCATACCCAGGAGATGTGTAGATTTTGAGTTATGACCAGAAGAGTGAGGAGTGGTTCTGAAATCCGGACTGCACTGAATGGTCTGTTTGTGAACTGTCTTTGGACCCCCAAACTTTCTGCAAACATTGTGAAAAATTGAGGTTAGCTAGGTCTTACAGTAAGGAAGGCTACCCAAAAAGAATCTGATTAAAATTTGAATATTTCAATTTTATAAAAATGTTAGAGCGAGGTGTGCGCAAGTGAAAAACCACTTAGGAGATTAGTTTAAAGTAGTTTTAAGAGTATTCACTTGAGTTTCGAGTTTGAGGAATAGATTTGAGTCGAATGGGTAAAGAATGTGATAATGTGATGACATGGTCATATAGGAGGGTTAGTGGGTCAAATGGTGGAGTTGCTAAGATGGTCTTGTATTCTTTAAAACATTATGATTAAGTGGTGTTGCTAAGATACTAACGAGCGAATATTGGATATTTATAGATTGTCGCTCCACGCCACGAGCCCAACCACCCAAACCTTCCCAAGGCAAGTTTTCCAACCCTAAGCATTTATTTTCAAAATATTATGTTCCTGATTCTACCTATGCAAGTTTACTTTTCAAAACTTATATATAAGGATTTTCACTGTTGTGTTTGTAGCTTCCAAATGTATTATATGCTTATGCTTTACGAGATTATGTTGAAGTTTGAGATTTATGCATATGTGTTGTACACCCTTGAACTTAGAATGAAAGTGTTTCCTTCGGACAACGACTCTAGCAATAGAGGTCGTAGCGGTCCAAATATACTATTGACCGGGGAGCGGTATATTATTATATCGTGATTAAATTGCGAAAACCCGAAGAGCCATTCGGGAAGTATCGTATACTTAAGTATTTATTATTTTTACGTTGTTAAAAATACTCTAAAATATCTATCTTGGATTAAAAATTTTATTTTAATTAAATAATTATTTTAGTAATTATTTATATTAAATCTTGAAATATCATTCATTAATTATTGTTCATTATTTTAAAGACAAAACTAATCCAAGATACCTTCATCGTTTTCACACTCGAACTCTTTCGAACCCAAAACATTTTTGAAAACCCCCGGTCAGGTTTTGCTTCTGGTACGATTTCAAGAATTATCGGTCGACTGATGTCGGACCTCAACTACTCAGTTTTCAATCAAAATAAAGTCTTTAAAAGAAAAAGAAAAAGGGGACTCTGGCAGGTGTGGGAATCGTTGACGAACGATTCCAGGGATGTGTAAGCGGCCGTGAGCCAGGTGGTCCATCAATTATTATTCCGGCCCAGGTGTTGCCGAAGGATGATTACGGATGTAGTTTTCATCGAGGGTGATTACGGATGTAGTTTTCACCCAAGGATAGTTACGTATGTAGTTTCCATCCTTCTACCGGTAGAGAAGACCCGCGGATTATTGGACTTGGATGTGGCGACTGATCATCATCAATCCCTATCAGGTTTTCTTCCAGTCCCATCCTCCACTCTGGAAAAATACTCAAACACTGCTTCTTGGGCCTAAGTGCCAAGTTGCCGATAGTGTGGTTTTTGATAAGAAAAATATTGACATCGTGCAGTATCTAGAACTGCAAGATTTTCTATAAAGATTGGCACGTATTAGTGCACTCTTGCAATTATTTCAAATAATGAAATGTTTTTGAATGAGAAACCTTCTAAGCTAATGGAAGGAAAGAGGTTTGCAATGATGTATTCCCTGTACAGTATGTTAACCGTAGAGTGTTTTACCGAAAATGATATACTCATATGTATATATTTTCAAACTTGATATATATTGAAATGGGAACCTTATAAAGGGTTCATATGTTATTCTTAAAGCTCCTTAGTGAGTATAGATGTTTTATTCAAACTCGGACATATATATTGTCCAATTACGTTTTGAAATCTGAGATATATACCCATATAGTTGGGAATGTTTTCGAAATAAACCACATTATTATTTTTCAAAATGGTGAACTTGCTGAGCATTATGTAGCTCATTCTTGCTTTATAAAAACTTTTCAGAAAGAGAAGAATTTGGCCGATTAACTCCGCACCAGCAGAAGAGGAGTAGAAGATTTACCCCGGAGATGATTTAGTTCCTGATAAATACTACAGAGTAAGTCTGATAGGTTTTCAATGGTAATAGTAAGACTTGTCTTCAAGTGTAGTTGTATAAGTGGAAGTGCGTAAGATTCTGGATTGTACAGATGAATTGTAATATTTAGTGTTACTTTTGATTATCGTTTCTGAGGCTCTAACTTGTTTGTGCATAAGATTGAGGTCTGGATGGATGTATTGTTGAGTTGTAAAGTTAATACAGGTATGATATGGTTGGATGGTGATGTGACGACTTGAATCTTTGACCTCGGATTTGGGGGCGTCACACTTGCCACATGAAAACCCGTTATGACCGTGCTATAAGTTTTGGGGGTAAGGCTGGCTCGAATGCCACCTCCCGAACACTTTTAACTCTCAGGTGGCCAAATAAGTCTCATTAATTCTTTCTACGGGAATACATTTAGCATCATAAATCATCACCCTCATATTCTCTATCTTGTTTGCGTAGAAGTACACTAACACAAACTTGCTTGTCATTCATCAACATGCCATTTAGCATATCAATAGCGGCACTTTCTTTATTTTTACGTTGTCATCTACTTTCTTAGAAGAATCGCCCCCACATTAATGTAGCCCTTAGTTGAATCACCCACATATGCTGTTTACGTAGTGTGTTAATAGCTAACCATACGGGTTTCAAATCCCTTAGGGAGACAAAGTAATCACTATTCCTTATCTATAAGGAACACTTCCTGAACTTGATGTAGATATTACATGAAGTAGATAAAATTGCAGAAGAGTTTCAAGCATCGCAACTAGGTCCGGTTGATGAAACTATCACTCATGCATCTTCCATAAAAGACTGGAAACTTAATGGTTTACTTCGTCAATTTTGTATCATGGTCCTGGTTTGCCTCAAAACGAGACCTTCTAAGGTATGTAATATGCTTAAGACGCCATCAGGAACCGAATCTTTACTTAAACTATTATTACCTTCGATTCTTGCATAATCATCAGAAGGAATGTAAATTCCTCCACTCCGATATGACCTTCAAGGTCTTTCCAAATATCATTTTGTTTCTTCGGTATGAACATTTGTAATTATTCCTTTATACTTAGACTGTCGGCCACCTCATTGGCCTTTTCTGATAATAATTTCTTGTAATCAATGTCCTCTGGATACGTTCCAACTCAAATTTTTCTACCTCATTCCCATCACCGTTGGGTTAAAGAATTCTCCCTTAAGCTCTGCTGAAGGAGAAAATATAACTATCCATCTTTTTCCATAAGTCATTGCTTCCACCTTCCTGTGGGAACTTTGTCAAAGTTACTCTCGATCATACCTAGGATATTTGTTCTATTTGTTCTTTCTTGTTCTAGGATAATCTCAACCTTCTTTGGTTCCATCCATACCTCATCATGGTTTCATACATGCCTCATCTGGCATTATTGTTATTGTGTCTTACATTCTCTACCAAACTTCTATTTTGAAACTCAGAATGTTAACTTTGTCCTTGAAAGGTTTCTTAGGTCGTCCTCATCATTCCTCCTGTATTTTCTAGGTACAGGGTATATCAAAATGTCATTGATCAATACTCTAATAATTCTATCTATGTTCTTTCCAGAACTCTTTTTAATAATCCTTACAGGTCATTGTTGCCTTAGCAAATCCAACTCATATCATCTGAATTCACAATGTCTTTATTAAGGTTAATGTCATCCCTTGTGCATTCCCCAGGGTTTGTCTTAATTTATGGATATCCTATCCTTAATTCAACTGCCAATGAATTCTTGCATCCTATAATTTGAAATCAGATCATGTATCCTTAATAAGTGTCTCTTTTCAATCATTCTCATTTGATAATCGATCGGTGGCTTAATGCTAACCTCTTCTTTCAGATAGTTGCCAGCCTATTTGACCTTCCAAAAGACAGCGTATGTTTATCTGCTCTCTTACAGAACTTGATAATGGTAGCAAGGATGTTCTGGAAGATATTGGTCGAGTTCAACGTGAATCTCTTGGTGATTACCGTTCTTCTCAAAGGTACTTACCTTAGGCAAAATTTCTACAGGATACTGATCAATCTCTGACCATTTCTATACTTTCTTCATAAATCTTCATTGTTTGCTTTCCTTAGTCATAATATTCATGGTATTTATAATACCCTAACATCATACATCTCAAGTCACTATACTTCTATTTTTACTCATAATCTTGGACAATCATATACACATGAATCACTTTAGTACGGGTGACCCCATACTAAAAATCTAGTGAATTCCCAATCAAAACATGGGTTGCAAAGGGTTCAGTAGAAGATTCCTACGATCTCATTAATGTTTCCTATATATCAGAAGCCCTTGCAGTTGGTGCTTACTTAGAAGCAACCCTGCTTTGTCCTTTCATTGCTGGTCTAGTCACTTGACAATCCTTTATGACTTGGCCTCAACTGGCCACACTAAAATAAAAATATATGATTTTAGGGGCTGGCTAATAGCATTACGTTTCTAGCAATTGCCGGCATAGTGCCTTCTTCTTTGATACCTTTCTACCTTTCCAAAACTTTACTCCATATAAGTCTTAATCGACTTCTCAGCACCGTCTCTGGTCACCTTTCCTCTACTTTTATCTTTTCAACTATTCTTATCAATCCCACATGCCATGCAAGCTTACCATTCCTGGCATAACAGCCTTTTCACTTAAGTCAATCCCGTAGTTTCTCAGTCCAGCTGGTTTCTTACTTACATTTCCTATTTTCGTCCAATCTCACTTCATCATTGTATTTCTACAATCAATCACGATAACCAGGGTCTGTCCACCAACCCATATAGCGGCTACCTTACCCAATTCACAGGGTTCGCCCCAGTTTCTACTCTCTTCCATGACGTTCTCTAATAATCAGAAAGATAAGGTTTGCCAAAATTCGTTGAATTTCTTTCCAGAATCAGGGAAATTTTGATCAATCTATCCACCTACTGGTAACATTAAAGAGACCAGTTTCGAAACCTGGAGAATAGCTCTATGAACCTCCAAGCAGGTAGAACCATAAGCAGTCATAATTAACGAAATAATCGTCATCAGATTGGAAGTTTAACCTCTGGAGAGGAACCAATTATATACATCCCTTAGAAGGGAATCAACAGTTTCAAACTGAAACCTGTCACAACGTCCTGATACCTATACGTCCTGATATTCAATATTACCAAATGTCAGTGTACCTAACCACTAGTCTCAGAAGGAACATTACCGTCGGAGTTGGTTGTTTCACAAAATTGGCACTACTAAGGCCTTCCGTACCTGGTGAACCGTGCTGTCCGAATGCATCCGCAAGTACTTTGTCGTGCTGCGCAAGCACACATCCTAATCCTTTATGCGAAGCGTCGTTGGAAGCATAAAGTCTTCTTTTTCCATTAAGCAATGCCAACTCTTGGTCATTACCAATTTCATCTTTTAACTCCAAGAAGATTTTCTCTTTAACTGCTGATCATATTACTTGATCCATTATAATTCCGCGTCGGAGTAAACTTAAGGTAATTACTATAATCCATTCAAAGAAAGAATTTAATATTCCTCTAAATCACATGCATCTAACGTTTTTGGTTCATCATTTAACTGAGTTGAATTAACTCTATACCCAGTCTCTGACAGAAGTCTCATTACGAGTTCATCTTGACTCACTGGTCTTATCTTCCGGTAGGTTCTGAGATCATTGCCTTGCCTACTACTTCCTTATATAACTTTATCCAATCATGCTGTCACTCCCCAATGCCTTTACTTTCTAACTAATTCATTCATAAAATGAACATTTCCCTTAATAAACCACCTCATTAACCTCCATTTGGTTTCATAAATTATAACCAATGACATCTGCCTTTTTATGGCGAATTATTACTGACAATATTCATACTAATTCATTTATCAAATGATGTGGCACATACTGCCTCCTTCTCAACTATCCCTAGGGACTCTTCTCCTCGCCCTAAATCGATGTCTTTGATAATCATACGTCCCTCTAGCTCTTTCTTCATTAATATGAAAGTCTCTAAGGATTCTCGTCTATTCCCGTATAAGATCTCAAGTGATCCTTTCAATCCGTCTTACTTGCTGGTACTACATCCAGTAGTCCGGCTACGAATCCAACATGAATCTTCAGTTCTTTTGCTAATAGCTCAGTTCTTTATGCTCACTTTTCTGAGCACCATACCTTAATCATCACAGTCTTTCTGGATGCGGCCCTCATTCCTCAAGGGTAAGCTCCTTATCCTAACAGGACTGTCCTTATCATCGCGCTGCTGCTCGTATGCCTCAAGGTCCGTCGCCTTACTCGTCGATACGATATCGAGCTAAGTTATTATCATGATACTTAAGAGTTTCCATAAGGGTTTAATATGTCATCACTACATTAAGTAGTCCGACTATGAACTTGGCAAGAGTTCTTATTATCTTAATGAATTTATTATTTTAACGTCGCCTCATCTCTGGGGTTTATAACATACGCTCTGATACCATTTCTATAACACCCTCAGATCCGGGGTCCGGGATCTGGTCGTTACGGTCTCCATTTCTATCCACAGTACTTGAACTTACTTCAACATAAAATAAAGTACATCTTTATGACCCAACACAACAATATAAAACGCACCCGTTATAGTCCCAGAGTTGAAATCAGAGTAACTACCAAATTTATTAATCACATTATGAGTTCTTACAATCCAAAAGAATTTCAATATGAATACATACTCTTTGCCATCCCTTTTCATAAGTCATACCAGCCCATATACTTGGTACTGAAGGAATGAATCTATCCTACCAACAGCTTCTTCTTCAGCTCTGGTAGTCTCATCGTACTCATCAGCGTCGAGTGCACCTTGTACGAGTCATCGGGTCTAGCTGTTGTTGTGATATAATAATAAAGCAATGGTGAGCAATAGCCCACCAACAATAATATATAACTGAACGATAATATATAACAGTTCAAAAGTATCTTTCAAACCGTATGCCATGCGTTTACGGAAATGATGCCAGTATAACATGAACGATGAAGTTACAAGGTAACTCAAATTGCATATATATATAGGTCGGAATATCTGCTATATCGAAGATAAGCAAGATATTATCATTTATCATAAAAGAGGAACTTGCAGGAAAATATTACAATTCCTATTATGAATACTTTCCAATACTGCCAACAATGATAATGTTGCAGAAATTAAATGAATTTAAATGATGAACTTTTGCTGGAGTATTCACCGCGCCCACTGTTCCAATCCTTACGATGATCAGTCGCAGATTGTACAGCTCAATTTAGATTTACTACCGGTAGAAGGAAGAGCTGACGGATTTACTTGTCTACCGCCCTGTTAGATCTCCCCGGCCAACGGTTGGGCCAATTGGGATGGATCGGCGCTACTCGGCCTCTTACACGACTCCAAGTTCGAAAAGAAGTTCTTGACTCTGAACGTAAAGTTCGTCCCCCTTTCCCCAAGTATGATACTTGTTGATAAGACTCCACAAAGTAGTCGTATCTAGTTGGAAAGGAAAATTCAACATCATATCTCCCAAGCTGCTGCTTGTTAGAGGATACCATCTTGTTCCAATAATCTTACCCCTCGAATGATGAGAAGGTTACTCAAAGATTCAATTGATAAACAGCAACCAAGTTGCGAGTGAAAAGAATAGTTTTACAAGATTTATGACCGGGAAGGCAACAAGATAAATAACATTGCTCAAGTAGGTTCCCCTATAATATGGAAGTTTGAGCGAGCATTTAAATCCTATTAAGATAGATTTAAATGAAAAATAAAGAGTTGGGAACCTTTCCTTGATAAAATAGTCGTAAAAAGACTCCGAAATATTTTACATAATATCTGGAGGTGAAAGATAATCTTCGAATAATATAAATCATTTTAAAAAGAATTTAAAAGAATTAAATAAATATTCCAAGAATATTTATCAACTCAATAATAACTACGGAATATTATTAAATCATAATATTGCTCGTAAGTAATCCTCGAATGAATATATAGAATTATTTACTTAAATAAATCCCTTCTTAAATGAATATTCAAAATAATATTCATTAAATAATTAAACTCCAATAAATATTTAAAATAATATTCAATAAATAATTCAAACCTCAAATGAATATTTGAAAATAATATTCATTTAATAAATAATCTTCTAAATGAATATCCAAATAATATTCATTTAGTAATCAAAACTTTAAAGGAATATTCGCAATAATATCCCTTAAGTAAATATAACTTCCAATGAATATTTTAAAATAATATTCATCAAGTACATAAAACCTTAAATGATATTCGAAAGTAATATTCATTTAATAAATAAAATTCTCATGAATATCAAAGTAATCTATTATATATATAATGTCACAACATGTACCATTTTAATCCATCTTAAATTACTATTTTGACCCTCTTCATTCATTAATACACATCAATTAAAATTCGTATTTAATATGTGCATTCATTAATATACATCATTTGATACTATCTACTTAATTATAACTCTTTCGTTACATTGCAATTAACTAAGCATTCGAAGAAGTTTGTGCCTCGCACGAGTATAGAAGCCTTATAACTCATTATAAGTGATATGACATTATTGAAGAAATAATATTGGAACATTAACTTCAGATTGCTAACAACATATTTTTGCTATGCAATTTACAGAATAAATTAATTTTGTGTACTGTAATTTAGTATTTTTACTTTATAGAAATGTGTCTAATACAATATTTTTTTATACTTTCTTGGCTCTGGTGCATTACTTGACATTCTGTAATATCAAATACAACAAATACATGACACTGAGCACTCTGGAAAAATAAAGGGTACATTTGAATGTTTTAACCAAAATGGGAGATCTTGAAAAAAGGACAAAATAAACGTTGGTTAAAAAAGAACGCGATAAACTAAAAAGAATTTTAATCATCACAATATCAATTGATAATATTATATCAAAACGTAACGAGAAAACTGCAATACCTATTATAAAATAGAGCAATCCCGTGCCTTGCACGGGAATTGAAGCTAGTTATTCATTAAATACTCAAACTCTAAGTGAATATTCAAAAATAATATTCACCTAATATTTCTCGGCTGAGATAATACTCAAATAACATTCTTCGAAAGATTTTCAAGTAATTGATACTTTATGGAAATATAAATAATGTTTAATAATAACATTCCTCAAGATCAATACTAATCTGCCGTTGGAATCCCTCCGGGTTTCCACGACTATCTGTATCTGAAAATACCGACTCCCGGTCTATATTTAAGAATGAATATCATATGCCCTTCGCTAAGGGTCTTATCAAAACAATCTGGCTTATAACTGATAATTCGTATCTAGTCTATAAGCCAATATCAATTCAGGGAACAGGTATCATAATATAATTTGACAATAGGCATGCATGCTATGGCATATGTAAAACGGCAATCACATATATATATGATCACAGCAACAGGTTCAAAGTTTTGAACACTTGCCTGGTAATCGGGTGTGGGTGGAGATAGCATGTCCTGGGTCTGCTCGATGATCTATAAACAATCAGAACATTCGAGATTAACCACTTAACACATTTTAAAAGTATAAGTATAACTTCGCTTAAATCGAAACACGTTTTCGAATTATCTCGTTATACACCTTTTAGTGTAACTCTTTTTATTACCGATACGATCCGACATTTGTTCGTTATTACGACATGTCATCATACCCACACTCGGTATATAGTTAAGTCGTATAAGTTCTAAAGTCGATCGATTACGAACCGAGATTATACCTCGAGTTTTAACGTTCGTTTTCTAAGTGTTTTACCAAAGTTATAACCAAGCAGCTTTTTAGGGGTTCGTTCGCGTTTAACTTCGATTCCAACATTTTTATAAAATCGGAAAACGATCTGCTTGATATGTGGTTTTCTTTCATACCTTCCTTATGACTCCTAGTATTTATTTACCAAGATTCGCCACTGAGTAACATGCTTTACGAGGGTTCAATTGAAGTTACGAACTTTTACTTACGGTTCCGAACTAATTTTAGTAATTTGACCATAACTCCTAAACCGTAAGTCGGAATGTTTCGATTCTTTCGCCAAAACGATCTATGACTCGAGATCTACGAGGACATGTCATTTTCATAACCAGCTAGGGCAACTAACCCTACTGTGATGCACGAATTCTTTAAGGTTATCGAAAATCGGGCATTACGACGGCTATAAATCAAATATTTCCAAATTCCAAACTTTCCAATAATCATAGTTTCCACTCTAAAGAACATATACTTGTTATTTAACCATGAACTAAGGCCATGCAATGTCTTTCCGTTCATCTAAAGTATTTATCCTCTTATATCAACAAATCAGTACATAAGAATGCTTTAATCATCACCATAATCATACTAATCCAAAAACTCATCAAGAACATTATTAAACTCAAAGTAGATCTAGGGTTTCAAGAGTGGTATACCTCCTTGAGAGTATGAACTAGCCTTACAAAGCTTGGTATGGACCTTGGATTGCCTTAAGCTTGCTAAATCAACCATGAAAACAAGAAAATCAAAGATTAGTTTTCACGAAAACACTATTCACCCTCCTCTTTCTTTATTTTTTTGAAAATGGAAACAAAGGAGTTTGAAGCTAAAATTTTGAGGAGATTACTTTCTTGAAATATAGGACTCACCTTAAAAATTACAAGATTGATCGTTCGTAGGAATATTTCACGGATTTCTAATTAGGGTTTACCGGGAATCTTCTTAATATTAATACTATCCTTCTCCATCTTTCTTACTAACTTTCGAATTTATATTCCTTAAGTCCCTTCGTTAAATTCTTAAGTCTATCAGTGTCCAGGGAACTCTCGGAGAAAATAAAAGTGCGGTTTTTCAGAATCCGACAGCTTTTACATACAATTATTTTCCCCCTGGATCACTAATACGAACTCGGAAATCCGTTCCGAATACTTCTATATAGTGTCGTCTCATAATATTCTCATTTCCACCAAAAACACTATTCATTCTATATTCTTCCTTTATTCCCTATATTTATTACAATGACTTTGTTCTTTCTCGGGCGTTCTTTAACCCTTTCACGGAACCACTGGACTAATCGTTAACGATCTGGATGACATGAGAATATTCTCCTAAGAGATAGATTATTCTTACCTAAGTTGTCAACCATTAGCATTCTTCATGACATATAAGTATTTGAATCCATATCCATTCCATTCATTCATTAGAGCTGGTGACCTTGTTGTCGGAATCATTGTTCCTCATTTTATCAATACTTAATAAAAAGTTTTAATTCTACCGAAAATTTGGGTTCTTACATCATAACCACCACATACTTTGATTAAAGGCGTCAACTCTAAGCGAAGTAGTTAATGAAGTTAGGATCCCATGTTTTCTCTCATATAAGTAAATCAGTTTTAAATCTCATGAGTTAATTAATTCTTAGTTTGATAATTAGCATCTTAGTTTAATTTAGATAATCGAAAACCCCAATTTGTTAATTGTCTTAGCAGTGAATTAAAACCATACATTGTTGAATAGGTGCATTAACTGAATAGAAACTTAACCAGATCTCTGTGGAATGAACTTGAATTATATTACTTGTGACCACGTACACTTGCGTGATATTGTGTAAACACAGGACTAGAGAGCTTAGAAGCTATATGTTGAGAATGAAAGAGAGCATTGTTGAAATTTATGACTGCAGTTGGCTTATTCCATTCAGTATCCCATTCGTATCTTCTCAGAACTTTAATGTGTTCAGGAATAGTATGGCTGTATTCACCCCTTGTCTCAGAATGAACTAAGCTGCGTTTATGTGCAACCGTACCTTCTGTAGTTTTGCTAACAGATTCCATGAACTTGCTTGATGATCCATCAGCAGAGCCTTTACTTGCGTTTAGGATTGCTCGAAGCTGAGCATTTTCAGAATTGTCATCAGCATCATCATCTTCATCATCTGAGCTATCAGTAGCATCAGGAATGTTATCATCCAAGTTGTCATCAGGTTTCAGTACACCTTTAAGCTTTAAATTACTGGAAGATGGAGCTGGTGTACCTTGAGAACATGCATTGAGAATAGAAACAATTTCTAAATCTCTCTTTTCTTTTAAAGTGATCTCATCACTTCTCACTGTTTCACCTAAGTTACTGTCAATAGTAACTGCTACCTGACTAGAAGTAATTAACTTATCACTCTTATCTACCTCTCCTTTTGCCAGTTCAGGGGACTGCCTCTCATCACTCTTTATTTTCTCTGATTGTTCACTCTCAATCTCACAAGAAAGGTTCTGGCTCAATAAAGGCAAAGAAATAAGAGGTGGCTGAGAAGAGTGGATTGTAGTCATATAGATAGAGGTATTCCTTGTATCAGGTCTATCTGTAATCATGCTATCAGTAGAAAAAGAACTAGAGAGAGAAGTATTACCTGATGAAGTAGTAAAAGATTTCATTGGTCGATGAGAGTAGTTGTACCAGAATTTGTTGAGTATCATCAGGAATGGTATCAACAGTCTCATTAGGAACTATGCTTTCATCAGGAAGAGGACTTGCATCAGTATTTGCTACTAATGGTTCTTGTGGAGCCAGAGGTTTAGAAGCTTCTTCAACACTTTGAGCTGAAGGTTCTTGTGTGCTTCCCTCAAATGCAGTTTCTTTATGTACAGCATCCAGTTTAGCAATATGAAGAGCATGTTTAGCTTTTTCTGAAATACTTTGAGCTAAGTCAAACTGAATATCAGGAATCTCGTGAGCAATTGCAGAAAACCCCTGTGTAGTAAAATCTATGCTTGCATCTTCTCTTTGAGAAGATGGTTCTTGTGGAGTAGGAATGTTCTTGTCTGCACCTTCCCATTGAAAAGGTGGTTCTTCTGGGACCATTCCTTCAACAATGTCTGCACCCACACTTTGAGTGAGTGGTTCTTGTGGGACTGGATCTGTAATAGCTGTTGAACTCCTTTGAAGTTCAGGTTCTTGTGGGCTGGATCCTTTCAGAGGGGAATCAGTCCTCTGTTTCTTCGGTTTTTGAAAAACCTTTGCTGCAGCATGTCTCTTCACAAGAAGTGGTGATGGTGCAAGACCAAGCTGAGCAGCAATATCATTTACTTTCTCCATGGACATTTCAACAATCCTCCTCTTTGGAGACGCAGAAGCTGGAGAATCAAAAATTTCAACAATCTTCATAAGTGATGTATCAGGAGTAGAGATATGTAACACCCCCAGATCCGGGGGTCGGGGATCGGGTCGTTACGGTCTCGTATTCTATACATAACACTTTACTTGAGTCCAAAATAAATAAATAACATGATGTGACCCCGCAATAATATTCATTCACACACATAACAGTTATAGTCCCAGAGATGAAATTGAAATAAGTCTCACATTAAAGGATTCACGAATAAAAGTTACTGTAAGAACCCAGATTTTGGGTAGAATTAAAACTTTTATTTATTTAATGATGTAAGAATGAATAGTGGTTACGACTACAATGTAATAGATGATATTTTGAAAGAATGAATGGAATTCGATTTTACTATTTCTATGTCTTGAAGAATGTTAATGGTTGACAACTTAGGTAAGAATAATCTATCTCCTAGGGGAATAATATATGGCAATTCTAAGCAGGAGAATATTCTCATGTCATCCAGATCGATAACGATTAATCCAGTGGTTCCGTAAAAAGGGTTAGGGAACGATCGAAAGAGAATACGGACAATTGTACAACCCTAAAGGAATAAGTAAAGAATAAAGAATGAATAGTGATTTGGTGGAAGTAAGAATAATATGAGACGACACTATATAGAAGTATTTGGAACGGATTTTCGAGTTCGTATTAGTGATCCAGGGGGAAAATAAGTGTATGTAAAAGCTGTCGGATTCTGGAAAAACCGCACTTTTATTTTCACCGAGAGTTCCCTGGACACTAATAGCCTTAACTATTTAACGAATGGATTTAAGGAATATAAATTGGAAAGTTAGAAAGAATGATGGAGAATGATAGTATTAATATTAGAAAGATTCCCGGTAAACCCTAATTAGAAATCCGTGAAATATTCCTACGAACGATCAATCGAAACGGGCAATAACCGGATACAGAATCAAGCAGAGAAAGCAAGATACATGCATGAGCAAGTGATAAATATCTAAGTAACTAGCAAGTAACTAGATTAATTAGAATGCAACTAGTACTTAGAAATCAAAAACCCTTGGTTAGCTTTCCACCATGCAAAACACAACACTTGTCCTCCAAAAATCATCATCCATTACATCACACTCCACTAACACAACAAGATGAGATATTATCTCTCAAAAAGTCACTTTATGCATTATTCAAGCAACCAACACAAAAGAAAAGAAAAACACTCTCCCCCCCTTGTATCACACCATTCGGCCCATTCTAAATTCCAAATCCAAAATCAAACTTCCAACCATTGTTTGCTCTTGAAACTTTTATGGTGAGTCTTAAATTTCATAAAAATGATCTCCTCAAAATCTTAGCTCCAAATTCCTTTGTTTGCATTTTCAAAAAAATCAAGAAAGAAGAGCATGAATAGTGTTCTTCAAGAACTAACTTGTTTTTTTTCTTGTTTCATGGTTGATATAGCAAGCTTAAGCACTCCTTAGGATCATACAAAGCTTAGTGAGGCTAGTAAACACTCTAAGGAAGGTATAAGACTTGAAAACCCTTGGTGTCATTTTAAGATCTTATGAGTTTTATGGATGATTTAGTGATTAGTATGTTATGATATGCTTAGATCCATGTTAGTAGTTGTTATGGTTGTGATTTGGTTTATGAACCATGTAATGGTTAAGATGAGTTGTTGTTAGACTAGACATGATGTTTATCATGTGTTTGGGTGGTTGATTTGATATTGGTAAGATCGTGATAAAGTGTAAAAACTTTGGAAAACGCGTAAACATAGCCGTTATAATGTCTGATTTTACAATATCATGTTTTTTATGCCATTTTTCAGGTCAAGACCTTACTGTCCAGAAACTTTTCCTGCCATGATTGGATAGAGTATGTTATGAGCTTCGTTTTGACATAAGGAACGTGTGAAACAGACTTACGGTTTAGGAGTTACGGTCAGTTTACTAAAAGTAGTTCGAAACCGTAACCGAGAATTCGTAATTAAAATTGAACCCTCTTAAAATACGTAAGTCAGTGGCGAATCTTGGTAATTAAATACTAGAAGTAATGAGGAAGGTTTGAGAGAAAACCTCATGTGAATCGGATCATTTTTCGATTTTATAAAAATGTTCGAATCTAGGTTAAACGCGAACGAACCCCTTAAAAGTATAACTTTGGTTATAACTTAGAAAACGAGCGATAAAACTCGAGATATAATCTTGGTTCGTAATCGATCGAATTTAGAACTTATACGACTTAAGTATACACTAAGTGTGAGTACGATGACATGTCTTAATGACGAACAAATGTCGAATCGTATCGGTAATAAAAAGAGTTACACTAAAAAGGGGTATAACGAGATAATTCGAAAACATGTTTCGACTTAAGTTAATACTTAACCTTTTTAAAAAGTGTTAATCGATTAACCTCGAATCTCTTGACTATTTATAGATCGCCGAGCTGACCCGGGATACCCTACCACTACCCCTACTCGTGCTCAATTACCAGGCAAGTTTCAACTTTCCCTTTTTAGGCTGTTGTTGTGAATATATATGCTTTCTGTTATACATATGCCATAGCATGCATGCCTACTTTCAAGTCATATTGATATACTTGTTCCCTGATTGTTCTTTGGCTTATAAGTAGATAGATAATATATCGATTATAAGCCGGATGTCATTAAGACCCTTAGAGAAGGGCATATGAATCCTAATTGTTGAATATAGACCGGGAGTCAGTACTTTGTAATATATCGTAATTACTTTCGAAGGAAATATTTAAGTAAATAATTTCCATTATTTGGTTGACGAATATTATTTGAATATTCATCCGAGATTATTTAATTAACGATCATTACTTCAAATATTTATTTGAACGTTATCTTTTCAATGAATATTATTTTTCAATATTCATTCAAAGACGAACCATTTATCGAATATTAATTCAAATATTTCTGTAAAATCTTCGATTATTGAATGAATATCCTTCGGATATCCATTCAGGACATCATGTATTAAGTGAATATTATTCTCGAATATTCATTTAAGTTTTGAATTATTAAATAAATATCACTTGGATATTCATTTAAATTATTTATTATTAAATGAATATTATTTTTGAATATTAAGTTGAAGTCTTATTTACTTAACGAATATTATTCCAAACATTCCTTTCAAAAGTATTAAATGAATATTATTTTAATATTCATTTAAGTAATTATTTATTCAATAAATATTTTCTTCATATTCCTTCAAGGATTATTTTGAGAAATACTCTGATTAAAAATATTCTTTCATTCATTAAATACTTCCGACTCAATAAATATTCTATAAATATTTATTCAATACTTGGAAACAACTTCAAGGTTGTTTATTTTTCTTCAAATATTATTTTCGACCTTCGATCATTCTGAAAATTCTTCGGAGTCATACGATTAAAATTATATTAAGAAAGGTCCTCTAGATTCCATTCTTCACTCGAATCTATCTCTTAAATTATAAGGGAACCTTACTTGAGAAAGGTTCTTTATCTTGTTGACTTCCCGGTCATAGCTTATCCTTTTCACTCGCAACTTGGTTGCTACGGACTCATTAAGTCTGTGTGTACCTTCTCATCATTCGAGGGGTAAGATCGTTGGAACAAGTTGATATCCATTAACAAGCAAGAGCTTGAGAAATGTTAGTGAATTTTCCTTTCCAACTAGATACGATTACTTTGTGGAGTCTTGTCAACAAGTATTTCACTTGGGGAAGGGAGGATAAACTATACGTTTCAATGCTGTGGATTTATTCGAACTAGGAGTCGTGTGTAAGAGGCCGAGTTGCGCGGTCCATCACAAGGCCTAATCATTGGCCAGGGAGTTACTATTAAAGGCCATTGACAAGTGGAGCCGTCAGTTCTTCCTTCTACCGGTAGTAAAACTATATTGGGTTGTACCATCCCCGACTGATCATCAGGGAGTGGACAGCTGGCGCGTGATAACTCCAGTATTGGTTCATCTCCCAAAGTGGGAATTCCCTGCAACAAGTATCGAAGAGACTTCTTTCAGGTTGACGGTGTCTTCCGCAACACGTATCGAAGAAACTTCTTTCAGGTTGTAGAACTTTGAAAAATGTTAATAACTGGAACTGCAATATCTTCCTTGCAAGTTCCTCTCAATATGATAAATAATGATATCTTGCTTATTTTGACTTAGCAGATATTTCCACAAAATAAATACTTTAAGTTACCTTGTAACTTCATCCTTTATATTATACTGGCACTATATTCGTTAATGCATGGCATATGGAAATCATGATATTTCGAACTTTTATATACTATCACTGTCCTGTTATATTATTGTTGGTGGGCTATTGCTCACCCTTGCTTATTCATTATGTCACAACAACAGCCTGGACAGATGGCTCGCGTCAGGCGCACTCGGCGCAAGCGGGTTACCCGACCCACCGGACTCCCCGCTGAGATGCTAGCCGCCATTGCTGAGGTAGCATAGTTAGACAGCTTTTGTTTCCTGTTTAACTATATGTATAATTAATGTAATCAACGGCAAAACTTTTAAACTTATAATGTTATCCTTTTGGGATTGTAATAACTTTTATTCGCAAACCCTCTTATAAGACTTATTTCAATTTCATCTCTGGGACTATAACTGTGTGTGTGTGTGTGTGTGAGTGGATATTATTGTGGGGTCATAGCATGCTACTTATTGATTTTGGACTCAAGTCAAGTATTATGTATGAGTTATGAGACCGTAACGACCCGATCCCTGACCCCGGATTTGGGGGGTGTTACAGTTATTACAATACAAAAGGAGTAACAACATAAGTTTAAAGTTCTTGCTGTTGATTACATTAGTCATACATATAATTAAGGCTGAAAACAAAAGCTACCAGTCTAGTCTACCTCAGCAATGGCAGCTAGCATATCCGCGGGTAGTCCTACGGGTGCGGTCACCTGCTTGCGCCGGGTGTGCCTGGTGCGGGCCATCTGACCTAGCTGTTGTTGTGATATAAATAATAAAACAAGGGTGAGCAATAGCCCACCAACAATAATATATATAACAGAACAGTAAAGATATATATAACAATTTTAGGAAAAGAATCTTTGAACCCATATGCCATGCATCAACGGACATAAAGCCAGCATAATATAAAGGATGAAGTTACAAGGTAACTCGAATTATATCTTTCGTAAGAGTATCTGCTATGCAAAGATAAGAGCCAAACATCATCACTTTTTCTTAAAAGGGAAATTGCAGGAAAAATATGCAATTCCAGTTTTGAACAATTTTCAGTCCTGCCAACACTGATAATGTTGCAAAAAATAAATAGATTCTGGATAGTGAACCAATATTGGAGTACGTCGCGCCAGATGACACCGCCTTACGATGATCAGTCGCAGGTAGTGTATCTCAAGATTTTTTTACTACCGGTAGAAGGAAGAACATATGGACACCACCATACGCCGGTTCTCCCTAGCCAACGGTTGGGCATAGTTGGGACCGGCGCCACTTAGACCCTATTTCAAGGATGGACTATCCCACAGCCTCTTATACCAATTTTAATGATGGACTGTCCCACAGTCTCTTACACAAATACTCCTATTTCGAATAATTCCATGATTCTGAAATGTAAAGTTCGTCCCCCTTTCCCCAAGTATAATACTTGTTGATAAGACTCCACGAAGTAGTCATATCTAGTTGGAAAGGAAAATTCATCGATATTTCCCAAGCTAATCTTCCCCTCGAATGATGAGGAAGTAACAAACAAACTCAATTTGATGGTTAGCAGCCAAGCTGCGAGTGAAAAGAATAGTTTAACAAGTATATGACCGGGCAGTCAAAGAAATAACAGCTCTCAAGCAAGGTTCCCTTATAATTTGGAAGATAGATTTGAATGAAGAATGAAATTTTGAGAACCTTTCTTGATATAAGTATTAATAATAATATGACTCTGAAATAACTCTTTTCATTACCGATACGATCCGACTTTTGTTCGTTATTAAGACATGTCATTATACTTACACTTGACATATACTTAAACCGAGTAAGTTCTAAGGTCGGTCGTTTACGAACCAAGATTATACCTCGAGTTTTACCGCCCGTTTTCTAAGTGGTTTTCCAAAGTTATAACCAATTGTCTTTTTTAGGGTTCGTTCGCGTTTAACCTTGATTTGAACATTTTTATAAAATCGGAAAACGATCTGTTTGATATGTGGTTTTCTCTCACACCTTCCTTTTCATCTCTATTATTTAATTACCATGATTCGCCACTGACTTACGTACTTTACGATGGTTCAATTTCAGTTACGAACTCTCGTTTACGGTTTTGAACCCCTTTTTGTAAATCGGCCATAATTCCTAAACCGTAAGTCCGTTTCACATGATCTTTATATCAAAACGAAGCTTATAACATAATCTATCTTATGATGGCAGAATACGAAACTGGAAAGGAAGTTATAGCTACTGTCAAACACGATTTCTTATAGTTAACGAAATTTCGGCATTACGACGGCTATAAATCGAACGTTTCTAAATTCGTAACACCAAAACCAAGCCACATCGGGCACCATACAACTTATACACATGATTTCTCATCTCAAAATGTCCAAGAACCACTGACTTTAACATTATACTCATCATATTACTTAGATCAAATTAAACCACTAACCAATCATGCTTATAACATCACTATAAACATAACTAGGCTAATCTACCAAGAACATGCTTAAATCTCAAAAGAAGAGCTAGGGTTTCAAGTGATTATACCTTCTTGAGAGTATGTAATAGCCTTATTAAGCTTGGTATGGTCCTTGTCTAGCCTTAACACACCTTAGATCAACCAAAGAAACAAGAAAATCAAAGATTAGTTCATAAGAACACTATTTACCCTCCTCTTTCATGATTTTTTTGAAAATGGAAACAAAGGAGTTTGAAGCTAAAATTTTGAGGAGATTACTTTTATGAAATATAGAACTCACCATAAAAATTGGAAGATCAAACAAGGGTTGGAAGTGGGATTTTGATCTTGGAATTACAAAGGGGGCCGAATGAAGAGAAATGGAGAGAGAATGAGTTTGCTTTGCTTGGTTGATTTTCAATAATGCATAAAGTGATGTTTCTAAGATAATATCTCATCTAAAAGCCACTTTAATAAAGTGATGAGGTAATGGATGATGAAAATGGAAGGATAAGTATTGGTTTCTTGGTTGGATTTGTATGAAATGGCTAAGTACTTGGTTGATCCTCCAAGGATACTAGTTTGTTTATGTAACTACTTAGTTACTAGATATTTCCACTAGCTCATGTATGTATCTTGGTCCTCTGCTTGTTTCCTTGCCCGGTTATTGCTCAATTTATTGATCGTTTGAAAGAATATCTCAAGGATTCCTAGTTAGAGTTTTACCGGAAACCTTCTTAATATTTATAATACTATTCTCCATCATTCTTAATAATTCTTGAATCCATATTCCTTAAATCCTGTTAATAATCTCTTAGGTCTTTCAGTGTCCAGGGAAATCTTGGAGAAAATAAAAGTGCCGTTTTTCAGAATCCGACAGCTTTTACATACACTCTTTTTCCCCCTGGATCACTAATACGAACTCAGAATTTCGTTCCGGGTACTTCTATATAGCGTCCTCTAATAATATTCCTAAATCCACCAAAATCACTATTCACCACTTATTCTTTACTTATTCTTCTAGGGTTATATAGATGTCCCGGTTCTTTTTCGATCGTTCCTTAACCCTTTTACGGAACCACTGGACTGATAACAGATATCGATTTGGATGACATAAGAATAACCTTTCCCTTTGGAATTTTCAAATCTTAATTTCCTAGGAGATAGATAATTCTTATCTAGATTGTCAACCAATAGCATTCTTCATGACATATAAATATTTGAATCCAAATCCATTCCATTCATTCATTAGAACATTGTTACATCATAGTCGCAACCACTATTCACTATTACATCCATACATAATAAAAAGTTTTAATTCTATCCAAAATCTGGGTTCTTACAGATATCAGGAATGGCAGATGTGTCAGGAACTGATGATTCATCAAGATTGATATCATCATTAAGATTCTGTATCTCTTCAGGAATGTAATACTTGCTCTTGTTAACTATCTTTCTTCTTTTTTTTTGGCTTTACTGGCTTAGTCAATTCATCAGTAGCAGGAGCAGCAACTTCCTTTTTCTTCATAAGTATTGAGATGAACTGATCATCATCACTAATAGAATCAGAATCTTCTTGCAAAAACTTTATCTTCTCACCTATTTCTTTGAATACTCCAGACTTAATCAACGACTCATCAATCAGAACCCCTTGTTCACCTCCTTGTGACTTCTTTTGAGTGAGGGTTGTAGTGGAGAAGTGCTTTGATCCTGATTGTCTTCCAGATACATCAGATCTAGCTGACTTCTTTTCTTTTACAACTGATGTCTTTTAAGCGACACCAAAGGTGGTTGACTGTTTAGATAACTGTATGTGGTATGTGCTTGTGTCAGGAACAGGATGTGTTTGGTCCTGTCCCATAGCACTTATTGCTGGGCCATAAAGAACAGGCAATCTCTTTTTCAAGAGAAGCCAGACCTCATCAGGAATATAAGGATTTCCCTCAAAACCATTTACCTTATCAGATTTAACCAAGGATTTGATGTTATTTTCAGAAATCTTAAAGATAGGCAAAACTGTATCATCTTCAAAATTAGCATTTGGACATAAGTGAGAAAATATCAATTGAAAAAATCTAATAAAACAGACATAACCACATTTATCTATTTTTCTAGCACTTAATGCTTTCAAGATAAACACTCCATAATCAAATAGAGTTTCATAGATTAGAGAGTACCTAATTTGAATTGAAGCAGAGGGTAGTGCATCAAAGTTTGAGACTTTGTTTAGGAAGCATCTACTTATGGTGTCAAAGAAGAAATTCCATTCTTTCTTCAGCTTGGTTCTGTACAAGTCTCCAAACTTCTGTGGGTCTCCTTTGCATCCAAGACTCTTAGCAAATTCAAGAAGAGTAGTATCAGTAGTCTTTGATGGAGTTTTGCCATTTAGAGACGGTAATTTAAGAGCTTCAACCACAATGTTAGGAGTCACATTGTATTTGACATCATTATACATGAATGTCATAAATGGCGTTCCCGATGCTCCTTCACGAAAGACCACAGTATCCCATACCTGCATAACACACATGAAAGATACTTGACAGGTTGTGTTAAAGCATAATTGATTGGACTAGAAGCCAAAAAGTCCTGAATGATATGAAAACCATTTGGCAATTCCTGATGATTAAGAACTGCAATATAGTTATTAGGATCAAAAGTGATTCCATTGATAACAACTTTGCTGTTTATGAATGATGAAACATCTATTGACATTTTGAATGAGAGATTTGGGAGATTTTAGAAATTAGGGTTTGAGAGCACACAGAGATAGGAGGATGATGAATTGCTGGTGTAATTAGAACAATAATTAGCTGAATCGTTTGTATTTTGTTTTAAACAAACAAAATTTCCTTAATTACAGGTGTCAGCAACTGATTTGTGCAGATAATTGATGGACAGTAACCGTGGGTTAGTGATGATAACTATACGCCGTTCTATGTGTCTTTATATTGATATATTGACAAGTGAAATACACTCGCATAAACAATTGGCAAGTATTTAACTTTTATTTGTGATATTGATTAAAAAGATAAACAGTAAATTATTTAATTGAAAAATTAAATAAATCAATTATCACAATGTCATTTGTTAAAATACCTGTTCCCTTAGAAGTAGAATACGAATCGTTCATGTTTTCACTTCTATTTAACACAATAGAACACAGTCATTCTCATCATTCTTGCAAAACCTCTCGTATTCTCTTGAAAAAAGTCTCTCCAAAACCCTACATCAAGCACAGCAAAAATAATGTCGAACCTTACCATTAAAGAGAAAAACCTCCATCTCGTAGAGAAACGAGATATCTTTAGTTATTCTTGTGAAGATTTCGAAGCCTTTGATCAAGAAAGACAGCTTGAAACTTTGTTGCTGCAGATGGATGCTTGTCTCAAAGAGATCGAGAAGGAAAAACCTGCAAAAGTGATCGACATCGATGCTGCTCTCCAAGCAACATTCGAATAGCTTTCCTCTAAAGCATCCTCATCCAAAACCTCCAACCATTGTTAATGAATATGTCAGCAAAAATTAACCTTATCCCTTTCAACTTCCACCCAAACAAAGTGGCAAAGATGGGATCTGGGATAGCTACTGACTATGGGGGGTTTGGACTCTTTTTGTTCTTTTGCTGTTTGATAGATTAGAAGATAGAGAAAACAACATATTTGATGTATGCATGTAATCTCTTTTATTATCAATGAAAAGATCTGTTTCTTTAATCTTTGTTTTATGATTTTCTGCACTTTTGAATTGTGAACTGATCTGAGTAGCATATAAACTAGCAAATAGATATGAGAAACTAATTAAAGTAATCATATTCTCAGAAGTTCAATAATATGAATCATATAAGTCAGAAAAATATAGCATAAAGTACACTTAGATCCTGAAAATTTTAATGAAAAACGAACCGTCGTATCAGGATTCGACGTTTGACCACTGTCAGTATTTACTTTTCATCAGGATTTGAGATTCATCAGGATCTGAGATCTTCTTTTTCTCAGAAATGCTCATAGTTCACCATTCCTAGTTCATTCACCAACTTTGTAAAAGTAGCCTCAGAAAGTGGCTTGGTGAATATATCAGCTAGTTGTCGATCAGTAGGAACAAAGTGGAGTTCAATTGTCCCTTCCAGTACTTGTTCTCTTATGAAATGATATCTGATACTGATATGCTTAGTAAGAGAATGTTGGACTGGATTTTCTGTCATAGCAATGGCACTTTGGTTATCACAATAAATACGTATTTTTGAAAATGACAAACCATAGTACATTAGCTGATTTCTCATCCACATGATCTCAGCACAACAGCTTCCAGCAGCAATGTATTCAGCTTCTACAGTCGATGTGGAGATAGACTTCTGCTTTTTACTGAACCAAGAAACTAGTCTTTCTCCAAGAAACTAATAACTGCCTGAGGTACTTTTTCTGTCTATTTTGCACCCTGCAAAATCAGCATCTGAATAACCACATAAATTAAAATCAGATTCTCTTGCATACCACAGACCTAGAGATGGAGTGCCTTTCAAGTATCTGAAAATCCTTTTCACAGCTATAAGATGTGGTTCTCTTGGGTTTGCTTGAAATCTTGCACATAGACAGGTTGCATACATGATATCCGGTCTGCTTGCAGTTAGATACAAGAGTGAGCCAATCATACCTCTGTAGTTAGTTATATCTACTTCAGTACCTTGATCAGGATCAAGTTTTGTAGTTGTGGCTATAGGAGTTGAAGCAGTAGAACTATCTTGCATGTTAAACTTCTTTAGTGAATTCTTTGTATACTTTGACTGATTGATAAAGATCCCATCATCAGTCTGTTTAACTTGCAGAATAAAGTTGAATCCCATCTTTAGTCTGTTTGACTGATTGAAAATACAGAATGAAGTTGAATCCCCAGAAGTGTGTGTTTGGGGTAGAAGCTGGGAAGTTCCTAGGGTTCATGGTGAATCACAGAGGTATAGAAGCCAATCCAGCCAATATTAAGGCATTGATTGATATGAAGTCACCAAGGACTGTGAGGGAGGTTCAGTCTCTTATAGGAAGAGTTGCGGCCTTGAATAGATTCATCTCGAGGTCTACGGATAAATGCTAAGAGTTCTTTAAAGCGATAAAGAAAGGAAGTAAGTTTGAGTGGACAGAAGAATGTGAGATAACATTTAGAAAGCTAAAGGAGCATTTGGGAAGTCCTCCCCTGTTAGCTAAGCCAGTAGATGGAGAAACATTGATACTGTACTTAGCTGTGTCGAAGTATTCTTTTAGTAAGTTGTAAACCACTTTCCAGTAAGAATTGAGCCAGAATTTCATACCAGGCTCTCGGAGCTTGCTTTAGTCCATAAAGTGCTTTATCCAGTCTATAGACATGATCTAGATATCTAGGATCAATGAAGCCAGGAGGTTGTTCAACATATACCTCCTCTTCCAATTCTCCATTCAGAAAAGCACTTTTAACATCCATCTGGAACACTTTGAATTTCTTGTGGGTTGCATATGCCAGAAAAATCCTGATAGCTTCAAGCCTTGCAACAGGAGCAAAGGTTTCATCATAGTCTATTCCCTCTTATTGAGAATACCCCTTTGCAACTAGCCTTGCTTTGTTCCTTATAATTGTGCCATCTGAATCAGTTTTATTTCTGAACACCCACTTTGTACCTATAGACTTATCCTTTGGCCTTGGTACTAGTTTCCAGACTTCATTTCTCCTAAATTCATTCAGTTCTTCTTGCATTGCTGTAACCCAATCAGCATCCTTGAGTGTATCCTCTGAAAACACACCTAGAGTGGGGTGAATAGGTGTATTATGGCTGATATTGGTTAACTATGACCTGTTTTGAATTTTCCAGAAATGGCTTGCTGATATGACCTACCAGGTTAATAACAGCAGGCTGATTTTAAGAATAAATGCAGTGCAGTATGAAATGTGCAGAATAATAAAATGAAACACAAGATCTTTTAGCCAGGTTCGACCCCTAATCCCCTATGTTCTACGTCCTGGTCCCTTACCAACTTGGTAAGAGAATATATTATTGATCACTATAAACCGATTACAAGATCCAACAATATATCTCCCTTTACACCCAGCGGCTTACAATTTGGCTTGCTGAATTGCTGTGCTGATATGAACTAACTCTCTAAGCAATACTTCCCAAGTATCCTTCTCTAGTCTAGTTCTACCGACCCAAAACCTGAAGCCAAAACTTGTACAGCAACTAATCTTTACAACTTGAACAATACAAAGTTTTGAATGTTTACAACTCAACCTACAAAACCCTCTGAATATATATATATATTCGAATGTATGTGAGTTTGAGAGGTTTTCAAGAATGTAGCAAGACAGCTCGAAGTTGTGTGTTTATTGTATCTTGTTTTTGCACTTCGTTGGATGTTCGAACTGATCAAGCAAGTTCTATTTTTATAGGTAAACAAGATTGATTTGAGATATAGTCTTCAAAAGGCTCCATCAATTTTTCTAAGTCTTGTAATCATAAAAGATGAAGAAGTGGAGGAGCCATGAAGGAGCTGATGTTTTCTCAGTTTAAAGGAGCGTGTATGTTGATATGATGGAGGAGACATAGAGAATAAAGGAAAATGTATGGATGGGGTAGGTTTATTAAATAAGGAAAAGTGAATCCTTATTTAAAGTCAAGTGACATGTTGTCTCCCACTTTACTTGAGTATTAGAATATTGAAGTGTATGATGTATTTGTATAATTCAGAGGGTCCCTTACAATATTCCTAAATAACACAAATAGCTCCTTGAAAAATGTATGTCTTCTTGGATTCTGTTCTTTCTGTCGCCCAGAATCAGCAGGCTGATTTTGTACTGACCGTAAGTTCAGCTTGCTGAAATATATCAAATTTTCCATAAAATCTTGGTGAAATACAATAGTTAGTCTGACTGAAAATAATCCTGTACAACATAACACAGCTTGCTGAATTGACAAACAATATGAAATATAGCTTGCTGTTTTATAATCATCAAAACATAAGGGTTACAATCTCCCCCTTTTTCATGATTATTGAAGTATTATTTAGGAGAGAATTCTCCCCCTAAATTCCTGCAATCCTGTAAACTGGATTAAACAATTATAGCACATGCATTCATGAATACCAGTTTAAGCAATTAGATCACAGATCACATAATTAATTTAAGCCACATAATTTAATCCAATACATAAAGCACAGAGTGCTATAATTCAACAACCAAACACAGATAGTTAAAGTTTTATAAACACCAAATTTAATTCAAAAGTTATCAAAGAGCATGCATCAACATCAACCATCAGCAATGTTTTAAAGCATAACTACTAATATATTCTCCCCCTTAATCATTAAAAAGGGAACAGGTTTATGCATCAGCTTCCATGGAGTCTTCTTTCTCAGAATTAGTAGCATTAGCAGCAGGAGGAACAATATTAGTACAAGTAGCAGGAGGAATAGCAGTAGCATCAGGAACTTCCGCAGATTCATCCTTTCCAATAAGCATTGATATCATGGTTTTTAGAACCTTGATTTCCTCTTCAAGTGCAGAGATTTTGTCAACCAGGACAGTTTGATTTCCTTTGAGGATTGTAGTATCAACCACAACTTGTTCTACCAGTTTAATTACTTCAGATGTAGCATGTGTAGCAGGAGTATCCCCAGTATTAACCTCAACCGGCTGAGTTGGTTCTGAGATGTGAATTAGAGAACCATTTACAATTTTCAGATTAGATTGAGCTAAGTTCTTAGCATCAATCTGTTCTTTAGCCTGAACCGAATCAAATCCAGTGAGAGTGACCTTATAGAACAGAAGAATTCTTGTGATTAAGCATCCATATGGCAATCCAAAATTTTATTTTCCAACAGCAGCAAACATAGTATCCAAGACAAGTTTGGGTAAGTTAAATGGCATTTTAGACATAATCCTAGCACATACACAAACATCTTGCCAAGTAAGGTTTGAACGACCTCCCAACCTAGGACAGATATTGGCCCATGAAATCTTAAACATCAAGTGTGCCATTGGATTGATCAGAGAGGTTGAGGGTAGGGCTAATTCCATCAGTTTGTTTGGTGCAACTAAGACATTGAGTTGGCCAACATACGAGAATCCAGTGAAACTAAGTGAGCCATGAGTGAACACATCAACAGATGAATTAACATTGATCTCTAAAATCATAGCTAGAAACGGAGGGTTTAATTGAATGTGCTTCTCATTCACAATAGTAGTTAAATTCCCAAATTCGTCTTTCTCCAAGTTAGCATAAAATTGACGAATTAAATCAGGATAGTATAACTTTGGCAAATCAATGACAAAAGAGCGCATACCGACTGCATCAATTAATTCCAAAGCACCACATGCAGAGAGAAGTTTCAAGGTAATAGGCTTACCAGGAACAATGGGGCGAGTACCAATATGGTGATCAAAGAACCAATTAGTGAGAGCTTCTGATGCTATGTCAAATGCCGGTTTGACTCTCTTTGTTGCAGGAGAACCCATCGGAGTTGTGTCGGAACTTTGTTCGGTTTGAACACTCGGAGAACCAAAATCGTCCATAGAGAGTGGAATAGGAGACGATGGTGGTGTGGTTAGGCGGTTGGATTTGTTCTTGGTGCGGCGGGTGCGAGATGACATGATTGATTGAAGAGAGAACCCTAGGTTTTTGTTGAAATTGGGAGAAGTGAAGTGGAGTGATGCCGTGTTTTCCCAATTTAAGATATAAGGGGAAAATATTTTCAAATTTTTAACTTAAAACAAGTATCCACTTACCATAAAATAAAAAAAAAAATTATTGCAAGATTAATTTATTTAGGAAATAAAGCCTGTAACCACTTAGCATAAAAATAGGAAAAATGTAATCATGGCAAGTTTAAATTTTTTTTTAAGAAATAAAGCATGTAACCACTTAGTATAAATATAGGCAAATTTAATCATGGCATATTTTAGGCAATTTAACAGATAGATCATGTCAATAGATTTAGACCAAATTACCACATAAAAATCACAGATAAATTATTTTAAGAAGAAGATTAGAGAAGATATTACCAGTCATGTTGAAAACAGCTTGCTGTTTTATACTTCACACATACCAAGTTCACGCCTGATTAAGTTGAATCTTTTTGTTGTAAGAGGCTTTGTAAAAATATCAGCAAGCTGATATTCTGTAGGGACAAAAATCATCTTGATCTTTCCTTTAGCAACATTGTCTCGTAGGAAGTGATGGCGTACATCAATATGTTTGGTGCGAGAATGATTTAATGGATTTTCAGATATGTTGATAGTACTTGCATTATCACAATTTATTGGAACTTGACCACATTTGATTCCAAAATCTCTCAGAGTTTGAATCATCCATAATATTTGCGAGCAACAACTCCCGGCTACCAAATATTCTCGTTCAGCTGTGGATAACGCAATAGATGATTATTTCTTGCTTTGCCAAGAAACTAGACTTTGTCCAAGAATAGCACAAATTCCACTAGTACTTTTACGATCAGTTTGGCTTCCAGCATAGTCAGCATCACTAAATCCAACAAGTTCAAATGAATTCGTGATGGGATAGAATAGCCCAAGATTGGTTGTACCACGAAGATATTTGAAAATGCGTTTAATGGCACTTAAATGAGATTCCTTTGGATTGGCCTGAAATCGAGCACAAAAAAAAAACATTATACATAATATCAGGTCTTGAAGCAGTTAGATATAGAAGACTACCAATCATCCCACGATATTGAAGAATGTCAACACTTTTTCCATTTTCATCCGAATTCAGCTTGCTGTTTTGGCACATTGGAGTGGATTTTGGCTTGACGTTTTCATATCCATATTTTTTCAGCAGGTTGTTGACGTATTTAGTTTGATGAACATAAATACCATCTGGAGTCTGTTTGATTTGGAGTCCCAAGAAGAAATTCAGATCGCCCATCATACTCATATCAAACTCATGGTGCATACGTTTTGAAAACCACTTGCACATTGAATCATTAGTTGAGCCAAAAATAATATCGTCAACATATATTTGCATAACTAATATATCTTTACCATCTATCTTGTGAATAGAGTAGGATCGATTTTACCTCTTAGAAATCCATGTTTGATCAAAAATTCACTTAGTCGTTCATACCAAGATCTGGGGGCTTGTCTTAAACCATATACTGCCTTTTTCAGCTTCAATACATGGTTAGGAAACTGAGAACTTTCGAATCCAGGAGGCTGTTTTACGCATACTTCTTCTTTCAGCCTGCCATTTAAGTAGGCACTCTTCACGTCCATTTGATGAAGCTTGATTTTCTTGAAGCATGCAAAGGAGATAAGCATTCTGATTGATTCTAGACGTGCAACAGGTGCATATGTTTGATCAAAATCAATCCCTTCTTGCTAATTATATCCTTGAGCTACGAGTCTATCCTTGTTTCGAGTGACCGTCCCAAATTCATCAACTTTATTCTTAAAATCCATTTGGTACCAATGATGGAAACATCTTTAGGTGGTTCAACTAGTTCCCAAATGTCACATCTTTCGAATTGACTAAGTTCTTCTTGCATTGCTATGAGCCAATTTTCATTATTTAATGCCTCTTTCACGTTTTTCGGTTCCTCTTGAGCAATAAAGGCAGAAAAAGCACAGATATTTGCTTGAGATTTCCTTGTCTTGATGCCATCTGACTTGTCACCAATAATTAACTGTGGAGGATGATTTTTAACCGTCCTAGTAGCTTTAGGAAGAGAGTGTTGAGCTATAACTTCTTCTTCTGCAAGTCTGATCATTTTGTGAGGTTGAATCCCTTGAGCATGAAGTTCCCTTTTTGAACTTAGAGTTGCTTCTTGCTCTTCCAAGGTTAATTTTGCAAATTTTTCTGATGTGTCATTAACAGGAGTAGTGATATCAGCTTGCTGTTTTGATTCAGAGACTGGTTCAGCTTCTGCATTTTGCTTTTCTGTTGATTTTAGCTTGCTGTTTGTACCTGTTCCTGCATCATCTTCCTCATCTCTTGGTAAATCATTATTAGTTTCTTGAAAAGATACATCAATAGATTCTTCAACAATATGTTTAGATAAATTATATACTCTATAAGATTTACTAGATAGAGAATATCCAAGAAAAATAGCTTCATATGATTTAGCATCGAATTTACCGTCACGATCAATTGTTTTGAGAACAAAGCATCTTGATCCAAATATCTTGAAATAACTGATGTTTGGCTTTCTTTTATTCAGCAATTCATATGGAGTTTTGTTGAGAATTTGTCTGATGAGAACTCTGTTAAGAACATAGCAAGCTGTATTTATAGCTTCTGCCCAAAAATTCCTTGGCAACTTGCTTTCTTAAAGTATAGTCCTTGCTGTTTCTTGTAAAGATCTGTTCTTCCTTTCTACTACCCCGTTTTGTTGTGGAGTTCGGGGTGCTGAAAATTCATGAGAGGTACTTCTTTCTTTACAATAGGTGATGAAATCCTTTTGAAATTCACCTCCATGATCACTTCGAATCCCTATAAGTCTTGTATTCAACTTATTCTCAAGTAACTTGATTAGATTCTTAAATTCCTCAAAAGCACAATCTTTAGTTTTAAGAAACAATACCCATATGAATCTAGAATAATCATCGACAATAACAAAGGCATATTGTTTACCTTCAATGCTTTTATATGCTTATGGACCAAAAAGGTCTAGATGCAAAAGTTCTAAAGGTTTAGAAGATGATACCATGTTCTTTGATTTGTGAGGAGTTCGAATTTGTTTGCTTAATTGGCAAGCTGAACATGTATCTGTCTTTACATATTTCATTTTAGGTAACCCTCGTACTAAATTCTTTGAAATCAGCTTGCTGAGTTGATCCATATGAACATGTCCTAGCCTCCTATGCCATAGGTTAGGAGATGTGTCAACTGCAGCTAAACAGTAGGCTGTTTCCTGTAACTTAAAATCCAATATATATATTGTTGTGGAATAAAAACTAGGTTGAAAATATTGCGGCTAGGGTTTGTATATTTAATGCAAGGGTTCGTGAGCTTCGTGCTTTAATGGCTGCTTCTGCGTTCGAGACTTAAACGGTCCTCACAGAGTGCCTACGTATCTCTGTAAATTAGAGAATCAAGCCAATAAAACGTAGTTCTGAGAATGAGGGGTCAGGCCCTTTATATAGGCTGAGAAGCCTTAGAATTATGGTAGGATTCGGAGACTTGATGGACAAGTCTTTGAGGAATGTTCTAGATCTATTCTTGTAGGAATCAGTTTCCATATTGAATTGGATGCTTTATTGGATAAGTTTGAAAGGGATATTATCCTTATCCAACTCTTATTTGCTGAGCTGTTTATTACCCTTAATATTAATTACGAAATTAATATTATATTTTGGGTTTTGGGCCCAGCTGGTGGGCCCCACGTTTGGACTATTCTCGGCCTAATTAATGCCACTTTAAATGTGTCTTTAGGGCTTATTTTCAGCCCATATCATTTGCCCCCCAACTTCTTAGGAAAACTGATCAGGTTTTCGTAGAAGTTATATTTGCCTTAATCGAGACTCGGGGTCGTTTTTATCCCTTACCTGGGACTTCTTAATTTTCCTACCCTTATATGGGAGTTTTGGTTTACACTAGTGTTTCACGAGTATCGTCTTGCTTGTAAAGTGTGGAGCGACCTACACATTTACGACGATTTGCCTTATTCGAGGCTTTAATTTGTGCTTGCTTTTAGCAATCTCGGCACTTTCATAGAGTTTTTATGCATTATTAGCATATATTATTGCTCAACTTGTCAAGAAAATATTTCTATAATTTTCCTCGTATTTTTCTGTACTTTTCCTAATATTTTAGGAATTTTTATGTACCAACAGGTATTTTTTGTAATTTTTCCTAATAATTTAGGAATTTTTATGTACCAACAGGTATTTTTTGTAATTTTTCCTAATAATTTAGGAATTTTTATGTACCAACAGGTATTTTTTGTAATTTTTCCTAATAATTTAGGAATTTTTAAAGTATTAACTTTTAAAAAAGTCACCTTGGCAAGAAATGCCTCCTGGGCGTGGGTACCCCCGCCAAGGAGACACCCTCCTTAGGCACGCCTAGGGGGTTTGGTCTCCTGGGCGTGGGTGACCTTTGTCCCTGGAAATGCTTCCTGGGCGTGGGTACCCCCGCCAAGGAGACACCCTCCTTAGGCACGCCTAGGGGGTTTGGTCTCCTGGGCGTGGGTACAGCCTCCTTTAGAGAAAATCGAGCTAGGCGTGGGTACCCCCGCCAAGGAGACACCTTCCTTAGGCACGCCTAGGAGGTTTGGTCTCCTGGGCGTGGGTATACCCTTCTTTAGAGAAAATCGAGCTAGGCGTGGGTACCCCCGCCAAGGAGACACCTTCCTTAGGCACGCCTAGGAGGTTTGGTCTCCTGGGCGTGGGTATACCCTTCTTTAGAGAAAATCAAGCTAGGCGTGGGTACCCCCGCCAAGGAGACACCTTCCTTAGGCACGCCTAGGAGGTTTGGTCTCCTGGGCGTGGGTATACCCTTCTTTAGAGAAAATCAAGCTAGGCGTGGGTACCCCCGCCAAGGAGACACCTTCCTTAGGCACGCCTAGGAGGTTTGGTCTCCTGGGCGTGGGTATAGCCTTTTAATTGGGCTTCCTGCCTTTAAATTCTAACGGGATTTTATCCTTTTTTCTAAAAATGTCGTAGAACATTCTAGAATTATTTCAAAATTTGAATTTCATGGGCTTCCCGCCTATTCAATGGCCCAGTCACCTGTTGGCAGCCCATTTACTGGATATAACCGGTTGAATGACCAACCTTGAACTCTATAAAAGAGTAGCGTGCATCCCTCATTTCTCATCTCACTATTCAGCAAAAATTATCATTCCCTTATCACAAATATTTTTCAAAAAAGCTCTGCTAGGGTTCTGTCGTGAGGCGATTTCCGGCGTTTTTACTCCGCCCTACTTTCCAGTTTCCGTTTGAAGATCGTTGAATCTTCATCTTTTTCACCCTCTTTTTTCAACTTTTCTGGGTTTCAAGCCTTCAAGGGAAGCATACTAATGGAGGATTCTAGCTCTTCAGGCCAGTCTCAGCTCGCTAACACTTCCACCACCGCTCCACGGCTTTCAAGGGGTAAGAACCCTAAAACATCTCTTGTCCATGCCAGTGTTTTTTCCCTTAGGGATCTTTTAAATGAATTTGGCCAAGCTTTTCCAAACATGCTTCATTTAGATGCTTATGAATATAAATCGAAATATAAACAACACAGGGTAGACATTTTAGCCCAACTTTTTCATATTAATGGGCCTTATAGGGCCGTTGTTCCGGCCTCAAACGAAAGGGCTTGTCACCCAAAGCCTGGGGCCATTAGGATTTATAAAGAAACTTTTTATGCTGGTTTTCGCCTACCTCCTCCTCCTTTTGTTTATCGCCTTTTGGCCGAAGCCCGGGTTTGTCCAACCCAACTTATGCCAAATGCATGGCGTTTTATCTACTGTTTCTTGGTCCAATGTAAGAAACATGGGCTTGAGCCCAGTATCTCTGTTTTTCGATACCTCTTCAAATTTGTCAATTCTTCTGACAATTCGGGCTGGGTCAAAATCCAACATCGTTCCTTGGCCCGTTCTTGTTTTGTTTCGGATTCCGCTCCTGATTCCCTTCCTAATTGGAAAAGGGAATGGTTTTATATCTTTTTGGATGGGGACGACTGGGACAACTATTTTCGGCCCAACTTCTGCAGAGCCGTTGATGGGCCTGTTAGGAGTTTAAAATTGGGCGTGGAAGAAGAGGCCGCCATAAATTTGTTAACATCGGATAATTTGCATCAATGTGCAAATTTGATTTCTGAAGATTCGTTGCAGGCCCATGGGCTAAGCGATTTGGGCCCTGAGGGTAATTCTCACCTCTTGCTTTGTTAACATTTTATGTTAGATATAATTATCTAACTTTCTTGTAATCATTTTGCAGCCAAAACTGCCCTGGGAGCGATTTTTAGGCAGAGGGAGACTGCTGCCACAGCTAGGGTGGTAACAGAGAACCCTAGGGCCAAAAGGGCCAGGACAGATGAGGCTACTCCCGCGGTGGAGCGTGTTCCTGGTTTTCTTCAAGAAAAACCAGTTCCTATTGAGGAAGACCTCACTCCCTTTACAGTGGGATGGGGTTTATGCAATAGGGACACAGCTGTAGGTGACTCCAGGGCTGCAGCTGAGTGGTCCAGGAGCGTGGTTACTCCACGGGACAGGGTCCACATTGTGGAGTCCTCTGATGACTTGCAGATTGAGCTTCTCGGGGCTCAAGCTGTTGCTTCGGTAATTTCTTATTCAACTTCTTTAATTTAATTGCATTTACTTTTCCCTTATTTACTTGTTTCCTTTGCAGATGAACGCCTACCTTCAGGCCGCTGTTCATAACCTGAAGGAGGTGCGTGCTGAAAAGACCATTGCTGAGAGGGATAGGGACAGATACTTTGATTCCTCCGAGGCAAACTTTGCTCGTTTCAGGGAGGTGGAGAAGGAGCTGGCTGCTGAGAAAGAGAAGAACAGGAAGCTTCAGCTGGAGGTGCAGCAGAACAGGGAACACATTATTGCTGACTACAAGGCTTCTAAGGACTTTCAAGATGTCCTGAATGCTGAGTATGATGCAAACTTTCCTGGCACCTTCAAGGAGTGTTGGGAAGGGATTATCGAGGAGCTGAGTGGGAAGATCGAGGGGGTATCCTTGGAGAAGTTCCCGGTACCTGCTATCCCTGGATTGACAGATACCCTGGAGATCGCTACAGAGACAGCAGTGGATGGGGACTCTCAGCCCACTCAGGATCCACCTTCTTCTCCTGGGGTAGAGACAGCAGATCCTTCTTCCACTCAGGGAGATGTAGTTATTGAGGATTTAGATGAGTAGATGGCCCTGCGTGGCTTATTTCTGTTTATCTTTATTTATTCTGAACTTTTGCCCTTCGGGGCTTATGACTTAACTCTATTTATGCAGTAGTTCCTTTTGTTTCCATGTTCTTATTTTTTGCTTATTGCTCGTTAAACTTTAGAATTTCTCAAGTACTTGGCCTCCTGGCTGGTACTAAACTCATAAGTTAGTTCAACGTTTGCCTTTCGTGTTTATTTTAACAAAGAGAAGTAACTCATAAAGAAAACAATATAAATTCCATTATGCTGTCAATGGATATCAATAGAATGGGTTCAACCCTTACATAAATACTCTATCTTCTACTGGGAGCAACATGCTCTAAAATGGTTTCATTCGAACCTTATTCCTAATAAATAGATAAAAGTCCAAGCCTTTGTCAAAAGAACTTAGATATAATAAACTTTGAGGTTCACAGCATGCCAAGTTCGGGGCACCTCAACCCCGTCCAAGGTTTCTAACTTGTAGGATCCTTGCCCTAACACCTTTCTGATTAGGTATGGTCCTTCCCAGTTTGGTGCTAACTTTCCTTTCTGGCCAACTCCTGAGGCTTCAATCTTCCTTAAAACCATGTCACCTTGTCGAAAGAATCTTTCTTTAACTCTCTGGTTGTAGTGAAAAGATGCTCTCTTCTGATATTCAGCATTCTTCGCATTAGCTCCATCTCTAACCTCATCAATTAAGTCAAGGGCGAGTCTCATTCCTTCGTCATTAGTTTCTGGCTCATATGCCTCAACTCGAGGTGATGCTTGCATGATTTCTAAAGGCACAACTGCCTCGGCTCCGTAAGCCAGCAAAAATGGGGTTGCTCCAGTCGTTACCTTACAAGTGGTACGATATGCCCAAAGTATGGGCAACAACTCATCTACCCATGTATTCCTAGAGCGTTCGACCCTCTTTTTCAGTCCATCAAGGATAATTCGATTAGCTACCTCAGCTTGCCCATTGGCCTGAGGGTGTGCCACCGAGGTAAAACGGAGCTCAATTGCATTCTCTTCACAATACTTCTTAAACTCCTCATTATTGAATTGTGTCCCATTGTCTGTCACAAGGATTCGTGGGATTCCGTATCTGCAGATTATGTTCTCCCAAAAGAACTGGGAAACTTGCTTGGTGGTTATCTTGGCCAGGGGTTTAGCCTCAATCCACTTAGTGAAATAATCAATTGCTACTATTAGGAATTTCCTCTGTGCTGAAGCCATGGGAAAGGGTCCAAGTATATCCATCCCCCACATTGCAAATGGAATGGGAGAGTTAATCGAGGTCAACATCTCAGGCGGTTGCCTCAAAATTGGGGCATGCTTCTGGCATCTCTCACATCTCTTAACATAGTTTTGTGCATCAGCCAACATCTCCGGCCAATAAAACCCTAAACGAATTATCTTGTGAGCTAGGGCTCTGCCCCCCAAGTGTTGCCCACAGATCCCTTCATGAACTTCTTCCAATGCTTCTTTTGCCTCTTGAGGCCTTAAACATTTCAAGTAGGGAATGACAAACGACCTCTTATACAAGATGCCTTCGATCAAAGTGTATCTCAGTGCTCTTACTGAAAGTTTTCGTGCCTCCAAGGCATTGTCTGGGAGCCATCCGGTCTCAAGGTGTGCCTTGATAGGGTCTATCCAAGAGCCTCCTATATCGATTGGTGCCAATAACTTTGAATTAATGGTCGGGGCCTTCAAGACCTGAAAATAGACACTCCCAGCATAATTCTCTATCTCGGAAGAAGCAAATTTAGATAGGGCATCGGCCTTAATGTTTTCCTCTCTTGGAATGTGCTCAACATAGCACTCCTCAAACTGGGACATAACAGCCTTTACTACTCTCAAGTATTTTGCCATAGTCTCATCCTTGGCCTCGAATTCACCATTTACTTGTGCTACCACAAGCCTTGAATCTCCACAAACTTTGAGATTCTTGACCCTCATAATTCTGGCCAAGCCCAAACCAGCTATCAATGCCTCATATTCCGCCTCGTTGTTGGTAGTAGGGAAATCCAACTTTAAAGCGTACTCCACTGTGAACCCATCGGGGCTTTGCAAAACCAAACCTGCACCACTAGATTTTGTTTTTGATGCTCCATCAAAATAGAGCACCCAATATTCCTTTAGATCAGGTGTAAGTTCCTCTTCTTTATCCTCTTGCCCAGGGGTAGTCATTATCTCTTGCCCCCCGACTTCTTGGTTGTTAATAGTACATTCGACCACGAAGTCAGCTAATGCCTGAGCTTTGATAGCTGTCCGAGGCTTGTATGTGATGTCAAACTCTCCTAACTCAATCGCCCATTTGATTAGCCTTCCACTGGCCTTAGGGCTATGCAATATGTTCCTCAATTGCTGGTTTGTCAGAACTTGAATCTTATGTGCCTGAAAGTAAGGCCGCAGCTTTCTTGAGGCAGTTACTAATGCCAAAGCAAACTTTTCTATGGGTGAGTAATTCAACTCAGCCCCATGCAACACTTTGCTCACATAGTAGATAGGTTTCTGGACCTTCTCCTCTTCCCGAATAAGGACAACACTCAGGGCTTGTTCGGATACCGCCAGGTATAAACTAAGAATCTCCCCAGGACTTGGTTTAGTCAACAACGGGGCTTCAACCATGTACTTCTTCAGTTGCTCAAAGGCCTCTTGGCTTTCAGGTGTCCACTCAAAATTTTTCACCTTTTTTAACGCTTGGAAGAAAGGCAAGCATTTGTCTCCAGACTTGGAGATGAATCTTCCTAAGGCTGCAACTCGACCCGTCAACCTCTGCACTTCTCTTATAGAGCGTGGTGGCTCCATGTCTAAAATCGCCTTGATCTTGTCAGGATTGGCCTCAATGCCTCTTTTTGAAACCATCAGCCCTAAAAACTTCCCCGATCCAACGCCAAAAGCACACTTGGCGGGATTCAACATCATCTTGTGGTGCCTCAGCACTTCAAATGCCTCTCCAAGGTGCTTGATATGATCAGCCTTAAGTAGGCTCTTGACTAACATGTCATCAACATATACCTCCATGGTTCTTCCAATCAGATGAGCGAATATCTTATTCACCAATCGTTGGTAAGTAGCTCCTGCATTCTTTAGACCAAAAGCCATGACAAGATAACAAAAGACACCAAAGTCAGTTATGAAAGATACCTTAGGTATGTCATCCTTGTGCATCTTAATCTGATTATAGCCGCTGAATCCATCCATGAAGCTTAACATCTCATGTCCAGCTGTAGCATCTATCAACATATCAATCCTCGGCAGGGGAAAACAATCTTTTGGGCATGCATCATTCAGGTCAGTGAAGTCTATACACATTCTCCACTTCCCATTTGCTTTCTTGACCATGACTGGGTTCGCTAACCATTCAGGAAACTGAATCTCTTCAATAAAACCAGCTTCCAAGAGCTTATTCACTTCTTGCCTAATGGCCTCTTGCCTCTCCGGAGCAAAGTTTCTCTTCTTCTGCTTTATTGTCTTCCTTTTGGGGTCAACATTTAACCTATGAGTTATGAGTTGGGGGTCAATCCCTGGCATATCAGCTGCTGTCCAAGCGAACACGTCGCTATTCTTCTGTAAGAATTCTATTAACTTGCCCTTCAGGGGTTCTTTCAAAGATGCTCCAACATAAGTAACTTTTTCAGGATCATTAGGTTCTAGAGGTATGGGAATCAAATCCTCTGCTGGCTTCCCTCTATGCTCTTCATCATCACGGACATCCATGTCTTCAATCGGAAGGACCTGCCCCCCGGCTCCATCGGCCTTCAGTGCGGCCACATAGCAACTTCTTGCCATCTTCTGATCACCCTTTTGTTCTCCGACACCATTCCGTGTCGGAAACTTAATTTTCATATGATAGGAAGAGGCCACAGCCTTAAACGCATGAAGTCCAGTCCTTCCAAGGATTGCGTTGTATGTTGATGCTGCCTTGATCACCAAGAAATTCAACATCTGAGTCGCCTCTTTAGGCTCCTGCCCAATAGTCACGGGTAGCTGAATAGTCCCTTCAACGTTGGACTCCACTCCGTTAAACCCATATATAGGCATGTTTGTAGGAGTCAGTTGAGAGTCGTTGTAACCCATCTTTACAAATGCATCATGAAATAAAATATCCACAGAAGCCCCATTGTCTATCAAGACTCGTTTTACTTCGGAGTTTCCAATCACGGGAGTTATGACCAGCGGGTCGTCATGGGGAAATTTCACCCCCTCCAAGTCTGAATCATCGAAACCAATTACCATCTCGGTTTTAGCACGCTTCGGGGCTTCTCCCACAATGTGCATTACTTCTCTAGCATAAGCTTTTCGAGAATTCTTAGTCGTGCCGGCTGCTGTCGGGCCTCCCCAGATCATATTGATAACTGCCCTTCGGGGCTGGGGATTGCGATCATGGTTGTCCTCCCTCCTATTATTATCTCTCCTTTCATTGTCTCTTCTGTCATTGTCCCTTCTCTGGTTCCCACGGTCATCACCCTTGGTGAACTGACTTAGTTTTCCTCTTCGTATCAAGAACTCAATCTCATCCTTGAGTTGCCTACAATCGTCGGTGTCATGTCCCACATCTTTGTGGAACCTGCAGTATTGCTCCTTATTTCGCTTAGCTGGGTCTCCTCTAAGTGGCTTCGGCCATCGGAAATCCTTTTCCTTTTCAATGTCCAACAGGATCTGGCTTCTTGGAGCATTAAGTCTGGCATACTCTGAAAACCTTGGACCCGAGCTCTTTTTTGGAGCAGATTCAGAGTCTCTGCTAGCTCGGGGATACTTGTCCCTAGCATCGTACTCTTGTTCTTGCTTCCGCTTGTTCCCTCCATTGCCCAACGTGGCTTCTTTCTTGATGCTGTCCTCAGCTTTTATATACTTGTCCGCCCTTCGTTGAAGTTCATCCATGCTTTCAGGGGGGTGTTTTGCCAACGACCTCTTAAAAAAGAGATCCGTGGTTCCATGCTGCAAGGCTACCATGGCCACCTTATTTTCCAAATCGGTTATATTCAGAGTTTCCTTAGTGAATCGCTTGATGTAATCTCTTAAGTTCTCATTCTTTCCCTGTGTCACATACATAAGGGATGCAGAGCTTTTCTCATGAATTCTTCCGCTAATGAATTGACTGACAAAAGCGGTACTCAACTCCTTGAAAGAGCTAATAGAGTTTGGAGGTAAACGACTATACCAACGTTGCGCCATGCCCGACAGGGTTTGGGGAAACGCCCTACACTTAAGGGCATCGTTGGCAGGCTGCAGTAACAAGGCGCTTGTAAACGTTCTCACATGAGTTGCGGGATCCCCCGTTCCATCGTAAGCTTTGATCGTGGGCATCTTAAACTTTCGGGAAATATGTGCATTCATTACCTCCTCAGTGAATGGAGGGGTCGGATCATCCAGATCTCCTTGTAGCATCAAGTCTCTAGGATTATTCTTGGGGGGTTCCACCCTGATAGTTCCTCTGGTTGGGGCTTCAGCCCTTCGGTGTCTCCTTGAAGACCTCTCCAGATCTATGAAGGGAATCCCTCCTGAAGTCGGAGGAGGTCGAGTCTGATTAGGGTTCTGTCTCTCTAGTTCCCTTGCTTGGTCGTCCTTCAGCTTCTGAATCTCGGCTTCATAAGCCTTAATTTTCTCTGCGATTGTTAAAGGACCATCTCGGTTTGATGGATTCCTCCCTAGAGGTTCCTTACTAGCGCGTCGCCTCCTTGGGGCTTCGTCTCGATCATCGTCTTCAGACGACGAGTCTCCGGTATAAGGACCAGAGTAATCATAGTATCCTGGTTCAGGAGGAGCCGGGCCTCTAAGATAAGGGGATTGTTGTTGCCCATGAATCAACCGAGCATGACCGCTTGGTCCTGGATCCCTTGGATCTTGGGGGTAATTAGGCAGCCCATACATTGGGTTGGTGTTGACAGGGAGCGAAGAAGTGGAGAGACTGTGATGCGGCGGGCGGCTACTCAGAGGGAGAGGAGAGACCACCATCTGAAGCGGGTTAGTCTCCTGTCCTAGAGGGACGATTTCAGGTTGAGATCTTTCAGCGGGGGGATCCGTCCCTTGTGGTTGAGAGGCCTGACTACGAGGGTTTGTTTCCGTCAATGGGGGTACAGACCCTGGCCCTGTACCAACAGGAGGAGCAGTGATTGGTGGAACGATGGTTCCGGAGGTAGCCTCGGTTGAGATTGGTGTTGTTCTTCGAGTGGTAACCATGGTTAATGTCTTCGTCCCACAGACGGCGCCAAATGTTGTGGAATAAAAACTAGGTTGAAAATATTGCGGCTAGGGTTTGTATATTTAATGCAAGGGTTCGTGAGCTTCGTGCTTTAATGGCTGCTTCTGCGTTCGAGACTTAAACGGTCCTCACAGAGTGCCTACGTATCTCTGTAAATTAGAGAATCAAGCCAATAAAACGTAGTTCTGAGAATGAGGGGTCAGGCCCTTTATATAGGCTGAGAAGCCTTAGAATTATGGTAGGATTCGGAGACTTGATGGACAAGTCTTTGAGGAATGTTCTAGATCTATTCTTGTAGGAATCAGTTTCCATATTGAATTGGATGCTTTATTGGATAAGTTTGAAAGGGATATTATCCTTATCCAACTCTTATTTGCTGAGCTGTTTATTACCCTTAATATTAATTACGAAATTAATATTATATTTTGGGTTTTGGGCCCAGCTGGTGGGCCCCACGTTTGGACTATTCTCGGCCTAATTAATGCCACTTTAAATGTGTCTTTAGGGCTTATTTTCAGCCCATATCATATATATATTTCCTTCACTTCTAGCAACTAGTGGGATTTTGTTAGTACCAAGATTGATAATACATTTTTCTTTATTAAAAACAACATTATGACCATCATCATATAACTGACTTATACTAAGTAAATTATACTTTAAACCTTGAACAAATTGAACTTTGTCAATTGAAAGCATGTTGTTACCGATTTTGCCTTTTCCAAGTATTTGAAGAGTTTTGCTATCACCAATTGTAACTTTTCCACCCCTCTTCTTTTTGAGAGTGATAAACTGAGACTCATATCCACACATGTGTCTTGTACACCCGCTATCCAAAATCCATTCCTTTGAGTTTGTCTTTGCGGCTAGGCATACCTATGAAACAAATAAGAACAACTTATCCTTTTGGTACCCAAATTTTGTTGGGTCCAGTATGGTTAGTAGATAGAACATATAAATCATGTAGTTCAGATTTCTTGATCCATTTTTGGATCCATCTTGGTTCATGATTGTAACGCCCCCAAATCCGGGGTCAGTAGATTTGGGCGTCACGCTAACAAACTCAAAAGTTCTAACAAAAATCGGCCATGATGTATTCGTAAATACAACATAAACCTGCTGAATACTAAACTAAAAATCTGAAATTAAAAATAAAACTGAACAAAAAATAAAACTCAATCAAAAGCTCTTTGACCCCAACTCCCAACTCAGGATCTTAGGTTACAGTTCTAGAAACAAGAAAACCCAAAACCAATTTAAATACAACTCTATTTACAAAACTTTACAAACTTAAATTACTGGTATAACTTCGAATAGAAGTATACCAGGCCAACTAATCAAATTCATATTATAACTACTAAAACTATATATACATACAACAAATCAAACTATAAATCTAAATACCCTGATCCACTTCAGCTTTCTTCACATCGCCTTGCTTCCTCTTTCTGAACTGCGCAGGTACTTCTCGCCACTGCTTAGCTTACTGAAATATTAGATTTAAAAATAGCAAGGGTGAGCGAATGAAATGCTCAGCAAGTTATATAATAATAACACTGGATAATTAAATGCAATCACTGCAATTCAAGAAGGATTAACTTAAAAAGAAAGTGAACAATAGATATGAGCGAATGAATGCTCACCAATCTATAATCAATACTATACTTGAAATCTGGATTCTTAACTTTGACAGAAGATTAATATTATTTAAAACATTTATAACTCGAAATCAGAATTTGATAACTGCAAAGGTTCGAAAAACTAGATTCAATACTTTTAATACTTGCAAAATACTTTAACTATCGCTTTAACAAAATCTCCAAGAAATTCTCATTTACTCAAATTTCATTCATGTCACTAAGCGTTCGCACACCTAGCTGCCTAACCGGCCTGACAATCATGAGTTTGAATAAATAAGAAGATCTCAAATCATTCTCGGTTCTCACTATCACTGCACAACACATGCCACAGTGACCGTAATAACCGTGAATTAGTTTTTCACCAAGCAAAATATAAACCTACTCTTACAAAATACCAATACCTATTTTCTGCACTCATACTCTTTCTCATAACATAAACACCACCCTTTAATATTCTAACATAACACTCTTCTATTTACTACTAACCATCTCTGCCCCAGATAAAACTTTGAGAGAAAGAATATCAAGAATTTTCCAATCATTCTTACTCCACTTTCACGTACAATGTTACTTGCGAAGGGAATAACTGAAAAACTTCTATCTATCCTTAATCTCATTATTTTACTGAGGTTTCAACTTTTATCATATAGACAACAATTTAATCTGAAATACACAATTCCTAAACCGATAATCATTTACAGTAAAACATGTATATCTTATCAAAACATTCCTCTCATTAAAACTATTCCATCAATAAAACATCAAAACATTCATCTCTTTAAAACCATTCCACAAATAAAACATACTTTCCGTAATACTTTTTGAAACATTTAAATTGATTTTATTATTCTTCTGATTACGGACAATACGGGTGATCAGCCACGTAAAGTCTTCCTTTCTTTGAAATTAGGTTCTCAATTAGGCAACACATTGGCCTTTAATGTTGGACTAGGACCACCCTAGCCTCTTACGCTAAACAAAGGTGCTGGACTAGGACCACCCTAGCCTCTTATGCTTAACAAAAGTGCTGGACTATTACGCTTATCCAACTTATAAACCATCTTATTAATACTTTAAAACGTTTCACTTTTCAGTCCTTTATACTCACTGGCAAAAGACCAGCCCAGTATAAGGAAATTTTAAAAACATCTTTAATTAATAACCATTTTAGGAAGCAATACTAAAAGATTTAGAAACATAGAAGCATTCGATATACGGAACAAAATACATCCTTTTCAGTAATTTGAAGGAGAGGATACTAACAATAAAGATTTGAAAGGAAATACTTATATTGAATAGAAACATGTTTATCTCGCTTGAACGATAAGCGAGGGTTAGTACACTTGCCTCGTTCCACGCGTCGATTTGCTACTTACTTAACATGGGCCTTTATTCGATCACGCATGCATCTTCTTCAATAAACCGTCAACATGTGCACTGGCTCTATATCGAATCCCTAATCATACTTGAAATAATAGTAAAGTACTATTTAGTACATAAACAATCCAACCGATAACTAATTACTTATAACTCACAAAGCAATACATACATAAATATGTATATCCACACCTCAATAATCATCACATATGTACTTAAACACTTATACACATATATGCCTTCAAATCTTTAAATCAAATAATTTAAATAACTTTAAAACGCAGGGGATTTTTAGAAAATTTCGGCATGTAGTATTCGTTTATCGGACTATGGGCACAGCCCCTCCAAAGCAATTCAACAACAATTCAACCCTGTTTTTCAATCAATCCAACCAAGGAAATAACAAGCTGTTTCTATGACAGCAACATTAAATAAACAAATAATGAAATGTACCCGCCCGAACATGCGGCAACTAAACACATAAGAAAAGTATCCGCCCAGACATGTGGCAACTAAACATGTAAAGAAATTTACCCGCCCAGACATGCGGCACCTCAACACGTAAGAAAAGTAAACTGATAACTTAACTTTACTATAAATTACATTTGAAAACTAAATTAAAACAACCACACAGCCTCTAGGGCCAGTGGCACTTTTCAGAAATCATTTTAATACCAAGTATTATTTACTAATAAACGACAACCAAATAATCACTTATAATCCACCAAGTAGCGATTTAACAAATATAATTGCCACCCAAATTCAACATACAATTTACTAATCAAATAACACCTCCGATAATTACTAACAATTATCAAGGTAAATTAGTAACCGCTTACTCATCAATACCAAGTACTCGACAATTACGCATTTAGCACAAAGAAACTTACGAGTTATCCAACTCTTATTACTATACATTATATGGCGATAACAATTAGCACTTAGCATTTAACAATTACAATTGCAAACTAGTAACTACCGATTAGCAATTAACAAATAACATTTAATAATCGCTAACCCGTACCTTTAATCGGGCCCACAATTAATCTCAACAATATAGACCCTCTGAATTAAATCTCGGAATTTAATCTAATCACTAAAATTAACAATTAATCTCGCAATTTGAAATCTAATTATAATACAACAATTAATTAATACTCGTAATTTCACAACTAATTTAATACGACAATTAAATAATAATACCACAATTTCTCTAAAATTAAAAATTAATAACTACATCAATATAAAATAATTAACAAAATGAATAAAATAATATACCTCTCCGATGAACCACCATCTCTCTCCCTTCTCTCTCTCTCTCTCTCTCTCTCTCTCTCTCTCTCTCTCTCCTCCATTCCCCCCTGCTGATACACGCACAACTGCGACCTCATCTCCCCCTCCCTTCCACGCCGCCGCGCGGTGGGGTCGCGCCTTCCGTCCTCTTCGCTGTCAACAGTCCCCCCTCCCCCTGATTCACTTACACACACACGCACATATAATATATACACACACAATTATATGTATGTATATCTCCAATTTAATCTCTCATCTCTCTTCTTCTCCCATTCTTTTCTTTTCTCTCTTTTCTTCTTTCTCTTTTTTTTTCTCTCTCCCGTTTTCTTGACTCTTCTACTGCGTTCCTTTTCTTCTAATGGGCTTGGCCCATTACTATTATAACACTACTACTTATCCTCTATTCGGCCCAATTATAACAAATAAATGACTTTAAAAAAAATCATAATTAAATAAAACTTTCGGAAAATTACACTTTTCATTTTTAAAATAAAGAATATAAAATTACAAGCACGTACATATTTTCGAAATATTTTTCGGATCAAAAATGAATTAAATATGAATTTTCAAAGTTTTGATCCTTTAAATACAATAAAACTCTTAAAATCATTTTAAAATACTAAAACACCCAAATTAATCCACCCAACACTTTTAAAAACTCAATAAATATATAAAGATAATATTACAAAAGATTTCATGATTTTATCCAACTCCGATAAATAAATAAAGATTTTTGAAGATCAATAATACTTGTTTTAAATACTTTTAAATCACTAAAATACAAATAAAAAAATATTGGGGCACACATTGGCACACATAAATCCATATATACTCATATAAACTCGATACTAAATATCGTTGAATTCCACAACGATATTCTCAAATCCAATTCCATCCTTTAAATACTAATTAACATAATTAAAACAATAAAAATAATAATAATAATAAATCCTACAATAATCCGGGATCTTACAATGATTTCTTGTATTTCTTCTTCTGTCAGTCTGAAAACGGTAGGCTGTTTTCCTATTTCGGTAGGGTGATTCTATCCGAGTAGTGCAGTGTTGTGCAAGATGTCCCTTCTTTTGACACTTGTTACATATCTTCCAAGGCATTGCATAATCATAAGGAATTCCACGTGTACCATCATATTTGAGAGCATTTTCTTTTGAGGTTGAAGCTAATCCAACTCCTTCTTTTTCTATAGGAACTGCAGCTTTCTTTATCATTGATATGAGAGTTTCTTCACCTTGAACAAATTTTCCCATTCCTTTGTTAAGTTTCTTTATCTCCTCCTCGAGTTCTTTTATTTTATCAACTTGTTGTATAACTTCCTGTGAAGCTTCTGTTTCTTCTTTCAGCTTGCTGATATGAATATCTTTGAATCCTATTTCATCATTCAGCTTGCTGATTTGAATTTCTCTGGTTTCTATATCAGCTTTCAGCTCGCTGAGTTGCTTGATTAGAAAATCATTTCTTCTGAGTATTACTTTGTTGAGTCCTTCTAATTGTGTTATGATGTCCTTCAAACTTGTAATCATAGATTCATGTTCATCTAAAGCTTTTTCTTCCGTTAGATCTCTGACTATTTTTTTAAGATGAGTATTTTTCTCTTTCAACTTGTTGTTCTCTGTCTTTATTTTGAGAAATTCTTCAGAAGGTTCCTGCATTGTTAGTTTTTCTATAACATAAGTAGTAGGTAATGAATTAAATGATTTACCTCACTGTTGTTATCATCTAAGACTATTTCGTTGCTTTCCACTTCAGTGCTATCCTCTTCATCGAGACCAACCAAAGCTAAATTAACCATATCATCACTTGAGTCTTCTTCAGAGGTAGAGTCATCACTCTAAGTCATCAAAGCCTTGGATTTTCTTTTGTCCTTGAATCCAGCTTGCTGTTTTGACTTGTTCTTTAATTAGTAGCAGTCTCTTCGATAGTGTCCCTTTTTGCCACATTCAAAACACGTTTCTTCTTTAGATTCTTTGAGATCTTTTCTGTTGTCTAGATAATTTCCTTTACATTTCCTCATTTGATTCTTCTTTTCAATGAGTCTTTTGATTCTCTTTGAAATAAGAGCTAAGTCCTCATCTGATTCTGACTCCTCTTCAGGTTCCAGCTTGCTATTTTTCGAATGAAGAGCTAAATTCTTCATCTTTGCAACTGGAGCTTGTGATGATCTGGCTTGACTTGCATTTATTTTTGCTTCAAAGTGTTCAAGTTTAGCAAAAACAGCCAATGTATCCATAGTGTCAATTTGTGAGGAAGATTCTAACGCTGTCACCTTAGGCGAATAGGACCAAGGTACAGCACTCAAGATTTTCATGTTTATTTCAGCTTGAGGTATTATTTTCCCAAGCAGTTTGAGACCATTCATTGTCTTCTGAAATCTTGCTTGACTTTGCCTTATCGTCTCATCATCCTTGACCATAAAGCTTCCAAATTCATTCATCAAGGTACTGAGTTTTACTTTCTTTAACGAAGTCGAACCTTCATGATAAAGTTCTAATGTGTCCCATATTTCTTTGGAGGATTTGCATGAGGAAACTTTATCACTTTCACCTGCAGAAAGGCCATTCATGATAGTGTTCATTGCCCTGGTGTTGTAGCTTTCCTTCACTAATTCAGCATCAGTAAGCTCATCAATATCTTTCGGCTTGTTGTCTTCGTCAAGAAATGTATAAGGGCCTTTGTTGACAACTCTCCATTCTAGTGGTTCCTTTGACAGGTGCATCTTCATACGATCTTTCCACCAGTTATAGTTTTCAGTGCCAAGCAACAAAGGAGCACGGTGATTAAATGAACCAAGAGGATAATCTTCAGCCATATCGATCGATACTTTTCCTGTTACAGAAAGATTAGTATACCAAAGCTATGATACCAATTGAAAACACACCTAGACGGGGGGTGAATAGGTGTATTATGGCTGATATTGGTTAACTGTGACCTGTTTTGAATTTTCCAGAAACGGCTTGCTGATATGACCTAACAGGTTAATAACAGCAGGCTGATTTTAAGAACAAATTGTTGGTGTATACTGAAAATATTTATTTGAAGTATTTACATTTATTTCTGGCCAGTTTAATTGAGAATCATTTAAATGTTTACATGTTGTCTAAATATTATATATTGTGAATAATCTAGTATCAAATGGGATACAGAATATTAGATTATTAAATACGGTTTATATAATATAATAAGGTTCACAGCACAGGTGGAGTTAGACAATCCACTGGAATGGCTGTAGTATTATTTAGATTAGTTTATATTGACTAATAAATAATACTAGTATACTTTGTGTATATTGAACAGGATCAAATTTAGAATTGTTCCCTTATACTGATTAAGAAGGTGAACTAAGATTCTATGTTATTATTAATGCTTAGGTTCTTAATCCAGATATAGTAATTGACACGTGTATATTATTTACATGCTTTAATTTATATATGAAATAATTCTTTTGATTTATTTCATTATATTTTGGGTGATGGAATAATATATATGGTGAATATTATTTATTGAAGGAATCCATGTCCTGATAATATTCGGGTTAATGATGTCCCCTTGAAAGCTCAAAAAGATTTAATTATGTGAAACCCTGCAGGTGGATTTATTCCGGCATAATTAAATAAAGGTTGAGTGGATGATCAAGGATAAAAGATATTAATTAAATGAATTATCAGTAATTTATTTAATTAATGGACATGCGATATTTTAAACATGGGGAATTTAATAAGCAAATAATATTGGAACCGAATTAATTAATTAAATTACTGTATTAGGAAAGGTAGTGCAAATATTAATTCTTTAGTGGATTGAATTAATATTTAATTACATTGGGCTAGGCTTAAGATGTAATTAGAAGGTCCAACCTAATTGTCCATGATCCCTATTGTAGCCTATATATATTCCTATTCTCTTCTTGCTGGGGGCTGGTCGAAAAATTTTGTAGCCACCCAGGAACAAGAAGAGAGGTTAACTTGAGAAGACGAAGGCCACACTTCGCTCAAGGGAATTTGGGAATACAATAGAAGAGCGTGGAATCAACCGTTAACAAGGTAACTTTTCTATTCATACTCGTTAATTTATTGTATCAAAAATCGCAGTGCCAAGATCTAATTGTCCCAACAATTGGTATCAAAGCCTGGTTCAATGGTTCTGCGATTTTTGATACGATGTCCATGTCGTAATTATATATGCATGTGTATAGTGGTGTGCTTGGATAATAATCTTTTGCAGGTTGTTTAGTATCCACTATTATGGCCATGTAATTTTAATTATGTGTTTGGATCCCACGTGGTTTTATCGTGGTTAATTTTTTGTTTGGTTTCCACGTGGTTTATCGTGGTTGTAAAACACGAGGGTTGATCGTGTTAGAATAGATTTTGCAAAATTAGTTTTGTATTAGATCTATTTTTTTGTAATTATTTGTTGGATTTTATTAAGATCCGGGTATTTTGTAACAATTATGTGCGATCGGAAATCAAATCGGAGAAACAAATTTATCCGCTGCGTAGCTGCTGGTTCGACTTGTTTTTGAATTAAGTCGACAGAAGTTGAAGACGACAAAGTCTGGGAACAAACAGAACAGAAGGAAGAGTCGCGCGCAGAAAAAAATTCTGGACAAAGTCAGTAACGCAGGACTTACCTGCGTTACCAGTGAGAAACGGGTGTAACGCATGATGCACCTGCGCAACATGGCTTCCAGGACCTGTAACGCATGTGCGTCATGCGTGACAGGGCTTCCAGACTAGTAACGCGTCTACAAGATGCGCAACAGCAAGGTTTTGGCAGAAAAATGATTTTTTCAGCAGAACAGGGCTGGAAATTTATTTTTTTTCAAGGGGCCATAATAGTGGATTTAAATTATGTTTTTTAATTTTAATTCCGCTATTTAATTTTTTAATTATTGCCTTAAATAATTATTATGTGTGTTGTTAATTATGTGTGTAATTTTAATTGCATGTTTAACATAATTAGGACGACACGGACATTAATTTTATTTATTGCTTTAATTTTATGATGCATGCTGCTATGTTATGTGTTCTTTGTATTGTTATTTTTATAACATGTAGACCTCGAAATAATAACATAGGGCGATGCATCTAGATAAAATTCCTCAATTTTAAATAAAAAAATTCTAAGTGGGTGAGGGAATTAATTAGGAATTAAATCCCATGGTCTCCATTATTGTTTGTATGTAATTTAACACCGAGACGAATATAAATTATATACATGTCACCCATCGTGGCGTATGATTTATGGTGTCAGGTAGTGTTATGGATATTACTATAACAAACTTCCTAAATTAATTACGAATATTGAAAGGTATACATGCCACCCATCGTGGCGTACCAAGTTTCATAGAATTCAATTAATTAACCACTGATTGAATATAGATTTTGATATTGAGAGAAAGGATGATTCTGTCTAGAAAGGGGTCTTAAGTGATGCCTCTTGACAATGCTCCCCCCGATCTGGGAATTATCCTATTATCGATTATTGATTTGAAATATTTAATGGTGGAATCCAGTCTTTTTATTAATTTAAGATTTAATAATGGTATACACTTAGCTATGAAAAATAATATATAGTCCACCCTAACGTGGCGTATTATTTAGTAATAGGACCGAAGTAATATTTAAACGAATTTAAGTGGTATATATGTCATCCATCGTGGCGTACCAGATACTTATGGTGTTTAAATATTAGTGCATTAATTTTAATTAATTGTTAGAGGAAACCAATAGGATTTAAGATTTATGCAACTATCTGATTATGTGTTACATGTATGATTCTCAGGATTAGATCACTATGGGCTTTAATCCACTATTCACCATACTTAAGGATAACAAACTTACTGGACCGAACTATATTGAATGGAAACGTAATTTGGACATAGTGTTGACTGCTGAGGAGTACAAATTTTGTACTTATGAACCCAAGCCAGACCAGCCTGCTGAAGATGCTCCTGAAAGTGAGAAGGAGTATTATAAGCGGTGGATTAAGGCTGATGAGATGTCGCGATGTTACATTCTGGCAGCAATGTCGGGTGTTTTGCAGCATCAGCATCAGGCTATGCCCACTGCTTCAGATATGCTCTTTAATCTCAAGGAACTTTTTGGAGAACAGAATTGGGCTGCTAGGCAAGTAGCAATGAAGGCTTTAATGAACACTCAGATGGTTGAAGGAACACCTGTAAGGGATCATGTTCTCAGAATGATGTCTCATCTGAATGAGATGGAGATCCTTGGTGCTGATATTGATGGGGAAACCCAGATCGATATCATCCTTATGAGCTTACCCAAAAGTTTTGAGCAGTTCCGCTTGAATTACACCATGAACAAAAGGATGTATAGTCTCGCGGAACTTCTGACAGAACTTCAGGCAGCTGAAGGACTCTTTAAGCAGAATGTTCAAGTGAATGTGGCCGAGAAAGCTTCTTCATCTAAGCCGAAAGGTAAGAAGAAGAAAAAGACTCAGACACAGAAAGCTGGAAAGATTGCTAATGCTGTGGGAGTTCAAGGTGGTGTGAAAAAGCCTAAGGGCAAGTGCTTCAGGTGCAAGCAGTCAGGTCACTGGAAACAGGATTGTCCTCTTCCTAAGAAGACAAACAATACTGGTATGTCTCTTTCTCTAGTTACAGAAACATATATAGCGGCTATATCTACGAGCACTTGGTGTGTAGATACAGAAGCCACTGACCATGTTTGTAACTCTATGCAGGGGTTCCAGCAATCCAGAATGCTTAGAGATGGCGAGATATATGTGTTCATGGGAGATGCTACGAAAGTAGCAGTAGTTGCAGTTGGAATAATTACATTATCTTTTGGCGATGATAGGATTTTGGTTTTGAACAATTGTCTTTATGTACCTTCGTTTAGAATGAATTTAATTTCGGTTTCTAAACTTGCCATGGATGGTTATAATGTTTGTTTGGATCGTAATGTTTCTATTATGATGAATAAACGAGTTATATGTTCTGGTACATTGCAAGACAATTTATATATTATTAATCCTATCCAACCAATGCTGCAACATAAGGAAACTAATAACATTCTTTCTAGCTCAAATAAAAGAAAGAAACCTTCTGAATTGAACCAAACATATCTTTGGCACTTAAGATTAGGTCATATTAACTTGAAGAGGATTCAAAGACTGGTAGTTTGCGAATCCTGCTTGGAAGGTAAGATGACTAATAGGCCTCTTAAAGCAAAGGGGAATAGAGCTAAAGAAGTGTTAGAATTGGTTCATACTGATTTATGTGGACCTATGAGTATCCAAGCAAGAGGAGGTTATGAGTATTTTGTCACTTTCATTGACGATTATTCTAGATATGGGTACATTTATTTGTTGCGTCGTAAGTCTGAGTGCTTTGAAAAATTCAAAGAGTACAAAGCAAGTGCGGAGAAGCGACATCTTGGAAAATGTATCAAGTCACTACGATCAGATCGTGGTGGCGAATACTTGCTTGGAGAATTTAGGGAATATTTATCAGAAAATGGGATTGCATCCCAATTGTCTGCACCTGGCACACCTCAGCAGAATGGTGTAGCAGAGAGAAGGAATCGGACTCTTTTAGAGAGTGTTAGATCGATGATGAGATATTCAGATTTACCCAAGTCGTTTTGGGGATATGCTATAGAAACAGCGACTTACCTTCTAAACTTGGTACCTTCTAAGTCGGTTCCCAAGACTCCAATAGAATTGTGGACTGGTAGCAAACCAAGTCTAAGACATATTCGGATTTGGGGTTGTCCAGCACATGTGCTGAACAAGAACACGACTAAGTTAGAATCTCGTACAGAAGTAAGGCTGTTTGTAGGCTATCCCATGGGAACGAAAGGTTATTCATTTTATAGTCCTAGGGATCGAGATATCATTGTTAGCACCAATGCTAGATTCTTAGAAGAAGACTATGTAATGAAACACAAACCCATGAGTAGTATCGTTTTAGAGGAACTAGTGGGAGGGATAGATAATGCCCAAGTGCCAATAGTACAAGTAGATCAACCACAAGAAAATGCACAACATGTCACTAATACCACACCGGTACTTCGTCGTAGTGGGAGGGTTGTTCAACAACCTGATAGATTCATGTTTTTGGGAGAGTCCTCGGACTTGGTCTCTGGTGAACATGATGAGGATCCCAGGACATACGAAGAAGCAATTCTAGATAAAGATGCAGATCTTTGGCAAAAGGCAATGGAATCTGAGATGGAATCTATGTATTCTAATCAAGTTTGGGAGCTCGTGGAACCACCCAAAGGTGTAAAACCCATTGGATGTATGTGGATCTACAAGAAGAAAAGAGGATCTGACAAAAGGGTGAAAGCCTGGAAAGCACGACTTGTTGCGATAGGGTATACTCAGAAAGAAGGGATCGATTATGAGGAAACCTTTTCGCCAGTTGTTATGCTTAAGTCGATCCGGATTCTTTTATCTATAGCAGCTCATCTCGATTATGAGATTTGGCAAATGGATGTCAAGACAGCTTTCCTTAATGGAAGTCTTGAGGAAACCATCTATATGCAACAACCAAAAGGGTTCATTAAGCAAGGCCAAGAGCATCTTGTTTGTAAGCTTAAGAGGTCTATTTATGGACTAAAACAAGCTTCTAGGGACTGGAATATTTATTTTGATCAAGCAGTCCAGTCATATGGATTTGATCAAAGTCCAAGCGAATCATGTGTGTATAAGAGAAGTGAGGGTAATGCAGTGGTTTTTCTAGTACTGTATGTAGATGACATTTTACTCATTGGAAACAATGTTAAGATGTTGTCATCAGTAAAGGCATGGTTGTTCAAACAATTTGAAATGAAGGACTTAGGTGAAGCGGCATACATCCTTTGGACCAAAGTAATAAGGGATCGCAAGAAAAGAATGTTGGCTTTATCTCAAGAGCCCTACATTGATGAAGTATTAGCTCGTTTTAACATGCAGAACTCTAAGAAAGGTTTTCTACCTTTTAAGCATAGAGTGGCTCTATCCAAGGAGCAGTGTCCTTCGACACCTAAGGATATAGAGAGCATGAAAGCAGTTCCTTATGCTTCGACATGTGGAAGCTTAATGTATGCTATGTTATGTATGAGGCCTGACATTTGCTTTGCTGTAGGCATGGTTAGTAGATATCAGTCGAACCCAGGTCAGGAACATTGGAGTGCAGTAAAAACTATACTCAAGTACCTGAGAAGGACTAAGGAGTATATGTTAATTTACAAGGCCTCAGATCTATTTCCTTTGGGATATACTGATTCAGATTTTCAATCAGATAGGGATAAGAGGAAATCGACCTCGGGATATGTTTTTACTTTGGGAGGTGGAGCCGTTATATGGAGGAGTGTAAAGCAGAAATGCATTGCAGACTCTACCATGGAAGCCGAGTACGTGGCGGCCTCTGAAGCTGCAAAGGAGGCTGTATGGTTCAGGAACTTCCTTTTGGACTTAGATGTGGTACATAATTTTCCTAGGAGCTTGACAGTGTATTGTGATAACACTGGTGCTGTGGCAAATTCGAAGGAACCGCGAGATCACAAAGCAGCTAAACATATTGAACGTAAGTATCATCTCATACGAGGAATCGTAAAGCGAGGAGATATAGTTGTGGCTCACATATCATCAGAAGACAACCGGGCAGATCCTTTCACAAAGAGTTTGTCAGCCAAGGTTTTTGACAGGCATGTGGAAGCGATAGGAGTCAGATGGATGGACACATAGTTTTCTGTGATAGTGGATTAAATAAACACTGATATACTCATTGAATATTTTGAGTATAAGTGGAAGATTGTTGGTGTATACTGAAAATATTTATTTGAAGTATTTACATTTATTTCTGGCCGGTTTAATTGAGAATCATTTAAATGTTTACATGTTGTCTAAATATTATATATTGTGAATAATCTAGTATCAAATGGGATACAGAATATTAGATTATTAAATACGGTTTATATAATATAATAAGGTTCACAGCACAGGTGGAGTTAGACAATCCACTGGAATGGCTGTAGTATTATTTAGATTAGTTTATATTGACTAATAAATAATACTAGTATACTTTGTGTATATTGAACAGGATCAAATTTAGAATTGTTCCCTTATACTGATTAAGAAGGTGAACTAAGATTCTATGTTATTATTAATGCTTAGGTTCTTAATCCAGATATAGTAATTGACACGTGTATATTATTTACATGCTTTAATTTATATATGAAATAATTCTTTTGATTTATTTCATTATATTTTGGGTGATGGAATAATATATATGGTGAATATTATTTATTGAAGGAATCCATGTCCTGATAATATTCGGGTTAATGATGTCCCCTTGAAAGCTCAAAAAGATTTAATTATGTGAAACCCTGCAGGTGGATTTATTCCGGCATAATTAAATAAAGGTTGAGTGGATGATCAAGGATAAAAGATATTAATTAAATGAATTATCAGTAATTTATTTAATTAATGGACATGCGATATTTTAAACATGGGGAATTTAATAAGCAAATAATATTGGAACCAAATTAATTAATTAAATTACTGTATTAGGAAAGGTAGTGCAAATATTAATTCTTTAGTGGATTGAATTAATATTTAATTACATTGGGCTAGGCTCAAGATGTAATTAGAAGGCCCAACCTAATTGTCCATGATCCCTATTGTAGCCTATATATATTCCTATTCTCTTCTTGCTGGGGGCTGGTCGAAAAATTTTGTAGCCACCCAGGAGCAAGAAGAGAGGTTAACTTGAGAAGACGAAGGCCACACTTCGCTCAAGGGAATTTGGGAATACAATAGAAGAGCGTGGAATCAACCGTTAACAAGGTGACTTTTCTATTCGTACTCGTTAATTTATTGTATCAAAAATCGCAGTGCCAAGATCTGATTGTCCCAACACAAATGCAGTGCAGTATGAAATGTGCAGAATAATAAAATCAAACACAAGATCTTTTAGCCAGGTTCGACCCCTAATCCCCTATGGTCTACGTCCTGGTCCCTTACCAACTTGGTAAGAGAATATATTATTGATCACTATAAACCGATTACAAGATCCAACAATATATCTCCCTTTACACCCAGCTGCTTACAATTTGGCTTGCTGAATTGCTGTGCTGATATGAACTAACTCTCTTAGCAATACTTCCCAAGTATACTTCTCTAGTCTAGTTCTACCGACCCAAAACCTGAAGCCAAAACTTGTACAGCAACTAATCTTTACAACTTGAGCAATACAAAGTTTTGAATGTTTACAACTCAACCTACAAAACCCTCTGAATATATATATTCGAATGTATGTGAGTTTGAGAGGTTTTCAAGAATGTAGCAAGACAGCTCGAAGTTGTGTGTTTATTGTATCTTGTTTTTGCACTTCGTTGGATGTTCGAACTGATCAAGCAAGTTCTATTTTTATAGGTAAACAAGATTGATTTGAGATATAGTCTTCAAAAGGCTCCATCGATTTTTCTAAGTCTTGTAATCATAAAAGATGAAGAATTGGAGGAGCCATGAAGGGGCTGATGTTTTCTCAGTTTATAGGAGCGTGTATGTTGATATGATGGAGGAGACATAGCGAATAAAGCAAAGTGTATGGATGGGGTAGGTTTATTAAATAAGGAAAAGTGAATCCTTATTTAAAGTCAAGTGACATGTTGTCTCCCACTTTACTTGAGTATTAGAATATTGAAGTGTATGATGTATTTGTATAATTCAGAGGGTCCCTTACAATATTCCTAAATAACACAAATAGCTCCTTGAAAAACATATGTCTTCTTGGATTCTGTTCTTTCTGTCGCCCAGAATCAGCAGGCTGATTTTGTACTGACCGTAAGTTCAGCTTGCTGAAATATATCAAATTATCCATAACAGCTTGCTGAAATACAACAGTTAGTCTGACTGAAAATAATCCTGTACAACATAACACAGCTTGCTGAATTGATAAACAATATAAAATACAGCTTGCTGTTTTATAATCATCAAAACATAAGGGTTACATCCTCAATTTTCTTAGGCTCCTCCTTTGATAGAAAGTTATTGTAGAGACATTCATTTTGTGTTGCACGTCTGGTTTTAACACCTTAATCAGGATTCCCAATAATTAAATCAGGAGTATGGCTTTTGGTCCATTTCCTTGTTGATGGTAAATCATTTCTTGAATTGGATGCTCCCCCTGAATTGGTGTTATCTTCAAAAGAACTAGAATTATTAGAAGCTCCCCCTGAGATAGTGCTATCTCCTCCTGAAGTACTGTCAGAATTATCACTTGAAATCGTTTCTGATGAACCTTCTCCTGATTTTTGAGTTGAATCAGTATTGATGGTGTCTTGATGTTGCTCCCCCTCAGCATCTGCATTGTTAGTTTCACCATCAATAATTGGTACTTCATCAGGAATGTGTGAATCATCAGGATCTGATGAGATATCAGTATCTGACACAGAGTTATCAGGATTCTTGGTAGCTTCATTTGCAAAAGTCAAACTATCATGAGAGTCTTCAGGAATTCCTGTTATCTTTTTATCATCAAAAGATACATTGACAGACTACGTGACTGTCTTTGTTCTTAGATTGTAGACTTTAAAGGCTCTTGAAGTTGGATAACCAATAAAGATGCCCTCATCAGCTTTAGTTTCAAATTTCCCTGGCTATTCATGATGAGGTCTAAGAATAAAGCACTTGCAGCCAAACACATGTAGATGTTTCAAACTTGGCTTCTTTTCTTTTATCATTTGATAAGGAGTCACACCATGTCTGTTGATTAATGAAATGTTCTGAGTGTAACAAGCTGTGTTGACTGCTTCCGCCCAGAAGTATATAGGTAGTTTAGCTTCCTCCAACATAGTTCTGCTGGCTTCAATAAGAGTTCTATTCTTTCTTTCAACTACTCCATTTTGCTAGGGTGTGCCAGGAGCAGAGAATTGTTGTGTTATTCTTTTGTATTTGCAGAACTCTTCCATTACTGAATTCTTGAATTCAGTTCCATTATCACTTCTCAGAATCTTGACTTTGTACTTTGTGCCAGTTTCAATGAGTCTTACATGGTCCAAAAGTATCTCAGCAGTTTCATCTTTTCTATGAAGAAAATACACCCAAGTGAATCTAGTAAATTCATCAACAATAACTAGAGTGTATCTTTTCTTACTGATGGACATGATGTTTACTGGTCCAAATAAGTCAAGATGAAGCATGTGATATGGTTCATCAATTGAGGATTCAGTTTTACTCTTAAATGATGTCCTTCTCTGTTTGGCCTTCTGACAAGCATCACAGAGTCCATCAGGAGAATACAATGCTTTAGGTAATCCTCTCACCAAGTCTTTCTTAACCAACTCATTGATATTGTTGAAGTTGAGATGAGAAAGCTTCTTGTGCCAATTCCAAATTACATCTACTGTTGCTTTACTGATGAGACATGTTGAGGGACCATCAGTATTGGTGTAGACGTTGGCTTCATAAATGTTACCACGTCTTTGACCAGTCAAGACAATCCTTCCAGATGTTTTACTGACCACTTCGAAGTGAGTATCATTGAAGTTGACATGATAACCTCTGTCTGTGATTTGACTAACACTAAGCAGATTATGTTTGAGTCCTCTCACCAGAGCTACTTTTTCAATGATGACATTTCCAATGATTATATTGCCATATCCCAAAGTTTGTCCAATGTTGCCATCTCCATAAGACACTGTTGGGCCAGCTTTCTCCTCAAATTCTGATAGCAAGGTTTTGTTTCCAGTCATGTGCACAGAGCATCCACTATCCATGACTAACACATTTGTCTTTTTACCCTGCAATCAGAAACACAAAGAACTCAGTTAGAATTTTTAAGAACCCACACTTGTTGGGTTCTTTTTGCATGCAATTTAACATTTTTAGCAGCAGAAATCCTTTTAACAAAAGCAGTTCTGTCAGATTTGAATCCATCAGAATTTGCTTTGTCATTATCAGAATTAACAGATGCATGCTTAGTATTCACACTCTTTGTTTTACCAGAATTTGCACTTTTATTAAACTTTGGCAATGGATCATAATGGTTGTAGTACAAAATATGGTATTCTTCACATGTATAAATAGAATGCCATTTACTGCCACAGTGAAAACAAGGATTCTGTGGTTTATAAAATACTGATCTATTCCTAATGTCAGACTTAGGAACTACAATAGCCTTCTTTTTACTTCTCCTGCAATCAATAGCAAGATGATTAGTTACCACAGTTGAAACACACTTTCCTTGGTGCATTTGGAATATACTTATAATTATTCTCTTTGTTTATTCCAATTTTACCATTCCTGTTCCTCTTAGCAGTAGTTGTTTTCTCTCTATCTGTCACTTCACAGATTCTGTCTCTCAGTTGTTTCTTAGACAAAAGACATACATTTTTGTTGTTGACAGTTTTAGACTCAGAATTTTGTGTAGAAGTAGATCCCTTTTCTGAAGTACATTTGGGATTTTCTGGATACACATAATTAACAAGTTTTAATTTAGTTTTTGTTCTGTCTGTAACATATCTGTAGGTTTTTGGATTTGTTGACTCATTCACAACAACTCTTCCTGGTTCTTTTGTTTCAGCAGTAACAACTTTACCTTTATTCTTTTTCTTGTCCTCTGGTTTATAACCTAGACACTCTTTCTAGTTCTTATCTGTGATAATATCATGTGTTTTCTTTCCAGAGTGTGTCCAGGTTCTGAGTTTCTCATTAGCATTATTAATTTTCTTTTCAAGTGCAGTACATTTAAACTCCATTTCTAGCTTCATGTGCTTAGCCTTATCACATTCATTTTGTACTTCTTGCATAAAGAGTAACTCAGCTTCAAGATGATCATTTCTTTTAGACAATTCTGACATCTCAGATATTATTCTAGAATTTTCAAGAGATTGACTTCTAAAGCTAATATGCAGAGACTTTAAGAAAGATCTTAACTCAGAAACATTATCAGTATCAAAATCAAAAACAGTTTCAGGTACCTTATTTTCAGGAGCAGCAATCTCATCCACGTTTGCCATTAATGCATAGTTCACCTTTTCCTCTTCATATTCTGAGGAAGAGTCCATCCAATCCTTGCTTGATGAGATAAGAGCTTTGGTCTTAGCCTTTTTGCATTCAGTTGCAAAGTGACCCATTCCATCACAGTTGTAGCATTTGACTTTTGACTTGTCAAACTTGCTGCCTTTGCTTTCTTTCTTCTTGTACCTGTTCTTGTCAGTATTGAAAGGTTTCTTCTGAAAGTTGCCTTGTCTTCTAGCCTTTCTAAACTTCATCTTCTTGAAGCCTTTGACTATTATAGCAACCATTTCTATAACACCCCCAGATCCGGGGTCAGGGATCTGGTGGTTACGGTCTTACATCCATTCATAATACTTGACTTGAGTCCACAATAAATAAATCACATGCTGTGACCCCACAATAATTATCACTCACACACAACAGTTATAGTCCCAGAGATGAAATTGAAATAAGTCTTACATTAAAGGGTTACGAATAAAAGTTATTACAATCCCAAAAGGATAACATCATAGGTTTAAAAGTTTTGCCGTTAATTACATTAATTATACATTAGTTAAACAGGAAACAAAAGCTGTCTAACTATGCTACCTCATCAATGGCGGCTAGCATCTCAGCGGGTAGTCCGGTGGGTCGGGTAACCTGCTTGCGCCGAGTGCGCCTGACGCGAGCCATCTGCCCTAGCTGTTGTTGTGACATAATGTGAACAAAGCAAGGGTGAGCGAAAGCCCACCAACAATAATATATAACTGAACGATAATTTAAAACAGTTCAAAGCTATCTTTCAAACCATATGCCATGCATTTACGGAAATGATGCCAGTATAATATGAACGATGAAGTTACAAGGTAACTGAAAGTATTTGTTTGTAGAAATATCTGCTACATCAAAGTAAGCGAGATATTCTTATTGTTATCAAGAAGAGGAACTTGCAAGAAAAGGTTGCAATTCCGGTTATGAACACTTTTCCAACTCTGCCAACAGTAATCATGTTGCAGGAAATAAATAAATTTGGATGATGAACCAATGATGGAGTATTCACCGCGCCCGCTGTTCCAATCTTGATGATCAGTCGAGATCGTACAGCTCAATTTAGATTTACTACCGGTAGAAGGAAGAACTGACGGCTTTACTTGTATACCGCCTTACTAGCTCTCCCCGGCCAACGGTTGGGCCAAAGGGGATGGACCGGCGCTACTCGGCCTCTTACACGACTCCTAGTTCAAATAGAATTCATGATTCTGAATGTAACGTTCGTCCCCCTTTCCCCAAGTATAATACTTGTTGATAAGACTCCACAAAGTAGTCGTATCTAGTTGGAAAGGAAAATTTACCAATCACTTCCAAGCTATTGCTTGGTAACGAATATCAACTTGTTCCAGTAATCTTACCCCTCGAAAGATGAGAAGGTAAGCAACGACTTAATAAGTCAACAGCACCCGAGTTGCGAGTGAAGAGAATACTTTATGACCGGGAAGTCGACAAGATAAATAACATTTTCCAAGTAAGGTTCCCTTATTATTAGGGAGATAGACTCAAAGAAGAATGATGTCTGAGAACCTTTCTTGATATAAGATTAATAATAATATGACTCCGAAATATTTTTCGTAATAATCGAAGAACATGAACCTTATTGAGATTATTCTAAGTATGGAATAAATATTCAGAGAATATTTATTGAGTTAAAAATATTTAAAGAATATTTAGAATATGAAAGAATATCTTTAATCAGAGTATTTTCCAAAACAATCCCTGAAGAAATATCAGGAGAATATTTATTGAATAAATAAATATTTAAATGAATATTCAAAATAATATTCATTAATTAATAGGACCTAAAAGGAATATTTAAGACAATATTCATAATTAATTAGGAATTTAAATGAATATTCGAAAATAATATTTATTTAATGAATAATATTCTAAATGAATATCAAGTAATATTCATTTAGTAATCCAAGCTTTAAAGGAATATTCGAGATAAGACTCGATAAATAAATCAAGTTTCAGATGAATATTAAAATAATATTCATCAACTAATTAATATCCTAAACGAATATTCAAAAGTAATATTTATTCAATAAAATAATATTCTAAATGAATATCCAAATAATATTCATTTAACAGTCTCATCTTTAGAAGAATATTCGAAATAATAATCGATAAATAATTCGACTCTGAATGAATATTAAAATAAATATTATTCGTTGAATAGTTACGTTCAAATAATTATTTGAAGTAAGGATCGTTAAAATAATTAGTCTCGAACGGATATTGAAATAATATTCGTCGCCCGAATAATGGAAAATATTTACTTAAATATTTTCCTCCGAGGTAATCTCGATATATCAAGAAATATTGACTCCCGGTCTATAATGATGAATAAGATGTATACGCCCTTCTATGAGGGTCTTACAATAACCGGCTTATAACTGATACGATAGCTATCTAATTTATAAGCCAATAACAATCAGGGAACAAGCATAATGATATAACTTGAAAGTAGGCATGCATGCTATGGCATATGTATATCAGAAAACATATATATATATATATATATATATATATATATATTCAATCACAACAACAGCCTAAAAGAAGGGAATTGAAACTTGCCTGGTAGTCGAGTACGGTAAGGGGTAGTGGTAGCGGGTCCCGGTTCAGCTTGGTGATCTATAAATAGCCAAGGCATTTGGGATTAATCAATTAACATATTAAAAGTTAAGTTATACTTAATTCGAAACACGTTCTCGAGTTATCTCGTTATACCCCTTTTAGTGGATTCCTTTTTTATCACTGATCCGACCCGACATTCGTTCGTTAATACGACATGTCACTGTACTTATACTTGGGACATACTTAAGTCATATGAGTTCTAAGGTCGATCGTTACGAACCAATATTATACTCCGAGTTTTATCGCCCGTTTTCTAAGTGTTTTACCGAAGTTATAAAAGAGTCGTCTTTTAGGGGTTCGTTCGCGTTTAACCTCGACTCGAACATTTTTAATAAATCGAAAAATGCTCTTTTTGACATACGGTTTTCTTTCACACCTTCCTTCTTACCCCTAGTATTTATTTACCAAGATTCGTCATGACGTTACATAGTTTACGAGGGTTCAATTTCAGTTACGAACTTTCGTTTACGGATTCGAACTACTTTTAGTAATTTGGTCATAATTCCTAAACCGTAAGTCTGTTTCACGTGATCTTTATATCAAAACGAAGCTTAGAACATTACCTATCCTATCATGGCAGATAAGGTCTCTGGACAGTAGGTGTTCGACATGGAAAATGGCATACAAAACATGGTATTGTAAAATCGGGCATTATAACGGCTGTAATACGAATATCTACCAATTTCGAATCTTCCCATAAACATAGTATCCAACCCAAACAACATATACATGATTTATATACATGAACTGAGGCCAAGCAATGCCTTTCCATTCATCTAGCTATTTTCATCATTTATCCAAGATCCATACATAATCATGCTTATAATCTTAACATAACCATAACTAAGCTATATCTATCATAAACATACTTAAATCTCAAACAAGGGTTAGGGTTTCAAGAGCTTTATACCTTCCTTAGATAGTGATATAGCCTTACTAAGCCTTGTATGGTCCTTAGGAATGATTATGCTTGCTAGATCAACCATGAAAAATCAAGAAAACAAAGTTAGTACATGATGAACACTATTCACCCTCCTCTAGTTTGATTTTTTTGAAAATGGAAACAAAGGATTTTGGTGCTAAGATTTGAGGAGATAAGTTTTATGAAATATAAGTCTCACCTTAAAAATTTCAAGAGCAAACAAAGGTGGGAAGGTTGAGTTTGGATTTGGAATTAAGGTGTTGGCCGAATGGAAGGTTCATGGGGGGGGAGAGAGTTGCTTGGTTTCTTTTGATTTTTGTGATTTAATCTCATCCACTCTCATCCACTTACAACATAATATCTTGCAAAAAGTCACTTTATTAAAGTGATGAGGTGTTGGATGATGAAATGGCAAGACAAGTGTTGGTTTTATGGTGGTTTAGAGCTTAACTAGGTAGTTACTTTGCTAAGTACTTAGTTCTTCCTCTAAGGTGCTAGTTCCTTGATTCTAGTTTAGTTACTAGATATTTTATACTAGTAGCTTGCACAAGACTCTTGCTCCCTCTGCTTGTTTCTGTGTCCGGTTATTACCCGTTTCGATTGATCGTTCGTAGGAATATTTCACGGATTTCTAATTAGGGTTTACCGGGAATCCTTTTTAATATTAATACTTTCATTCTCCATCTTTCATTCTAACTTTCCAATTTATATTCCTTAAATCCATTCGTTAAATACTTAAGGCTATCAGTGTCCAGGGAACTCTCGGAGAAAATAAAAGTGCGGTTTTTCAGAATCCGACAGCTTTTACATACACTTATTTTCCCCCTGGATCACTAATACGAACTCGGAAATCCGTTCCGAATACTTCTATATAGTGTCGTCTCATATTATTCTATACTCCCACCAAAAACACTATTCATTCTGTATTCTTTACTTGTTCTCTTAGGGTTGTATAATTGTCCGTATTCTCTTTCGATCGTTCCTTAACCTTTTTACGGAACTACTGGATTAATCGTTATCGATCTGGATGACATGAGAGTATTCTCTTGCTTGAAGTTGCCATATCTTATTCCCTTAGAAGATAGATTATTCTTACCTATGTTGTCACCCTTTAGCATTCTTCAAGACATAAACATAATAAAGTTGAATTCCATTCATTCTTTCCAAATATCAATTATTACATTGTAGCCGTATCCACTATTCATTCTTACATCATTAAATACATAAAAGTTTTAATTCCACCAAAAATCTGGGTTCTTACAGTCTCCCCTCCTTAAAAGGATTCTGTCCCGGAATCAGTTTGAAAACAAGTGGGGGTACTTCTCTTGCATTGCGCTTTCAAGTTCCCAGGTGGATTCTTCTACATTGTGGTTCTGCCACAAAACTCTGACTAGCTGAATGACCTTGTTTCGGAGCACTTGTTCTTTCCGGTCTATGATTTCCACAGGTTGCTCCACATAGGTCAAGTCTGGTTGCATGTCCACTTGCTCATACTCTACAATATGCTTAGCATCCGGATTATACTTCCTCAGCATCGAAACATGAAACACATTGTGCACCTGCTGTAGATTCGGGGGCAATGCGAGCTCATAAGCTAGTTCCCCAATCCGTCTCAAGATCTCAAATGGTCCAATGTATCTGGGACTCAGCTTTCCTTTCTTCCCAAATCTCATTAAACCTTTCCAAGGTGACACTTTCAAGAACACTAGGTCCCCTACTTCGTATTCCTTGCCTTTCCGAGCTAAGTCGGCATATTTCTTTGGTCGATCCTGGGCTGCTACCAACCGTCCTCTGATTAGATCTACTGCATCTTTAGTTCGTTGGACCACTTCGGGCCCAAGCATCTTTCGCTCTCCAACTTCATCCCAATACAAGGGAGATCGACATTTTCTTCCATAAAGGGCCTCATAAGGTGGCATCCCAATGCTTGAATGATAACTGTTATTGTAGGAGAACTCAATCAATGGCAAGTGATCATCCCAATTTCCTTTGAAGTCTATCGCACAGACTCTCAACATATCCTCTAGCGTTTGGATGGTCCTTTCACTTTGCCCATCTGTCTGGGGGTGGTAGGCTGTGCTCATGTTCAGCCGGGTCCCTACACATTCTTGAAAACTTCTCCAAAACCTGGAGTTAAATCTAGGATCTCGATCGGATACTATTGCGACTGGGATTCCATGTCGCGCCACTATCTCTTTTAAGTAGGTGTCCACTAGTCTGTCGACCGTGTACCTTTCGTTGATCGGGAGAAAGTGAGCCGATTTCGTCAGTCGATCTACAATTACCCATATGGCGTCATGATTAGCCTTGGTCCTTGGTAAACCTACTACGAAATCCATGGCTATGTGTTCCCATTTCCATTCTGGAATCTCTAAGGGATGTAGAAGTCCGCTGGGTTTCTGGTGCTCTGCCTTCACTCGTTGGCAGGTCAAGCATCTGCTTACCCACTCTGCTACGTCCTTTTTCATATTGGGCCACCAGTAATACTCCTTCAAATCCCTATACATTTTGGTGCTACCGGGGTGCACTGAGTATCTTGAGTTGTGTGCCTCATTTAAAATCTCATTCTTGAGTTCCTGAACATTTGGGATCCATATCCTGTATGTGTACCTCATGATCCCTTCCTTGTCTCTTTCGCACTTAATTTCCTCCCCGGTCATTAGCTCTTCTGTGGAGTTCTTTTCTTCCTCCATCATCCGTTCCTGGCACAGTCTAATCTTTTCTAGCAATGGAGGTTGGATTTTAATTTCCATCAACTTTTCTTTGCCCTCTCCAGGTAACTTAACCTCGATTTCCAACTTCTCAAAATCTTTCACTAGCTCTTTCTCTGAAGTTATCATCTTGAGCTTCTCTTTCCTACTAAGGGCGTCAGCCACCACGTTGGCTTTACCCGGGTGATAGCGAATTTCACAGTCGTAATCCTTGATTAACTCTAACCATCTCTTCTGGCGCATGTTAAGCTCTTTATGAGTGAAAATGTATTTGAGGCTCTTATGGTCTGTGTAAATCTCGCATTTTTCCCCATACAGGTAGTGTCTCCAAATCTTTAAAGCGAAGACTATGGCTGCTAGTTCTAGATCATGCGTGGGATATCTGACTTCATAATCCTTCAATTGCCTAGACGCATACGCTATTACCTTGCCGTGCTGCATAAGCACGCATCCCAGTCCTTTATGCGAAGCATCACTGTAAATCACGAAATCTCCTTTTCCATCAGGTAATGCCAGCACTGGGGCTATCACCAGCCTCTTCTTTAACTCTTGGAAACTCTTCTCGCATTTCTCAGTCCATTCAAATTTCTCGGTTTTACGGGTAAGTCGAGTTAATGGAGCTGCAATTTTCGCAAATTCTTGGACAAATCTCCTGTAATATCCGGCCAGTCCAATGAAACTCCTCACCTCGGTTGGAGTAGTTGGTCGTTCCCAGTTTGAAACTGCTTCTATCTTGGAGGGGTCAACCAACACTCCTTCTCTATTGATCACGTGCCCTAAGAATTGTACCTCATTTTTCCAAAACTCACACTTGGAGAACTTGGAATATAACTGCTCCTTCCTGAGTATTTCTAAGGTTATCCTTAAATGTTCAGCGTGTTCTACCTCTGTCTTTGAGTAGATGAGAATATCATCAATGAAAACTATCACGAATTTGTCCAAATATTCCTTGAACACTCTATTCATTAGGTCCATGAAGGCTGCTGGGGCGTTGGTCTATCCAAATGACATAACTAAGAACTCATAATGTCCATATCTGGTGCGGAATGCAGTCTTCGGGATATCTTCAGGTTTGATCTTCAGTTGGTGATATCCCGTTCTCAAATCAATCTTAGAGAAGTATTCAGCGCCTCTTAGCTGGTCAAACAAATCGTCTATTCTGGGCAATGGATACTTATTCTTTATGGTTAGCTTGTTCAATTCTCTGTAGTCGATGCATAACCTCATACTTCCATCCTTTTTCTTAACAAACAACACTGGTGCGCCCCAAGGCGACACACTGGGCCTTATCATGCCTTTATCCAACAATTCCTGTAATTGTTTAGCTAGCTCCTTCATTTCTACTGGGGCTAATCGGTACGGGACCTTCGAAACTGGCGCCGTCCCCGGGGCTAACTCGATGGCAAACTCAATTACCCTATCAGGTGGTAGTCCGGGAAGATCTTGTGGGAACACGTCCTCGAACTCATTAACTACCAGAATGTCGTGCAATCTTGGCACCTCCTTCTGAGTGTCTATAACGTAGGCTAAATAAGCCTCGTTTCCTTTTCGTAACAATCTCTTGGTTTGCGCCATGGTCAGAATTTTCTGGGTCTGTCGCAACCCCTTAAACAATATTTCTTTCTTCCCTGGGGTTTTCAACTTAACCTTTTTCCCTTTACAATCTATCCGTGCATCATTGCGAGACAACCAATCCATACCCAAAATGACATCGAATTCCCCTAGCTTAAAAGGAATTAAATCGACATAGAAGGATCGTCCTCCTATTTCTAGCTTACAATCGGGGTGAATTTGATTAACCGGTACGATTTCCTGATTAGCTATTTCTACTAGTAAGGAATCTCTTAGTTGCTGGGTTTTAAGTTTCAACTTATGCGCAAAATCTCTAGATATAAAAGACTTAGTTGCCCCTGAATCAAATAAGACATTTGCACTGACTGAATTGAGAGAAAAAGCACCTGCTATCACATCTGTGTCCCTCACGGCATCTTGTACTGACATATTAAAAGTCCTAGCAGTTGATGGCCTATTTGAGGCAACCTTGCTTGCTCCAGATGCTGCTGGTTTGCTCCTTGGGCAATCCTTCCTCATGTGCCCTCGTTGTCCACACTGGAAACAGGTTGTGCTGTTAGGGATGACCGTGGTGCAAGAGGTAGCATAGTGCCCAGCTCGCCCACACTTGTAACAGTTTATCTGCTTCAGGTTGCACACCCCGGAGTGCCTCTTCCCACAAGTAGCACACAATGGCAATGGAGGTCGAGAAGGGTTGGAACGGGACATTCCTGATTGATGGCCGCCCTGGCTCACACTTACACTCGCAGATGGTTTAAACCCTACATTCCTCCCTGGTAGGGAAACCGCTCCTCGATTAAACTTGGTTGGGGGTTTTCCTCCAGCGGATCTTCCGCCCATACTAACATGCTTTCTCTTTATCCCCCCTTTCTCTCTCTCTCTACATCTGATCACTACCAGCCTCCACAATGGTCGCCTTCTGCACCAAGGTGGCATAATCTGTAATCTCTAAAACCGCCACCCTATTCTGGATCCACTGCTTCAGCCCTTGTTGAAACCTGTTAGCTTTCTTCTCTTCTGTGTCTACAAACTCTGGCACAAATCTCGATAGCTCAGTAAATTTGGCCTCATAGTCAGCCACTGACATATTGTTCTGCTTCAGTTCCAAGAACTTAAGTTCCATCTGGGTTTTCATGAACTTCGGGAAGTACTTCTCCAGGAATAATTGTTTGAACCTTTCCCAGGCTATGACAGCATCAGTCTCCATGTTCTTCTTGGCTTCCCACCAATAATTGGCCTCTCCCTTTAGTAGGTAAGTAGCAAAAACAGTCTTCTGAGCCTCATTGATACTTAGAATCTCAAAAGATTTTTCCATTTCCTTGATCCAGGCCCTCGCCTCAACGGGATCAGCCGATCCGTGGAACTCTGGGGGCTTAAGGGACTTAAAGGCCCTAAAGGAATTTTCCACTGAAGTGTGGTTGCCTGGTTGTGGTTGGGGGTATTGGTTCAAATTCTGCCTAAGTAGATCCATAAACTGGCCCATGGGGTTTCCGCCCTGGTTCTCCCCTTCCTGTTCTACTTCAGTTTCTCCACCCTCGATTTCCCCCTCAAATTCTTCAGAGTACAGGGGTTCATCCTCTGCTCCATACTGGGAATCTTCTTGCTCATTATAATCCTGATCTTGTTCTTCACTACTTTCATGGTTTTCCTCGTGTTGGTTGTGACTCTCTTGGTCAGTAGATTCTCGGGGGTTAGCCCTAGTGCCCATTCGTCTTGGAGGCATTTTACTGAAAATTTGGAAAATTATACATTAGGTTCACTTACCTGTTTTAAAGGATTTTTCCTTGCATAATTCTTTACATGATTGGGTTTAAAATCCCACAATTTTATATCTCATGGCAACTTAATCGAAAAGTAATACATATGCTAATAAACTCGTGATCACATCCCAACAAAATTGCAATGACTGAAAGGGAAACAAATATATACCAGGTACTGAAAAGGTACAACATCCGAGTTACAACGATAGTTTAAAGTACAGCCATCCTAACAACAACAACAAGTCAAAAGTGAAATACGCTGTCTATCTGTCTAGTCTGCAAAAAGGGAAAACAAGTACAAGAAAACCATCCCTACAAAAACCGGCACTACTATGTCCGTACATGACTAGACAACTAGACCACTGCATCACTACATCTGAAATCAGCCGCCACGACGAAACATCCTCCGAACCCTCCCCATGGCGATGCGGAAAACCTCCTCAGCCTCTGCTCTGTCTACCCTACCATGCCCATCAGTAGGCAACTGTCGCACCCTCACCCGAGCCCTCAGCTCGATGCGGGTCACAGCCCTATACCCAACCCTGTCACTGATAGTCCTCCTGCCCTGCAACCTCCTCCGGGCGGCTCTCTCTGCTGCTAACTCACTCCTAGACTCTGCCAACCTGGCATCTGCCACAGACAACTCTCTATAAAGCCCGTTCACAATCAAGTTGTGAACACATACTGGGACTCCTCCTATCGGGGCATGAGGTGGGGTGGATGGCTCAGCTGGAGCGGCAGTCTCTGTCTGCTGGGACTCTGGGGTAAGCTCCTCAAACTCGTCGGGGTATGGGCTCACAGGTAGTGGTGGTTGGGTAGGGGCTCTCTCAATAGGGAGGAGTGGCACAAAAAGTCCAGAACTCCCTACAACACCAACTACTGGCTCATCTATATCTCCCTCAACACCCTCATCTACCGGCACCACCTGATCCGTGGTCATGTCAGTGTCTTCTCCCAAAGTCCTGATCTCAGACACAACCCAATAATCATCATCCTCAACAACTAACTCAGCATCCTGTCCTGTCTGGATCCCCTCCGGGTCCTCCTCCCCCTCAGTCTCAACAACATCTGTGTCAGCATCAACCTGGACCTCCTCAGGGTCCTCCTCCTCAGACTCGATCACATCAGTATCAGCATCAACCTGGACCTCCTCAGCATCCTCCTCCTCAGGCTCAGTATCCTCCTCAGGCAAGTGCTCATAGTACGGGTCCCTAGTCCGGAATATGTCCTCATCATGCTGTCTCGCAGCTGCCTCCTGGGCCGACATGTCGCTCGCCTACACAAGACGAACTATGTTACTATCATGATACTTAAAAAGTTCCCGTAAGGGTTTTAGGTGAACCTGGCAAGGGTTTTTATTATATAATTGAATTTATTATTATATAACGTCGTATCATCTCTTGGGATATATAACTCTCGCTCTGATACCATCTCTGTAACACCCCCAGATCCGGGGTCAGGGATCTAGTGGTTACGGTCTTACATCCATTCATAATACTTGACTTGAGTCCACAATAAATAAATCACATGCTGTGACCCCACAATAATTATCACTCAAACACAACAGTTATAGTCCCAGAGATGAAATTGAAATAAGTCTTACATTAAAGGGTTACGAATAAAAGTTATTACAATCCCAAAAGGATAACATCATAGGTTTAAAAGTTTTGCCATTAATTACATTAATTATACATATAGTTAAACAGGAAACAAAAGCTGTCTAACTATGCTACCTCAGCAATGGCGGCTAGCATCTCAGCGGGTAGTCCGGTGGGTCGGGTAACCTGCTTGCGCCGAGTGCGCCTGACGGGAGCCATCTGCCCTAGCTGTTGTTGTGACATAATGTGAACAAAGCAAGGGTGAGCGAAAGCCCACCAACAATAATATATAACTGAACGATAATTTAAAATAGTTCAAAGCTATCTTTCAAACCATATGCCATGCATTTACGGAAATGATGCCAGTATAATATGAACGATGAAGTTACAAGGTAACTGAAAGTATTTGTTTGTAGAAATATCTGCTACATCAAAGTAAGCGAGATATTCTTATTGTAAGCGAGATATTCTTATTGTTATCAAGAAGAGGAACTTGCAAGAAAAGGTTGCAATTCCAGTTATGAACACTTTTCCAACTCTGCCAACAGTAATCATGTTGCAGGAAATAAATAAATTTGGATGATGAACCAATGATGGAGTATTCACCGCGCCCGCTGTTCCAATCTTGATGATCAGTCGAGATCGTACAGCTCAATTTAGATTTACTACCGGTAGAAGGAAGAACTGACGGCTTTACTTGTATACCGCCTTACTAGCTCTCCCCGGCCAACGGTTGGGCCAAAGGGGATGGACCGGCGCTACTCGGCCTCTTACACAACTCCTAGTTCAAATAGAATTCATGATTCTGAATGTAACGTTCGTCCCCCTTTCCCCAAGTATAATACTTGTTGATAAGACTCCACAAAGTAGTCATATCTAGTTGGAAAGGAAAATTTACCAATCACTTCCAAGCTCTTGCTTGGTAACGAATATCAACTTGTTCCAGTAATCTTACCCCTCGAAAGATGAGAAGGTAAGCAATGACTTAATAAGTCAACAGCACCCGAGTTGCGAGTGAAGAGAATACTTTATGACCGGGAAGTCGACAAGATAAATAACATTTTCCAAGTAAGGTTCCCTTATTATTAGGGAGATAGACTCAAAGAAGAATGATGTCTGAGAACCTTTCTTGATATAAGATTAATAATAATATGACTCCGAAATATTTTTCGTAATAATCGAAGAAGATGAACCTTATTGAGATTATTCTAAGTATGGAATAAATATTCAGAGAATATTTATTGAGTTAAAAATATTTAAAGAATATTTAGGAATATGAAAGAATATCTTTAATCAGAGTATTTTCCAAAACAATCCCTGAAGAAATATCAGGAGAATATTTATTGAATAAATAATTATATAAATGAATATTCAAAATAATATTCATTAATTAATAGGACCTGAAAGGAATATTTAAGACAATATTCATAATTAATTAGGAATTTAAATGAATATTCAAAAAGTAATATTTATTTAATGAATAATATTCTAAATGAATATCAAGTAATATTCATTTAGTAATCCAAGCTTTAAAGGAATATTCGAGATAAGACTCGATAAATAAATCAAGTTTCAGATGAATATTAAAATAATATTCATCAAGTAATTAATATCCTAAATGAATATTCAAAAGTAATATTTATTCAATAAAATAATATTCTAAATGAATATCCAAATAATATTCATTTAACAGTTTTATCTTTAGAAGAATATTCGAAATAATAATCGATAAATAATTCGACTCTGAATGAATATTAAAATAAATATTATTCGTTGAATAGTTACGTTCAAATAATTATTTGAAGTAAGGATCGTTAAAATAATTAGTCTCGAACGGATATTCAAATAATATTCGTCGCCCGAATAATGGAAAATATTTACTTAAATATTTTCCTCCGAGGTAATCTCGATATATCAAGAAATATTGACTCCCGGTCTATAATGATGAATAAGATGTATACGCCCTTCTATGAGGGTCTTACAATAACCGGCTTATAACTGATACGATAGCTATCTAATTTATAAGCCAATAACAATCAGGGAACAAGCATAATGATATAACTTGAAAGTAGGCATGCATGCTATGGCATATGTATATCCGAAAACATATATATATATATATATATATATATATATATATATATATATATATATATATATTTATTTATTCAATCACAACAACAGCCTAAAAGAAGGGAATTGAAACTTGCCTGGTAGTCGAGTACGGTAAGGGGTAGTGGTAGCGGGTCCCGGTTCAGCTTGGTGATCTATAAATAGCCAAGGCATTTGGGATTAATCACTTAACATATTAAAAGTTAAGTTATACTTAATTCGAAACACGTTCTCGAGTTATCTCGTTATACCCCTTTTAGTGGATTCCTTTTTTATCACTGATCCGACCCGACATTCGTTCGTTAATACGACATGTCACTGTAGTTATACTTGGGACATACTTAAGTCATATGAGTTCTAAGGTCGATCGTTACGAACCAATATTATACTCCGAGTTTTATCGCCCGTTTTCTAAGTGTTTTACCGAAGTTATAAAAGAGTCGTCTTTTAGGGGTTCGTTCGCGTTTAACCTCGACTCGAACATTTTTAATAAATCGAAAAATGCTCTTTTTGACATACGGTTTTCTTTCACACCTTCCTTCTTACCCCTAGTATTTATTTACCAAGATTCGTCATGACGTTACATAGTTTACGAGGGTTCAATTTCAGTTACGAACTTTCGTTTACGGATTCGAACTACTTTTAGTAATTTGGTCATAATTCCTAAACCGTAAGTCTGTTTCACGTGATCTTTATATCAAAACGAAGCTTAGAACATTACCTATCCTATCATGGCAGATAAGATCTCTGGACAGTAGGGGTTCGACATGGAAAATGGCATACAAAACATGGTATTGTAAAATCGGGCATTATAACGGCTGTAATTCGAATATCTACCAATTTCGAATCTTCCCATAAACATAGTATCCAACCCAAACAACATATACATGATTTATATATATTAACTGAGGCCAAGAAATGCCTTTCCGTTCATCTAGCTATTTTCATCATTTATCCAAGATCCATACATAATCATGCTTATAATCTTAACATAACCATAACTAAGCTATATCTATCATAAACATACTTAAATCTCAAACAAGGGTTAGGGTTTCAAGAGCTTTATACCTTCCTTAGATAGGGATATAGCCTTACTAAGCCTTGTATGGTCCTTAGGAGTGATTATGCTTGCTAGATCAACCATGAAAAATCAAGAAAACAAAGTTAGTACATGATGAACACTATTCACCCTCCTCTTGTTTGATTTTTTTGAAAATGGAAACAAAGGAGTTTGGTGCTAAGATTTTGAGGAGATAAGTTTTATGAAATATAAATCTCACCTTAAAAATTTCAAGAGCAAACAATGGTGGGAAGGTTGAGTTTGGATTTGGAATTAAGGTGTTGGCCGAATGGAAGGTTCATGGGGGGGGAGAGAGTTGCTTGGTTTCTTTTGATTTTTGTGATTTAATCTCATCCACTCTCATCCACTTACAACATAATATCTTGCAAAAAGTCACTTTATTAAAGTGATGAGGTGTTGGATGATGAAATGGCAAGACAAGTGTTGGTTTTATGGTGGTTTAGAGCTTAACTAGGTAGTTACTTTGCTAAGTACTTAGTTCTTCCTCTAAGGTGCTAGTTCCTTGATTCTAGTTTAGTTACTAGATATTTTATACTAGTAGCTTGCACAAGACTCTTGCTCCCTCTGCTTGTTTCTGTGTCCGGTTATTACCCGTTTCGATTGATCGTTCGTAGGAATATTTCACGGATTTTTAATTAGGGTTTACCGGGAATCCTTTTTAATATTAATACTTTCATTCTCCATCTTTCATTCTAACTTTCCAATTTATATTCCTTAAATCCATTCGTTAAATACTTAAGGCTATCAGTGTCCAGGGAACTCTCGGAGAAAATAAAAGTGCGGTTTTTCAGAATCCGACAGCTTTTACACACACTTATTTTCCCCCTGGATCACTAATACGAACTCGGAAATCCGTTCCGAATACTTCTATATAGTGTCGTCTCATATTATTCTATACTCCCACCAAAACACTATTCATTCTGTATTCTTTACTTGTTCTCTTAGGGTTGTATAATTGTCCGTATTCTCTTTCGATCGTTCCTTAACCTTTTTACGGAACTACTGGATTAATCGTTATCGATCTGGATGACATGAGAGTATTCTCTTGCTTGAAGTTGCCATATCTTATTCCCTTAGAAGATAGATTATTCTTACCTATGTTGTCACCCTTTAGCATTCTTCAAGACATAAACATAATAAAGTTGAATTCCATTCATTCTTTCCAAATATCAATTATTACATTGTAGCCGTATCCACTATTCATTCTTACATCATTAAATACATAAAATTTTTAATTCCACCCAAAATCTGGGTTCTTACAATTTCCATCATGTCAGAATCAGTAGAGTCATCATCAGTATCAGTATCAGGATTGGCATCAGGATCTGATGATGAGTCATCAGTATTGGACTCAGCTACTCTACTTCTTGTTGGGTTCCGAGGCATAAAACGTAGCGGATAAACGTAAATAAAACAATAAATTTTCGAAACCCAAACCAGGATCCATGTATAATTATGGACATATTATGGAGATTACGAATCATACCTTTAAAAGAGCTTTATTTTCACGAACTCAACGGAGATCCTAGCTTTCACGACTTGTGTCTACCTCTCGGAAAACACCTCTATGGTATCCACACGAACACCTTCAAGAACGACTCACGAACTTGACTGCGGAATGGATGTACTAGCCTCCTTATTGATGATTCAATTTCTGCCTTTTCTTGTTGCCTTCTCTAGGGTTTTTCACAAAAACGTGAACCACTCTTAACCTATCATTATCTATTTATAATGACTGGTTAATAGGCCCTCAACAGCAAAAGCCCAAAGCCCAACCCTTTTAGGTATAGGATTAAATAATAAAACGAAATTCTATTATTTAATTAATAACTAAGTCACACTTAATTATTATGGACAGAAATACTCCTCTAATTCGAATTTATATATTATCTCAATTAATTAAGTCTCAATTAATTAACATAATAAAATTCAAATAATCATTAATTAATTTAAATCCATAATTTAAATTAATTATTCCTTTAAGTGCTCAATGTGTGTGACCCTATAGGCTATTATTTAATTGGCAATAATTTTATTCTCCAATAAAACTATAAACAATGAGCGGTATCTAGTAATACATCATTGCTACCCAATTAAACAATAATTAAATCGTGATTCGATAAAACCTTTCGTGATTAATGTTTCCGTGTAATATAATCCCTTTAACCAAATATTATAGATTAAACTCGAGGCATGTGTTTAGTCATCCTCTTCAACATTTAATCCGGGTTTACTTGATCCATGAGTAGACTATTAAAAACAAATCATTATTTGAGCACGACCATGCATTTTATAGTCTCACTCAATCAAGAGGCCAATAATATCTCTCCTAATTCTAGGAGGGTTAAATCCTTTATCTATCATTCATATTTCTCATGCGACTCATGATATACCCGATGTCCTCTTTTATCATCACCCGGTCAAAGGTAACTTTTAATGTAGTCAAAGTATATTAATCCTCGTATAGAAATATAATGATCTCAAGTCAAAGGATCATTACACCATTATCACTGTGAGTCTTTCTTATGACTTTATTAAACATGAAGAATCTCACTGTGGGTCTGTCCAGTACCATGTACTCCTACATGTACCTATGTATTGACTTTAGTATCTCCATACTTATAACCAATGAGATGTGGTTATCTGTCAAACAACATACTAATCTATTTATGTATTATTATTGTCCTATAATAATAATACTCGATCAGGGACCTTTTAAGAATATGATATATTATATAATCTCAAGTTCAAGTCATGTACTTAAACTATATAATGTGTATCATGATTCTAAGGACATTTATTATGCTAACAAATATATCGTAGTAATTAAAGTCATAATAAATACGTTTATTGAATGATCAAATGACATAAAGGTTTATTCAAAGAAACAATGTATTGCCTCTAGGGCACCTACACTAACACTTCTCCTCCTTGAAACCTCTACAACTTTTCCTTTTGATTTTGATTCAACATTTAAAGCAACAGCCTTTGCTTTGTTGGTTTTCTTATTCTTCCTTTGTTGAACCTCAAGATCATGGGTCCTTAGTATCCCATAGACTTCATCAAGAGACACAGCATTAAGATCATACTGATGCCTAATGATAGAGGTTTGAGTATCCCACTCCTCAGGCAAAGCTCTAAGAAACTTGGTGTTCGAGTCCTCTGGTTCATACTCTTTACCCACCAGAGATAGATTATTCAATAATGTCAGAAATCTATCATACAGATCAGTGAGGCTCTCATCAGATTTTGCATCAAACTGTTCATACTCTTGAATCAACAGAGCCCTTTTGTTCCTTTTGATAGATTCAGTGCCCTGGCATTGAGTTTCCAAAGTTTCCCAGATCTCCTTAGCAGTTTTACATGCTATCACTCTGTTTGACATGACAGCATCAAGGTTATTATGAAGAATATTCTTCACCTTTGCATCTCTGAGTACTTCAGCCTTTTCCTCAAGAGTCCATTCAACCTTTGTCTTCTGAACATAGTGCTCAGGTACAGTATCTGTTCTAGCAACCAGTCTCTTAGGGATATATGGACCATCATATATTCGATCGAGATAGTTAGGATCAGTTACCTCCAGATACATCAACATCTTTACTCTCCATGTGGGGTATTCAGCCTTTTTGAGAACATGGATTTTAATACTTTCATACTTGCTTGTCGACATCTTAAGATCGCTTCTGATTATAATTAATCAGTTTGCTCTGATACCAATTGTTACCCAGTAAAGAACAATTGTAGAAGGGGGGTTGAATACAATTGTATAAGATTTTTGATTTAAAACAGAAATGATAACACAAGTATGAATAAATAACAACTTTATTAACTCTGATATAAAACTGTTACAAACTCTCTTAAGAAATTCTTATGTTCTTGAGAGCTGCTAGGTTACAAGATAACTCGTGTAAGTTATTACTTAAATGTAAAACCTAAACTGTGTTTATATACATCACACAGCTACCCTATCAATTACAAGATATACTAAATCAATTACATACGACTCTTAATACATATCTTGAATGATAGCTGCGTTCCTATAAATCAGGAACCGACATGTCAATCTCCCTTGATTTCTAGACTGATGTATATCTTTATGTAATCCTGATCAACTTCTAATCCTGATAGCAACCTAATACTGACATCGTATTACTGATGACGTCAGCATCAATATCTGATCAGTAGTCCAGATCCTGACCATCACTTGAATCAATATCTAACATTCCCAATAAAAATTGAATTTCAAAAAAGGAAATTCGTAATTGATTTTGGGCTCTGTTTCTGGGCTGATGTAGTTGGAATCTGATATCAAGACCACTTCTAAATTGAAGCCTTTCTCATAAGCTTTCCGTGGGCTGTTGAATCGTCAGAATCGGACTTGTAGAACTCCAGATATGGCCCAAACGGTGAAGACTGCGCAAGCTATCCGGAAAATCCGAATTTTAATCAAATTAACCTCCAACTCTTGCTATTTAATCTCCAAGACCTCCTTTTTTATGACTCCTTGATACCTACAATAAAACATTAAAATTTATTAAATAAAAATCCAAATCAATGCAAAATAACTTAAATATAGGGATAATATTATTAATAAATGCACGCTTATCAACTAGATTAGCATCAGTCTTTTGACAAAACAATAGATGTAAAGCCAATTAAGAAGCCAAATATTTAGAGGGTGTGTATTGTTAATTGTGTATTGTGTTGTAGGTATAAACAAGTACTCTCTCCGTCCCACCCAAATGTTTACATTTGGATTGGGCACGAAGACCAAGGAAAAATATAAAGAAGGAGGAGAGAAGTAGGAAAAATGAGTAAAGTGGTGGGACCCATCACTATATAATGTATAAAATGAGTTGGTGGAGGAAAGTAGTGGATGCAGTTGATTTTTATATTATAAAACTTTACCATTTTAGGAAAGTTTAGAAATGTAAAGAATTAGATGGGACATCCCAAAAAGGAAAGTGTAAATAAATGGATGGGACAGAGAAAGTAATAGATATTATATAGATTATGTCTTAATTTAACTGGGCTGCTGGCCCAAATTGTAAAGACAGCCCAACCACCCATTTCTAATTTTTAGCAATTATATTTTAAAAAATATGTGTACTCATTAATGAGAATAGGGAATCTGGGATATATCTCAAGTAACTTGCCGAAGATATTGAATAAAAATACTTGATGTTATGAAAGATTGTGCATATAAAAATAGGATTTGTCTAGTGTGTGCCCGACGGCAGAATCCGTATTTGATGGGTTGTCAAATTTTTAATTGGTGGAGATTTTTGTGTATGCAGGGGGTTTCATCATTATTAATGAAATTTCTACCAATCAAAATTTGACAACTAAGCGAGTACGGATTATTAGCATGTGTCCTTGGGCACACACTAGAAAAACAGATAAAAATAATATCTAAAAAGGTTGCGCATATAAAAAATGGTATGTATCAAAAAACACGAGGATTTTATTCAGGAAAGTAAAAACAATAGGATTTTATTCATATCTCAGGTACCTGAGATATATCTCTGGTTCCTTTTTCTCTTTATTAATTATAAATATATATATATATATATAATTTATTTATTTTAATCGGATCGGTTCTAACAAGAAACCGAAACCGCATAATCAGTTACGGTTTCGGGTTTTAATTTTTCGGTTTCAATTTTGGCTTGATTTTATACAGTTAGATTTTTATCAGTTTCGATTTCAATTTCAATTTTTTTTGATTTTTTGCTCAGGCCTAACATTGATCATAAATCAATATATTAACTAAATATGTGGCGGGGAAAGATCATAATTGTGAAATTGTATCTTGCATTTTTACCCGGGGAAAGTTATTAAAATTTGGAGAGTAAATGAATGTCAAGTTTAGAAATAAATCAAGCCAAAATGTGAACCACCTATATATTCAAGGAACTGAATTGAATTAAAATTAAATACTCCCTCCGTGCCATAAAACGTTTCTCGTTTTGACTTTTGATATTGTTTATTATAAGCGATTGACTTGTAATTTACGCATAATTTATAAGACAAAATATAATCATAAGTAATTTTATTTAATTTGTATTTCTGAGTACTTTAATACCGTGAAGTTTTTATATTTAATACTAATACGAAATTAAAGATATTAATAATTAAAAGTGTGTGATGACAAACGTGTTCAACTTAAACGGAAAAAGTTTTTTGGGACGGAGGGAGTATTAATTAAAAATCCTCGGACCGCGAGACGGTCACATAATTTGAATTCGAAACGCTGTGGGACTGCATCTGCTTATCTCTACACACAATCTGAAATACTGAAATATATATAGACACATCACAAACCCTAAGCCTCTCCTTTCACATTTTGTGTCCGCCACACATCTACAAAACAAACTTAAAAATCTAAGCTAAACCCTTTTCTCAATGACCAAAAAGAAGACGACCCATCAAGATCAAACCACCCAAAACGGTGGAAAAACCCATCAATCTGATGAGGTTTCTGAGAAGCTTGAGAGCTTGAAATCACTCAATTCTATGCTTGTTAAAGAGACTGTTGAGAGGCGTCAACAGGTTGATTCACTTAAAGAGTCAATTGGGTTGTTGGAGAGTGAGGTAAAGAGGGTTGAAATGGAGAAGAACGAGTGTGATTTGGTGGGAGAGATTGAGAGAGATTTGATGTTTGTCTTCGTTGGGGTTCAAGTGGGAGAGATTAAGAGAGATTTTGAGGAGAGATTGGGGGGTTTGGAGAGAGAGATTGTGAGGGTTGTGGAGGAGAAGGGAGAAGTTGAGGAGGTGAAGAGGGAGAGAGAGGTTGAGATTGAGGGCTTGAGGAGAGAGATGAGTGGTGTTCTGAGGGAGATTGAGAGCGAGAGGGTTTCGTCGAGATGCGAGAGAGATGAGTTGAGGAGGGAGATTGATGGTGTGGTTGAGGAGAATAGAGGGTTGAAGGTGAGGATTGGTGAGGTGAAGGAGAGGGAAAGAGGTGCGCGAGACGAGGTTAAGGACTTGAGGGGGAAGTGTGAGAGATTGGTTGGGGAAATTGAGGAGGAAGGGAGGAGACTTGAGGTGGTTTCGAGGGAGAAGGGTTTGATTGAGAAGAGTGTTTTGGACTTGAATAAGGTGGCTGAGGGGTTGAGAGGGGAGGTTGATGAGAAGATTCGAGAAATGGCGGGTGTTGTGGTTGAGAGGGATTTGAAAACGGAAAAGATAAGTGAGTTGGAGGTTGATGTGCGTAGGTTGAATGATGTTGTGTTGAGTTTGAGGAAGGAGGAGGAGAAGTTGCGTGGGAATGTTTGTGTTTTGGAGGAGAAATGTGGTGAAGGGGAAGCGAAGGTGAAGGAGTTGGGTGTGGAGATTGGTAAGTTGGGGAAGAGTTTAGAGAGTTTGGTTGATGAGAAGGGTTTGATTGAGAAGGAATTGGATGAGGCTTTGAAGCAGTCTGATGGATTGAAGAGTAGGGTTGAGGAGATTTTGAAAGTGAAAAGTGTTGTTGAGATGGCTAAAGAGAAACAGGAGGGTGAGAGTCGTGAGTTGAAATTGCAAGTTATTGATCTTAAGGAGACTGTTTGTTTGTTGGAAGAGACTAGTAGGGCTGAGAAGGCGAAAGTAAAAGGATTGGAGTCTGAAGTTGGTCGATATAAGGATGAAGTTAGTCGAATTACAACTGAAAGGGATGAGGCTAGGAAGGGTTTGAAACAGGAAGCTAGTCGTACAAAGGAGTTGATGGAAAAGATTACGGAGAAAGAAAAGAGTATTGAGGAAAGCATCAAAGTGACTGAAAAAATCAAGAATCAAAAGAGCAGCCTAAATGAACAAAAGAAAGAATTGGAAAATCGTCAATCAGTGTTGAAAAAGGACTTGGCTGTGGCGGAGAAGAAACTCGCTGAGACTGAAAAAGAACTTGAAAGTGCACAAGCTAAAGTACATCTAGCTAATGCTAAGTCTGAGAAAATACTGAACTTGTTGAGGAATACGGTGACATTGGTTTCCAAGACCAAAGACGGAAATGGGACTGTCAAGCAAGTGAAGGCTGGAGAAGAGTTTAAAACATATGTTGCAGAGTTCGACACAATTAAGGATGCTATCAAGAGTCATGAGCGCGCAGTAGAAGACATGAGGAGGAAGCTGGAGTCCTTGGAGCACTCTGAAGCTGCTGCACACAAAAAAAGCTTTTGGACTGTGTTAACTTCTGCAACAATCTTTGCTGCAGCCTCTTTTGCATACGCCACAAGACACTAGTTTTGGTCCGACAATCATTCCCTTTATTTTTGTCATCTGAATCTGAAAGTTAGTGTTATGACTTGACATGACTTAAAAAAGTTTTAACCTGTTTGGTAAACTGATGTTATCTTTGTCCTTTATCAAGCTTTACTCTACGAAGAAGCTAATGAACTTATACATTCTGTCACATTCATGTGATGCCTAAATGCTTCTTGATAATAAACATTAAGCTGTCTTATGCTTTGTCTTGCTAATATGTTGTAGCGGTATGCTAATATTTTCTGTTGTTATGCTTATGTACTCATGTGCTATTGTTAGATAGAAATGCTGGTTTAAGACAGGATTGCAATAGGGTATTTAAGTATGGCTACTTTATATGTAACTACCAAGGATGATGGTAAAACAGCAATCCAGCACTAAGAACTTATATGAATTACCTTACTTCAAAGTTGTACATGGACATATTATGTGGGCCCTTGCGTGTGTGCATGCTTGCCATTTGCTTTTTGTTTTCTTGCTCTCTTGCTTGCTTCTTGTTTTGGGATTTTTCGGACTAGTGAAGGAAATCTAAAAGGTCATCGTTAAGTACAAATTAGGTGATATTGAATCAGAATTTGTTACTATCTTGTATGCCATGGAAATTGCCAGCAGATAAGCTGGCCTCTGCTCCTCTACTACTTCATCCGAATTTGTTGCTTCTAGCATGTGTCTGGTTGTTTTAACATCTTCAGGACTTTAATGCCCCCTTCTTGACACACCATACAGACTTTGAGCTTCTCGGGAACTTTCACCAAATTGCATTGAGCACGCAGTCAAACTTGATATATTTTTAAAAATGTTGATTCTGTTTTCTTAGACAAGCTACTTTTTAGCCTCTTTTATTGAAACTAAAATTAGGACTCCTTCAATTCTAGAGAAGTCGTTATATGCACTAAACCTTTTTATTGACCTTATTGAAGAGATTCCCTTTATATGCTTCCCTGTTTGTCATTTATCTTTAGGAGCCCCTTTATATGCTTCCCTTTTTATATGCTTGAATGTTGATGCTTAAATGCTTCTTCATAATAATCACCAAGCTGTCTTATGAGTTGTCTTGCTAATTTTTGGTAGCGTTTTGCTAATATTTCCTATTGGTATTTTCATGTACATATGTGCTATTGTTAATTAGAAATGCACTTGTTTAAGACAGGATTGCATAAAGATATATAAGTACCTAGCTACTTCAATAGCAAAACAAAAAAAAAAAAAAGTTGCTACATTAGATGAGGGAATACATGTGTGTTGTAAGCTACAAACGATGATGTAAAGCAGTTTAGCACCAAGAACTTATATGAACTACCAAAGTTCAAAGTCTTATACGTATATATTATGTGGCCCTGTGCGTGTGTGCATGCTCGCAATTTTTTTTTTGTTTTCTAGCTCTCTTGCAAGGTTCTCGTTTTGGGACTTTTGGCCTAGAAAAAGAATTCTAAAGGGTTATCATAAAGTACAAATTAGTTGATATTGGATCAGAGACTGAGTGTGTGTTATGATAGTATCTTGTATGCTGTGGGGAACTGCCAGCAGATCAGCTGGTCTCTGCTCCTTTGCTACTTCATGGGAATTTGTTGCTTCTAGCATGTGTCTGGTTGTTTTTAACATATCCAGGACTTCAATGCCCCTTTCTAGACGCAACACCTAGAATTTGACCTGCTCGGAAACTACACCAAATTGCATTGAGCACACAGTCAAACTTGATATATATTTCAAAATGTTGCTTTTATTTTTCAGTTTTTCTAGACAAACCCTTTTTCGATCTAAGTTAATTTTGAGTCTCTTTTATTGAAAATAAAAAGTAGTCATAGCTGACTATATCGGTTCTAGAGAAGAAATTGTATGCACTAAACCTTTTTATTGGCCTTGTGCAAGAGATTCCCCTTTTCATGCTTTCATGTTTGTCATTTATCTTTAGGAGCCCCAGCGAATGCTGGGAATAGAATTAAGTAGAAAATGAAAACCCTTTTTTAAGAGGCTGATATGTGTAACTGTAGCTTATTTTCAGGCATATATTGCTTGTTAAATGATTAATATTCATTGGTAGCCTTCATGTTCTCTCCAGTATCAAATCTATCTAAGCTCGGAACTGGAAACAAATGCTGCTATCTACGTTTTTTTCATCTGTTGCTTTAAATGAATCCTCCAGCAGCTGGGAAGAACTCAGTTTATTTACTTTAGCAAAGAAAAAAAAAACTCATTTTTATTCACTGAATACACATGCCGATGACATTCAAGTTATTTCAATTGATCTTGCAGGGGTGACCTGGTTGCTGCATATATTTACTTTGTCACTCCATTAGTTGTCCTAGCAATAGGACAAAAATCGGGTTACTTCTTTTGCAATTCATCTGTCGTCTGCGTTTTTTTATGTAGTCTGCTTCAGAAAAGGGGAACAAATCAGTTCCTTGACTCACTACATGCTGATGAGATTTCCTAAATTACTGACATATGTTTGTTGTCACTGTTGTGTTGGACACTACTTTGTAATGTGGCAGTAGTGTAATCAAAGTAGTTAACTGATGAGAGGCTGGTTCAGCTGGTTCAGATGGACACTACTTTGTTAATGCGCACTTCGAGTTCACAGATATACCTGGTGTTTTGCTGACACTTGTAATTGGTTGCTAGTAACAATTATTGAAACTATAGTTAAACTCTATACGCGAATAAGCAAATGAGGTCAATTTCTAGAGGTTTCAGGGGAAAGAACCCGCTAAATATGATAAATTCTGAATATTTGAATACTATGTTGCTAATTTATGAACAGGATGAAAAGGTTCCCCTGTTTTTGCTCATTTACAGTAGGTTGACACTACTGTAAATGGAGGGACTCGGCAACAAATTTGCTTGAACTTCTTCCCTTGGCATTACGCAAGGTATGTTGGGCACACGATTAGAGTTTTGCAACATGTTATTCTTGTATGCTGTTTCTTCTATATATATGAGATAATGTCTGAAGTTCTTCTATCTAGAGCCCACGTCAGATGTTGTGTAGCCTTTTGGAGGCAGTAGTGATTCGAATTCTAGCCTTTTGGCCTTTGGGTGGTTGTATGTGCTTGTGTTTTTTTACGTATGAACTTCTGCAACTCCAAATTTTTTACTACGAGACCCCTGAATTACATGTTTCTGTGTGATAATTATGAATAAGCTTTTAGCTTTATGTTCTTGTGGAATGACTGAGTAATTTAATACCCCGGTAGTTACTACAACTCTGAGCATCGCCTTTATTCTTGAAAAAAGGTACCACAACACTACGCCTCCATTCAGCTGGCATCTTAGCACCCAAGAGAAGAACATTGAACAGATCTGTTAACCATTGGACGCCAACCTCACCAAGACAAAGCCAAACCTCGATCGGGATAAGATCCGGGCCAACCGCCTTCCCTTTAGCCATCTTCTGCAGGGCACCCTTGACTTCGTCCTTGCTGATGCGCTCACAGGAATCAATAGAGAGCACAGGTGAAGGAGAGACCTCTCGCTCCACCCCGACACCACTCCTCCTAGCCTCGTTGAAAAGATTATGAAAATACGAACTCCACCTCTCCTTAATAGCATTTTCATTCATTAACACTTGGCCTGAATCGTCCTTAACAAACTTAACAGAACCCAGATCGCGCCGCCCTCTCTCCCTAGCTTTAGCTAGCTTAAAGATGGCATTCGCTCCTTCCTTGGTATCTAGGCGCTTGTACAGCCCTTCATAAGCCTCCTCTTTAGCTTTCGCCACTGCCTTTTTCGCCTCTCGTCTAGCCACCTTGTATGCTTCCATCTTCAGAATCCTCTCCTGCCCTGCGCAGGACGATAAAAGCTCTTTAAAGAGCGCAAGTTTAGCCTTAACTTTCTTTTGGACCTCCTCGTTCCACCACCACGACTCCTTATGACTGCTGCATCTACCTGAGGAAACCCCCACCACCTTCTCGCCCACACTCCGGATGGCCTTAGCCATCCTGGTCCACCTGGAGTTAGCATCTCCCCCACTCGCAAAACAACCTTCGTTGAAGTCTCAGAGAATCAATTCGGTGGTTGATAGTCGGATTAGAAGAGTGGTTGAAGTCTCAGAGAATCAATTCGGTTTTTTGCCTGGGAAATCGACGACCGAGGCTATTCATCTCGTTAGACGCCTTATGGAGAAGTTTAGGGATCGTCGCAAAGACCTTCATATGGTGTTCATCGATCTTGAGAAGACTTATGATAGCATACCCCGTGAAGCTATCTGGAAGAGCCTTGAGGATAGGGGAGTGCCGTCGGCGTACGTTAGGGTGATTCAAGACATGTACGCCCAAGCTAGTGCTTGCGTTCGGACCCCAGTGGGGGACTCCCGTTTCTTCCCTGTTGAGATGGGGCTTCATCAAGGGTCGGCCCTGAGTCCTTTTCTTTTCGCCCTTATCATTGATGTCATGTCACAGGGGATTCAAGATGCTGTCCCTTGGTGCATGATCTTCGCGGATGATATCGTGCTAGTAGCGGAATCGAGGAGGGAGGTGAACGACAAATTGGAGCTTTGGAGATCTACTTTGGAGTCCCAAGGGTTACGTATGAGCCGTTCTAAAACCGAGTATCTCTGGTGTAACTTCAGTGGTGAGGCCAGCGAAGAAGGGGTGGAGGTTAGGATTGAAGACCAGATCTTCCAGCAGACGGACAAGTTCAAGTATTTAGGTTCAATCATCCAGAAGGAAGGTGAGATTGTAGCCGATGTCACGCATCGTATCAAGGCGGGGTGGTTAAGGTGGAGGGCAGCGTCAGGGGTGATGTGCGATAAGAAAGTCCCTCTAAAGTTGAAAGGGAAATTCTATAGAGCAGCTATCCGTCCTGCGATGTTATATGGTTCGGAGTGTTGGGCAGAGAAGAAGGCCCTAGTAAGGAAGTTGGAAGCGGCTGAAATGAGGATGTTGCGGTGGTCCTGTGGGCGCACGATGTTGGACAGAGTCCCAAATGCGGTGTTTAGGAGCGAGCTTGAAGTAGCGCCTTTTTCTGCGAAACTTAGGGAAGGAAGGTTGAGATGGTTCGGCCACGTCCGTAGGAGGCTGGTTGAAGCCCCAGTTAGGAGGGTCGAGAATCTCTCGGTTGGTGGGGCGAGGAGGAGGGGTAGACCGAGGAGGTCGTGGGAAGAGCAGCTCAGGCTGGATTTGAAGGCCTTAGACTTAAATGAGACCATGGTTGCGGATAGGTCTGCTTGGAGGCGGCGTATCAGAGTGGTGGATTCTCTTTTAGGGTGCGGATCGGTTGTCGAGAGCCTCAGAATTGGGTTGTCTCGGTTAGCGATTTTGTAGTAGTTCGACTTTAGCGTTCTCACTTTGCGTTTTTAGTGTTTTTTGTTTGCTGGTTTTGCTGTTTCAGGGATCCTGGTCCGGTGGTAGCATAACGCCGCGAGGATAGGTATGTCCCATGTGGAGAACGCCATGGGCTCAGGTATGGCTTCAATCATTTTCGTATCACATGGTTTCCTTTATATTTATCACACTCTTTGTATGTCGTGCACTTAGCCGAGGGTCTTCACGGAAACAGCCTCCCCGCTCAAAAAGTGGGGGTATGGTCTGCGTACATCCTACCCTCCCCAGGCCCTGCTCTGAGCGGGATATACTGGGTATGTTTGGTTTGGTTTGGTTTGGTTTGGTTTTCTTGTGGAATTAAACAATATCTGTAAGAATGAAATAATGAAAGAAATACGACCCATCTAATTCAATTCCATTGCTATTCCATTTTTTCTAATCAAACTGAGCATGTCAAAATTCGTTAAAAAAAAAAAAAAACTAGTTTTGCTCCTAAAAACAAAGATAATTCAATTCTTATGCAATTTCATATTTTCTGACTAAACGGAGCGTGTTAAAGTTTATCTCAGGATAATACAATTAGAAGGAACATTGTGCAGGCAACTGTGCAAAGTTAGAAAAATACGTTAAGAGTTTGAAGTTTTAACTAGGATTGTCAAAAAAATTCGAAAAATCCGATTCGATCGAAAAATTCGATACCAAATCCGAAAAAAACGGATAATATCCGTATTCGAAAGAAAACGAATATTATTCGTATCCGAAAATAGCGGATACGGATATAGGCACATCCGTATTCGAAATATCCGATATCCGAAAATTTATAAATATATATATATATATATATATTAAAATTTAATTATTAATTCATTAATACACACAACACGTACGTACGTTTTCATTTATATAAACCTGATGTCTGTAGTTTAAAAAATTCTGTTTATTCTATTTTACTATGTTTGAATGGAAAAAAATTGTTATTTTTTAATTTTTTTTAAATGATTCGGATATTCGAATATTCGGATTTTCGAAGATATTCGGATTTTTTTAAAAATTTCAAAATTCGGATTTTCGAATTCGGATATTATCCGTATCCGGATAATATCCGTCGGATTCGAATTCGGATACAATTTCTAATTTCCGTCGGATTTGGATTCGGATAGTAATTTCGGATTCAGATTCGAATATAGGCAAATCCGTATCCGAAATATCCGTTTGACAACCCTAGTTTTAGCTGTTAGTAATAACTTTAAATATTTAGAGACAAGAGCTGAAGAGCTGACCTTTTGTATTAAACGGGTTTTTATTATTGGGCCGAAGTTCAGAATTTTCGTATTATTTGGTCCACAGGTTGATGGGTACATTTTAGAGTTTGTATAGAGAGCTCGGGTAACTTGTCCATTCAAATAAATGCATTAATATATAGTGATAAATTCCCGTCTACTTTTTTTTTTTTTTTTTGAAACATAAATTCCCGTCTACTTCTTTGCAGAATACAATTATGTAAGTGTGCCCATTATACATTCTAACTACTATTTAATGAGTTGATTAATTCTATTTAATTAAAAAATTTGTGCATGTAAAAGATCATTATTATTAATAAAAACAAATTAATCAAAAAATAATAATTAAGTTTTTATTGTATTCTCTTGAACACATATTAGAAAAATTATTAATCCTCATCATCTCAAGTAAAACTGACTTCTACATTCTGTACCAATAAATCAGCCATCACTAATTTAGTAAAAGCAAATGTTTAAACATTCATGGCGCTGTTTGGCTTATCAGGTAATTTATGACTTATAAGCCCATAAAAATTCAGAAGGAATGTTTACTTACTCAATTTATTAAGTTCAATTTATAATTTGTATATATTGATAAGTATAATGTTAACAACAACGTATTTTCATGCCGACTAATTTCTTATATTTGTTTAAAATTTATATTTTTATATTTATATTTTTATATGTATTTTTAATTTAAAATACCCTTGATATTATTGTGTTAAAAAAATTTTTTTGATTTAATTTTAAAATAATTCATCAACTTATAAAAACACCTATATAACTTATAAATATTCTTGCACTTATTGCACATTTGCTTTTAAGACCAAAACTACACTCACCATAAAATATCCCAAACACCCCACATTATATGTTGATATGGATAATTAAGAATATTTTTCTCCCTTTGCATCTGCTTAGAATTATGTTAGGTCAAAATCTCAGGTATAAACTGTCATTGCCTTGCAAGATTTCAGGATTTTATTGCGTAACTTATGACCTCTGGGATTGTAACACAGAGAGACGATTACTTCAGAGAAAAGTCTCAGCAAGGATTCTATCTCGTGGATGGTTCCAATTTAAGAACTTAATGATACATCAATATAGCTAAGCTTGGGCAAGTATCGGTTTGTGCATGGTTTTTGAAACTCAACAATTTCGACTTGATTCTTTCTAATTACATGTATCCCAATTCTTTCAGTAATATTCAAGCTTAAATCTCAACATGAAAAACTGTTTTCTTGGTGAATAAGCTCGAGGGGATCTCAAACTTATTCAATTTTTTAGACACATATGCAGACTTATAAAATATATAAAACAAGCCCCACAACTAAAATTTTTATCACCATAAACAAATTATTATAACAAATAATGTAGAAACAGGACAGAGGACAAGCAACTGAATAGCAGCCAGGGGAGTGGCTGACACTGTTATCTCTCCTTTGCTTTAAAAGTCCTTTGAACAGCTCTGAAAGCATTATGTTGCTGTCCAAAGCTTAGCTGTTGCATTGCAAATGATTCAAATATTCTATTACTATCAATTAAAAAGCATATCCAGCATTCAAACCATTACAAATGGTCCCCTACTGATAAAATCTAAATCTCCAACCACTATTCACTTGGTTTCCCTCCTTCCTAAACAAGACAAATTTTGTATCTCTCTTTGCTCCGGGGACTTCCGTGCACCACTCATCTACAACCACCAATATAAAGATACTAACAAGTGCACAAGGATCCTGCATTAGCTAAATGCAGGTGCCGAGAATGTCCCAATATTCGCAATATTATCCATAAAGAGGCTGGTTTAGGGGGTTCAAACCCGTGATTTAACAAATAAACATTTAACTATCGCGCCAAAATAGCATGTTCCATATTGAATCCATGAACTTATAAAAGGCAAAATGTAAAATTGCAATATATATATATATATATATATATATGGAAAAGGGTCACCAGCCACAGTTGGATATTTTGTAATATCCAACCAACCCATCTTATACCATTAAAACATCCAATCAACGGCCAGGATGAGGGGACTTACGCTCTATTATATAGCGTATACGCTATATAATAGAGCGTAAGTTAAAACCCCCATTTAAATTGTGTCGAAATATATCAAATATGGTATGCAAAATGATCGTTGTGAGATGTAGAAAAATACAGTGAAGTCGGATTTCAAAAATATCTCACCAGTTGACGGAAAAAATCAAATTAGAAACGGAGGGATTTTGGTATAAGCTTACGCTATATTATATAGCGTATTACGCTATATTATATAGCGTAAGCTTTTCCGATCCTAACCGTCCATTAGTTTACTAGATGGTCACAGATGGGTTGGTTGGATATTAGATTATATCCAACTGTGGCTGTAGAAGGGATCACTATATATATATATATATATATATATATATATATATATATATATATATATATATATATATATATATATATATATATAGGGTGTGGCTCAAAAGAGAACTCTTTTTTTGAAGGAAACTAAGGTACTAATCCTAACCATTGGATGTATTATAATCAATGGCCCCGTCAGGGGCATCCACACACTAATCAAATACACCCTCACACACACAATCCCACCTAATCCCCTCCGTTTTTAATTTGATTTTTCCCGTCAATCGATGATATTTTTTTAAAATCTAATTTCACCACATTTTTATCCATCTTCCAACGATCAGTTTGCATACCATATGTGCTATATTTTAATTTAGTTTTCTAAGTTTTCTTTTTAAAGGGGTTTTCTCTAGATCCCTACTCATATATATATATATATATATATATATATAGGCAAGTGCTCAAATACAAACCACTTTTAAAATACAAACCTACAAACCAACACTAAATTAATTATATTTCATCTATTCTAAGGTTCCCGCCAAGGGTACGTTCACAAAAAATGCTTAAAATAATTGGTTCTATCCAACAAAAAAAAATAAAAAAAAAATAATAATAAAAAAAATCTTGCCATGGAAATGCGAAGCATTTAAGACAGTAAACGGATGAGTTAGGTAGTCATGAGGGCCGAATGCTCTCGACACACCCGTCAATCGTCTATTGCCTTTACCATTGATTGCCATTCCTTACAACTTTAGAATGATAAAGGCGCGAAGCGCCGTACAAGAAGGTGCGAAGCACCGTTAATCAGTGAAATCCACTGCCACGTCATCACGTGAACAGTGATTTTATTTTTTATTTTTTATTATTTTTTATTTTTTTTTGTTGGATAGAGCCGAGTATTTTAAACGTTTTTTGTATTGGGGTACCCCTAGTTTGGTCATTATATTAGCTTGAAATATTAGATTATGCTTGGTTTGTAGGTTTGTATTTTAAGAAGGTTTGTATTGGAGTAGCCCCCTATATATATATAGAGTCCCCCTTCTAGAGAGAATTTATTACATGGAGAATATGAGAGAATCACTTAAAATGTATTAAAATTGTCCTTTATATAAGGCCCCTGGCGGGGCCCTTTTACAAAAAAATCTTATAATTCTATCCTCTATCCATTTATCAAAAAATAAAAAAAAATTAATTTTTGTTTAAAAAATTAAAAAAACTGCTGCCATGTCATCATTTTAAAAAAAAAATTTAAAACTTTTTTTTTTGTAATTTTTTTTTTTATAAATAGATAGAGGGTAGAATTATAAGACTTTTTTGTGAAGGTGCCCCTGGCGGGGCCCTAAGAAATAAATGGAAATAAATGGTTTAGATTGATTCTCCCAATTCTCTATATAAGGAGGTACTCTCTAGAATAATGGCCTATATATATATATATAGGCTAGCGTTCAAATAGAAACCAACCTTAGAACAGAAACTAGAAACCTACACTAAATAAATTATATTTCATTTATTTTAATGGCCCCGCTAGGGGCACCTTCAAAAAAAAACGTTTAAAATTCTTGGCTCTATTCAACAAAAATATAAAAAAAATAAATTTTTTTTTTAAAAAGTACTGTTCACGTGCCACGTCATCACGTGAACAGTAACCTTTTTTTAAATTTTTTTTTTTTATATTTTTGTTGAATAGAGACAATAATTTTAAACGTTTTTTGTATTGGAGTATCCCTAATTTGGTCATTAGATTAGCTTGAAATATTTAATTTAGGTTTAGTTTCTAGTTTCTATTCTAAGTTAGTTTCTATAAGGGTGTTCTTTATCTAGGAATGGCATATATATATATATATATATATATATATATATATATATATATATATATATATATATATATATATATATATATATATATATATATATATATATATATGCCATTCCTAGATAAAGAACACCCTTATATAGAACAATAAAGAACACTATGGAATCATTTATTCCAATAGATTCAATGGTCCCGCCAGGGGCAGCCAATACAAAATTTTTTTATTTTTTATTCTCTTTCCATTCTGCAAAAAAAAAAACCACTATTCACGACGTCAGCAGTGACGTCATCAAAAACAGTGATTTTTTTTTTTGCTGAATAGGTAGAGAGTAAAAAAAATAAGAACTTTTTGTATTGGGTGCCATGACGGAACTCTTAGATTCGATTAAATATGAGTGTTATAATGATGTTCTTTATTGTTATCTATATAAGGTGTTCTTCATGGAGTGCAACTATATATATATATATAGAGTTGCACTCCATAACAAATACCTTATATAACAAACAATAAAGAATACCTCATATCTAATATAATTTAAGAATTCCGTCATAGCACCCAATACAAAAAGTTATTATTTTTTTATCCTCTAGCAAACCAGCAAAAAAAAAAAAATTTGAAAATTTACTGTTCACCTGATGACGTCATGATGACGTCATCAGGTGAACAGTAATTTTCAAATTTTTTTTTTTTTGCAGACTTGATAGAAGGTAAAAAAATAATAACTTTTTGTATTGGGTGCCCCTGGCGGGGCCAAAGGATCTAATAGATCTAAGGTGTTCTTTGTTGTTTGTTATATAAGAGTGTTCTGTATGGAGCAAAGGCCTATATATATATAGGCTTTTGCTCCATACAGAACACTCTTATATAACAAACAATAAAGAACACTATAAAATCAATTATTCCAATAGATCCATTGGCCCCGCCAGGGGCACCCAATACAAAAAGTTCTTATTTTTTTATCTTTTATCCATCTAGCAAAAAATTTTTTTTTGAAAAAAATCACTATTCATGATGACGTCACTGCTGATGTCATCATGAACAGTGATTTTTTCAAAAAAAAATATTTTAATTTTTTTTTGCTAAATGGATAGAAGATAAAAAAATAAGAACTTTTTGTATTGGGTGTCATGACGGAACTCTTATATTGAATTAAATATGAGGTATTCTTTATTGTTCTTTATATAAAGTGTTCTTCATGGAGTGCAACTATATATATATATATATATATATATATATATATATATATATAGGTCATTCCTCCATACAGAACACCCTTATATAACAAACAATAAAGAACACCTTAGATCTAATAGATCCAATGGCCCCGCCAGGGGCACACAATACAAAAAGTTGTTATTTTCTTACCCTCTATCCATCCAGCAAAAAACAATAAATTTTTTTTTAAAAAAAGTACTATTCATGATGACGTCTCAGTGACGTCATCATGAACAGTAAATTAGATATGAGGTGTTTTTTATTGTTTATTATATATGGTATTTGTTATTGAGTGCAACTCATCTATTTGGCTGTTTGGCACAACTTTTATTAAGGACTTATGGACTTATTTTTGAATAAAAATTTTATATATTGAGAATTTTTTTTTATACAAGTATTTAATGTATGTTTGAGATTCAATAAGTTGCAAAAATAAGTTGGAAAATAAGTTTGAAAGTTAGGAATCTCTAACTTTGCCTTAAAATAAGTTGACTTATTCTGAAAAAAAGTTTCCCCAAACATCCCATATATATATATATATATATATATATATATATATATATATATATATATATATATATATATATTTAAAACTGGAGTCACGAAAATTGAATAATCTAAGAATCCACCTGTGCAAGTTTTTCAGTAATGGTAGACTTGAAGCACAGCCGATCATTTGTGCAAATCATAGAGAAAAAATGACAGAATTCAACAAGAAACTCGATCAGTATAGCAGGTGGCGGCTATATATAATAACATAGCTCCTCAATTCCATTGTTATCGTCTTCGATTAACAAAATATGATCAGTAAGTATTCAAACTGATTAAACATATAATATAATGGGAAATAATAAATGAAAGATGATCCTGGAGGAACACAACCTGTTTACAGACACGTATATAATTCTGATAATATGTACAACATAAGTTAGGTTAATTAATACAATAAATGGAATTAGCATATAGACATATCCAGGCGCCATCCTTTGGCACCGGAACTTTATCAATACGTTTCTGTCTTCCTCTCCTTCGGGGAAAGAAGTCAGACAATACAACGTAGCTATTACACAACAGTATCTTTACAAATTACAGAGGCTGAAGTTCAAACACAAGGGTGCCAGTAATACACAGATGCAGATACATCCAGATGATGAACTATGCCTGTGAGATTAACAACCAAACATCTCCTATCAGATGTATCCCATTGGAAAGCATGATCCAGGTGTAGCTAGGATCAACATAGTAATTAGTAACAGAAGGACAACTAAAAAAACTTCAACTAGTTGGAAAAAAATTACTTCAAGCATCAGATCAGGCTTCTGAAGTACTGGTGCCTGTATTCAGTTGATCTATTGAACAGTCGGAACACACAAAGTTTTGTATCTCATCCATCACCGTGTAAAAGTGGTCATTGTTGGGCAACAAGTAAAACCCTATTGTTGCCTTCTCCAAATATAGAAGTTTAACCTTGTGGTCAGCCTTCTTGAGCCCTTCTGCATAAGCTAACTGCCAATCCTGAACAAGGTCCAAACCAGCCACGACAACAAGACTTTTTGGGAACCTTATCCCAACAATGCTTGTAGCCTTAGGACCAAAAGGATTACATGCAGGATGATCCCTATCTTCTCCTTCAGGAAGAAATGCTCTCCAATACCAATCTCGGTCTCTAACAGTGACAAAGTATTTCCCGTCTAGTCGCTTCTCTGATTCAGTTCTCTCTTCCCCGCCAAACATTGGATTGAGTAATATATTCCCGATCACTTCAATTCCTGATTCTGCTGCTTTCAAAGCAACATTGTGAACAATATTACCACCAGAGCTATCACCAGCTAAGAATATATGAACTTTGGAGTCCCGACTTTGAAGCCACGTCTTTGAATGAACCCACCTAAGAGCAGTCCAGCCATCATCATAGGCACAAGGGTAAGGGTACTCGGGAGCACGTCGATAATTTACTGAGATCACAACAGCATTACAAAGGCCTACAAAACGTCGACAAAGACTGTCATAGATAGCACTGTTTGAAGAGGAATGTGCAAAACTTCCGCCATGGAAAAAGATTATGACAGGGACAATATCAGAGCTCAAGGGCTTCTCAAGATCACCAAACCTAGGCGCTTCTTCAGCAGCTTCTGCTGGACGATAAATCCGCGTAAGCAGGCTCGTTGGACGATCAATAATCATATCGAAAGAGAAAACACCATTCACAGGATTCAGATTAGACGGGACCTTCCTGTCAAGAAACTCGGCCAAATGGCGGTTGAAAGTTCCATCAGGTCGACGAAGAAGATTGTATGCCAACTTGAAATTGGAGATGAGGATCCATGTATTGAGTGGAACCACCATCTATACACAAAGCACAGTTTAAAACTGAAAATTTGTATAATCTCATGATAACCTGCACCTATAAATAGTAAATTTTACAATCTACTTTTTCATATAATAGATATCCCAGAAGATCTAAAATGGAAACTGAGTAATTGCAAAATTGTGATCGACACTTTCCCGGAAAAAAGGAACAAACTAAGAAGAACAAATCAGTCTACTTCCTTAAAACTTTATCTTTCCTTATAGGTAACTTCAAAGTTCAAACTAGCTATAAGAAAAGAAAAAATATAAGCAGGAGCAATACAGACCCTGACCTATATCAAAACCTGAAAGCTACTGTAAAAGCTTCGAAACTAAAAATCTCCAAACCCTACACAAGATTAAAAGGATTCAACCTTCCTAACAACATAACTGAAAACAGAATACCTATTAGAACTGACTAGATATATATCTTTAATTACAAAAGCAAGTTACATAATTTTCAATGCGTAAGATTATCAACAAGTTCTACACTAGTCTATCAACAAGTTCTCAAACTACACTTATTCAAGCTTAACCAACAACAATTATATGCAAATAACAATCAAAACCCCTAAAATCAACCTAAAGATCAAAACTTTAAACCAAGAAATCAAAACCTAAAAAACCCATATACCAAATCCAAATATAACAACAAACCCAACAATCAAAACTTACAAAAAATCACAACAAAATCAAGAACTCACGTACCTTTGACTCGTTAACAGTAACTTCATTAGTCCCTGACTCTGCCATTCCACTACTCCTTTCAACACCAATCCCACCAACAAAAACAACAAATCTTCTTCAAAATCTATATCACTTCCATAAAGATCGCATTTCTAAGGACCAAAAAGTCACCCTTTTCATAATTTCTCTTTTTATATGTAAATGTGTGTGTATGTATAAAGATCTATGGTTTGTAAAGTGATCAAAGAGTACTTGTTGTAATAGATATTACACAATCTTAAGTGATGTCTTCTTCTTACACTAGTATTAAATGTAGAGAGAGAGAGAGATTAAAGGGGTTGCGTGGCAAGTCCTGTACAGAAAAATGTGGTGGTGTAGGATAAGATTCCATGGTGCATTTTAGTTAAAATTTGTAGGGTAGAGCTACTGTGCACTATGGTGTGAAGGGTAGGCAGGAGGGAGACGACAAAATGAGCTGCATATAAGATACTGTTGCAGTTACACGTGGGACCTACTTTCTTAAATTTTTCTCACTGTCGTCATGTCGTGTAGTCTTTCTTTGTGGTAACATGTATTCCCTCTTTCCGTCCCTTAATACTTTTCCCACTTTCCTTATAAGTTAAGTCAAATAAATTTTTCAAAGTATTCCCTCTGTGCCTTATTGTTCTTCCCATTTGATTTGTCGGTCCTGTTCATAACATGAGACAAATTACTAATTTATGTCTAATCTATAAGACAAAATATAGTCATGAGTGATCTTGTTGGATTCGTATTTATGAGTACTTTAATACAGTGAAGTTTTTATATTTAAAACTAATACAAACTTGATTATATTTGTGTATTCGGCCTAACAATTGGTTTCAGAGCAGATCTGTTACTCTATAAAGTTTAAGATCCACACACAACTATAATCAATGGCAGAGATACCTCCTCCATCATGTTCTAGTTCTAGTACTGAGAAGGCTCAACCTACTACTGTGAGTCGTTATGAGACAATTAGGGTTCCTATTCTCAGGCCGGCAGATTATTCAATCTGGAAGGTGAAGATGACCATGTTTCTGGAGGCTACAGATCCAGAATATCTTGACAGAATTTATGAAGGTCCTCATAAGCCTACAAAGTTATCTGTTGTTACTGCTGATAAAGAAGCTAAATCGGTTCCAAAGGAGAAGAAAGATCTGACTCCTGAGGATATTTCATCTATTACTAAGGATGCAAAGGTTAGACATCTACTTCATAGTGCCTTAGACAATGTTATGTCTAACAAAGTGATTAATTGCACAACTGCCAAAGAAATCTGGGATAACAAAGTGATTAATTGCACAACTGCCAAAGAAATCTGGGATGCCCTTGAAGTTAGATGTCAAGGAACTGCTGCTATCAAGAAGAACAGAAGGAACATACTCACACCGGAGTATGAACATTTTGAGGCTAAATCTGAAGAAACCATGACAGAAACATTTGACAGATTCTGTAAGCTACTCAATGATTTGTCACTGGTAAATAAAGAGTATGATCTAGAAGACTCAAATCTCAAATTTCTTCTTGCTCTACCTGAAAAGTGGGATGTAAAGACAACCACTATAAGAGATAATTATGATCTTGATGGCACTGAGATTGATGAATCTATGGGTTGCTCAAAACTCATGAACTGGAAATAGAACAGAGAAACAGGAGATCAAGAAAGAAGACAAAGTCTGTTGCTCTTAAGGTTGAAGAAAAACCCTTGAAGAAGGAAGCATCAAGGAAGAAAGCTAAGGGAAAAGCTTTGGTCATACATTCTGAAATTGAATCATCAAACTCTGATGTTGACTCAAACACTGATGAATCATCTGACTCTGAGGATGATGAAGAAGAAATGATGCAAATGGTTGCTTTGATGGTGAAGACCTTCAAGAAGATGGGTTTCAAGAACTTCAAGAAGGGAAAAAGGTTCTCTAAGAAAGATTCAAATTCTGACAGAAAGAGTTTCAGAAAGCCTGAGAGAAAGGATACCAAATCTGGGAAGAAAGACAAGTTTGAGATTCAATGCTACAAGTGTAAGGAGATGGGTCACTATGCTCCTGAGTGCAAGAAGGGTAAAACTGAAAAAGCACTCTTCACAAAAGGCAGAGACTGGGCAGACACTTCAGACTCAGATGAGGATGTTAACTATGCTCTCATGGCTTCTAATGAGAATGAATCTGAAGATTCTGAAAACAAGGTACCCCTAACTACCTATGCTTATAATACTGATAATATATCTGAATTGAGAATTTATCTTAAGGCCTTACATATCAGTTATAGGGATCAGACTTTAGAGAATGAGAGAATCAAATCTGAGAATTCTGAACTTAAAGAAAGAAATAAATTTTTTGAAGAGAAACTTGTCAACATGCAACAAGTTCAGAAAGAAAGAGATGATGTTGTTTATCTAGAACAGGAGTTGCTTGGAAGATATAGGCAACTAGAATCTGAATTGGAGAAAGCAAATCACATAATTAAGACTTGGAATGATTCTGGAAAAGACACTCATGAGGTTTCTCAGTCAGACACAGTTGGTTTAGGTTACTATGAGGAAGATGAACTTAGGTTTCAAAAAGAAGTCAAAATTAGAACACATCTTCCATCTAGAAAATTTATTACTGGCACAAGTGAACCTAAGTATGAAGTTGAAAAAGAAGCTGTTAAGGGAAAATCAGTAAAAACTTGTGTTAAACAGATTAATATTGGTTCAATGATAGATAAACAACTCAAACATAAGCTTAAGGAGTTAAAATCTGTTAAGAGACAGAAAGTGTCCAGGAAGAATAGAAATGGTAAAGTAGGCATCACTAAAGGTCATAATCAAATGCTTGCTACTTATGCTCCAAGGAAGACATGTCATAACTGTGGTAGTACTAATCATCTTGATAGTTTCTGCAGGAAAAATAAAGACATTAATTCTTTACCCTCCAAGTCTAGAGTAAAGAATGATTATGTTAAAACTAAACCACAGACTTTATGCAAACATTGTGGAAGTACTTGGCATTCTATTTATACTTGCAGGGATTATCATGCTATTTATCATAATTATTATGAACTGAAGCCCAATTTGAAATGGGTTAAGGTTAATTCTGCAAGTATAACCTCTGAAAATGTTAGCTTAAACTCTGATAATGAAAATTCCGCTGCTAAAGCTGACAAAGTTAAGAAAGCCAAAGGATCCAAGCAAGTCTGGATCCTTAAATCTGACCTTCAGTGAATGTTTGTGATTGCAGGGCATCAGGGAAAGTATCCTAGTCGTGGACAGTGGATGTTCAGGACACATGACTGGAAATAAAGCCCTGCTATTAGAGTATGAGGAGAAGGCTGGCCCAAAAGTTTTCTATGGAGATGGCAACGTAGGACGTACTCTGGGATATGGCAATATCAATCTTGGAAATGTCACCATCACAAATGTAGCTCTGGTTCCAGGACTCAAGCATGATCTGCTATCTGTGAGTCAAATCTGTGACGGAGGTTATCATGTAGATTTTCAACCTGAATACTGTGAAGTTATCAGTAAATCTATAGGGAAAGTTGTTCTAGTTGGACACAGGCGCAATAATATCTATGAAGCAAGTTTGTTGACAAACTCTGATGGAAAAGCTGTGTGCCTGTCAACAAGAATGTCTAGTGAAGAGAGTTGGAAGTGGCATAAGAATCTCTCTCATTTGAATCTGAACAACATCAATGAGTTGATAAGAAAGGATCTTGTAAGGGGACTCCCAAAGTCTTTGTTAAATGTTGATGGCCTGTGTGATTCCTGTCAAAAGGCCAAACAAAGGAAGTCATCTTTCAAAAGCAAGTCTGAATCTTCAATTGTTGATCCTTATCATCTTCTACATGTTGATCTGTTTGGACCAGTGAATGTCTTGTCTATTGGAAGAAAGAAATATGCTTTAGTCATTGTTGATGAACACACCAGATACACTTGTGTGTATTTTCTAGCAAAGAAGAATGAAACTGCATTAACTCTGATGGAGCATGTAAAGCTGCTGGACAAAGGATCAAATCACAGTCAAAATAATCAGGAGTGATAATGGAACTGAATTTAGGAATGCAACAATGGAAGAATTCTGCAAGAACAGAGGAGTGAAGCAAGAGTTTTCTGCACCTGGTACACCACAGCAAAATGGTGTAGTTGAGAGGAAAAACAGAACCTTGATAGAAGCTGCCAGAACTATGCTTGATGAAGCAAAATTGCCAACCAATTTCTGGGCAGAAGTAGTTCAAACTGCTTGTTTTACTCAAAATGCCACTCTGATCAACAAGCATGGGAAAACACCATATGAGATGGTGAAGAAAAAGAAACCTAACCTGAAATATTTTCATATTTTTGGGTGCAAATGATTTGTGTTAAAAACTCATTCTGAACAGTTGACCAAATTTGAGTTAAAAGCTGATGAAGGAATTTTTGTTGGCTATCCCCTGTCAACTAAGGCATTCAGAGTTTATAATCTGAGAACCAAGGTAATTATGGAGTCAATTCATGTGTCATTTGATGACAAGAAAATAATTGGACTTGAAGATGTAGATAAACATGATCAACTGCGCTTTGAAAATGAAGAATTAATCTCTGATGAAGTAAACTCTGATGAAGCTGAGTTGACAAACTCTGTTGAAGCATACTCTGAACCTCTACTGGTAAACACTGAAGAATCTTCTCATCCAGAACAAAGGGGAGAACCAGTTGAGGGGGAGCATGAAGGATCACTTCAAAATGATGACTCAAATACTGAAAGCGAGTCAGCTGAAAAATCTGGATCAATCTCTGATGACTCAAACTCTGAAAGTGCAAAATCTGACAGTTCAAACTCTGAGCAGTCAAATTCAGGGGGAGCCTCAGAGACTGAAGAAAGGCAACAAGAAAATCAAGAGAACATGGATCAAGGGGGAGGATTAAATACTGATAGAAGTCATTTATCTTCAGCTAGGAAATGGACAAAATCTCATACACCTGATCTAATTATTGGAGATCCAGATGCGAAAGTAAGGACAAGGAGTGCTACAACAAATGAATGTCTGTTTCAGTCTAAATCCGAACCAAAGAAGGTACAAGAAGCTCTTCAAGATGCTGACTGGATAACAGCAATGCAGGAGGAGTTAAATGAATTCGAAAGAAATGAAGTATGGACCCTTGTACCAAGACCAAAGAATAGATTTGTTGTTGGTACTAAATGGGTTTTCAGAAATAAAACTGATAGTGAGGGAGTTATTACAAGGAACAAGGCTAGACTTGTGGCAAAAGGCTATTCACAGCAGGAAGGAATAGACTATGATGAAACTTTTGCTCCAGTTGCAAGATTGGAGGCAATAAGGATTTTTCTAGCATATGCCTCTCAAAAGAAATTCAAGGTATTTCAGATGGATGTAAAAAGTACTTTTCTGAATGGGAAGCTTGAAGAAGTGTTTGTTAAACAACCACCAGGATTTGTGGACCCCAAATATCCAGACTATGTCTACAAGCTGGATGAGGCACTCTATGGACTTAAGCAAGCACCAAGAGCATGGTATGAAACTCAGGCTCAATTTCTTTTAGAAAGTGGGTTCAACAGAGGTACAATTGATAAAACCCTGTTTTAAATCTGGCAGTGACTTGCTTTTAGTTCAGATATATGTTGATGACATAATTTTTGGGTCTACTAATGATAACTCCGTAAGAAGTTTTCCAAGCTCATGCAGTCCAGGTATCATATGAGCATGATGGGAGAGCTTAGTTATTTTCTAGGCCTACAAGTGAAGCAAACAGATGATGGGATTTTTTATAAATCAAGCAAAATATACCAGAAAACTTCTCAAGAAATTTGGTATGCTTGACTTTTCATCTGCAACAACTCTCATGGCAACAACAACAAAGTTGGACAAAGACACAAGAGCTCCAGTAGATATGACAAGCTACACAGGTATGATAGGGTCTCTTCTTTATCTAACAGCAAGCAGACCTGACATCATATATGCAACTTGTCTCTGTGCAAGGTTTCAGGCAGACCCTAGAGAACCACATCTAACAGCTGTGAAGAGAATTTTTAAGTATCTCAAGGGCACCATAACCTTAGGTCTGTGGTATCCCAGAGAATCAGATTTCAAGCTACTTGGTTACTCTGATGCAGACTTTGCAGGCTGTAAGATAGACAGAAAAAGCACCAGTGGAAGTTGTCAATTTCTGGGTGACAGACTTGTTTCTTGGTACAGCAACAAACAGAAATCAATTTCTACATCTACAGCTGAAGTAGAGTATATTGCGGCTGGTAGCTCTTGTGCACAGATTCTGTGGATGAAGAATCAATTGCTGGATTATGGATTAAGGTACAGTAAAATACCTATTTTCTGTGATAATCAAAGTGCTATTGCTATGACAGGTAATCCAGTACAGCATTCAATGACCAAGCACATCAGCATAAGGTACAATTTTATTAGAGAACATGTAGAGGAAGGAAATATTGAGCTTCATTTTGTGTCTACAGAACAACAGCTTGCAGATATCTTCACCAAGCCATTAAGTGAAGCTACATTTACAAGGCTGGTAAATGAACTAGGAACGATCTCTGGTTTCGACTAGAGATACTGGTTAGACTCAAATTTTACTTATATAATATGTTGCTCATGTTTATGTGATTATGTTTCTGTGATTAGTATACCTTGATGTGGTAATACAACTGTTAGAATACTCTGTAGGTCATACACTGTTGAAATGTTGGATAAACTCTGATAATGTTATTGTCTGAACATAAACACCGATGAAGAAATCTGTATGAAGCATAATTCTCAGTAATTAATCATGAATCCTTCTAAGTTATTAGTGATCTAATCTTAGACTGTGCAGAAATTTAACACAGGATGATACTGTTTCCATATTTATAGCATCTCTTAGTTTATCTATCCTAAACTCTGAGTCTGTAAATGCTGTGTGCATTGCCTCTCATGACTAACTTCTGATGTTGATGACTTCTAAACTCTGTTTGTTAAACTCTTTTAAGTTAGATGCTGTTATTAGTCTACCCCCAACGCAAATGTATATAGGCTGTTAGAACTCCTTTGAGATTATGTTGTGTCTAGGACGACCCAGGAACTTGCTAGTAAAAAGTAATGGCTAAAATTCTCTAATTTTTGGTGACTAGTCAAAGACTAGGAAGACCCAGGAACTTATCAAAAAGATAAGGGCTAAAATTATAGGATTTTTGGTGACTAGTTCCAACCTCTGAATACTGGAGAATTAAAAGGGGGTATAAGTTAGTTCAGAGTTACTGTATATCAATTATTTACTACAGAGTTTAGCATTCATCAGACATTAAGTGTTTACTATAAGAGTTTGTGCAAACAGTGTTTACTGATTTATTTTATGGATTTTATGAAAAATTAGATGCTCTAAATATTGAATTAGTAAACTCTGCTATACACTCACATAAATTCACCACTGTGCAGTTTTTGAAAGGGTTATGGTAATAAAGTTGGAGAATTGACAAACACTGACGAATTTTGTCTAGTATTCTAAGGTAAATTTTATTTCAGACAATTTACATACTTGGGGTAAAAAGAGTTTTTGAAAAATGAGATAAATAATTGCCAACTGTTAATGAGTATTAGAGTGTTAAAGTGTATTGGAAATAGGAGAGAGAGAGTAGCAGTAATTATTGCCATAATTACTGAACGTAAAAAGTTGTTCCATTGCATGTGTGCCACGTGTCCCACTCACACATTTAACAAGAAACTGGTTGTGCGTGTTAATGTTTAAAACGACTGGGTTTTAATTTTTAATTACAAATCTAATCATTTTACATAACCGTTATTCTCTTTGCACACAACCACTCATAGTTACTTTGTTCTTTCACTTGCACATTTTCGCAAACACCTTTCATACACATCTTTTTCTCTGATATTTTCTTCTCGAGTCTAATCTCATGGCCACCAAAGCTTTTAATGCTCGAGGGTTGGGTTAGTGTTTGTACCTAACAACTATGTAGCTCCGTTGAATAATGAGAACGTTCCTGTGGCGTTTCATCTAATTCAAAACTTTTTGCTGGATTCGGAGATTGGTAGAACCCTAGTTGAACCAACAGCGCTCTCTGCTGCACAGATTGCTACTTTCTGGTAGTCATCTACTTATGACGATGGAGGAGAGAATGGGACTCCTTCAATTATTTTCACATATGAGGAAACAGAGCATGTCATTACTCCAACGACGGTCAGAGAATCTTTGGGTTTTGATACACACTCTGCATACAGTGTTGTTGGTGAAAGATTTCTATAAGAAATGTTGCAGCAAATTGGGTACTCAGGACCTTTAGAGAGACTTGGTCAAGTGAAAAGGCTATTTCTGAGAAAGGAGTGGAGTTTCTTTTTCGATTGCATCACAAGGACGTTTGGAAAGAAAATCACCAATTGGGATGCTATTCCTACTGACAGTCTTCAAATCGGGTATTCTCTTCTTTATGGAAGTAATTTTGATTTTGGTAGACTCGTCTTGATGAATATTGGTGAAAGATTGTCAGAGTCTAGTACCACTGTTTATTTTTCTAGATTTTGTCAATTACTATTCTCTGCTTGTTTGCCTAATGTTGAAATTTCTGAGGAAGACATTATTCCGGCATTTAAAGTTCATAAGAGAGTATTCTCTGATTTGACCAACAAGGATGGAACCAAGGAGCAAGTACCTGAGTTGTTTTTGCCTCTTGCTCTTCAAAACTTCTGAAATCAACCTCAAGAAGCACAACATCCTGAGCCTGCACTTTCACCACCTGCAAACACTGAACCTTTACAACCTACAAACACTGAAACACAACCTCAACCCTCTCAACCTGAAAATAATGAGCCAATTGCAAACTCTGAACAAAATCCACCACCTACACAGGCTAAACCAAAGAGTGGAGGTAGAACAAAGCACAAAGCTGTCAGGGCTAAAAAGGTAAGAGTAAAAAGGTCTGACTTCTCAAACTCTGTTGAAGAAGAAGTGGCAGCTGAGGTACCTAAATCAAAGAAGAGAAGGTTGTTAGTTGATGAGTCAGATGAAGAGATAAATATTGAAGCTCCAGAGGTCATTTATAAGGAGATACCTACTGTTGAGATAAATACTGAAGAAGAAGCTGTAAAGACAACTAAAGATGCACAGATGGATGTGGAAAACAGAGATGGTTTTGCTGATATGGATGTTTTTGTTGAGTCATTCATTCCATTCTCTGTTGACATTGAAGTTCCTATCTCATCGCCTATTGTTGCTAACTCTGAAGAAACTGGTGTAGCTGATCAACCTACTGTGGTACTTGATGAAATAGTAGCAACACATACTGAATTATTCTCTGATGCTCACCAAGTTCCTGAACAAGATGAAGAAATTGATCAACCAACCAAGGCTGTAATTTCTGAGCCTGTGGATGAAGTTCTTGCGATTGCAAAGTCAGTTGAAGATGGAGAGCAAACTGCTGAGAATACTGAGGAGATTTTTGCTGAAGATATTGAAGTTGGACAGACTCTTGCTGAAAAAGTTGAAGCTGCAGTGAATATTGCTGAGACTGATCCAGTTGAAAATGAAAATGCTGAAGTCGATGTTAAAGCTGAAGGAAGTACTGAGTCTAACTCTTCTCAGAGACAACCAGTACAAACTGATGCAAAGAGAACTGATTTTTCTAGACCTTCACATCAACGTGAAATTGAAAAAGAACATTTTGTCAAATTTTCGGAGAATTGGTATAAAGAAGATTGCATTTTTCCTGCTGGAAGAGCAGCTGCTTTTGTGCATAGCGCTGCTACAAAGATTTCAAATCCAGAGATTCTTTCATGTCTGAAAGCCATTGTTATTCAAGTCAAGACTCTTAATAACAGGTTTGATGATTCTTAAAAAGCAATAACTGATCTGCGAGCTGAAGTTGTTCAAAGAGACATGATTCTGCAGAGAGATAATAAACTGAAGTTTCAGACTTTTTCTAAAGATCAAGAAACTCTGTTTAAAAGGCTAAGTAAAGTGGAAGAGAATCAAACTGCCTTGTCTGGTAAGATTGACTCTATTGCTAACTCATTGGAATTGATCACATCTTTATTGATTCCCGATGATGTCAAAAAGGGGGAGAGAGTTGCTAAGTTCAAATGCAGGCAATCTCAAACTCTGACTAAGAAGGATGATGCTGAAGATGGAGGAGAAAATGACCGTGAAAAGAGATTAAGATCAAAAGCTGATATGAGTCTGAGATCTGGCAAGTCTTCTACAAAGTCTGATGGAATAAATACTGATGTTCAGGGTACTTCAAAGAGCAAGAGCTTGTTATTCACTGACAATCCACAGTCAGATGAAGAATTGGCTGCAAGACTGTTTCTTGAAGAGAATGAAGAAGGAGTTACAATTGAAGACATTGAAGTTGAAGAGAAGAATTTACAAGAAGATCAAAAGTTGATATGAGTCTGAGATCTGGCAAGTCTTCTACAAAGTCTGATGGAATAAATACTTATGTTCAGGGTACTTCAAAGACCAAGAGCTTGTTATTCACTGACAATCCACAGTCAGATGAAGAATTGGCTGCAAGACTGTTTCTTGAAGAGAATGAAGAAGGAGTTACAATTGAAGACATTGAAGTTGAAGAGAAGAATTTACAAGAAGAACATCAAAAAGCTTTGAAGTCTGGAAAGTTAAAGAAGAATGAGAAAGCTCCTAGGCCTGTTCAAAAAGGCATTGTTATTAAAGAAAATGTTGGTGCTGATCAGAATTTACTATTGTCTAGGAAATCAACAGAAGATGCTAAACAGAAGCTGAAAGGTAAGATTGTTTAAGAAGAAAAGGGTTCGAAGAAAGTGCATACAACCTCTGTTGCTACACAAGTTGTACAGAAACCATTGTCTACTCAGATGCAAATGTTTTTTTGCAAAACCAACTATTCCTGATCAAACTCTGAAGACTGGAGGTACTAATTTTCTACAAGGCAGATCTTTTATGTCCAAGAAAAGTCGAGATACATCTGGCTTGGGCTCAGGTAGAGAAATTAGAGTGAATACTAGTCCTCTAGAACCTTCACCATTGGCTGTTCCATGACATGGTGTTCCACAGGAGAGTTTGGACAGACTAGAATCAGTTCAGTTGATTCATCAAAGAGTTTGAAGAAAGATTTTCTGCTGTATTTCATGGCTGATGGAACTGTGTATAAAGTTGGTGAGAATGAAATTGATTTGAAGCTATGGGAAGAATTGGAATATGTTCTATATCTCTTCAAAGTGAAAAATCAAAGGACTCAGCAAGCTGCTAATGTGCTAAGGAATAAGATGTTGAAAGCTAAGGCAATTAGTGGTACAAAATACACAAGTGAGCATGTTCCAAAATACAGAGATTATCATGGGAAGATCGTTGAGATGAAGGAAAATAGTGCTCAACTGAAGATAGATCTGGGTACAACTGTTTTGGATTTTAATCCGAAGTCAGAGAATGCACATTTTATCAGATTAGGTAATGACATGAGGAAGAACAAAATATATTCTCTGAGATCTGCAATCTATCAGACTGGTGAAGATAATCCTGAACTTAAAGAGATTAAGAAGATCATGCAGATAGAACTCGAGAATGCAGAAAGAAGATTGCTTATAGACTATCTCAGATCAACACCAACTGTTGAGGAAATTAAGTAAATAAAGCTCTGTAAGTATTTCTTGTTTTCTGTAAATTTTGTTTAAGTAGAAGTTTAAACTCTGATTATTTATTAAACACTGTATTTGTCTAATTGTTTTGACATCATCAATTATTATGTTAAATATAATTGATGTAATGTTTCAGTGTTTAAGTGTAACAGTGAAATATCAGAGTTTAACTGGAAGGAAGTCAGAGTTTAGTAAAGTCTGACTGACGAAAGCTGGACAGAGTTTAGTAAAGTCTGTCTGGAAGCAGCGCGTACGGAGTCAACAGAAGATATTAGAGATCAATTGAAGATTGATATGGAAGCGAGATCTTTGGAGACTGGATAGCTATCAAAGAGATCGAGTTGACTTAAGAGACGTGTGACAATCTGTAATTGATATCATTGTATAGCTGATTATTTGGAATATCAATAAGAGATTGTATCGAAGCTGTATATTTTATAAATACAGTTAGGTTAACCCTAGAAGGGCATCGTGCATCGAACTATCTTTATTGTAACCTAGCAGCTCTTTGTGATAGTTTACATCACGAAGAGGGTTTTTAATTTCAGAAGTTTTAAAGTGCATAATCATCTTACTTGTTAAACTCTCATACGAATTTGATTATTAATTGTGTATTCGGCCTAACAAGTGGTATCAGAGCTAATCTGTTACTTTATTACAGGTTAAGATCCAAACACAACAATAATCATGTCAGCAATTCCTCCACCAACATCTACTAGTTCTGAAAAGGCTCCTACTACTGTGAGTCGTTATGAACCAATCAGGGTTCCTATTCTCAGGCCATCAGAGTATGCCATGTGGAAGGTCAAGATGACTATGTTTCTGGAGGCTACAGATCCAGAATATCTTGACAGGATTTATGAAGGCCCTCACAATCCTACAAAGCTATCTACTGCAACTGCTGGTGAAGAAGCTAAAATAGTTCCAAAGGAAAAGAAGGACATGACTCCTGAAGATCTATCATCAATTGCTAAGGATGCGAAGGTTAGGCATTTACTGCATAGTGCTTTAGACAATGTTATGTCTAACAAAGTGATTAACTGCACCACTGCAAAAGAGATATGGGATGCTCTTGAAGTCAGATGTCAAGGAACTGCTGCTATTAAGAAGAATAAGAGAAACATACTCACACAAGAGTATGAGCATTTTGAGGCTAAACCTGAAGAAACCATGACAGAAACATTTGATAGATTCTGTAAACTGCTCAATGATCTGTCATTGGTCAACAAAGAGTATGATCTAGAAGACTCAAATCTCAAGTTTCTTCTTTCTCTACCTGAAAAGTGGGATGTGAAAACAACCACTATTAGAGACAACTATGAACTTGCTGAAACAGAGATTGATGAAATCTATGGGTTGCTCAAAACTCATGAATTGGAAATGGAGCAGAGAAACAGGAGATCAAGCAGGAAGGCAAAGTCTGTTGCTCTTAATGTTGAAGAGAAGCCTCAGAAGAAAGAGGCATCAAGAAGGAAAATGAAGGGAAAAGCTTTGGTCATACACTCAGAAAGTGAATCATTAAACTCTGATTGTGATTCAAACTCTTCTGAATCATCTGACTCTGAGGATGATGAAGAAGAAATGAGGAAAATGGTTGTGTTGATGGTGAAGACCTTCAAGAAAATGGGTTTCAAGAATTTCAAGAAAGGGAAAAGGTTTTCTAGAGATTCAAATGAAGACAGAAAAAGCTTCAGGAAGTCTGATAAGAGAGATTCAATGGGAAAGAAGGACAAGTCTGAAATTCAATGCTACAAGTGCAAGGAGATGGGTCATTATGCTCCTGAGTGCAAGAAGGGTAAAACTGGAAAGGTACTCATCACAAAAGGCAGAGATTGGGCAGACACTTCAGATTCTGATGAAGAAATTAACTATGCTCTCATGGCTACTACTGAATCAGAAACTTCTGAAAATCAGGTACCTCTAACTACCTATGCTTATAATATTGATGACATTTCTCAATTAAGAATTTATCTTAAGTCATTGCATATAAGTTATAGGGATCAGACTTTAGAGAATGAGAGGATAAAATCTGAAAATTCTGAACTTAAGGTTAGAAATAAACTTGTTGAAGAAAAACTTGAAAACATGCAACAAGTTCAGAAAGAGAGAGATGATGCTGTTTCTATAAAACAGGATTTGCTTCAGAAATATAAACAACTAGAATCTGAGTTGGAAGAAGCAAATAAGAAAATTAGGACTTGGACTAATTCTGGAAAGGACACTTAACAGATTTTTCAAACAGACACTGTTGGTCTAGGTTATAATGAGGGAGATGAACTAAGATTTCAAAATCAAGTTAAAATCAGACCTCATTTTGTACATGGAGCGAGTAAATTTTTGTCTGATAATGAAAAAGAAGCTGTTAAAAGTGAACCAGTAAAAAACTAGTGTTAAACAGGTTAATATTGGTTCAATGACAGATAAACAACTCAAACATAAACTGAAGGAGTTAAAATCTGTTAAGAAACAGGGAGTGTCAAATAAGAACAGAAATGGAAAAGTAGGCATCACTTCAGGAAATAAACCAATGCTTGCTAGTTATGCTCCAAGAAAAACATGTCATAACTATGGTAGTACTAAGCATCTTGCAAATTTCTGCAAGAAAAACAAAAATATAAATTTTTTACCTTCCAAGTCTGAGGTAAAGAAGGATTTTGCTAGAACTAAGCCACAGACTTTATGCACACACTGTGGAAGCACTTGGCATTCCATTTATACTTGCAGACAGTATCATGCTGTTTATCATAATTACTATGAACTTAAACCCAATCTGAAATGGGTTAAAGTTAATACTGCAAGTGTAAACTCTGATACTGTTAGCTCAAACTCTGATAATGTTAATTCCGCTGCTAAAGCTAACAAAGTTAAGAATGTCAAAGGATCCAAGCAAGTCTGGATCCTTAAATTTAATCCTTAGTAATTGCTTGTGATTGCAGGGCAACAGGGAGGCAACCCTAGTTGTGGACAGTGGATGTTCAGGACACATGACTGGAAATAAAGCCCTGCTATCAGACTCTGAGGAAAAGGCTGGCCCAAAAGTTTCCTATGGTGATGGCAATGTAGGAAGAACATTGGGATATGGCAATATTAATCTTGGAAATGTCATCATCAACAATGTAGCTCATGTCCCAGGACTCAAGCATGAATTGCTATCTGTGAGTCAAATCTGTGACAAGGGATATCATGTAGATTTTCAACCTGAATATTGTGAAGTTATCAGCAAATCTACAGGAAAGGTTATTCTAGTTGGTCATAGGCAAAACAACATTTATGAAATCAAGCTTTTAATAGACTCTGTTGGAAAAGCTGTTTGCCTGTCTACAAGAATGTCTAGTGAAGAGAGTTGGAAGTGGCACAAGAAACTCTCACATTTGAACTTGAACAACATCAATGAATTGATCAGAAAGGATCTTGTAAGAGGACTCCCAAAGGCTCTGTTAAATGTTGATGGCCTATGTGATTCATGTCAAAAGGCCAAGCAAAGGAAGTCATCTTTCAAGAGCAAGACAGGATTTTCAATCACTGATCCTTATCATCTTCTGCATGTTGATCTCTTTGGTCCAGTAAATGTTATGTCTATAGCAAGAAAGAAATATGCTTTAGTCATTGTTGATGATACCACTAGATTCACTTGGGTGTATTTTCTAGAAAAGAAGGATGAAACTACATTAACTCTAATGGAGCATGTGAAACTTCTGGACAAAGGATCAAGTAACAAAGTCAGAATCATCAGAAGTGATAATGGAACTGAGTTCAGGAATGCAACAATGGAAGAATTCTGCAAGAACAATGGAGTGAAGCAAGAATTTTCACCACCTGGTACACCACAACAAAATGGTGTGGTTGAAAGGAAAAATAGAACCTTGATAGAAGCTGCCAGAACTATGCTTGATGAAGCAAAATTGCCAACTTATTTCTGGGCAGAAGCTGTTCAAACTGCTTGTTTTACTCAAAATGCTACAGTGATCAATAAGCATGGAAAAACACCATATGAGATGGTGAAGAAAAAGAAGCCTAACCTGAAATACTTTCATATTTTCGGGTGAAAATGCTTTGTTTTGAAGACTCATCCTGAACAGTTGACCAAGTTTGAGCTAAAGGCAGATGAAGGAATTTTTGTTGGCTATCCACTGTCAACAAAGGCATTCAGAGTTTACAATCTGAGAACTAAAGTGATCATGGAATCTATACATGTGTCTTTTGATGACAAGAAGATAACTGGACTTGAAGACATAGATGAATATGATCAACTGAACTTTGAAAATGAAGACTTAAACTCTGCTAAAGTAAACTCTGATCAAACTATTCTGACAGACTCTGTTGAAACAAACTCTGAACCTCTACTGGTAAACACTGGAGAAACTTCTCAGCCATAACAAAGGGAAGAACCAGTTGAGGGGGAGCATGATCAAGATGAAGACTCAAACAATGATACTGAGTCAACTGAAAAATCTGGATCAAACTCTGATGATTCAAACTCTGAAAATTCAAATTCTGACTCTGGGCAGTCAAGTTCAGGGGGAGTCTCAGAAAATGAAGAAAGCCCACAACAAAATCAGGAGAGCATGGATCAAGGGGGAGGATCACATGCTGACAGAAGTCATTTGCCTTCTGCTAGGAAATGGACCAAATCACATACACCTGATTTGATAATTGGTGATCCAGATGCAAAAGTGAAAACAAGAAGTGCCACTGCAAGTGAATGTCTGTTTCATGCATTCTTGTCTAGAAATGAACCAAATAAAGTGGAAGAAGCTCTTCAAGATGCTGACTGGATAACAGCAATGTAGGAAGAGTTGAATGAATTTGAAAGGAATGAAGTTTGGACCCTTGTACCAAGGCCAAAGAACAGATCTATTGTTGGTACTAAATGGGTTTTCAGAAACAAGACTGACAGTGAAGGTGTTATCAGAAGGAACAAGGCTAGACTGGTAGCAAAAGGCTATTCACAGCAGGAAGGAATAGACTATGATGAAACATTTGCTCCAGTTGCAAGATTGGAGGCAATCAGAATTTTTCTAGCATATGCCTCTCACAAGAAATTCAAAGTGTTCCAGATGGATGTGAAAAGTGCTTTTCTGAATGGGAAGCTTGAAGAAGAAGTGTTTGTTGAACAACCACCAGGATTTGTGGACCCAAAATATCCAGACCATGTCTACAGGCTGGATAAAGCACTCTATGGACTTAAGCAAGCACCAAGGGCATGGTATGAAACTCTGGCTCAATTTCTCTTAGAAAGTGGATTCAACAGAGGTACTATTGACAAAACTCTGTTTTATTTCAAATCTGGGAGTGACTTGCTTTTAGTTCAGATATATGTTGATGACATTATCTTTGGGTCTACTAATGATAAACTCTGTAAGAAGTTTGCCAAGCTCATGTAGTCCAGATATCAAATGAGCATGATGGGAGAGCTTTGTTATTTTCTAGGCCTACAGGTGAGACAAACAGATGATGGTATCTTCATTAATCAAGCAAAATATACCAGAAATCTTCTCAAGAAATTTGGTATGCTTGACTGTTCATCTGCATCAACTCCCATGGCAACAACAACTAAATTGGACAAAGACACAGGAGTTTCGGTGGATATGACAAACTACAGGGGCATGATAGGATCTCTTCTTTACTTGACAGCTAGTAGGCCTGACATCATGTATGCAACCTGTCTTTGTGCAAGGTTTCAGGCAGATCCTAGAGAGCCACATCTGACAGCTGTGAAAAGAATCTTTAAGTATCTCAAGGGCACCATATCATTAGGTCTGTGGTACCCTAGAGAATCAGATTTCAAGCTACTTGGGTATTCTGATGTAGACTTTGCAGGCTTCAAGATAGACAGAAAGAGCACTAGTGGAAGTTGTCAATTTCTTGGTGACAGACTTGTCTCTTGGTACAGCAAGAAACAGAAATCAATTTCTACATCTACAGCTGAAGTAGAGTATATTGCAGCTGGTAGCTGTTGTGCACAGATCTTGTGGATGAAGAATCAATTGCTGGATTATGGATTGAGGTACAGTAAGATTCCTATTTACTGTGATAATCAAAGTGCTATTCCAATGGACAGTCTACAAATCGGGTATTCTCTACTTTATGGAAGTAATTTTGATTTTGGTAGATATGTTCTAATGAATCTAGGTGATAAACTATCAGAGTCTACTACAGTTTATTTTGCTCGATTTTGTCAAATGCTATTCACTGCTTGTGTATCTGGTTTAGAGATTGCTGAAGCTGATGTGATTCAGCCTTTTAGAGTCAACAAGAGAATATTCTCTGGTATGACTAATAAGGATGTTGGTAAAGAAAACCTACATGCCTTTGTTCTGCCACTTGCTTTGCAGAATTTTCTCAACCAACCTCAAGACCAACCACAACCAGAACCACAACCTGAACCACTAAACACTGATCATACTCAAACCTTAAACACTGAACCACCTACATCACCTGCCTACACTGTACGTACTCAACAACCTTCATCACCAATCACAAACACTGCTTCAACTCAAAACCCTCAATCTCCAATCACAAAACAATCTTCACACACTCAACAACTAAACACTGAACCATCACAATCTCAATCACAACCACAGCCTAAAGCAAAAAGAGGCAGAGTAAAGCAATCAGCAGCAACTACTGAGAGGCATGCAAGAACTAAGAAGTCAGTAGAGACACACATCAAAGCAAAACAGACATCTCCTGGAGCTGTTTATACTAGAAGAAAGATTCAAAGAGCAAAGAGACCTAAATCACCCTCTGTGGTGGCAGAATATAGTAAAGAGGATTCAGATGAAGTGCCTCTAGCTAAGAGAAGAAAATTAGTAATCTCTGATTCTGATGATGAACATGTTGAAGCTCCAGAGGTGGTTTCACAGCAAACACCTACTGTTGAGGTTGAAAAAGATAAAATGCCTGCAGAGGTTGAAATGCCTGCAGAGGTTGAAATGCCTGCAGAGGACAAAATGCCTGCAGAAGAGGATACTAGAGATGGCTTTTCTCCAATGGATGATATTCTTGATTCATTCATGCCATTCTCTGATCCTATCTCATCTATTTTTGCTCAATCTGAAGCAACTGGTGCAGTTGATCAACCTACAGTTGTCCTTTCTGAAACTGTAGCATCACATACAGAGTTACTCTCAGATGCTCACCAGACTGTTGAAGGAGGAGATGAGGTTGATCAAGCAACCAAGGCTATTTCTCAGCCTATGCTTGTTGATGACAAAAATGTAAATTCTGTTGCTGAGCCTGAGCAACATGAAGAAAATCTTGACAAGGCTGCAGAAGAAATTGCAAAAACTGTGGCTGACAATGCCCAGCATGCTAAAGCTGCAAGTGTTGAACTTGAAGGTGAAAGCAGTGCAAACTCTGATTCTTTTCTGAGTGCACCAGTGCAAACAGAGAATAAACATACCTCTTTCGATCAACCTTGTAAGTCTCATGAAATTGAGAAAGCACAACTTGCAAAATTTGCTGCTGACTGGTACAAAGAGGATTGCATTTTTCCAAGAGGGAGAGCAGCTAATTTTGTTAAGCAAACTGCTGATACTATCTCCAATCCAGAGATTCTTTCTTGCTTAAAAGCAACTGTAGTTCAAGTCAAAACTCTGGATAGTAGATTTGATGAAACTACAAAGGCAATCATTGATTTGAGGACTTAGATTTTAACTAGAGAAATGAAAATGGAAAGAGAGTCTAAACTGATGAATACAAAATTTTCTAAAGCTCAAGACAATTTCTTTGCCAGGCTGGGTAAAGTTGAAGAAAATCAGTCTGCCTTGTCTATTAAAATGGATTCCATTGCAAACTCTTTGGAGTTGCTAACCTCCATCCTGATTCCTGATGATGTCAAAAAGGGGGAGAAAGTTGCAAAAACTACTTGCAAACAACTTCAATCCTTTGAGAAGAAGGATGATGCTGCAGATGGAGGTGGATCTGATAGAAACAAAAGAACAATTACAAGGTCTAAAGTAAACTCTGCTACAGTAAACTCTGTTAAAGCAAACACTGTTGAAGGTCCACAGAATGATACAGAGTTAGCTGCAAATATGTTTCTTGAAGAACATGGAAATAATGTCACTCTAGAAGATGTAAAGGCTGAAGAGCTAAGGCTTAAAGCTAAACATGAGAAAAAGCTTAAATTTGGAAAATTCAAGAAGAAAGATGAAAAGGCATCAAGACATGTTCTTAAAGGCATTAAGATAAATGAAAATGTCAATGCTGATCAGAGATTGTCTCATTCAAGAAAGCCAACAGCAGATGAGGCTAGATTGAAGCTTAAAGAAAAAGTTGTTGAAGTTGATAAGAGTTCAAAGAAGTTAAAGCAAGTTACAACCTCTGTTTCTCCACATGTTGTACAAACTACTCTTCCAATTCATGGTTTTGTGAGACCTACTATTCCTGAGAATACTGAGAAAGTTCAAGGAGGTGATATTTTTCAAAGCAGAGCAATGATTGCTAAGCAACCTCATGATTTGGCTGGTTTAGGATCACACAGAGAAAGAACTTTGAATATTATTCCTAGAGATCATTCATCACTGGCTGCTCCAGGCAAGGGTGTCCTTCAAGTTAATTTGGACAAGCTGGAATCAGTACAGTTGATTCATCAAAGAAGTCTAAATAAAGACTTTCTGCTGTATTTCATGGAGGATGGGACTATTTACAAAGTTGGAGAGCATGATATTCATTTGAAAATGTATGAAGAACTGCAGTATGTTTTACATATTTTCAAAGTGAATAACAGTCGTACTTACCGAGCTGCAGAAGTGCTTAGATACCAGATGGAAAGATCAAAGATGATTTGTGGAATTAAAGGCAAGTTTGAATATGTACCAAAGTACTTCGATTACAAAGGAAGAATGGTTGAAATGAAGAGAAACAGTGCTAAGTTGAGAACTGATTTGGGTATCACTGTGCTTGAATTCAATTCAGAATCAGAAAAGTCATACTTTATCAGACTTGGAAATGAAATGAAGAAGAACATCATCTATGATTTGAGATCAGCTATTTATCAGACAGATGGTACAGATTCTAAGCTTCGAGAGATCAAGCTAGAGATGGAAAGAGCACTTGAAGTTGCAGAAGAGAGATTGCTAACAGATTATTTGAGGACAGCATGGGATGTTGAAAGGATTAAGTAATTTATGCTCTGTAAGTTTTTCATATTTTCTGTAATTTTGTTAAGTATCAGTTTAAACTCTGTTTAGTTGTTAAACACTGTATATGATTATTTGTTTTTGACATCATCAATTATCTATTAACTTGTGCATTTTTGCTAATGAACAAGTTGGGGGAGATTGTTAAATATAATTGATGTAATGTTTCAGTGTTTAAGTGTAACAGTGAAATATCAGAGTTTAACTGGAAGGAAGTCAGAGTTTAGTAAAGTCTGACTGACGGAAGCTGGACAGAGTTTAGTAAAGTCTGTCTGGAAGCAGCGCGTACGGAGTCAACAGAAGATATTAGAGATCAATTGAAGATTGATATGGAAGCGAGATCTTTGGAGACTGGATAGCTATCAAAGAGATCGAGTTGACTTAGGAGACGTGTGACAATCTGTAATTGATATCATTGTATAGCTGATTATTAGGAATATCAATTAGAGATTGTATCGAAGCTGTATATTTTATAAATACAGTTAGGTTAACCCTAGAAGGGCATCGTGCATCGAACTATCTTTATTGTAACCTAGAAGCTCTTTGTGATAGTTTACATGTAAGAACCCCAAATTTTGGATATAATTAAAACTTTTTATTATGTACTAAGGTAATGGTGAATAGTGATTACGACTACGATGTAACGATTGAGATAATGAATGAAGGGAATAGATTTGGATTCAAATGTTTATATGCCATGAAGAATACTATTGGTTGACACTTTAGATAAGAATTATCTATCTCCTAAGGAATTGAGATTTGATAATTCTAAAGGAGAAGATTGTTATTATGTCATCCAAATCGATAACTGTTATTGGTCCAGTGGGTCCGTAAAAAGGTTAAGGAACGATCGAAAGAGATCAGGGACAATTGTACAACCCCTAAGAGAATAAGTAAAGAATAAAGAATGAATAGTGTTTTGGTGGAAAAGATAATATTATGAGACGACACTATATAGAAGTACCCGGAACGAGATTCTGAGTTCGTATTAGTGATCCAGGAGGAAAAATAGTGTATGTAAAAGTTGTCGGATTCTGAAAAATAGCACTTTTATTTTCGCCGAGATTTCCCTGGTCACTGAAAGACTTAAGGAATTATGGAAGGGATTTAAGGAAAATAGGTTCAAGAATTATTAAAGAGAATGGAGGATGGTAGTGTAAATATTAAGGAGGTTTCCGGTAAAATCCTAACTAGAAATCTTCGAGATATTCCTCCGAACGACCAATCAAATTGAGCAATAACCGGACAAATAATCAAGTAGAGAGCCAAGAGGCAACCATGTGCAAGTGGATATGACTAGTAACCAAGCTTGTTACAACAAGGAACTAGAACAATTAGAGATCAAACTAGTACTTAGCATCATCTTCTCATCCAACCATAAGATCAAGACACATGCCCCTTAAAATACCTCATCCATGACCTCATACCTTTATTAAAGGTACTTTATGCCTAGATATTATCTCAATAATTCATTTTGGACAAGATGAGGTCAAAGAGCAAGGCAAACAACTCCATCTCTCTCCCATCTTCATGCCATTCGAATTTTTGCTAAATTCAAGAACCAAAATCCAAGTTCCAACCATCATTTGATCTCCAAATTTTTATGGTAAGTCCTATATTTCATAAAAGTGATACCCTAGAAATTTTAGCTGCAAATTCCTTAGTTTCCATTTTCAAAAAAATCATGAAAGAGGAGGATGAATAGTAACCTTCTTGAATTAACTTTGTTTATCTTGATTTCCATGATGATCTAAGGTTTGTTAAGGCTAGGAAAGGCACATACAAGGCTTATTAAAGCTAGGACATATCCCAAGGAAGGTAATCCACTTGAAAACCCTTGGTGTTATTTTAAGATCTTATGAGATTTATGGATGATTTAGTGATTAGTATGTTATTATAAGTTTAGATCCATGTTAGTAGTTGTTATGATTATGATTTGGGTTATGAACCATGTAATGGTTAAGATGAGTTGTTGATAGACTAGTCATGATGATTATCATGTGTTTGTGTGGTTGGATTGATCTTTGTTAGATCGAGATAAAGTGTAAAAACTTTGGAAAACGCGTAAACATAGCCGTTATAATGCCCGATTTTACAATATCATGTTTTGTATGCCATGTTTCACATCAAGACCCTACTGTCCAGAAACTTTTCTGCCATATTAGGATAGCTTATGTTATAAGCTTCGTTTTGATATAAAGATCACGTGAAACGGACTTACGGTTTAGGAGTTACGATAAAATTCATAAAATTGGTTCGGAGCCGTAAACAAGTATTCGTACTTAAAATTGAACCCCGATAAAATACGTAAAGTCATGACGAATCTTGGTAAATAAATACTAGAGGTAAAAAGGAAGGCGTGAGAGAAAACCGTATGTCAAAAGGATCGTTTTTCGATTTATTAAAAATATTCGAATCGAGATTAAACGCGAACGAACCCCTAAAAGATGACTCGTTTATAACTTCGTTAAAACACTTAGAAAACGAGCGATAAAACTCGGAGTATAATTTTGGTTCGTAACGATCGACTTTCGGACTTATATGACTTAAGTATATGCCAAGTATAAGTACAGTGACATGTCGTATTAACGAACGAATGTCGGGTCGGATCGATGATAAAAGAAATACACTAAAAGGGGTATAACGAGATAACTCGAGAACGTGTTTCGATTTAAGTATAACTTAACCTTTAAAGTTTTAAGTGATTAATCCCGAATGTCTTGGCTATTTATAGATCACCAAGCTGACCCGGGACCCGCTACCACTACCCCTTACCGTACTCGACTACCAGGCAAGTTTCAATCCCCTTCTTTTAGGCTGTTGTTGTGATTGAATATATATGTATGTTTTCTGTTATAATATGCCATAGCATGCATGCCTACTTTCAAGTTATATCGTTATGCTTGTTCCCTGATTGTTATTGGCTTATAAATTAGGTAGATATCGTATCAATTATAAGCCGGTTATTGTAAGACCCTCAGAGTAGGGTGTATACATCTTATTCATCAAATATAGACCGGGAGTCAATATTTCTTGACATATCGAGATTACCTCGAAAGAAAATATCTAAGTAAATATTTTCCATTATTCGGGCGACGAATATTATTTGAATATTCGTTCGAGATTATTTATTTAACAATCCTTACTTCAAATAATTATTTGAACGTAACTATTCGACGAATAATATTTTTTTAATATTCATTCAGAGTCGAATTATTTATCGATTATTATTTCGAATATTCTTCTAAAGATGAGACTACTAAATGAATATTATTTGGATATTCATTTAGAATATTATTTTATTAAATAAATATTACTTTTGAATATTCATTTAGGATATTAATTACTTGATGAATATTATTTTAATATTCATCTGAAGCTTGATTTATTTATCGAATATTATCTCGAATATTCCTTTAAGGCTTGGATTACTAAATGAATATTACTTGATATTCATTTAGAATATTATTCATTAAATGAATATTACTTTTTAAATATTCATTTAAATTCCTAATTAATTATGAATATTGTCTTAAATATTCCTTTCAGGTCTTATTAATTAATGAATATTATTTTGAATATTCATTTAAATATTTATTTATTCAATAAATATTCTCCTGATATTTCTTCAGGGATTATTTTGAAAAATACTCTGATTAAAGATATTCTTTCATATTCCTAAATATTCTTTAAATATTTTTAATTCAATAAATATTGTTTGAATATTTATTCCATACTTAGAATAACCTCAATAAGGTTTATCTTCTTCGATTATTACAGAAAATATTTCGGAGTCGTATTATTATTAATCATATATCAAGAAAGGTTCTCAGACATCATTCTTCTTTGAGTCTATCTCCCTAATAATAAGGGAACCTTACTTGAAAAATGTTAATTATCTTGTCGACTTCCCGGTCATAAAGTATTCTCTTCACTCGCAACTCGGGTGCTATTGACTTATTAAGTCGTTGGTTACCTTCTCATCTTTCGAGGGGTAAGATTGTTGGAACAAGTTGATATTCGTTACCAAGCAATAGCTTGGAAGTTATTGGTGAATTTTCCTTTCCAACTAGATACGACTACCTTGTAGAGTCTTATCAACAAGTATTATACTTGGGGAAAGGGGGACGAACGTTACATTCAGAATCATGAATTCTATTTGAACTAGGAGTCGTGTAAGAGGCCGAGTAGCGCCGGTCCATCCCCTTTGGCCCAACCGTTGGCCGGGGAGAGCTAGTAAGGCGGTAGACAAGTAAAGCCGTCAGTTCTTCCTTCTACCGGTAGTAAATCTAATTTGAGCTGTACGATCTCGACTGATCATCAAGATTGGAACAGCGGGCGCGGTGAATACTCCATCATTGGTTCATCATCCAAACTTATTTATTTCCTGCAACATGATTACTGTTGGCAGAGCTGGAAAAGTGTTCATAACTGGAATTGCAATCTTTTCATGCAAGTTCCTCTTTTTAATGACAATGAGAATATCTCGCTTACTTTTGATGTAGCAGATATTTCTACAAACAAATTATTTAAGTTACCTTGTAACTTCATCGTTCATATTATACTGGCATCATTTCCGTAAATGCATGGCATATGGTTTGAAAGATACTTTTGAACTGTTATATATTATCGTTCAGTTATATATTATTGTTGGTGGGCTATTGCTCACCCTTGCTTTGTTATTATATCACAACAACAGCTAGACCAGATGACTCGCACAAGGCGCATTCGACGCGGGCGAGGACGCTGAGACTACCAGAGCTGAAGAAGAAGCTATTGGTAGGATGGATTTATTCTTTCAGTACCAAGTATATGGTCTAGTATGAATTATGTAAATGGATGGCAAAGAGTATGTATTTGTATTGAAATTCTTTTGGATTGTAAGAACTCATAATGTGATTAATAAAAATTGGATTGTTACTCGGATTTCATCTCTGGGACTATAACGGGTGTGTTTTACATTGTTGTGTTGGGTCATAGAGATGTAATTTATTTTATGTTAAGGAAAGTTCAAGTGTTGTGGACAGAATTGGAAACTGTAACGACCGGATCCCAGACCCCGGATCTGGGGGTGTTACAGAAGTGGTATCAGAGCGTACGTTATAAACCCCAGAGATGAGGCGACGTTAAAGCAATAAATTCACTAAGATAATAAGAACTCTTGCCAAGTTCATAGTCGGACTACTTAATGTAGTGATGACTTATAAAACCCTTATGGGAACTATTAAGTATCATGATAGTAACTTAGTTCGATATTGCATCGACGAGTAAGGCGACAAACCTTGAGGAATACGAACAGCAGCGCGATGATGCTTTATATGCTGAAGATCAGCGGGTAAATTCAATAGAGTGCCCTACTGGAGACCCGGAAGAGGTTCCAGCAGATAAGGAAAATCTTGTTAGGATAAGGAGCTTACCCTCGAGGAATGAGGGCTGTAGCCAGAAAGACTGAGATGATTAAGATATAGTGCTCAGAAAAGTGGGCATAAAGAACTAAGCTATTAGCAAGAGAACTGAAGATTCATGTTGGATTCGTGGCTGGACTACTGGAGGTAGTACCAGCAAGTAAGACGGATTGGAAGAATTACTTGAGATCTTATACGGGAGTAGATGAGAATCATAAGAGACTTTCATATTAACGAAAAGAGTGCTAGAAGGATGTATGATTATCAAAGGCATCGATATAAGGCGAGGAGCAGAGTCCTTAGGAATAATTGAGAAGAGGCAGTAAGTGCCATATCATTTGATAAATGAATAAGTATGAATATTGTCAGTAATAATTCGCCATGAGAAGGCAGATGTCATAGGTTGTAATTTATGGAACCAAATTGAGGTTGATGAAGTTGTTTTATTCAGGAAAAATGTCCATTTTATGAATGAATCAATTAGAAAGTGAAAACATTGGGAAGTGACAGCATGATTGGATAAAGTTATATAAGGGAGTAGTAAGCAAGACAATGATCTCAGAACTTACCGGAAGATAAGACCAGTGAGTCAAGATGAACTCGTAATGAGACTATTATCAGAGAATAAGTATAGGGTTAAATTAACCCAGTGAAATGATGAACCAGAAACGTTAGATGCATGTGATTCAGAGGAATATTAAATTCTTTTTTTTCTTTGAATGGATTATAGTAGTTACCTTAAGTTTACTCCGACGCGGAATTATAATGGATCAAGTAATACGATCAGCAGTTAAAGAGAAAAATGTGAGAAAATCTTCCTGGAGCTAAAAGATGAAATTGGTAATGACCAAGAGTTGGCATTGTTTAATGGAAAAAGGGAGACTTTGTGCTTCCAACGACGCTTCGCATAAAAGATTAAGATGTGTGCTTGCGCAGCACGACAAAGTACTTGCGGATGCATTCGGACATCATGGTTCACCAGGTTCGGATGGCCTTAGTAGTGCCAATTTTTGTGGAACAACCAACTCCGACGGTAATGTTCCTTCTGAGATTGGTAGTCAGGTAGACTGACATTTGGTAATATTGAATATCAGGACGTATAGGTATCAGGACGTTGTGACAAGTTTCAGTTTAAAACTGTTGATTCCTTTCTAAGGGATGTATATAATTGGTTCCTCTATAGGGGTTAAATTTCCAACCCGATGACGATTATTTCGTTAATTATGACTGCTTACGGTTCTACCTACTAGGAGGTTCATAGAACTATTCTTCAGGTTTCGAAACTGGTCTCCTTAGTGTTACCAGTTGATGGATAGATTGACCAAAATTTCCCTAATTCTGGGAAGAACTTCAACGAATTTTGGCAAACCTTGTCTTTCTGATTATTAGAGAACATCATGGAAGAGAGTAGAAACTGGGGCAAACCCCATGAATTGGGTAAGGTAGCCGCTACATGGGTTGGTGGACAGACCCCGGTTATCGAAATTGATTGTAGAAATACAATGATGAAGTGAGATTGGACGAAAACAGGAAATGTAAGTAAGAAACCAGCCGGACTGAGAAACTTCGGGATTGACTTAAGTGAAAAGGCTGTTATGCCAGGAATGGTAAGCTGCGTGGCACGCGGGATTGATAAGAATAGTTGAAGAGATAAAAGTAGAGGAAAGGTGACCGGAGACGGCGCTGAGTAGTCGATTAAGACTTATATGAAGTAAAGTTTTGGAAAGGTAGAAAGGTATCAAAGAAGAAGACACTATGCTGGCAATTGCTAGAAAAGTAATGCTATTAGCCAACCCCTAAAATCATATAATTTTAGTGTGGCCAGTTTAGGCCAAGACACAAAGGATTATCAAGTGACTAGACCAGCAATGAAAGGACAAAGCAGGGTTGCTTCTAAGTAAGCACCGACTGCAAGGGCTTCTGATATAATGGAAATATTAATGAGATCATAGGAATCTTCTACTAAACCCTTTGAAACCTATGTTTGGATTGGGAAATTACTAGACTTTTTGGAATGGGGTCACCCGTACTAAAGTGATTCATGTGTATATGATTGCCCAAGATGACGAGTAAAAATAGAAGTATAATGACTTGAGATGTATGATATTAGGGTATCATGAATACCATGAATATATTATGACGAAGGAAAGTAAACAATGAAGGTATATGAAGAGAGTATAGAAATGGTCAGAAATTGAACAGTATGCTGTAGAAATTTTGTTTGAGGCAAGTACCTTCGCGAAGAACGATAAGTACTAAGAGATTCACGTTGAACTCGACCAATATCTTCCAAAACATCCTTGCTACCATTACCAAGTTCTGTAAGAGAGCAGATAGACATACGTTGTCTTTTGGAAGGTCGATGAGGCTGGCAACTATCTGAAAGTAGAGGTTAGCATTAAGCCACCGATCGATTATCAAAGGAGGATGATGGAAAAGAGACCCTTATTAAGGATACATGATTTCATTGCCAATTATAGGATTCAGGAATTCCTTGACAGTTGAATTAAGGATAGGACATCCACAAATTAAGACAAACCCTGGGGAATGCACAAGGGATGGCATTAACCCTAATAAAGATATTGTAAATTCAGATGATATGAGTTGGATTTGCTAAGGCAACAATGACCTGTAAAGATTATTAAAAAGAGTTCTGGAAAGAACAGAGATAGAATTATTAGAGTATTGATCAATGACGTTTTGATATACCCTGTACCTAGAAAATACAGGAGGAATGATGAGGACGACCTAAGAAACCTTACAAGGAAAAGTTAATATTCTGAGTTTCCAACTAGAAGTTTGGAAGAGAATGTAAGACACAATAACAATATACCAGATGATGCATGTATGAAACCCTGAGGGAGTATGGATTGAACCTATAAAGGTTGAGATTATCCTAAGATAAGGAAAGAACTAAGAAAAGAAGTATCCTAAGTAGGAGTGGGAATAAACGTGATAAAGTTCCCACGGGTAGATGGAAGCAATGACTTATGGAAAATGCTTAGTTCCCACGGGTAGATGGAAGCAATGACTGATAGATATATTTTCTCCTTCAGCAGAGCTTAAGGGAGAATGCTTTCACCCAGCAGTGATGGGAATGAGGTAGAAAAATTTGAGTTGGAATGTATCCAGAAAACATGGATTACAAGGAATTATTATTATCAGGAAAGGCAAATGAGGTGGCCGACAGTCTAAGTATAAAGGAATAATTACAAATGTTTATACCGAAGAAACAAAATGATATTTGGAAAGACCTTGAAGGTCATATCGGAGTGGAGGAATTTACATTCCTTTTGATGATTGTGCAAGAATCGAAGGTAATAATAGTTTAAGTAAAGATTCGATTCCTGATGGAGTCTTAAGCATATTACGTACCTTAGAAGGTCCCGTTTTGAGGCAAACCAGGACCATGATACAAAATTGACGAAGTAAACCGTTAAGTTTCCAGTCTTTTATGGAAGCTGCATGAGTGATAGTTTCATCAACCGGAACTAGCTGCGATGCTTGAAACTCTTCTGCAATTTTATCTACTTCATGTAATATCTACATTAAGTTCAGGAAGTGTTCCTTAGGGATAAGGAATAGTGATTACTTTGTCCCCCAAAAGGATTTGTAACCCATAAGGTTAGCTATTAACGGATTACGTAAACAAAAAGCGATGGCGATTCTTCTAAGAAAGTAGATGACAACGTAAAAATAAAGAAAGTGTTGCTATTGATAAGCTAAATGGCATGTTGATGAATGACAAGCGAGTTTGTGTTAGTGTACTTCTGCGTAAACAAGATAGAGAACATGAGGTTGATGATTCATGATTGTAACTGTATTCCTGTAGAAAGAATTAATGAGACTTAGAGAGAAGGGCAGTTGAGCCCGAGACTTATTAGGCCACCTGAGAGTTTAAAAGTGTTCGGAAGGTGGCATTCGAGCCAGTTTTACCCCCAAAGCTTATAGCATGGTAGTAACGTGTTTCATGTGGCAAAGCTACACCAGTAAAATGCAGATGCTCAACAGATGATAAGAGTGCGAGCAGGTAGGTGTACGACCTGGTCTGACTTACGAAAGACAACCTGTGAAAAAAAAACCGCGGGTAGAAAAGAATAAGTGATGAGAAACAAGTTGACAGAAGTAGATTATATTGGATCTAAGCTAAAGAAATCGGCCAGATTCATTTCGGAGGTTTTAAATTTGAAATAATGTGATGATTATAGAGTAAATGTGACGGGATACCAATAAGGAGGTGCCAAGTGCAAAAGATGTCTCAATAAAGAGATGAAGGTGGAAGTAAATAACAGAAGTAAATAAGAATCAGATAATAAGAAGGATGTGATTGATAAAGAAAAGACGGGGAAAGCAACTACGAGATAGGAAGCAAGGAATGTTAGGAATGGATTAATAAATGGGTTTTCCGATGAATTCTCGGGATGACAACCTAATAGTGTTAATATTATAGATATGAAAAAGCTAGTAGCGTGACATGGAATGTCAGTAACAATGGTGTCAAGCGAGAAACTAAGATTTAACCTGAAAGGTTCAAAGATTTTCCAAAAGTAAGTGTTGCTAAGGTGGAACCAGGGTACAGGTCCAGAGAATAGTGGACAAAGCAACAAGATATGTTGACACGTGAGGTTACGATCAAATAGTATTGGATATAATTATGATTAATTTCTTCCTTAATGAACCTCTATAGTTCAGAGGTAAATTCTGAGTATGATATTTTACAATCATGAAAACTTTCTATAATCCTTTAGAATTCTTTTCTTTTCTTCTCTCTTATTCATCTTCTTTATGAATTGAGAAGAACAACCCTTTAAGGAGGGGAGGTACTGCTACGTGACTATCTGTCTATGTGATAGAAGTCTAAGTGGAATACCATAACTTGTTTAATTGCTTGTCAAGTACTAAAGGCTGGCCCCCTTCTGTACTAGCTATGCAATATAACAAATGTTCAATTGATCATAGTGATCTCTCAATAAATCTTTCCACTTCTCTATATTGATCGAGATTGCAAAGATTAAAGCGACAGAAAATGCACAGTGTGAGTGAGGTTACCTCCGAATCCGCAGTATGATAGTGATACCAATGTTACTGCAGGTATCAATAAGGATAAGATTGAGTAAGAGCATAATCTGGATAGTGTGTGGTACAAAAAGTAGCAATGTTGATGGAAAAAGGATAAAGTATGGATTGTAGCATTAGAAGATGTGCTGAGAAAGGGTAGAACGACTAAGAAATTACGGGGAAGCTAAAAAGTGAACGACAGGAAAACGACTCTTTGCTTCCTATCTGATTCCGGGACGGAATCCTTTTAAGGAGGGGAGACTGTAAGAACCCCAAATTTTGGATATAATTAAAACTTTTTATTATGTACTAAGGTAATGGTGAATAGTGATTACGACTACGATGTAACGATTGAGATAATGAATGAAGGGAATAGATTTGGATTCAAATGTTTATATGCCATGAAGAATACTATTGGTTGACACTTTAGATAAGAATTATCTATCTCCTAAGGAATTGAGATTTGATAATTCTAAAGGAGAAGATTGTTATTATGTCATCCAAATCGATAACTGTTATTGGTCCAGTGGGTCCGTAAAAAGGTTAAAGAACGATCGAAAGAGATCAGGGACAATTGTACAACCCCTAAGAGAATAAGTAAAGAATAAAGAATGAATAGTGTTTTGGTGGAAAAGAGAATATTATGAGACGACACTATATAGAAGTACCCGGAACGAGATTCTGAGTTCGTATTAGTGATCCAGGGGGAAAAATAGTGTATGTAAAAGTTGTCGGATTCTGGAAAATAGCACTTTTATTTTCCCCGAGATTTCCCTGGTCACTGAAAGACTTAAGGAATTATGGAAGGGATTTAAGGAAAATAGGTTCAAGAATTATTAAAGAGAATGGAGGATGGTAGTGTAAATATTAAGGAGGTTTCCGGTAAAATCCTAACTAGAAATCTTCGAGATATTCCTCCGAACGACCAATCAAATTGAGCAATAACCGGACAAATAATCAAGCAGAGAGCCAAGAGGCAACCATGTGCAAGTGGATATGACTAGTAACCAAGCTTGTTACAACAAGGAACTAGAACAATTAGAGATCAAACTAGTACTTAGCATCATCTTCTCATCCAACCATAAGATCAAGACACATGCCCCTTAAAATACCTCATCCATGACCTCATACCTTTATTAAAGGTACTTTATGCCTAGATATTATCTCAATAATTCATTTTGGACAAGATGAGGTCAAAGAGCAAGGCAAACAACTCCATCTCTCTCCCATCTTCATGCCATTCGAATTTTTGCTAAATTCAAGAACCAAAATCCAAGTTCCAACCATCATTTGATCTCCAAATTTTTATGGTAAGTCCTATATTTCATAAAAGTGATACCCTAGAAATTTTAGCTTCAAATTCCTTAGTTTCCATTTTCAAAAAAATCATGAAAAAGGAGGATGAATAGTAACCTTCTTGAATTAACTTTGTTTATCTTGATTTCCATGATGATGTAAGGTTTGTTAAGGCTAGGAAAGGCACATACAAGGCTTATTAAAGCTAGGACATATCCCAAGGAAGGTAATCCACTTGAAAACCCTTGGTGTTATTTTAAGATCTTATGAGATTTATGGATGATTTAGTGATTAGTATGTTATTATAAGTTTAGATCCATGTTAGTAGTTGTTATGATTATGATTTGGGTTATGAACCATGTAATGGTTAAGATGAGTTGTTGATAGACTAGTCATGATGATTATCATGTGTTTGTGTGGTTGGATTGATCTTTGTTAGATCGAGATAAAGTGTAAAAACTTTGGAAAACGCGTAAACATAGCCGTTATAATGCCCGATTTTACAATATCATGTTTTGTATGCCATGTTTCACATCAAGACCCTACTGTCCAGAAAATTTTCTGCCATGTTAGGATAGCTTATGTTATAAGCTTCGTTTTGATATAAAGATCACGTGAAACGGACTTACGGTTTAGGAGTTACGATAAAATTCATAAAAGTGGTTCGGAGCCGTAAACAAGTATTCGTACTTAAAATTGAACCCCGATAAAATACGTAAAGTCATGACGAATCTTGGTAAATAAATACTAGAGGTAAAAAGGAAGGTGTGAGAGAAAACCGTATGTCAAAAGGATCGTTTTTCGATTTATTAAAAATATTCGAATCGAGATTAAACGCGAACGAACCCCTAAAAGACGACTCGTTTATAACTTCGTTAAAACACTTAGAAAACGAGCGATAAAACTCGGAGTATAATTTTGGTTCGTAACGATCGACTTTCGGACTTATATGACTTAAGTATATGCCAAGTATCAGTACAGTGACATGTCGTATTAACGAACGAATGTCGGGTCGGATCGATGATAAAAGAAATACACTAAAAGGGGTATAACGAGATAACTCGAGAACGTGTTTCGATTTAAGTATAACTTAACCTTTAAAGTTTTAAGTGATTAATCCCGAATGTCTTGGCTATTTATAGATCACCAAGCTGACCCGGGACCCGCTACCACTACCCCTTACCGTACTCGACTACCAGGCAAGTTTCAATCCCCTTCTTTTAGGCTGTTGTTGTGATTGAATATATATGTATGTTTTCTGTTATAATATGCCATAGCATGCATGCCTACTTTCAAGTTATATCGTTATGCTTGTTCCCTGATTGTTATTGGCTTATAAATTAGGTAGCTATCGTATCAATTATAAGCCGGTTATTGTAAGACCCTCAGAGTAGGGTGTATACATCTTATTCATCAAATATAGACCGGGAGTCAATATTTCTTGACATATCGAGATTACCTCGAAAGAAAATATCTAAGTAAATATTTTCCATTATTCGGGCGACGAATATTATTTGAATATTCGTTCGAGATTATTTATTTAACAATCCTTACTTCAAATAATTATTTGAACGTAACTATTCGACGAATAATATTTTTTTAATATTCATTCAGAGTCGAATTATTTATCGATTATTATTTCGAATATTCTTCTAAAGATGAGACTACTAAATGAATATTATTTGGATATTCATTTAGAATATTATTTTATTAAATAAATATTACTTTTGAATATTCATTTAGGATATTAATTACTTGATGAATATTATTTTAATATTCATCTGAAGCTTGATTTATTTATCGAATATTATCTCGAATATTCCTTTAAGGCTTGGATTACTAAATGAATATTACTTGATATTCATTTAGAATATTATTCATTAAATGAATATTACTTTTTGAATATTCATTTAAATTCCTAATTAATTATGAATATTGTCTTAAATATTCCTTTCAGGTCTTATTAATTAATGAATATTATTTTGAATATTCATTTAAATATTTATTTATTCAATAAATATTCTCCTGATATTTCTTCAGGGATTATTTTGAAAAATACTCTGATTAAAGATATTCTTTCATATTCCTAAATATTCTTTAAATATTTTTAATTCAATAAATATTGTTTGAATATTTATTCCATACTTAGAATAACCTCAATAAGGTTTATCTTCTTCGATTATTACAGAAAATATTTCGGAGTCGTATTATTATTAATCATATATCAAGAAAGGTTCTCAAACATCATTCTTCTTTGAGTCTATCTCCCTAATAATAAGGGAACCTTACTTGAAAAATGTTAATTATCTTGTCGACTTCCCGGTCATAAAGTATTCTCTTCACTCGCAACTCGGGTGCTATTGACTTATTAAGTCGTTGGTTACCTTCTCATCTTTCGAGGGGTAAGATTGTTGGAACAAGTTGATATTCGTTACCAAGCAATAGCTTGGAAGTTATTGGTGAATTTTCCTTTCCAACTAGATACGACTACCTTGTGGAGTCTTATCAACAAGTATTATACTTGGGGAAAGGGGGACGAACGTTACATTCAGAATCATGAATTCTATTTGAACTAGGAGTCGTGTAAGAGGCCGAGTAGCGCCGGTCCATCCCCTTTGGCCCAACCGTTGGAACAGCGGTAGTAAATCTAATTTGAGCTGTACGATCTCGACTGATCATCAAGATTGGAACAGCGGGCGCGGTGAATACTCCATCATTGGTTCATCATCCAAACTTATTTATTTCCTGCAACATGATTACTGTTGGCAGAGCTGGAAAAGTGTTCATAACTGGAATTGCAATCTTTTCATGCAAGTTCCTCTTTTTAATGACAATGAGAATATCTCGCTTACTTTTGATGTAGCAGATATTTCTACAAACAAATTATTTAAGTTACCTTGTAACTTCATCGTTCATATTATACTGGCATCATTTCCGTAAATGCATGGCATATGGTTTGAAAGATACTTTTGAACTGTTATATATTATCGTTCAGTTATATATTATTGTTGGTGGGCTATTGCTCACCCTTGCTTTGTTATTATATCACAACAACAGCTAGACCAGATGACTCGCACAAGGCGCATTCGACGCGGGCGAGGACGCTGAGACTACCAGAGCTGAAGAAGAAGCTATTGGTAGGATGGATTTATTCTTTCAGTACCAAGTATATGGTCTAGTATGAATTATGTAAATGGATGGCAAAGAGTATGTATTTGTATTGAAATTCTTTTGGATTGTAAGAACTCATAATGTGATTAATAAAAATTGGATTGTTACTCGGATTTCATCTCTGGGACTATAACGGGTGTGTTTTACATTGTTGTGTTGGGTCATAGAGATGTAATTTATTTTATGTTAAGGAAAGTTCAAGTGTTGTGGACAGAATTGGAAATTGTAACGACCGGATCCCGGACCCCGGATCTGGGGGTGTTACATTACATCACGAAGAGGGTTTTTAATTTCAGAAGTTTTAAAGTGCATAATCATCTTACTTGTTAAACTCTCATACGAATTTGATTATTAATTGTGTATTCGGCCTAACATATTATTAACTTGTGCATTTTTGCTAATGAACAAGTTGGGGGAGATTGTTAAATATATTTGATGTGAGTAATGTCAGTGTTTAAGTGTTACAGAGGTTCATCAGAGTTTAAGTCGAAGTTGAAAGCGGTCAGAGTTTAATTAAACTCTGACAGATGGAAGCTCGACAGAGTTTGCTAAACTCTGTCAAGAGGAAGCGTCTACTGGTCATCATCAGACTTTGAAGAATAGTTGAAGATAATCATGGAAGCGATATCTTTGAAGATTAGATAGCTCTCGAAGACATCGTGTTGACTAAGAAGACTTGTAACAATTGTTTACACTAGTACACGCAAGCGTACGTGGTCACAAGTAATATAGATAGAAGTCAAGTTCGTTCCCACAGAGATCTGGTTAGGTTTCAATTCAGTTCATGCACCTATGCAACAATGTATGATTATTATTCACTGCTAAGACAAATAAAAAGATTAAGTTTTTACTAACTATAATTAACTAGGATACAAATTAACAAACTACAAATTACTAACTAATGAGTTTTAAAATTGAATTACTTATATGCAAGAAAACATGGAATCCTAACTTCATTAAATACTTCGCTTAGATCTGACGCCTTCAATCACTGTATGCAATGGTTATGATATCTGATCGGATAACACGAAATAAGTATACGCTACCTGTCAGCATACGTATACCAAACTAAACATACATCCACAAAAGAGATAGAAGATGAATAGACACCAATTATGCTTAGACCCTATATGTCTATAGAATTTGAAAACATAACGGTTGAAGAGCAAGTTATCCATAAAGATCACACAGGGCAATATAAGTATTTTCATCTCATACTACGAATCATGTCGATAAACAATCATGAACCTATGCTAGCATGGCAAGTTCTAAATCTCAAGATCCACTTTCACTTCACAAGAGATTAACAAATTTGATGTTCATGACGCATCTATCAATTAAGCATAACCATACGAGGATATCAAATATACATCACACACAGATCTTTAAGCAATCAAGATACTAAGTTCCATAAATAAATCCGTTAGAATCCCATGACAACGATTAGTTCATAATCGAACCACTCATCATCATGGGATCTATTGAAACCATGATAGAAGACAAGATATGAAAGAAAGTAATAATATTAATAAAACAAGAGTTGAGAAAACAAATCTATGATACAAAAGATGAAGTAGATCTAGATCCGTTGCTTGTAACGAGCGTTGAATCTTTCTCCCCTTTTCTCCCTTGCAATTCTAAGCTATATTATGTACAAGATATCTAATTGTCTAATTCTCTAATTTACAAGGGGTTGGATGTGTTTATATAGGCACTCCAAGTCTTGCCCAGCAAGAAATTGCCTTCTATTACAATTAGAATTTGATTTAGGTACCAAAAACTTCCCAAAATATAATTAGAACTTGAAAAGGGCAAAACAGTAAATTCCCTGCTCCTATAGTTTGCTTGTCGCGCAATCTGATCTCACCACACGCAACTTGCGCGCGCGAATCCTGTCCTAAGTTGTAGAAAATCTTCCAAGCTTCGCATGGACAGCTTACGGGCCTCAAACGGACTTATAGAACTCCAGATATGGCCAAAACAGTGTAGACTGCGCAACCTTCCCGGAAAATCCGAATTTTAATCAATTAATCCTCCAAACACGATAGAAGCATCACCCATAATCGATATTCTTGTAAATCTGCACAACTAAGCAAAACACATCAAAACTACAATAAACTTGAGTCCAAGACAATCAATTTAAGCCGAATTGAAGCGATCCAAGTGGATATAAATCCACTTATCACACCTCCAAACTTAAACCGATGCTTGTCCTCAAGCATAAACAATTACAACTAACTAAGTAACTAGTACCACTTCCGTAGGTGATCACGGTTGCATTTGGCATATGCAACAAGCCCTTTAAACCCCTAGGCAGCCCCAGTGGACGAGTAAGGTCTCGTGAGGACCTATAGCGAATGTACCCACAAAATCCATTAAACTAACAATGCAATGCATGAATGCAACTACTATGAAAAATGCAAAGATCCCCTTCAAACTCACCAAAACCAACAAACAAACACATATCTCAAAGAATGCGAATAAATCCAAGCAAGGCTCGACTAATTCCCCGTAAACTAACAGTACATGACAGAAACGTGCGTGTGTACTATACTCATCAGAAATACTTCCAAAACTAGGTCAAAAATCATACATATCCTTCGCCAAGACAATCACGGGTTTATAAATAGAATAGACTGTAGACACTTCTTAACCTAGGAACACCTCCATCCTTATTCAAGTTAGCCAGGAATTCATGATTTATTACTAACTACTACGACACATATATACAAGCATGGTTATTTAACCGTGCAATGAATGAGACCCCTAAAGGCTTATACAATAATACCCATGTAGCGAGCGTTAGGTTAGTGGATCCAAAACTATAAAAGCCTTAGGTCACTAGGCACAAAGTCCCCGCGAACTTAATTGCTCGAGTATTAAAGAACTCACCCTGGTTAATTTTGCATAAAAAAATTGACACTTTTGACTTTTTTTTCTCTTTTTTTTTTTCTGTTTTTTTTTCTATGCAATCTGGAATGAGAATTCTCAATTCCAACCCTAGACTACTCATATAAATATGAGCCGGCTATTAGCCATTTGACATCTAGCAATTATTGACAATTATTTACAACTAAGCATGAAATCCCTGTTTCCCCCCAAACTTAGACTTAAATGTTCCAGGCCATCAAGGGAATAACGAAAATTCTAACTATAATTGGTTTGAGGGATTAGTAGTTGTTGTTGTATTATGTGTTCATGTAGGATTTCATGCTTTGCATATTAGTAGTAGTAATTCATGCATGTATGTTCGTATTAATTATGTTTGTTTCATATAGGACATTCTGTTTTTATTTTTCGTATACCATGTGAGTTCATATTAATTGCATTTTATGGCATGCATATTTCATGATCCCTTAGGACGAGCTAATTCTGATTGGTAGGTAGGTGTAAGAACCCAAAATTTCGGTAGAATTAAAACTTTTCCTATTATGATGAAGTGCATCAATGAATAGTGATTTGGTGGATGAATAGTGATTTTGAGGATTAAGAAAATTTTTCATGCCACCTATGTACGAGACGTAGTGTGGATATTCCGAAGTTATACTAGTAATCTACGGAGTAAATAAGTGTATGTAAATGCGATCGGAATTCAGAAATTCCAAATTCTATTTTCGTGTAATATTTGACCGATCAGTGAATTATATATCAGTAATATCAAGAAATGAGATATTTAATTTGAGGAATTGAGGAGTTAATATTTTGGAATTTTATTATAAGTGATTTGAGAATTTGGAACGAAAACCACTGAGGAAGTGAAACAAACGTTCTAGAAACCGCTGAAACTTTACAATGAGATTAAGCGATTGAGCGAACGAATCATGGATTAAGGATATGGTATATTAAGAGTCCAAGGAAGGATATATTATGAGAGGGAAAAGGGATTGAGAATAAACTCCTAGAATTGAGAAAAGAGAATGCTTGAGAAATCGGGAGAACGTTTTCTGAGATAAAGAGAAATAAACAAGGGATGTTGGAATTAATATTCGTTCGAGGTATTGTGCTATATTAGAGCAATAATATGCAACGTATAAGTTGTAACGTATTTATTTTATTCAAGAAACGACAAGGAAATCAAGGCGGTGGAAAAGAAAACAAAACAAAAGGACTTAAGTGCAAGAAACAAGAGACAAGGACTTGGTTGCAATTAGCAAAGGGCTTGGTTGCAATTTAAGTGGATAAGAAATCTAGAGGAGCCAATGAGAGGTTGCCACCTAGCAAGGATGAGATGCATCCAACCAAAAATAGATATATATCAAGTGTATGGCATTATTAGAACATAAAACCAAGAACAAAACCATTCTGCCCAGCAGAACACCTCTCAGTAAAACGGGCCTAGAGCCTTCATTACTCAATGAAATTTTTTGTTCTTTATATGGTTAGAAATCTGTTAAGACGCTCTACAACTTTCATTCAGGAGCCTCGACCAGGAAACGAGTGCAAGGGCTTCGTTGTGGCTGATCTTTGGGGCGTGTTTTTCCAGTCAGGAAACCCACTTCCATGTTCTTGATTTCTTTGGTGAGATTGAAGATGGTGATCATAGAGTAAGGCTTCCCCAAGGTTAACCAAGCTTGTTTGAGATTGTAAGAACATCAAGAAGGTATAAAACTCTAGCCCCTCTTGGCCATGAATTATTTATGGTGTTTAATGTTAGATCCATGGATGTTAGTGTGAATCTTGGACATATAAGTTATGGATGATGTGGATCTTGAGTTTAAGTGTTGTGGTTGTGATTTTTAAGCTTGTGGTTAGTGTATGTAACTCCATGTATGTTTTAAAGTATGATCTTGGTGGTTTAGATGATGGATGTGATGTGTATGTAAGATTCTTGAATGGATAAGTGATATAAGCATGCTGAGATTTTTCCAGGAACTTGAACTGTCTTGTAAGAGGGTTTTGAACCCCCAAATCTTGTCTGCTGAGGTCCTAATATATATTTTTGGAAAGGTATTTGAATGTAGTTTCCAGAAATATAAGGTTCATGACTAGGTGATGTATAGATTTTGAGTTATGGCCTGAGAAGTGAAATGTGTTTCTGGATTCCGGACTGCACTAAATGGTCCCCTTGTGAACCTTGTTTGAACCCCTAAAAATTTATGTAGGATCATGGAAAAATTAGAGAAGCTAGTAAATGCAGTGGTGAAGGCTACCCAAAAAGAATTGGATTAAAATATGTATTTTTCAATTTTATAAAAATGCTAGAGTAAAATTCGCGCAAGGGAAAAAGTCGTAAGTGGAGTGTAGTTTTAGGGGCAATGGATGTGATTCGGATATGGTAACCAAATTAAGTCGAATAAGTGACGAGCGTAATCGAGTGGTGACATGAACCCATAGTGGGGCTAGAGTGTCATAAGACGAAGTCATTAAGTTAATTTTGTATCCCCTAAAACCCCACAATTAAAGAGATATTGTTAAGGTACTAACGAACGGCTATTGCTTATGTATAGATCATTCCACTCCGCACGCTCGACCACCCCAACCTCACCGAGGCAAGTTTACTTTTCAAAACTTACATATACAAGGACTTTCACTGTTGTGTTTGTAGTTTTCAATCATATCAAATGTTTATGTTTATCGAAGTATCGATGAAATTGAGATGTATAAGTACATATATGTTTGCACCCCTTGAACTTAGACTGAAACGTTTTCTTTGGACAGCGACTCTAGCAATAGAGGTCGTAGCGGTCCGTATATACTATTGACCGGGGAATGGTATATTATTATATCGTAATTAAATTGCGAAAACCCGAAGGGTCATTCGGGAAGTATCGTATACTCAAGTAATTATTTTTATATCTTCGTAAATACTCAAAATACCTATCTTGGATTAAAAGCTTATTTAATTAAATAATTATTTTATTAATTACTAATATTAAATCTTAAAATATCATTTATTAATTATTGTTCATTATTTTAAAGACCAAGCTAATCCAAGATACCTTTAACACTTTCAAACTCGAACTCTTTCGAACTCAAAACATTTTCGAAAACCCCCGGTCAGGTTTGCTTCTTGTGTGATTTTAAGAATCATCGGTCGACTGATGTCGGACCTCAAGTACTCGGTTTTCAATCAAAATCAAGTTTTTAAAAGAAAAAGAAAAGGGACTCTGGCAGGTGTGGGAATCGTTGACGAACGATTCCCGGGATGTGTAAGCGGCCGTGAGCCAGGCGGTCCATCAATTATTATTCCGGCCCAGGTGTTGCCGAAGGATGATTACGGATGTAGTTTTCATCGAGGGTGATTACGGATGTAGTTTTCACCCGAGGATAGTTACGGATGTAGTTTCTATCCTTCTACCAGTAGAGAAGACCCGCGGATTATTGGACTTGGATGTGGCGACTGATCATCGTCAATCCCTGTCAGGTTTTTATGTTTTCTTCCAGTCCCATCCTCCACTTTGGAAAAATACTCAAACACTGCTTCTTGGGCCTAAGTGCCAAGTTGCCGATAGTGTGGCTTTTGATAAGAAAAATATTGACATCGTGCAGTATCTAGAACTGCAAGATTTTCTATAAAGATTGGCACGTGTTAGTGCACTCTTGCAATTATTTCAAAGAACGAAATGTTTTTGAATGAGAAACCTTCCAGGCTAATGGAAGGAAAGAGGTTTGCAAAGATGTATTCCCGGTACAGTATGTTAACCGTAGAGTGTTTTGCCGAAAATGATATACTCATATGTATATATTTTCAAACTTGAGATATATTGAAATGGGAACCTTATAAAGGGTTCATATGTTATTCTTAAAGCTCCTTAGTGAGGATAGATGTTTTATTCAAACTCGGACATATACATTGTCCAATTATGTTTTGAAATCTGAGATATATACCCATATAGTTGGGAATGTTTTCGAAATAAACCACATTATTACTTTACAAAATGGTGAACTTGCTGAGCATTATGTAGCTCATTCTTACTTTATAAAAACTTTTCAGAAAGAAGAATTTGGCCGATTAACTCCGCACCAGCAGAAGAGGAGTAGAAGAATTACCCCGGAGATGATTTAGTTCCTGATAAATACTACAGAGTAAGTCTGATAGGTTTTCAACTGTAATAGTAAGACTTGTCTTCAAGTATAGTTGTATAAGTGGAAGTGCGTAAGACTCTGGATTGTATAGATGAATTGTAATATTTAGTGTTACTTTTGAGTATCGTTTCTGAGGCTCTAACTTGTTTGTGCGTAAGATTGAGGTCTGGACGTATGTATTGTTGAGTTGTAAAGTTAATACAGGTATGATATGGTTGGATGATGATGTGACGATCTGAACCTTTGACCTCAGATTTGGGGGCGTCACAGAAATGGTATCAGAGCGATAAGTTACAGTACTCAGAAACGAGAATGTTGGGAGTTAAGTCTAAGTAGGAGAATGACATACGAGATCGTAGCAAACTTATTATTGGACTACCGGAAGAGGTACCGGTGAGTCGAATGGACTGGAGTGTTTACTGGAGGTATTATACTAGGGTCGATAGAATCCTTAGAGACCTTCAGAATGATGAATAGAGGTTTGAGAGTCGTACATGACCTATCATAGGTAATGATATAGGAAGCAGAGCGAAATCTCAAGAGCAGTTGAGGTAGAGGCGATATTGCCAATATAATCGGATGACTAGGCTTGCATAAATTTTGTGGCCCATAGTCCTCCACAGTTTAGGAGGCGGCATTTTAAGAATCAAGAAGTTTAGGCTTCCCTACATAATTAAGGGTACTTAGTACTTGGAATAATGAAAGTCTTTTACTTTGCCTATAAGATCCGATTTTCGATAAGTAACGGGTTTACCTGAAAGTTGGTCACTATGTCGTTGTGGATTTCATTACCCTTGATGACGAATTTTACATGTGTTATACGAGAATGTTATCATAAGACGAGCGTGCTAGATAATTCCACGCATGATTCGGACGCTAGAGCATGGTAGTTCAACTTAGAGAACAAACAAGTAGAATTAACAAAGTGACTCAAGAGAAGTTGAATATGGTTGCAACGAGCGATACAGTGATCTCAGAGTCTACCAAAAGAAAAGACCAGCGGGTCTAGAGTAGGACCCTTTGATAGAGATGTTATCAGGGACTACGTATATATGTATTGTAGACCTCAATATTTTTGGTATATGTTCACATACACACACCCGCCACTGAACCTATGGACTGCACTGAGATCCCTGAGAGATCTATTTGATCTGTTCCCAGGGGGAACTGGCCACTTGTGATTCATGTCGGAAGGCATGAAGTAGGACCCTATGGACTTAGCAGGTGTCCCCGGAATGATGTGAAGCTTGGTCTTCAAGATAAAGCACGGAAATGACATATATTTTTGTGAAACCCCAACTCAATAAATGACTTTAAGATGATGATTGAGAGACGCACTAGTTGGTGTCTTGTATTACAAAGACGAAGAGATGGAGTTACCCTCATAATGGTGGTAATGGAATGCACGAATGATTATTAACTTATTTTGGTAACTACCGGCTGGTGCACTACTTCATTTTAAACTGTTCACTAACCATGTTACCTCGATTAGTTTATATCAGGTAACCCTCCTAGATTTCTACTTCAAACTTGTGGAATAACAACCAGTGATATACTTTCTCTAAACCGGGACTCATCCAAAGTATCTTAATTGATCCCCGAGCATTCTATTTGAAGTTTATAATTATTTCTTCTCAGGACTATTTACGCTTTCTTTCAATCATCCAAGGAATGTTCAACAAATATTTCCTTAATTAATCGACGAATACTACTTAACAAATATCGATATTTGATTGCTTCTTTCATACTTGCACTCTTCAGTTGAACTCATAAATATTCAACAAATTACTGAGGACATGGATGATCTAATTTCCAGACATCCTTCATGAATTCTTTTCTTCTATTCAAGATGAGATTGTACATCGTACATTGAAATCATAGTAAGGATATCATTTTGATATTGGTATTCCGAATTTAATTCTATTGTCGGATCTAATAAAGCATGTGTACGGAGGCACCCTTGTGTGACGCCCCGAGATCCGGGGTCAAGGATCCGGGCCGTCAAGGTCGAATTTCCGATCAATATCAATATCTCTGTAGTCTTTTTTTTTATAAGTAAGCAGTTGACCCTACACTAATACACACACACACACCAGTCATATGCTCATAGAACAACATCCACAATATTTAAAAGTTTAAAGTTAACAGGTATTACAAGCCCAGAATTTAGTAAGTACATTGCTGAACAAAGCTTCTACAGGAAGCATTTCAACAACCAAAGTTTATTACAACTTACACACTTAATTTACATAAGTATACTAACCCCTTCGCTTGTCACTACCTCGGGGATGGTCGCCAGCACTCGCTCAAAAGGTCGCCTTTCCCTTACCCTCTTGCGGGGTGTGGTACGTAGTATCGGCATGGGACCTAGCTGCTATATACATAAGTAGCAAGAGTGAGCTATAATAGCTCAGCAAGATAATACTGTAACTAAAATTTAAAATGTGAACAAGTATACATTTATGTACATGCATATATAATAGCAGGAAACAATTAAAATCCTTAAGGAAGAATAAAGCTCTTATTTAATAATACATCATCCACTCACTATTATAAGAAAGAAATCTAAATTAATATAATATCAGTTTTTCTTCATCTGCAACCATAATTCCATCATCTCATATCATTATTTTGTTTTCAGAATAGAAATCTGAAAACCATTGTCTACACTTTCTTTTCAAAAACATTGGGGATATCTGCTGTCGCCTGATACGTTAGGACGATGATCAGTCGCCTAATCGTACCTGCTCTCTTTTTACTACCGGTAGAAGGAATGAAGATCATCCCTGGAGGAAGGCCACCTGCTAACATCCTCCCTTGGCATCTTCGTGCCGAAATAAAAAAAATAATAAATGCTGGACTGTGTCGCACACAGCCCTGACACAGCCACTTACGCAAGTCTGTTGCAATCCCCCTTTTGTCACATCATTATTCCATTTTCAAATATCATTCCACATTTCCATTTTCTCGCTTTCATTTCCACATATCATTCTCTCATATCATTTCCATTCTCGCACATTACTTCTATAAAATATATATATATATATATATATATATATATATATATATATCATAATGCTTTGATTATGATCCAGACCTCTCTTTCATATTCAGAAATCAAATATACTTTTATATTCATAAAATATTCCATCTATTTTGAAGAGTAGTAAATAATAATCAATTATTATTTATTAAACCACTGATATTTGGAAAGAATATCTTTAGCAAAATATTATAAATCATATAACCCTAGATAACAACTAATACCATTCTTTTTATTTACTTTTAATCATAAGGCATGTTCACTTCATGCATAATCATCTCTATACATATCCATCTTCATATACATTTTCGTACTCATAGTCATATTCATATACATCTTCGTATACCCTTCTTTTCAATATCAATACTCAAGGAAACAATTTCTTCACCATATAGTAATAATAGCATCACATATATATTCCATGAAATCAAGTTTCTTTGTGAAGATAAGTAGTTTTACAAGTAGGGATAGAAGGAATCTTGCCTCGGTTTCAGTATCCTGAAGGTATGGCTCGTCCCTCTTCCGGAGTTTCTATAAACACAAAAGGACCGTCGTTAGAATCACATCTCTTACTCACTACACTCTTGTATAACATTACCTTTGAAACTTTAATATATGTTTAACGTATTCCTATTACCCCAAAGGTTCAAGAACTTAACCATTTATAACCTAAATCGAAGTTTCAGGGGTTTTCACCATTTCCCTTAACGACCACACTCGACTGCAGAATTTCTTATAATTTTTAAATTTCAAATTTTAATGTAAGGTCAACTGGAAATAGTTCTTTGACCACACTACTACCATATCCCAAAATTTCGTGACTTTTAACAATGTTAAAGTATGGTAATTGTAACCTCAAGTTTGATACATTTACGGTTTCTCGGTTTTCGAACGTCTTTCACTAAAACTGACTTTTATCCTAAACCGTTCATCAGATTTTAACGTACCTTATATCAAAACGATCTATGAACTAAGCTCTATCATTTCATGGTCAATTGGTAACCTAGGCAGTGAGGTACCGTACGAATACAGGGGTCACAAAACAGGGCAGTTTGTAGTTCTAACGAAAAACGGACATTATAACGGCTATATTTTCGTACTTTCCATAAATCCAGTTCCTCCAAATCAATTATCAACCACAATAATCATCACCTACACCATGTGGTCTTCTTCACCAGCCATGGTTACAATCCCAAACACTTCCATATTTAACTCAAACCACTTACAAACACATATAACATCATAATCTTAATCTTTACACTACTTAATCACTAAACCAACAATATCCATCATAATATAAAAAGGGGCAAGAGTGTTTATACCTTCTTGAAGCTCTAACAACACTTAACAAGCCTTGGGTAATCCTTAAACCACCTTGAATTAGCTTGAATCAACTAAAGGAACCATTAAAACAAGTTAACACTTAGAAAACATTATTCATCATCTTTTCTAGTAACTTGAATGATTTTATTACCTTGGTAAATGATGTTGGTTTGCTATGAAACTTTGTATATGATTCTTCGTAACCTCCAAGAACACCCATGATTTATCCCTTGATTTAATATTGAAGAGAGCTAGGGTTTTGGAATTTTTTTCTTTCTTTTTCTCCTTTTTTTTCCTCTTGGCCGATTGTAGTAGTATGGATGGGGGAGAGAGATTTTTGTGTTTACTTGCTCTTATCTTAGCTAAATCTTGATTAGTCTAGTGTCTTGCGGAAGCTTGGAGATATTTGTGATTAAAAACCATGCTAAAGTACTAATTTGCCCTTAAAACTAGTTAGTGGAAAATGATGTCATTAGTGATGTCATTAAGATGGTCTAATATTCTCATTTCCTTATTTTCTAAATATTATGCTACTAACCTTGGACAATCATAATGTGGTGTGCATCCTTGTTAAATTACTAATCTTGGTTGCTTGGTTTCCATATTCGTCTAATCGTGGTTCGTTTCGAGTATACCTCATTATCTCAGTGGTTTTCGAAATCATTTACAAATCCAATTTCCTTTGGTATTCTCTTAACTTAATAATCCCTTGGTTTATCTTAAATTCACTAATTCCTCAATATATAATTCCTTTAGTATTTCTATACTCCTTAATATCCAAGATATAGAAGTTCGTTCGAGCTCAAAATCCTCAAAATCAAAATTCAGGAATTTCTAAAATCCATCGTCATTTCGAGTCACTTATTTTCAATGTACAACACTAATATGGTTTTTGTTTACTCATTTTCCATCCCTAATATAGAGTACCTACACACCATTTCCCTGGATTCCTCAAGATCACTATTCATTTGGGCACTGTAGCCTTTCTAAAGTTAGGGTTATTACAGTCTTCCCCCCTTAAAAGGATTCCGTCCCGGAATCATGTTGAAAATGTCTATAAGTATCTTTTTCATCCACACCTTCTAACTTCCACACTATTTCCTTTATCCTTTTCCTGTTGTAATATCTCTATCTTGTTTGTGCAGAAATACACCAACATAACTTCCTTGTCATTCATCAACATGCCATTTAGTTTATCAATAGCAGTCCTTTTACTGTCTTTTCCTCACAAATCTCCTTCTGTTTCCAGTCATTCCATATTATCTCGTCTCTCCTTTCTCTTTTGACGAAGATATCCGCCACCACATTGACCTTTTCTGAATGGTAGTGTATCTCACTTATGGTTTGACCATCTTCTGATCTCTATCATGACATAATATTAACTCCTCAATATTCCTATAGCTCCTCTCTGTAAAATTTTCCAGAAAATAAGCTCTAATAATATTCTTTAAAACAATTGTAAGAAAATACTACCTATAATATATATTTCCTGTTCGTCTCAACGAGCTTGTGTTTTCCCAAAACACTCCTACTTTTATTTTCATAACGTTTCATAACCCTTAACAGATACTGATTTTCCTTATCTATATTATTAACTTATTTATTCCATTAATTGATTAAGTCGATCCTTAACCAAAGACTTACACACAAAATTTAAATCGAAAAGCAAGTACCTGTATCCGCATCTGGTTTCGTCAACGCTTCCCCTAAGGTCATGTTGTACACTCTAGCAGTAGGCCTATTTGAAGCAGCCCCACTCTGTCCTGGCGCGTATGACCCACCTGAACGGCAATCTCTAGCAATGTGTCCTAATTTCCCACACTGGTAACACTTAACATCTCTTTTAGGGTTTGCATCAGTTGATGGGCACTGGTTAAGGTAGTGTCCTTTTTGTCCACACTTAAAACAAGTTACTCCCAGCACTCTACAGACTCCTATATGCTTCTTACCACACGTGTCACAATCTGGTAATGGTGGTCGTGATTGATTGGACTGAAATGTCCCTGAAGATTTACCACCCTGATTCACCGTCTCACTAGTAGTCTTGTTACCCCCCGACTTTCCCACAAATTGAGATTTTTGTCCTTTACCTCCTTTGTTAAAGTAGCTTCCCTCACTTGAACCTCCTTTTGGGCCCTCAAATCTTCTTTTCTTATTCTCTCGACCTATTCGAGCCTGCTCACTCTCGGCCTCTATAATTGATGCCTTTTGAACCACTGCAGCATAATCAGTCAACTCAAATGGGGCCACTCTCGTTCGTAACCAGGGTTTCAACCCTTGTTGAAACCTTTTTGCTCGTTGTTCTTCAGTACGCACAAACTCGGGAACAAACCTCGACAGTTCTGTAAATTTAGTTTCATACTCTGCCACTGTTAGGTTATCCTATTTTAACTCCAGAAACTTTAATTCCATTTGGTTTTCTAAATACCTAGGAGAATACTTTTCTAGGAACACCCTAGTGAAACGCTCCCAGGTTATCACTCCCGCTTCTTCTAGGTTCTTCTTAGCTTCCCACCAGTAATTTGCCTCTCCCTTTAAGAGATAGGCTGCAAAAACTATTTTCTGATCTTCCTCTATCCTCAGTATTTCGAAAGCTTTCTCCATTTCTTTTAACCATGCCCTAGCTACTACTGGGTTAGTGGTTCCCTCAAATTCTGGGGGCTTTAATGACTTAAAGGCACGAAAGGAATTAGCTGCCTGATTGGGAAGAACAGGTGGTTGTTGGGGATTCTGTGGATTAGCCAAATTCTGTCTTAATAAGTCCATGAATTGGGTAAAGGGATCACCTCCCGGATTCCTTTGTTGGCCAGTTGATTCCTCTTCTCCTTCTTCATAATTTTCTTCATTATGAGCATTTTCGTTCAGTCTAGTACCTTCTATATTTTGACTTCTTTCGTCTCTCTCATTTCCCCTTGCATTCGCTCTACTATCACGTCTAGGCGGCATAGTTCTGTACATAACAATAGTCCTTATTAATTACCCGAATTTGGGTTAAAATATACATCATTTCTATATACACAATTATATCATTAATTAACTCATTTGCACATCACAATATCTTTATCACGCGACTTGCATCTAGTTATACCATAACTTTAGTAGGTAAGTGTATCGCCCTTAACACGATAGCCTTTTCATTAAGTCAATCACCTTTTATACATCAATATTTTTGAGTCTCAACATTTATTATAAAAATGCAGCAAAAATTTAGATAGAAATTCACAAACTTCATTAATGTACATAAATATTTTACAATTTGGGTACAACATCTTTTACTGCTAATAATATACATCATCTAATACAAGGTTCGAAACCCAAAACATAGCCGTACATACTAATCCGATATCACAAAAGTACTACTAGCTGTCCTCTAATCAGACTGGGATTAAAACAGTGAACAACTAAACTAATCCCCAAAATGACATCAACAAGATGACTAGTCTGATTAGTGACGAAACTACTATCCCAGCTCACAGCCCTGCCCTGACAACATCCCGGATCTGGACTACCATGGTAGTAACCGTATCAACTATCTGGGCCCTCCATCCCGGGTCTCCTCTATCACCCAACAACCTCCTAATATCTCTTAATGCTCGTAGCTCAATACTGATCATCCCCAGAGACATCCCATCCGGGATAACCCCTCCCCTCCCTCTCTCTAACCTCTGTAGAAGGGTGTCTATAGTCCTGCGGGACTCCTCCAACTGTCCCTGAAGGGCAAAGTACTCCGTCAAAAGAATGGCTGGTAGAGAGTCACCTGTTGGCAAGGGTGCCTCCTGAGGGGGCACAACAGCTGGGGCAGGTGCCTGTACAGGTGGAGGTGGTGGAGGTGCAAATGGTGGGGATGGAGGAATAGACTCGGTATCTGCATCCTCAGATGGATCTCCCTCAATCTCATCCTCTGAGAAGATAAAATGTCCGGGCGGAGTGAATGGCTCATCTGGATCCTCTAGAGGGCCAGGACTCGGTGAGGGAGATGGGACTGGAACAGGCAAGGCAGGGGTAGGTATCATATGGATATCAGTCCACTCAATCTCCTCCTCCTCCTCCTCAGCTATAACTGACAATCTAGGCCTCTTACGTAACGGCCTCTCCTCCTCCGGAATCTCCCATCTCACTCTGGAAGGACCTGCCTCATCAGATCCTGTAGAAGGTCTACCCATATATGGCACTATGGCCACGGCATCTCTCCGTCTCTCCTCCTCTGCCTCCTCTCTCTCTAATCGCTCTCTAGCCGCCGCCCGGCGTCTCTCCCTGAGGTCCTCAACTGCATACTCGGGGGCCTCTACCCCGGCCAGCTGAAGATCTAATAGCTCCTGCTCTGACATCCCTAGCCACTGGGGATCCTGACTCGGCTCACCCATCTCCGTTCCCTATAATAAAACATAAAATTCTATTAGTAACAGTCTAATAAATTATAATATATGCTTAAAGTAAATACTACCTGCGATATACCACCCCTGAACTTGATGGAAGTTCACAATTTATATTATAACTGATACATTTATTATTATTACTTTTGTTCTTGAGCATTATGACTCTTAGCTCTGATACCATCTGTGACGCCCCGAGATCCGGGGTCAAGGATCCGGGCCGTCAAGGTCCAATTTCCGATCAATATCAATATCTCTGTAGTCTTTTTTTTTATAAGTAAGCAGTTGACCCCACACTAATACACACACACACCAGTCATATGCTCATAGAACAACATCCACAATATTTAAAAGGTTAAAGTTAACAGTTATTACAAGCCCAGAATTTACTAAGTACATTGCTGAACAAAGCTTCTACAGGAAGCATTTCAACAACCAAAGTTTATTACAACTTACACACTTAATTTACATAAGTATACTAAGCCCCTTCGCTTGTCACTACCTCGGGGATGGTCGCCAGCACTCGCTCAAAAGGTCGCCTTTCCCTTACCCTCTTGCGGGGTGTGGTACGTAGTATCGGCATGGGACCTAGCTGCTATATACATAAGTAGCAAGAGTGAGCTATAATAGCTCAGCAAAATAATACTGTAACTAAAATTTAAAATGTGAACAAGTATACATTTATGTATATGCATATATAATAGCAGGAAACAATTAAAATCCTTAAGGAAGAATAAAGCTCTTATTTAATAATACATCATCCACTCACTATTATAAGAAAGAAATCTAAATTAATATAATATCAGTTTTTCTTCATCTGCAACCATAATTCCATCATCTCATATCATTATTCTGTTTTCAGAATGGAAATCTGAAAACCATTGTCTACACTTTCTTTTCAAAAACATTGGGGATATCTGCTGTCGCCTGATACGTTAGGACGATGATCAGTCGCCTAATCGTACCTGCTCTCTTTTTACTACCGGTAGAAGGAATGAAGATCATTCCTGGAGGAAGGCCACCTGCTAACATCCTCCCTTGGCATCTTCGTGCCGAAATAAAAAAAATAATAAATGCTGGACTGTGTCGCACACAGCCATGACACAGCCACTTACGCAAGTCTGTTGCAATCCCCCTTTTTGTCACATCATTATTCCATTTTCAAATATCATTCCACATTTCCATTTTCTCGCTTTCATTTCCACATATCATTCTCTCATATCATTTCCATTCTCGCACATTACTTCTATAAAATATATATATATATATATATATATATATATATATATATATATATATATATATATATATATATCATAATGCTTTGATTATGATCCAGACCTCTCTTTCATATTCAGAAATCAAATATACTTTTATATTCATAAAATATTCCATCTATTTTGAAGAGTAGTAAATAATAATCAATTATTATTTATTAAACCACTGATATTTGGAAAGAATATATTTAGCAAAATATTATAAATCATATAACCCTAGATAACAACTGATACCATTCTTTTTATTTACTTTTAATCATAAGGCATGTTCACTTCATGCATAATCATCTCTATACATATCCATCTTCATATACATTTTCGTACTCATAGTCATATTCATATACATCTTCGTATACCCTTCTTTTCAATATCAATACTCAAGGAAACAATTTCTTCACCATATAGTAATAATAGCATCACATATATATTCCATGAAATCAAGTTTCTTTGTGAAGATAAGTAGTTTTACAAGTAGGGATAGAAGGAATCTTGCCTCGGTTTCGGTATCCTGACGGTATGGCTCGTCCCTCTTCCGGAGTTTCTATAAACACAAAAGGACCGTCGTTAGAACCACATCTCTTACTCACTATACTCTTGTATAACATTACCTTTGAAACTTTAATATATGTTTAACGTATTCCTATTACCCCAAAGGTTCAAGAACTTAACCATTTATAACCTAAATCGAAGTTTCAGGGGTTTTCACCATTTCCCTTAACGACCACACTCGACTGCAGAATTTCTTATAATTTTTAAATTTCAAATTTTAATGTAAGGTCAACTGGAAATAGTTCTTTGACCACACTACTACCATATCCCAAAATTTCGTGACTTTTAACAATGTTAAAGTATGGTAATTGTAACCTCAAGTTTGATACATTTACGGTTTCTCGGTTTTCGAACGTCTTTTACTAAAACTGACTTTTCTCCTAAACCGTTCATCAGATTTTAACGTACCTTATATCAAAACGATCTATGAACTAAGCTCTATCATTTCATGTTCAATTGGTAACCTAGGCAGTGAGGTACCGTACGAATACAGGGGTCACAAAACAAGGCAGTTTGTAGTTCTAACGAAAAACGGACATTATAACGGCTATATTTTCGTACTTTCCATAAATCCAATTCCTCCAAATCAATTATCAACCACAATAATCATCACCTACACCATGTGGTCTTCTTCACCAGCCATGGTTACAATCCCAAACACTTCCATATTTAACTCAAACCACTTACAAACACATATAACATCATAATCTTAATCTTTACACTACTTAATCACTAAACCAACAATATCCATCATAATATAAAAGGGGCAAGAGTGTTTATACCTTCTTGAAGCTCTAACAACACTTAACAAGCCTTGGGTAATCCTTAAACCACCTTGAATTAGCTTGAATCAACTAAAGGAACCATTAAAACAAGTTAACACTTAGAAAACATTATTCATCATCTTTTCTAGTAACTTGAATGATTTTATTACCTTGGTAAATGATGTTGGTTTGCTATGAAACTTTGTATATGATTCTTCCTAACCTCCAAGAACACCCATGATTTATCCCTTGATTTAATATTGAAGAGAGCTAGGGTTTTGGAATTTTTTTTCTTTCTTTTTCTCCTTTTTTTTTCCTCTTGGCCGATTGTAGTAGTATGGATGGGGGAGAGAGATTTTTGTGTTTACTTGCTCTTATCTTAGCTAAATCTTGATTAGTCTAGTGTCTTGTGGAAGCTTGGAGATATTTGTGATTAAAAACCATGCTAAAGTACTAATTTGCCCTTAAAACTAGTTAGTGGAAAATGATGTCATTAGTGATGTCATTAAGATGGTCTAATATTCTCATTTCCTTATTTTCTAAATATTATGCTACTAACCTTGGACAATCATAATGTGGTGTGCATCCTTGTTAAATTACTAATCTTGGTTGCTTGGTTTCCATATTCGTCTAATCGTGGTTCGTTTCGAGTATACCTCATTATCTCAGTGGTTTTCGAAATCATTTGCAAATCCAATTTCCTTTGGTATTCTCTTAACTTAATATTCCCTTGGTTTATCTTAAATTCACTAATTCCTAAATATATAATTCCTTTAGTATTTCTATACTCCTTAATATCCAAGATATAGAAGTTCGTTCGAGCTCAAAATCCTCAAAATCAAAATTCAGGAATTTCTAAAATCCATCGTCATTTCGAGTCACTTATTTTCAATGTACAACACTAATATGGTTTCTGTTTACTCATTTTCCATCCCTAATATAGAGTACCTACACACCATTTCCCTGGATTCCTCAAGATCACTATTCATTTGGGCACTGTAGCCTTTCTAAAGTTAGGGTTATTACACCTTGAAACTGGCTAGTCGTTATGTCAATATGAATGACTAGTTGATTGTTCTAACTACTCAAAATTATAATGTTGGACCTTGTTATTTGAAACCATTCCTTTCAAAGTGATTACTCTAAGGTGAACGGGAGGTACAATTATGAACCGTTACACCAATATGAGATCAAAAATCAAATGTTATAATTGTGCAGCCAGAGCGTTATGCCGAGTAATTATTAAAGTAGAAATAACATATCGGGGCATACCACAAGACCTTTAATATTATTGTGGGGAAAGTTATAAGAAATGATGAGGTGGTTGGGAGTACGCTTCTACCAACCGTTGTCAGGATGTTATATTAATGAATTCTGGAGTTACCAAGCCTTTTCCTGATCCAGGAAATGCAAATCGATTGCGATGTAAAACATATCCTTGGAGGAAAGTAACATGGAAGTGAGATGGACGAGAAAGGAAGAAATATCGTGGCAAGAATGTGAAGCTTTACTTAGCTTAAAGGGATTGATGCACATAGAGAGACATATAGTTTAACAGGCCCCTAATAGCAAATGGATGCATGGAGATATGCCAATGATCCTTCGAGATTACCACCTAATCAAGTTTATTGGGAATCGCAGCCGCATGCAGGTCTCAGGCTGATTGGCGCCAGTTGTGAAGGAGGACGACCGGAAATGGAGGAATTGTTGACTAGTTAAAATGAGTAGTTGTTTTTCAAAGATAAGGTTGAAGAGAAGGTTTCACCAACTAAAGATCGACCTCTGTACTGTGCCAAAGTTGGCATTTCACACTAATATAAACGTTATAAAATTGTGGTAGTATCGTTTGAATGGACTAATGAGTCAGAAGCCTTTATGGATTAATGAACAAAGTTTTGGGATGAAATGAGATATTAGCAACAACCTCGTTGTTAGCCATACTTGATGATAAAAAGAGGACTTTGAGAGTCACGATGATGCGTCTTTCAAGAGTTTAAGAGGTATGCTGATGCAGTAGAAAGGGGATGATAGCCTATACTTCTAAACAACATAAAGGCTACGGGATAGGATATACTAACCGTGAGTCTGGGATTAGTCATGATGGCGTTCACGCATAAAACTGAGACGTTAACCTTATGAGAAAAGTGTGAAAATTTCTCCACAAGTGCCATAAATATATCTTCATATTAGAACCAAACATAAGAAAGAGAAGGTGACGAAAGGGAGCAGGGGGTATAATGGAGAAATTTGTTATTACCCGGGAAAGGCCTGTGTGGTGGCCGATACCTATAGGAGGGCTTATTCGAAATTGGAATTCAGTCAGTATTGACCAAGAAAATAGAGTATATACCATAAAGAATAATATTAGAGGAAAATAAATAAATTATGGGGAAGGACAAAGATGTATAGAGAATTAAGAGAATGTTTGGCAAACGGATATGAAGAATGGTATTGGCAAACTATCAAGTACAAACGTGACATGTCAAAAGCAGAATGATAGAGATCTAGTGGATTAATTCCGCCTGTAGAAAATCTTGAACGTGGACAAAATTATAATGAATTTCATAAGTAGGTCGCCGAAGACCGAGCCAAGAGATGGCCATAGTTGAGCTATAATTGTTGGACCAAGTGATTTACCTACGAGAGACTTTCCATTTAGAAGATTATCGAATTATATACGGAAGAGATGGTGGTGCAATATAAAACTTCTGCAGCGATTACGTCAGATAAAGGCTTAAGGTTAAACTTCAAATATTGAAGGTGCTTTCAGGTATATTTAACAAAGGGATTGAGCGTATGTACTAATTTGACCTTGACTGACGAACATGGAAGAAAAATTATCCAGACGATCGAATTTGTATTTAGTGTCGTGCCTTAGATTTCACGGGGAAATCGAGAATAAAAACTTATCCATGAAATGAATGTTGTTATCACGATCATCACCCTGCGAACGTAAGGACGTCTCTTGTAAAGCGTACTGTGAAAGAAGAAGTTTCGCTTTTCTTGCGCTACGAAGAAGTCAATAAACGAGGGATACAGTAGCTGAACTGGTTCGACATATACCGAAGACTATACAGTATCCATAGCAAGTGGTAACGGCTGACGGGAGGCAACACATGCGTGCTGATCAAGCCAAGGAATATGAGGAATACCATGCGTATTGATGTTGTCTCAGATTATAAAACGCGACCACAAAGTATTCACGGGACAACGATACAAGGACTCAACACGGATACTATGAACAATGTAGAAGAGGAACGTATAAGTAGTGGGATAGAAATTTTCATTCATAGCGCAACCGATAAGGAATGCAGGTCAAGGAGAGCATGCGTTGAGAAACAACATTAAAGCGTTGGTGAGACCAAGGTGAGAGAACAAAAGGGTTGAAGTGTCAACCTGAGAGTTGGAAAGGGTAAAGTTGGAATTGTATCCACAACTATTTTCCTTAGGTTCTTAAGATAGAATCCTTTTAAGGAGAGGAGACTGCATTAACCCTAATTTTCGTGAATATTCGAAACCTGGTCGAATAGTAATTTTATGGGTGGATGAGAAATCTTTGCGATCACGAGATGTACGAATTATTAAATGAAGATTTCGAATTCATATTACGTCCTTACGGTACAGACGAGTGTATGTAAAAGTCATTAGTTTTTTTACGAAACCCATTATTTCGTATGGTCAAATTTTATGAGATATCGAAGGAGTATGAGGTGGGAGACTTCGTGATGCTAAAGGTATCCCCTCGAAAAGGATTGATGAGATTTGGAAAGAAAAGGAAGCTAAGTCTGAGGTTTATAGGACCTTTTGAGATTTTGAGGCGTGTTGGAAAGTTAGCCTATGAACTAGCCTTGCCCCCGAGCTTGCAGCAAGTGCATAATGCGTTTCATGTGACCATGCTACGACCCTACCACCCGGACTTTCGGCATGTGATAGAGTACGACCAAGTGGACCTACAACCAGACTTGACCTATGTGGAGCAACCCGTGGAAATCATGGATAGAGAAGAACAAGTGCTGAGGAACAAGGTTTTCAAACTAATAAGGAATTGTGAGAAAATCAAGATATGGAAGAATCCACCTGGAAGTTGAAAGAGTGAAACAAAGAAGGAGTAACCCCAGTGATTCCGAAACTGATTCCGGGACGGAATCCTTTTAAGGAGGGGAGACTGTAAGAACCCAAAATTTCGGTAGAATTAAAACTTTTCCTATTATGATGAAGTGCATCAATGAATAGTGATTTGGTGGATGAATAGTGATTTTGAGGATTAAGAAAATTTTTCATGCCACCTATGTACGAGACGTAGTGTGGATATTCCGAAGTTATACTAGTAATCTACGGAGTAAATAAGTGTATGTAAATGCGATCGGAATTCAGAAATTCCAAATTCTATTTTCGTGTAATATTTGACCGATCAGTGAATTATATATCAGTAATATCAAGAAATGAGATATTTAATTTGAGGAATTGAGGAGTTAATATTTTGGAATTTTATTATAAGTGATTTGAGAATTTGGAACGAAAACCACTGAGGAAGTGAAACAAACGTTCTAGAAACCGCTGAAACTTTACAATGAGATTAAACGATTGAGCGAACGAATCATGGATTAAGGATATGGTATATTAAGAGTCCAAGGAAGGATATATTATGAGAGGGAAAAGGGATTGAGAATAAACTCCTAGAATTGAGAAAAGAGAATGCTTGAGAAATCGGGAGAACGTTTTCTGAGATAAAGAGAAATAAACAAGGGATGTTGGAATTAATATTCGTTCGAGGTATTGTGCTATATTAGAGCAATAATATGCAATGTATAAGTTGTAACGTATTTATTTTATTCAAGAAACGACAAGGAAATCAAGGCGGTGGAAAAGAAAACAAAACAAAAGGACTTAAGTGCAAGAAACAAGAGACAAGGACTTGGTTGCAATTAGCAAAGGGCTTGGTTGCAATTTAAGTGGATAAGAAATCTAGAGGAGCCAATGAGAGGTTGCTACCTAGCAAGGATGAGATGCATCCAACCAAAAATAGATATATATCAAGTGTATGGCATTATTAGAACATAAAACCAAGAACAAAACCATTCTGCCCAGCAGAACACCTCTCAGTAAAACGGGCCTAGAGCCTTCATTACTCAATGAAATTTTTTGTTCTTTATATGGTTAGAAATCTGTTAAGACGCTCTACAACTTTCATTCAGGAGCCTCGACCAGGAAACGAGTGCAAGGGCTTCGTTTTGGCTGATCTTTGGGGCATGTTTTTCCAGTCAGGAAACCCACTTCCATGTTCTTGATTTCTTTGGTGAGATTGAAGATGGTGAGCATAGAGTAAGGCTTTCCCAAGGTTAAACAAGCTTGTTTGAGATTGTAAGAACATCAAGAAGGTATAAAACTCTAACCCCTCTTGGCCATGAATTATTTATGGTGTTTAATGTTAGATCCATGGATGTTAGTGTGAATCTTGGACATATAAGTTATGGATGATGTGGATCTTGAGTTTAAGTGTCGTGGTTGTGATTTTTAAGCTTGTGGTTAGTGTATGTAACTCCATGTATGTTTTAAAGTATGATCTTGGCGGTTTAGATGATGGATGTGATGTGTATGTAAGATTCTTGAATGGATAAGTGATATAAGCATGCTGAGATTTTTCCAGGAACTTGAACTGTCTTGTAAGAGAGTTTTGAACCCCCAAATCTTGTCTCCTGAGGTCCTAATATATATTGTTGGAAAGGTATTTGAATTTAGTTTCCAGAAATATAAGGTTCATGACTAGGTGATGTATAGATTTTGAGTTATGGCCTGAGAAGTGAAATGTGTTTCTGGATTCTGGACTGCACTAAATGGTCCCCTTGTGAACCTTGTTTGAACCCCTAAAAATTTATGTAGGATCATGGAAAAATTAGAGAAGCTATTAAATGCAGTGGTGAAGGCTACCCAAAAAGAATTGGATTAAAATATGTATTTTTCAATTTTATAAAAATGTTAGAGTAAAATTCGCGCAAAGGAAAAAGTCGTAAGTGGAGTGTAGTTTTAGGGGTAATGGATGTGATTCGGATATGGTAACCAAATTAAGTCGAATAAGTGACGAGCGTAATCGAGTGGTGACATGAACCTATAGTGGGGCTAGAGTGTCATAAGACGAAGTCATTAAGTTAATTTTGTATCCCCTAAAACCCCGCAATTAAAGAGATATTGTTAAGGTACTAACGAACGGCTATTGCTTATGTATATATCATTCCACTCCGCACGCTCGACCACCCCAACCTCACCGAGGCAAGTTACTTTTCAAAACTTACATATACAAGGACTTTCACTGTTGTGTTTGTAGTTTTCAATCATATCAAATGTTTATGTTTATCGAAGTATCGATGAAATTGAGATGTATAAGTACATATATGTTTGCACCCATTGAACTTAGACTGAAACGTTTTCTTCGGACAGCGACTCTAGCAATAGAGGTCGTAGCGGTCCGTATATACTATTGACTGGGGAACGGTATATTATTATATCGTAATTAAATTGCGAAAACCCGAAGGGTCATTCGGGAAGTATCGTATACTCAAGTAATTATTTTTATATCTTCGTAAATACTCAAAATACCTATCTTGGATTAAAAGCTTATTTAATTAAATAATTATTTTATTAATTATTAATATTAAATCTTAAAATATCATTTATTAATTATTGTTCATTATTTTAAAGACCAAGCTAATCCAAGATACCTTTAACACTTTCAAACTCGAACTCTTTCGAACTCAAAACATTTTCGAAAACCCCCGGTCAGGTTTGCTTCTTGTGTGATTTCAAGAATCATCGGTCGACTGATGTCGGACCTCAAGTACTCGGTTTTTAATCAAAATCAAGTTTTTAAAAGAAAAAGAAAAGGGACTCTGGCAGGTGTGGGAATCGTTGACGAACGATTCCCGGGATGTGTAAGCGGCCGTGAGCCAGGCGGTCCATCAATTATTATTCCGGCCCAGGTGTTGCCGAAGGATGATTACGGATGTAGTTTTCATCGAGGGTGATTACGGATGTAGTTTTCACCCGAGGATAGTTACGGATGTAGTTTCTATCCTTCTACCGGTAGAGAAGACCCGCAGATTATTGGACTTGGATGTGGCGATTGATCATCGTCAATCCCTGTCAGGTTTTTATGTTTTCTTCCAGTCCCATCCTCCACTTTGGAAAAATACTCAAACACTGCTTCTTGGGCCTAAGTGCCAAATTGCCGATAGTGTGGCTTTTGATAAGAAAAATATTGACATTGTGCAGTATCTAGAACTGCAAGATTTTCTATAAAGATTGGCACGTGTTAGTGCACTCTTGCAATTATTTCAAAGAACGAAATGTTTTTGAATGAGAAACCTTCCAAGCTAATGGAAGGAAAGAGGTTTGGAAAGATGTATTCCCGGTACAGTATGTTAACCGTAGAGTGTTTTGCCGAAAATGATATACTCATATGTATATATTTTCAAACTTGAGATATATTGAAATGGGAACCTTATAAAGGGTTCATATGTTATTCTTAAAGCTCCTTAGTGAGGATAGATGTTTTATTCAAACTCGGACATATACATTGTCCAATTATGTTTTGAAATCTGAGATATATACCCATATAGTTGGGAATGTTTTCGAAATAAACCACATTATTACTTTACAAAATGGTGAACTTGCTGAGCATTATGTAGCTCATTCTTCCTTTATAAAAACTTTTCAGAAAGAAGAATTTGGTCGATTAACTCCGCACCAGCAGAAGAGGAGTAGAAGAATTACCCCGGAGATGATTTAGTTCCTGATAAATACTATAGAGTAAGTCTGATAGGTTTTCAACTGTAATAGTAAGACTTGTCTTCAAGTATAGTTGTATAAGTGGAAGTGCGTAAGACTCTGGATTGTATAGATGAATTTTAATATTTAGTGTTACTTTTGAGTATCGTTTCTGAGGCTCTAACTTGTTTGTGCGTAAGATTGAGGTCTGGACGTATGTATTGTTGAGTTGTAAAGTTAATACAGGTATGATATGGTTGGATGATGATGTGACAACCTGAACCTTTCACCTCAGATTTGGGGGCGTCACAGTAGGTGTCTAATTGAGTGTGGTAATTATGAATAGAGGGTTGACTTATAGTTTCTATGAAATTGACTTATGTGTTTCAGAAACAAAACTAATTACACAGTCTCATTGGGTGCTTTTGGGCTAGGTTAGGGTCATGCTTGTTTGGATGTTTTGAGATTTAATCACTTGATTATAGTTAGAATTTTCGTTATTCCCTTGATGGCCTAGAACATTTAAGTCTAAGTTTGGGGGGAAACAGGGATTTCATGCTTAGTTGTAAATAATTGTCAATAATTGCTAGATGTCAAATGGCTAGTAGCCGGCTAATATTTATATGAGTAGTCTAGGGTTGGAATTGAGAATTCTCATTCCAGATTGCATAGAAAAAAACAGAAAAAAAAACAGAAAAAAAAGAAAAAAAAAAGAGAAAAAAAAGTCAAAAGTATCAATTGTTTTTATGTAAAATTAACCAGGGTGAGCTCTTTAATACTCGAGCAATTAAGTTCGCGGGGACTTTGTGCCTAGTGACCTAAGGCTTTTCTAGTTTGGGATCCACTAACCTAACGTGTAAGAACCCCAAATTTTGGATATAATTAAAACTTTTTATTATGTACTGAGGTAATGGTGAATAGTGATTACGACTACGATGTAACGATTGAGATAATGAATGGAAAGAATGGAATTCGATTTAAATATTTATATGTCTTGAAGAATACTATTGGTTGACACTTTAGATAAGAATTATCTATCTCCTAGGGAATTGAGATTTGATAATTCTAAAGGAGAAGATTATTCTTATGTCATCCAAATCGATATCTGATATTGGTCCAGTGGGTCCGTAAAAAGGTTAAGGAACGATCGAAAGGGATCAGGGACAATTGTACAATCCTAAGAGGATGAGTAAAGAAAAATGGATGAATAGTGATTTTGGTGGATTTAGGAATATTATTAGACGACGCTATATAGAGGTACCCGGAACGAAATTCTGAGTTCGTATTAGTGATCCAGGGGGAAAAAGAGTGTACGTAAAAGCTGTCGGATTCTGAAAAATAGCACTTTTATTTTCCCCGGACACTGAAGGACTTAAAGAGTTATTGGAAAGATTTATGGAATTTGGATTCGAGAATTATTAAAGAAAATTAATAATGATAGTATAAATATCGAGACGGTTTCCGGGAAAACCCTAACTAGAAATCTTCAAGATATTCCTTCGAACGATCAGTGAATTGGGTAATAACCGGACAAAAGAACAATCAGATGATCAAGTTGATGCATGTACAAGTGGATATGATCAAGTAACCATGTAGTTACATGAGTAACTAGAACAATTAGAGACTTAAACTAAGTACTTAGCTCCTTTCATCATCCAACCACAAGATTAAGACACATGCCCCCTCAAAATACATCATGCATGACATAATAGCTTTAATAAGGCTACTTTACCATAGATATTATCCCAAGAAATCACTTTATGCTAGATTAGTGCAAGAGAAGCAAGCCAAACTCCATCTCTCTCCATTTTCTCTAAACTGCCCAGCAGAAACACTCTCAAGAAGAAAATTCATATCTCGATTTCTATCCATGATAAAATCACCAAATTTTAAACATAGCTTCTTTGCTCCATGGTCAAGGTTCTTTCAAAATTTCATGGCAATCCAAGTAGTATAGCCTAGTTAAATCCCTCCCCAAATTTGAAGAAACCAAACTGATCTGTGCTTGACAGTTTCTGTCCAGAGGAGAAAGGGGGCTCAAAACCCTAGCTAGGAAGCTTCAAATCTGATGATCTAGGACTCAAAACAAAGCTTATGAAGAGGCCAAGATGTGGTAAAAATTTGAGAGACAAACTCTAATTTTTCTATTTTCTATGATTTTTACAAAAGTGATGATGAATAGTAACCCTTAGAAACTAACTTTGTTTTCTTGGTTTTCTATGTTGCTCTAAGCTATATTAAGGTGATCCAAGGACTAGATCAAGGCTTTTTAGACTCCTAGACACACCAAGGAAGGTATAACTCTCTTGAAACCCTAGGTTTTACTTTAAGTATATGCATGATCTTGATGAGTTTTAGTATAGTTATGATATTAGCATGGTTATAAGCTTGATTAGCATGATCTTGTAGTGGTTGAAACATATGATGATTATAAGGATGAAGTGATATGATCTTGGACAGATTTGGATGAGAATCATGTATATAAGATGTGTATTATGCCCGGTGTGGCTTGGTTTTGATGTTATAATTTTTGGAACGCTCGATTTATAGCCGTTATAATGCCGGAATTTCGTTAAACCTTGAAACTCGTGCATAGCAGTAGCTATAATTCACTGATCTGGTTAAGTATATAACATATCCTTCTAGATCTCGAGTCGTAGATCATTTTGGAAAAAGAATCGGATCAAACGGACTTACGGTTTAGGATTTACGGCCGATTTACTAAAAGTAGTTCGAAACCGTAAGTACGAATTCGTAACTGCAATTGAACCCCCTTAACATGAGTAATTCGGTTGCTAATCTTGGTAAATAAATACTAGAGGTCATAAGAAAGGTATGAGAGAAAACCACATGTCAAAAGGATCGTTTTCCGATTTTATAAAAATGTTGGAATCCAAGTTAAACGCGAACGAACCCCTAAAAACCCGCTTGATTATAACTTCGGTAAAACACTTAGAAAACGGGCGATAAAACTCGGAGTATAATATTGATTCGTAACGATCGACTTTAGAACTTGTATGACTTAAGTATGTCCCAAGTGTAAGTACAGTGACATGTCGTATTAACGAACGAATGTCGGGTCGGATTGATGATAAAAAGGAATCCACTAAAAGGGGTATAACGAGATAACTCGAGAACGTGTTTCGATTTAAGTATAACTTAACTTTTAAGATGTTAAGTGATTAATCCGGAATGCCTTGGCTATTTATAGATCCCCAAGCTAACCCGGGACCCGCTACCACTACCCCTTACCGTACTCGACTACCAGGAAAGTTTCAATTCCCTTTTTTAGGCTGTTGTTGTGATTGAATATATATATTATATATATATATATATATATATATATATATATATATATATATATATATGTTATCTGTTATACATATGCCATAGCATGCATGCCTACTCTCCAGTTATATCGTTATGCTTGTTCCCTGATTGTTTATTGGCTTATAAATTAGATAGCTAACGTATCAATTATAAGCCGGTTATTGTAAGACCCTCATAGAAGGGCGTATACATCTTATTCATCAAATATAGACCGGGAGTCAATATTTACGTAAATATTTTTCATTATTTGGGCGACGAATATTATTTGAATATTCGTTCGAGATTATTTATTTAACGATCCTTACTTCAAATAATTATTTGAACGTAACCATTCGACGAATAATATTTTTCAATATTCATTCAGAGTCGAATAGATTAGCGATTATTATTCCGAATATTCTTCTAAAGATTGGACTACTAAATGAATATTATTTGAATATCCATTTAGAATATTATTTTATTAAATGAATATTACTTTTGAATAATCATTTAAGATATTAATTACTTGATGAATATTATTCTAATATTCATCTGAAGCTTGATTTATTTATCGAATATTATCTCGAATATTCCTTTAAAGCTTGGATTACTAAATGAATATTACTTGATATTCATTTAGAATATTATTCATTAAATGAATATTACTTTTTATATATTCATTTAAATTCCTAATTAAATATGAATATTATCTTAAATATTCCTTTCAGGTCGTATTAATTAATGAATATTATTTTGAATATTCATTTAAATATTTATTTATTCAATAAATATTCTCTGAATATTTATTCCCTACTTAGAATAACCTCAATAAGGTTTATCTTCTTCGATTATTACGGAAAATATTTCGGAGTCATATTATTATTAATCTTATATCAACAAAAGGTTCTCAGACATCATTCATCTTTGAGTCTATCTCCCTAATAATAAGGGAACCTTACTTGGAAAATGATATTTATCTTGTCGACTTCCCGGTCATAAAGTATTCTCTTCACTCGCAACTCGGGTGCTATTGACTTATTAAGTCGTTGTTTACCTTCTCATCTTTCGAGGGGTAAGATGATTGGAACAAGTTGATATTCGTTACCAAGCAACAGCTTGGAAGTTATTGGTGAATTTTCCTTTCCAACTAGATACGACTACTTTGTGGAGTCTTATCAACAAGTATTATACTTGGGGAAAGGGGGACGAACGTTACATTCAGAATCATGAATTCTATTTGAACTAGGAGTCGTGTAAGAGGCCGAGTGGCGCCGGTCCATCCCCTTTGGCCCAACCGTTGGCCGGGGAGAGTTAGTAAGGCGGTAGACAAGTAAAGCCGTCAGTTCTTCCTTCTACCGGTAGTAAATCTAATTTGAGCTGTACGATCTCGACTGATCATCAAGATTGGAACAGCGGGCGCGGTGAATACTCCATCATTGGTTCATCATCCAAACTTATTTATTTCCTGCAACATGATTACTGTTGGCAGAGCTGGAAAAGTGTTCATAACTGGAATTGCAATCTTTTCATGCAAGTTCCTCTTTTAATGGCAATGAGAATATCTCGCTTACTTTTGATGTAGTGTAGCAGATATTTCAACAAACAAATACTTTGAGTTACCTGGTAACTTCATCCTTTATATTATACTGGAAATAACTTCATTAAGGCATGGCATATGATTTCAAAGGATATTTTGAACTACTGTATATATGTATCACTGTTCAGTTATATTATTGTTGGTGGGCTTTCGCTCACCCTTGCTTTGTTCATATTATGTCACAACAACAGCTAGGGCAGATGGCTCGCGTCAGGCGCACTCGGCGCAAGAGGGTTACCCGATCCACCGGACTCCCTGCTGAGATGCTAGTCGCCATTGGTGAGGTAGCATAGTTAGACAGCTTTTGTTTCCTGTTTAACTATATGTATAATTAATGTAATCAACGGAAAAACTTTTAAACTTATGATGTTATCCTTTTGGGATTGTAATAACTTTCATTCGTAAACCCCTTTTATGTAAGACTTATTTCAATTTCATCTCTGGGACTATAACTGTGTGTGTGAGTGGATATTACTGTGGGGTCATAGCATGCTACTTATTGATTTTGGACTCAAGTCAAGTATTGTGTATAAGTTATGAGACAGTAACGACCCGATCCCGGACCCCGGATCAGGGGGTGTTACATAACGCTCGCTACATGGGTATTATTGTATAAGCCTTTAGGGGTCTCATTCATTGCACGGTTAAATAAGCATGCTTGTATATAAGTGTCGTAGTAGTTAGTAATAAAGCATGAATTCCTGGCTAACTTGAATAAGGATGGATGTGACGCCCCTAGATCCGGGATCAAGGATCCAGGTCATCACGATCCAATTTCCATGCAATATCAATATCTCTTGAGTCTTTTTTTTATATTTAAAAATTAAGCAATTGACCCCACACTAATACACACACACACACCAGTCATATGCTCATAGAACAACATTCACGATATTAAAAGTTTAAAGTTAACAGTTATTACAAACCCAGAATTCTACTAAGTACATTGTTGAATAATACTTCTACAGGAAGCATTTCAACAACCAAAAGTGTATTACAACTTACACACTTAATTTACATAAATCTACTAAGCCCCTTCGCTTGTCACTACCTCGGGGATGGTCGCCAGCACTCGCTCAAAAGGTCGCCTTTCCCTTACCCTCTTGCGGGGTGTAGTGCGTAGTATCGGCATGGGACCTAGCTGCTATATACATAAGTAGCAAGAGTGAGCTATAATAGCTCAGCAAGATAATATTGTAACCTAGAATTTAGAATGTGAACAGGTATACATATATGTATATGTATATATAACAGCAGAAAACAATTAAAATCCTTAATGAAGAATAAAGCTCTTATTTAATAATACATCATCCACTTACCATTATAAGAAAGAAATCTAAAATAATATAATATCAGTTTTTCTTCATCTGTAACCATAATTCCATCATCTCATATCACTATTCTGTTTTCAGTATAGAAATCTGAAAACCATTGTCTACACTTTCTTTTCAAAAAAAACATTGGGGATATCTGCTGTCGCCTGATACGTTAGGACGATGATCAGTCGCCTAATCGTACCTGCTCTCTTTTTACTACCGGTAGAGGGAATGAAGATCATCCCTGGAGGAAGGCCACCTGCTAACATCCTCCCTTGGCATCTTCGTGCCGTAATAAAAATAATAAATGCTGGACTGTGTCGCACACAGCCCTGACACAGCCACTTATGCAAGTCTGTTGCAATTCCCCTTTTTATCACATCATTATTCCCTTTTTAAAATATCATTCCACATTTCCATTTTCTCGCTTTCATTTCCACATATCGTTCACTCATATCATTTCCATTCTCGCACATTACTTCTATAAAATATATATATATAACATAATGCTTTGATTATGATCCAGACATCTCTTTCATATTCAGGAATCAAATATACTTTTATATTCATAAAATATTCTGTCTATTTTAAGAGTAATGCATGATAATCAAATAATATTTATTAAACCACTGATACTCAAAAAGAATATTTTTAATATAGTTTTATAAACCATATAACCCTAAATAACAACTGATACCATTCTTTTATTTACTTTAGATAACAACTGATACCATTCTCTTTCACCTCTCTTTACCATAAAGCATATTCGCTTCATTCATAATCATATCCACATTCATATTTCATAATTTATATCCATTTCTCTTTAATTCCAATATCAGGGAAATAATTCTTAGCAATATAGCAAACATAGAATAACATATATATTCCATGAAATCATTTACTTTGAAAATAAAAATATTTTTCCAAGGTAAGGATAGAAGAAATCTTGCCTCGGTTTCGGTATCCTGACGGTATGGCTCGTCCCTCTTCCGGAGTTTCTATAAACACAAAAGGACTGTCGTTAGAACCACATCTCTTACTCACTACACTCTTTTATAACATTACCTTTGAAACTTTAATATATGTTTAACGTATTACTATTACCCCAAAGGTTCAAGAACTTAAGCATTTAAAACCTTAATCGAAGTTTCAGGGGTTTTCACTATTTCCCCTAACGATCACACTTAACTGTAAAAATTCTCAGAAAATATGGATTTCGAATTTTACCACAAAGTCAACTGGTAACAACTCTTTGACTACCTTACTACACTATCCCAAAGTTTCATAATTTTTAAAAATGTTTAAGTATGGTAGTTATAGCCTCAAAGTTGGTACAACTACGGTTTCTCGACTTTCGAACGTCTTTCACTAGAACTGACTTTTCTCCTAAACCGTTCATCAGATTTTGACGCACCTTATATCGAAACGATCTATGAACTAAGCTATATCTCATCATGGTCACAAGAGGGTCTGGACAGTAAGGTACCGTACGTATATAAATGCTAAAAACAGGGCAGTTTAGGAATCTAACGAAAATCGGACATTATAACGGCTATATTTTCATACTTTCCATAAATCCAACTCCTCCAAATCAATTATCAAACACAATAATCATCACCTACACCATGTGGTCTTCATTACCTGCCATGGTTACAATCCCAAACACTTCCATATTCAACTTTAATCACTTACAAACACATGGATCATCATAATCTTAACATTTACACCACTTAATCACTAAACCAAACAATATCCATCATAAATATAAAAGAGCAAGCATGATTATACGTTCTTGAAGCTTTGATAACCCTTAACAATCCTTGATATATCCTTAATCAACCTTATACTAGCTTGAATCAACTAAAAGAACCATGAAAATCAAGTTAGTTTCTTGAAAACTACTATTCATTACTATTCACCTTCACTTCTATGATTTTATTACCTTGCTAAATGATGATGGTTGGCCTTGAAACTTTGTAAATGATCCTTCCTAACCTCCAAGAAGCTTCATAAATTTCCTCTTGATTTTATCTTGAAGCTAGCTAGGATTTTTGTTTTTATTTTCCTCTTTTTTTTCCTATTTGGCCGAATGGAGTAAAGTGGATGGGGGAGAGAGATTTTTGTGTTTACTTGCTCTTATCTTGGTTTAATCTTGATTAGTCTAGTGTCTTGTGGAAGCTTGGAAGATATTTGTGATTAAAAGCCATGCTAAAGTACTAATTTACCCTTAAAACTAGTTAGTGGAAAATGATGTCATTTTGATGATCCAATAAATCCCATTTTGATTTTCTAAGTATAATGTTACTAATCTTGGATAGTAATAATGTGTTATGTATCCTTGCTATATTACTAATCTTGGTTGCTTGGTCTCCATACTCGTCTACTTGTGATTCGTTTCGAATGTACCTCATTATCTCTGTGATTTTCGAAATCATTTCCGAATCCAATTTCCTTTGGTATTCTCTTAACTTAATAATCCCTTGGTTTAATCTAAATTCACTAATCCCTCAGTATATAATTCTTATAGGGTTTCTATGCTCCCTAATATCAAAAAGAAGCTTATTCGAAATCAAAATCCTAAAAATCCATATTCAGGAATTTCTGGAATCTATCGTCATTTCGAGTCACTTATTTTCAATGTACAACACTAATATGGTTTCTGTTTATTCATTTTCCATCTCCAATATAGAGTACCTACATACCATTTCCCTAAATCCTCAAATTTTACTATTCATGTGATCACTGTAGCATTGCTAAAGTTAGGGTTATTACAATGGAGGTGTTCCTAGGTTATGAAGTGTCTACAGTCTATTCTATTTATAAACCCGTGATTGGAAGAATTACTTGAGATCTTATACGGGAATAGACGAGAATCCTCAGAGACTTTCATATTAACGAAGAAAGAGCTAGAGGGATGTATGATTATCAAAGACATCAATTTAGGGCGAGGAGCAGAGTCCCTAGAAATAGTTGAGACGGAGGCAGTAAGTGCCATATCATTTGACAAATGAATCAGTATGAATATTGTCAGTAATAATTCTCCATGAGAAGGCAGATGTCATAGATTGTAATTTATAGAACCAAATTGAGGTTGATGAAGTTGTTTTACTCAGGAAAATGTCCATTTTATGAATGAATCAGTTAGAAAGTGAAAACATTGGGAAGTGACAACATGATTGGATAAAGTTATATAGGGAAGTAGTAAGCAAGACAATGATCTCAGAACCTACCGGAAGATAAGACCAATGAGTCAAGATGAACTCGTAATGAGACTATTGTCAGAGACTGAGTATAGAGTTATCGCAACACAGTTAAATGATGAACCAGAAACGTTAGATGCATGTGATTCAAAGAAATATTAAATTCTTTCTTTTCGTTGAATGGATTATAGTAGTTACCTTAAGTTTACTCCGACGCGGAATTATAATGGATCAAGTAATACGATCAGTAGTTAAAGAGAAAAAAGTGAGAAAATCTTCCTGGAGCTAAAAGATGAAATTGGTAATGACCAAGAGTTGGCATTGCTTAATGGAAAAAGGAGACTTTGTGCTTCCAATGACGCTTCGCATAAAGGATTATGATGTGTGCTTGCGCAGCACGACAAAGTACTTGCGAATGCATTCGAACAGCACGGTCCACCAGATCGGATGGCCTTAGTAGTGCCAATTTTGTGGGATAACCAACTCCGACGGTAATATTCCTTCTGAGACTAGTAGTCAGGTAGACTGACATTTGGTAATATTGAATATCAGGACGTATAGGTATCAGGACGTATAGGTATCAGGACGTTGCGACAAGTTTCAGTTTAAAACTGTTGATTCCCTTCTAAGGGATATATATAATTGGTTCCTCTCCAGGGGTTAAACTTCCAACCTGATGACGATTATTTCGTTAATTATGACTACCTACGGTTCTACCTGCTTGGAGGTTCATTAAACTATTCTTCAGGTTTCAAAATCGGTTTCCTTAATGTTACCAGTAGATGGATAGATTGACCAAAATTTCCCTAATTCTGGGAAGAATTTCAACGAATTTTGGCAAACCTTGTCTTTCTGATTATCAGAGAACATCATGGAAGAGAGTAGAAACTGGGGCGAACCCCGTGAATTGGGTAAAGTAACCGCTATATGAGTTGGTGGACAGACCCTGGTTATCGGGATTGATTGTAGAAATACAATGATGAAGTGAGATTGGACGAAAATAGGAAATGTAAGTAAGAAACCAGCCGGACTGAGAAACTCCGGGATTGACTTAAGTGAAAAGGCTGTTATGCCAGGAATGGTAAGCTTGCGTGGCACGTGAGAGTGATAAGAATAGTTGAAAAGATAAAAAATAGAGGAAAGGTGACCAGAGACGGCGCTGAGTAGCCGATTAAGACTTATATGAAGTAAAGTTTTGGAAAGGTAGAACGGTACCAAAGAAGAAGGCACTATGCCAGCAATTGCTAGAAAAGTAATGCTATTAGCCAACCCCTAAAATCATATATTTTTATTTTAGTGTGGCCAGTTGAGGCCAAGTCACAAAGGACTATCAAGTGACTAGACCAGCAATGAAAGGACAAAGCAGGGTTGCTTCTAAGTAAGCACCGACTGCAAGGGCTTCTGATATGACGGAAATATTAATGAGATTGCAGGAATCTTCTACTGAACCCTTTGCAACCCCTGTTTGGATTGGGAATTTACTAGACTTTTTGGAATGGGGTCACCCGTACTAAAGTGATTCATGTGTATATGATCGTCCAAGATTACGAAAAAAAATGGAAGTATAATGACTTGAGATGTATGATGTTAGGGTATCATGAATACCATGAATATATTATGACTAAGGAAAGTAAACAACGAAGGTTTATGAAGAGAGTATAGAAATGGTCAGAGATGGATCAGTATGCTGTAGAAATTTCGTCTAAGGCAATTACCTTTGAGAAGAACGATAAGTACTAAGAGATTCACGTTGAACTCGACTCGACCAATATCTTCCAGAACATTCTTGCTACCAGTACCAAGTTCTATAAGAGAGCAGATAGACATACGTTGTCTTTTGGAAGGTCAAATAGGCTGACAACTATCTGAAAGAAGAGGTTAGCATTAAGCCACCGATCGATTATCAAATGAGAATGATTGAGAAGAGACCCTTATTAAGGATACATGATTTGATTGCCAAGTACAGGACGCAAGAATTCCTTGGCAGTTGAATTAAGGATAGGATATCCATAAATTAAGACAAACCCTGGGGAATGCACAAGGGATGGCATTAACCCTTATAACGACATTATGAATTCAGATGATATGAGTTGTACTTGCTAAGGCAACAATGACCGGTAAGGATTATTAAAAAGAGTTCTGGAAAGAACATAGATAGAATTATTAGAGTATTGATCAATGACGTTTTGATATACCCTGTACCTAGAAAATACAGGAGGAATGATGAGGACGACCTAAGAAACCTTACAAGGAAAAGTTAATATTCTGAGTTTTCAACTAGAAGTTTGGAAGAGAATGTAAGACACAGTAACAATATACCAGATGATGCATGTATGAAACCCTGAGGAAGTATGGATTGAACCTATAAAGGTTGAGATTATCCTAAGATAAGGAAAGAACTAAGAAAAGAAGTATCCTAAGTAGGAGTGGGAATAAACGTGATAAAGTTCCCACGGGTAGGTGGAAGCAATGACTTATGGAAAAAAAAAGACTGATAGATATATTTTTCTCCTTCAGCAGAGCTTAAGGGAGAATGCTTTCACCCAACAGTGATGGGAATGGGGTAGAAAAATTTGAGTTGGAATGTATCCAGAAAACATGGATTACAAGGAATTACTATTATCAGGAAAGGCCAATGAGGTGGCTGACAGTCTAAGTATAAAGGAATAATTACAAATGTTCATACCGAAGAAACAAAATGATATTTGGAAAGACCTTGAAGGTCATATCGGAGTGGAGGAATTTACATTCCTTTTGATAATTGTGCAAGAATCGAAGGTAATAATAGTTTAAGTAAAGATTCGATTCCTGATGGAGTCTTAAGCATATTACGTACCTTAGAAGGTCCCGTTTTGAGGCAAACCAGGACCATGATACAAAATTGACGAAGTAAACCGTTAAGTTTCCAGTCTTTTATTGAAGCTGCATGAGTGATAGTTTCATCAACCGGACCTAGCTGCGATGCTTGAAACTCTTCTGCAATTTTATCTACTTCATGTAATATCTACATCAAGTTTAGGAAGTGTTCCTTATGGATAAGGAATAGTGATTACTTTGTCTCCCTAAAGGATTAAAACCCGTATGGTTAGCTATTAACGCACTACGTAAATAACAAGCGCTGGCGATTCTTCTAAGAAAGTAGATGACAACGTAAAGATAAAGAAAGTGCTGCTATTAATGAGCTAAGTGGCATGTTGATGAATGACAAGCAAGTTTGTGTTAGTGTACTTCTGCACAAACAAGATAGAGAATATGAGGTTGATGATTCATGATGCTAAATGTATTCCCGTGGAAAGAATTAATGAGACTTAGAGAGAAGGGCAGTTGAGCCGTGACTTATTAGGCCACCTGAGAGTTTAAAATTGTTCGGAAGGTGGCATTCGAGCCAGTTTTACCCCCAAAACTTATAGCCCGGTCATAATTGGTTTTCATATGGCAAGGCTACGCCAGTAAAATGCAGATACTCGATAGATGATAAGAGTACGAGCAAGTAGATATACGACCTGGTCTGACTTACAAAGAACAACCTGTGGAAAACCACGGGTAGAAAAGAACAAGTGATGAGAAACAAGGTTGGCAGAAGTAGATTATATTTAAGGGATCGGGCCAGATTCATTTCGGAAAGTTTAAATTGGAATAACGTGATGATTATAGAGTAAATGTGACGGAATGCCGATAAGGAGGTACCAAGTGCAAAAGGTGTCTCAATAAAGATATGAAGGTGAAAGTAAATAACATAAGTAAATAAGAATCAGATAATGAGAAGGATGTGATTGATAAAGAAAAGACGGGGAAAGCAACTACAGAATATGAAGCAAGGAATGTTAGGAATGGATTAATAAATGGGTTTTCCGATGAATTCTCGTGATGACAACCTGATAGTGTTAATATTATAGATATGAAAAAGCTAGTAGCGTGACATGGAATGTCAGTAACAATGGTGTCAAGAGAGAAACTAAGATTTAACCTGAGAGGTTCAAAGATTTTCCAAAAGTAAGTGTTGCTAAGGTTGAACCAGGGTACAGTTCCAGAAAATAGTGGACAAAGCAGCAAGATATGTTGACACGTGAGGTTACGATCAAATAGTATTGGATATAATTATGATTAATTTCTTCCTTAATGAACCTCTATAGTTCAAAGGTAAATTCTGAGTATGATATTTTACAATCATGAAAACTTTCTATAATCCTTTAGAATTCTTTTCTTTTCTTCTCTCTTATTCATCTTCTTTATGAATTGAGAAGAACAACCCTTTAAAGAGGGGAGGTACTGCTACATGACTATCTGTCTATGTGATAGAAGTCTAAGTGGAATACCATAACTTGTTTAATTGCTTGTCAAGTACTAAAGGCTGGCACCCTTCTGTACTAGCTATGCAATATAACAAATGTTCAATTGGTCATAGTGATCTCTCAATAAATCTTTCCACTTCTCTATATTGATCGAGATTGCGAAGATTAAAGCGATCAGGAAATGCATAGTGCGAGCGAGGTTACCTCCAAATTCGCAGTGGGATAGTGATACCAATGTCACTGCAGGTATCAATAAGGATAAGACTGAGTAAGATCATAACCCGGATAGTGTGTTGTACGAAAAGTAGCAAAGTTGATGGAAAAAGGATAAAGTATGGATTGTAGCACTAGAAGATGTGCTGAGAAAGGGTAGAACGACTAAGAATTGACTGGGAAGCTAAAAAGTAAACGACAGACAAACGACTCTTTGCTTCCTACCTGATTCCGGGACGGAATCCTTTTAAGGAGGGGAGACTGTAAGAACCCCAAATTTTGGATATAATTAAAACTTTTTATTATGTACTGAGGTAATGGTGAATAGTGATTACGACTACGATGTAACGATTGAGATAATGAATGGAAGGAATGGAATTCGATTTAAATATTTATATGTCTTGAAGAATACTATTGGTTGACACTTTAGATAAGAATTATCTATCTCCTAGGGAATTGAGATTTGATAATTCTAAAGGAGAAGATTATTCTTATGTCATCCAAATTGATATCTGATATTGGTCCAGTGGGTCCGTAAAAAGGTTAAGGAACGATCGAAAGGGTTCAGAGTCAATTGTACAACCCTAAGAGGATGAGTAAAGAAAAATGGATGAATAGTGATTTTGGTGGATTTAGGAATATTATTAGACGACGCTATATAGAGGTACCCGGAACGAAATTCTGAGTTCGTATTAGTGATCCAGGGGGAAAAAGGGTGTATGTAAAAGCTGTCGGATTATGAAAAATAGCACTTTTATTTTCCCCGGACACTGAAGGACTTAAAGAGTTATTAGAAAGATTTATGGAATTTGGATTCGAGAATTATTAAAGAAAATTAATAATGATAGTACAAATATCGAGAAGGTTTCCGGGAAAACCCTAACTAGAAATCTTCAAGATATTCCATCGAACGATCAGTGAATTGAGTAATAACCGGACAAAAGAACAATCAGATGATCAAGTTGATGCATGTACAAGTGGATATGATCAAGTAACCAAGTAGTTAGATGAGTAACTAGAACAATTAGAGACTTAAACTAAGTACTTAGCTCATTTCATCATCCAACCACAAGATTAAGACACATGCCCCCTCAAAATACATCATGCATGACATAATAGCTTTAATAAAGCTACTTTACCATAGATATTATCCAAAGAAATCACTTTATGCTAGATTAGTGCAAGAGAAGCAAGCCAAACTCCATCTCTCTCCATTTTCTCTAAACTGCCCAGCAGAAACACTCTCAAGAAGAAAATTCATATCTCCACTTCTATCCATGATAAAATCACCAAATTTTAAACATAGCTTCTTTGCTCCATGGGCAAGGTTCGTTCAAAATTTCACGGCAATCCAAGTAGTATAGCCTAGTTAAATCCCTCCCCAAAGTTGAAGAAACCAAACTGATCTGTGCTTGACAGTTTCTGTCCAGAGGAGAAAGGGGGCTCAAAACCCTAGCTAGGAAGCTTCAAATCTGATGATCTAGGACTCAAAACAAAGCTTATGAAGAGGCCAAGATGTGGTAAAAATTTGAGAGACAAACTCTTATTTTTCTATTTTCTATGATTTTTACAAAAGTTATGATGAATAATAACCCTTAGAAACTAACTTTGTTTTCTTTGTTGCTCTAAGCTATATTAAGGTGATCCAAGGACTAGATTAAGGCTTGTTAGACTCCTAGACACACCAAGGAAGGTATAACTCTCTTGAAACCCTAGGTTTTACTTTAAGTATATGCATGATCTTGATGAGTTTTAGTATAGTTATGATATTAGCATGGTTATAAGCTTGATTAGCATGATCTTGTAGTGGTTGAAACATATGATGATTATAAGGATGAAGTGATATGATCTTGGACAGATTTGGATGAGAATCATGTATATAAGACGTGTATTATGCCCGGTGTGGCTTGGTTTTGATGTTATAATTTTTGGAACGCTCGATTTATAGCCGTTATAATGCCGGAATTTCGTTAAACCTTGAAACTCGTGCATATCAGTAGCTATAATTCACTGATCTGGTTAAGTATACAACATATCCTTGTAGATCTCGAGTCGTAGATCATTTTGGAAAAAGAATCGGATCAAACGGACTTACGGTTTAGGATTTACGGCCGATTTACTAAAAGTAGTTCGAAACCGTAAGTAGGAATTCGTAACTGCAATTGAACCCCCTTAACATGAGTAATTCCGTTGCTAATCTTGGTAAATAAATACTAGAGGTCATAAGGAAGGTATGAGAGAAAACCACATGTCAAACGGATCGTTTTCCGATTTTATAAAAATGTTGGAATCCAAGTTAAACGCGAACGAACCCCTAAAAACCCGCTGGATTATAACTTCGGTAAAACACTTAGAAAACGGGCGATAAAACTCGGAGTATAATATTGATTCGTAACGATCGAATTTAGAACTTGTATGACTTAAGTATGTCCCAAGTGTAAGTACAGTGACATGTCGTATTAACGAACGAATGTCGGGTCGGATCGATGATAAAAAGGAATCCACTAAAAGGGGTATAACGAGATAACTCGAGAACGTGTTTCGATTTAAGTATAACTTAACTTTAAAGATGTTAAGTGATTAATCCGGAATGCCTTGGCTATTTATAGATCCCCAAGCTGACCCGGGACCCGCTACCACTACCCCTTACCGTACTCGACTACCAGGCAAGTTTCAATTCCCTTCTTTTAGGCTGTTGTTGTGATTGAATATATATATATATATATATATATATGTTTTCTGTTATACATATGCCATAGCATGCATGCCTACTTTCCAGCTATATCGTTATGCTTGTTCCCTGATTGTTTATTGGCTTATAAATTAGATAGCTAACGTATCAATTATAAGCCGGTTATTGTAAGACCCTCATAGAAGGGCGTATACATCTTATTCATCAAATATAGACCGGGAGTCAATATTTCTTGATATATCGAGATTACCTCGGAGGAAAATATTTAAGTAAATATTTTCCATTATTTGGGCGACGAATATTATTTGAATATTCGTTCGTGATTATTTATTTAACGATCCTTACTTCAAATAATTATTTGAACGTAACCATTCGACGAATAATATTTTCAATATTCATTCAGAGTCGAATAGATTAGCGATTATTATTCCGAATATTCTTCTAAAGATTGGACTACTAAATGAATATTATTTGAATATCCATTTAGAATATTATTTTATTAAATGAATATTACTTTTGAATAATCATTTAAGATATTAATTACTTGATGAATATTATTCTAATATTCATCTGAAGCTTGATTTATTTATCGAATATTATCTCGAATATTCCTTTAAAGCTTGGATTACTAAATGAGTATTACTTGATATTCATTTAGAATATTATTCATTAAATGAATATTACTTTTTGAATATTCATTTAAATTCCTAATTAATTATGAATATTATCTTAAATATTCCTTTCAGGTCGTATTAATTAATGAATATTATTTTGAATATTCATTTAAATATTTATTTATTCAATAAATATTCTCTGAATATTTATTCCCTACTTAGAATAATCTCAATAAGGTTTATCTTCTTCGATTATTACGGAAAATATTTTGGAGTCATATTATTATTAATCTTATATCAACAAAAGGTTCTCAGACATCATTCTTCTTTGAGTCTATCTCCCTAATAATAAGGGAACCTTACTTGGAAAATGATATTTATCTTGTCGACTTCCCGGTCATAAAGTATTCTCTTCACTCGCAACTCGGGTGCTATTGACTTATTAAGTCGTTGTTTACCTTCTCATCTTTCGAGGGGTAAGATGATTGGAACAAGTTGATATTCGTTACCAAGCAACAGCTTGGAAGTTATTGGTGAATTTTCCTTTCCAACTAGATACGACTACTTTGTGGAGTCTTATCAACAAGTATTATACTTGGGGAAAGGGGGACGAACGTTACATTCAGAATCATGAATTCTATTTGAACTAGGAGTCGTGTAAGAGGCCGAGTAGCGCCGGTCCATCCCCTTTGGCCCAACCGTTAGCCGGGGAGAGCTAGTAAGGCGGTAGACAAGTAAAGCCGTCAGTTCTTCCTTCTACCGGTAGTAAATCTAATTTGAGCTGTACGATCTCGACTGATCATCAAGATTGGAACAGCGGGCGCGGTGAATACTCCATCATTGGTTCATCATCCAAACTTATTTATTTCCTGCAACATGATTACTGTTGGCAGAGCTGGAAAAGTGTTCATAACTGGAATTGCAATCTTTTCATGCAAGTTCCTCTTTTAATGGCAATGAGAATATCTCGCTTACTTTTGATGTAGCAGATATTTCTACAAACAAATACTTTGAGTTACCTGGTAACTTCATCCTTTATATTATATTGGAATTAACTTCATTAAGGCATGGCATATGATTTCAAAGGATATTTTGAACTACTGTATATATGTATCACTGTTCAGTTATAATATTGTTGGTGGGCTTTCGCTCACCCTTGCTTTGTTCATATTATGTCACAACAACAGCTAGGGCAGATGGCTCGCGTCAGGCGCACTCGGCGCAAGCGGGTTACCCGCCTTTTCTTTTATAGCTCAACCGATAGCGGTAGGGCCGAAGGTAAGTTTTCCGCGAAATCTATTTCAGTAGAGCGTATGATGTCGATGGCCCCCTTTTTAATATAATATTTAATAACAGGAGCGGGGAGGAAGTACTTGCTCGATTTGACCCCAGAGGGTCTCAAGACGCATTAAGCTCAGTTCATGCCGGTTGACATCTCTTCTAATTAGTCGAAACGAGAAGCAAATTGTTGTGTGGAGGAATCAATATCTCGACATAAGCCAACCGCCTACCAGTTGGGAAGCTAGACATCAAGTAAGTGGCTTGATGAGGATAACTAAGCGGACACGCCGGAGTTGGCTGCTGGCACCCACCGGACTCCCCTTTGAGATGCTAGTCGCCATTGCTGAGGTAGCATAGTTAGACAGCTTTTGTTTCCTGTTTAACTATATGTATAATTAATGTAATCAACGGCAAAACTTTTAAACTTATGATGTTATCCTTTTGGGATTGTAATAACTTTCATTCGTAAACCCCTTTTATGTAAGACTTAATTCAATTTCATCTCTGGGACTATAACTGTGTGTGTGAGTGGATATTACTGTGGGGTCATAGCATGCTACTTATTGATTTTGGACTCAGGTCAAGTATTGTGTATAAGTTATGAGACAGTAACGACCTGATCCCGGACCCCGGATTTGGGGGTGTTACATAACGCTCGCTACATGGGTATTATTGTATAAGCCTTTAGGGGTCTCATTCATTGCACGGTTAAATAAGCATGCTTGTATATATGTGTCGTAGTAGTTAGTAATAAAGCATGAATTCCTGGCTAACTTGAATAAGGATGGAGGTGTTCCTAGGTTATGAAGTGTCTACAGTCTATTCTATTTATAAACCCGTGATTGTCTTGGCGAAGGATATGTATGACTTTTGACCTAGTTTTGGAAGTATTTCTGATGAGTATAGTACACACGCACGTTTCTGTCATGTACTGTTAGTTTACGGGGACTTAGTCGAGCTCTGCTTGGATTTATTCGCATTCTTTGAGATATGTTCTTGTTTGTTGGTTTTGGTGAGTTTGAAGGGGATCTTTGCATTTTTCATAGTAGCTGTATTCATGCATTGCATTGTTTGTTTAATGGATTTTGTGGGTACATTCGCTATAGGCCCTCACGAGACCTTACTCGTCCACTAGGGCTGCCTAGGGGTTTAAAGGGCTTGTTGCATATGCCAAATGCAACCGTGATCACCTACGGAAGTGGTACTAGTTAGTTAGTTAGTTGTAATTGTTTATGCTTGAGGACAAGCATCGGTTTAAGTTTGGGGGTGTGATAAGTGGATTTATATCCACTTAGATCGCTTCAATTCGGCTTAAATTAATTGTCTTGGACTCAAGTTTATTGTAGTTTTGATGTGTTTTGCTTAGTTGTGCAGATTTACAAGAATATCGATTATGGGTGATGCTTCTATCGTGTTTGGAGGATTAATTGATTAAAATTCGGATTTTCCGGGAAGGTTGCGCAGTCTACACTGTTTTGGCCATATCTGGAGTTCTATAAGTCCGTTTGAGTAGGATTTCATGCTTTGCATATTAGTAGTAGTAATTCATGCATGTATGTTCGTATTAATTATGTTTGTTTCATATAGGACATTCTGTTTTTATTTTTCGTATACCATGTGAGTTCATATTAGTTGCATTTTATGGCATGCATATTTCATGATCCCTTAGGACGAGCTAATTCTGATTGGTAGGTAGGTGTCTAATTGAGTGTGGTAATGATGAATAGAGGGTTGACTTATAGTTTCTTTGAAATTGACTTATATGTTTCAGAAACAAAACTAATTACACAGTCTCATTGGGTGCTTTTGGGCTAGGTTAGGGTCATGCTTGTTTGGATGTTTTGAGATTTAATCACTTGATTATAGTGATTACTACTCAAACGGACTTATAGAACTCCAGATATGGCCAAAACAGTGTAGACTGCGCAACCTTCCCGGAAAATCCGAATTTTAATCAATTAATTCTTCCAAACACAATAGAAGCATCACCCATAATCGATATTCTTGTAAATCTGCACAACTAAGCAAAACACATCAAAACTACAATAAACTTGAGTCCAAGACAATCAATTTAAGCCAAATTGAAGCGATCCATGTGGATATAAATCCACTTATCAACAATCATAATTGATAACATTTGTATAGCTGATTTATAGGAGTATCAATTATCGATTGTACTGTAGCTGTATATATTTATAAATACAGTTAGGTTAACCCTAGAAGGGGATCGAGAAATGTATTATCATTTCATTGTAACCTAAGCAGCTCTCTGTGATATTTTACATAATTGAGAGAGGAGTTATTAATTCCATACAGTTTTTGATTATTTAAACGTGTGTTAATTGTTATTCTCTCATACAAACTTGATTATATTTGTGTATTCGGCCTAACATAATACATAAAGATTAGTATGTTTGTTGACTGATGACCACATCTCATTGATCATAGTTATAGTGATACTAAAGTCAAGAACATAGGTGCATGTAATATTCTACATGGCACTGGATCGACCCACAGTGAAATTCTACATGTTGATAAAGTAATTAGAAAGACTCACAGTGATAATGGTGTAATGATCCTTAGACTTGAGATCATTATATTTCTATACGAGGATTAATACACTTTGACTACATTAAAAGTTACCTTTAACCGGGTGATGATAAAAGTGGACATCGGGTAAATTATGAGTCGTTTGAGAAATATGAATGATAGATATAGGATTTAATCCTTCTATTATTATGAGATATATTATTGGCCTCTTGATTGAGTGAGACTATGAAAAATGCATGGTCATGCTCAAATATTGATTTGTTTCAATAGTCTACTCATTGATCAAGGAAACCCGGATTAAATGTTGAAGAACAGTTGAGAAAAAGGATGACTAATGGGAGGTCTTGTTTTACATGGATCCTGCGATTGGGTTTCGATTTTATTGTTTTAATTATTGTTTTTCGCTGCGTTTGTTGCCCCGAAACCCATCAAAACCAGCAAGAGCCGACAAAAGTTTTTCTAAAACGGCGATAAACTGTGGTTGGTCGGCCAATCCTGGTCGGCTTGGGCCCTTCCCAGGCTTGGTCGGCCTAAAGCCTTTCACGGGTGTTAAACGGTGCTAAACGGCGCTAAAACAGTGCTAAACTAGAAATAGTCGATTGACATTTTTCTAAAACGATGATCGACTGCGGCTGATCTGCCAAGCTTGGTCGGCTGAGGCCCTCAAAGGCCTTCCATAGGTGTTAAATGGCACTAAACGACATTAAACAACACTAAACGATGCTAAAACAAGAGCCGCCTGACATTTTTCTAAAACGGCGATAGGTTGCTGCTGGTCGACCAAGCCTGATCGTCTGAGGCCCGTCCAAGGCTTGGCCAGCTAAGTATGGTCGGCTTAAGGCCTTCCATTGGTGTTAACCGGCGCTAAACGACGCTTAAACGGTGCTAAACCAGCAAGAGCCGACTGACGTTTTTCTGAAACGGTGACAAGCTGTGGCTGGTCGGTCAAGCCTGGTCGGCTTGGGCCCTTCCAAGGCCTGGTCGGCCTAAAGCCTTTCATGGGTGTTAAACGGTGCTAAACGATGCTAAAATGATGCTAAACCATCAAGAGTCGATTAACATATTTCTAAAACGGTGACCGGCTACGGCTGGTCGGCCAAGCTTGGTCGGTTGAGGCCCTCCCAAGGCCTAGTCGGCCAAAGGCCTTCCATGGCTTGGTCGGCCGGCTTTGGTCGGCTGAGCCAAATTTTTTTTTTTTTTTACTTTTCATTCTTGAATTTCTTTATCTTAAGTCTATAGATCAAGGTTGATTCCTTGATCTTGGATTTAGAAAGCATCATTCTACTGGGTTTCTTTATCCTTGAGTGAGTTTTATTGGCTTTCATGACTATATTGGCCTCCACGGGCTTCATTTGGGGACTTGTCTTCTTGACTTTAAATTCTTGATTCTAAATGCACCCTTGACCCTTGATTCCTTGAATCAAGGTCTAGGCTTTGAACTTGGCTAGCCTTCTTGTCACTCTTTAATTTTTAAGAGTAGGATTCTTAACCTCTGTCCTTGAGGGCCTAGGATTTTCTTATATTCCTTGATCCTTGATCAAGGATTTTCCCTTATTACTTTAATCTTAGACTAGAATTCATGATTCTATGCTGATTTTCAACCTTGGATTTATAATCCAAGCTTTATTACTTTGGAAAAGGTGATTAACATCCTAATCCATAATTAGGATAATCAACTAGCTTTCTTAGATTTCTAAGCATGATTAGCATTAATCTTTGAACTGGTTGTTTTAATTGTCGTTCCAGCCCATATTTTCTTTCGTTTTGTTTTCAAAAGAATCATTATTTTACTACTTCTCATTCGAGTTATTCAGCTTTTCCCCGGAGTTTTTTATTATTAAACCTATAAACGCGAGTCACCCTGGATTACGACTTGGTATCCACCCTTCAATCCCTAGCCCTTGATCTAGAAACCAAGCTTGTTCTTGATTCTAGATTTTAACTTAGCCTCATCTTTGGTTTCTTAGAACCTAGAGTTTGAACGGATTCCGGAGCTTTATTGGTCGTCAAGGCTTCAACTTTCATCTTGATTTCTCGTTCTTGGATTCAGAAATACGACTTCATTTTCAATTCTTGATTCTTAATTCAAGATTTATAACTTGAGATCGATTAACTTACTTATCTATTTCTGAACTCCCAAGGTTATAACTTGCACCTTGGTTCCCAGTTTCAAGATTCAAGACTTCAACTTGGTTCTCAATCCTTGATCCAGGATTCAGTATTTCAAGTTGGTTCTTGAATGCCACACTTGCTCTTGGGAGCAAGTCGGAGCAAGATTAAACTTTCCGAAACAAGTTCAAGCTTCTGGGACCAAAAATAAAATGGCGGCAAGGAACCGCCAATCGAGGCTTGGGTGACCAAATTTGGTCAGCCAAGCTCGATCGGCTTAAGGCCTTACAAGGAATTGATCGGTTGTACTTGATCTTGGCAGCAAGTTGGAGCCAAACATGACTTTCTGGAGTCGAAGTACCGAAACGTAGACGATTTGACAAAATCTTGAATCAGGGCTCACCGGAGCAGGGGACTAGGATGCATCCTAGTTGGCTAAGCCTCCCGAGGTCCTGGTCGGCTAATCCTCCCAAGAGCCTGGTCGGTCGGTCCTGGTCGACTAGGGGGCCCAAATTTTTTTGAAGTTTTTCTTGAAAGCTTTTGTTCACAATTCTTCTTGCTTCTTTGTTTCAAATCTAGGAACCAAGGTTGGTTTCTATATCCTATTAGAATTCACTCATGTTCTTGGTTTCTATGACCTTAGGATGAATTTGATAGGCCTTCGTGGCTTCTTTGGCCTCCAAGGGCTTCATCTAGTGACTTGATTTCTTATTTTAGAATTCAAGATCTCGATTTGATTCTCAACTCTTGACCCTTGATTCAAGATTCAGAATTCAAATTTAGTTGTCTAACTCAGTCGTGCTTGGCCGTTAAGGCTTACATCCTGTATCCTAGCCCTAGGATGCAGGATTCTAGGTTTATTCTTGATATAGTTTAGTTGGCTTTCTTAGCCAAATTTGGTTCAAGACTTACATCCTGTATCATATCCCTAGGATCCAGGATTCTAGGTTGATCCTTGATCCTAGATCTAGGATTTAGGATTTCAGTTTGAATCTTGATCTTTGACCCAAGATATCAACTCTTTTTGTTAATCTTGTTAATTAACATCATAATCTTTGATTACGAACAAAAACTTGGCTCTCATGCTCCATAAGCATGATTATCCATAATTTTTCAACTAGCAGTCTTATCCCTACTTCAAGTCGCATTTTCACTCATTTCTTTCATCTAATTACGAGACTCGGGATTTCACGCTTGTGTTTCAGCGTTTCTTGATCCCAAAACCGAGATTTCGCTTTAGAATGGCCTTTAATCGATGCTTTATTGAGCAATTGATGCTTACCGCTCTAAGTGTTGGTATTGTTTTAATGTACAGGGTAGAGCGTCCTTCGTATTTTCAACTATATGACCTTCGAGGTTTTAATTTCTGGAACCATTCCTTGAATCTTAAAAATCATTTGATTTTTTCTTTTTAGTACTCGAGCCAATTGTTTGGGCCTAGTTTGTCCTTGGTCACCGGGAAGGCTCCTTGGAGCATCCTTTTTTACAACAACGATAATTTACTAGCGAGTATTAGAGACCTTGTATGCTTGGGAATCATAGTCCCAATCATCCTTGGATGAGGCCTCCAAGGCTTCCTTGGTGAATCAAATCAAGCAGTCCCTCACGGATTCAATATTCACTTATTCCAAATTCATTAAGGATGCTAAGCTTTTCTCATGCACCTCTCTACTTCTAACCGGTTGTCCAAAGCTTTACTCAATTCCTTAAAGGAACTTTATCAAGTTGGGAGGTATTCGGCTATAACAACGTTGCACCATGCCCCCCAAGATTCGAGGGAATGCCCTACACTGTGATGGAATTCTTTTACACCAATTGGTGCTAAAAACTTTGAATCGATGGTCGGGTCTTCAAGACCTAGAGGTAAACACTCCTTGTATATTTCTTTATTTCAGGAGAAGCGAACTTAGATAAGGCATTGTCCTTCACATTCTCTTCTCTAGGAATGTGTTCCACATAGCACTCATCAGACTGAGTCATCACGGCTTTCACGATCTTTCAATACCTAGCCATAGTTTCATCTTTGGTTTCAAACTCACCATTCATTTGTGAGACTACCAATCTCAAATCTTCACAAACCTTAAGGTTCTTGACCCTCAGGATTATAGCCAAGCCTAGTCCGACTATCAAGGCTTTGTATTCGACTTCATTATTAGTCATTGGAAAATCCAACTTCAGAGCATATTCTACTATGAACCCATCGGGGCTTTGCAAGACTAGGCTTTCACTACTTGATTTTACTTTTTATGCTCCATCAAAATAGAGCACCCAGTATTCCTTCTGATCAGGAACATGTTCTTCATCCTTTCTTCGCAGTTCAAGACCCTCACGGGGTAATATCTCTTTCCCCCCAACTTCTTGGTTGTCAATGGTACATTCAACCACGAAGTCAGATAATGCATGAGCCTTAATGGTTGTTCGAGGCTTATACTTGATATCGAATTCTCCTAGCTCAACTGCCCACTTAATTAGCCTTCCACTAGCTTTCGGGCTATGTAGTATGTTTCTCAACAACTGGTCTGTCAAGACTTCAATTTTGTGTGCCTGGAGGTATGGATGTAGCTTCCTTGAAGTAGTTACCAATGCCAAAGCAAACTTCTCAATGGCATAATAATTCAGTTCTGCTCCATGCATGACCTTGCTCACATAGTAGACGGGTTTCTGTGCCTTGTGTTCTTCCTTTACAAGAACAACACTTAAAGCTTACTCGAAGACTGCCAAGTACAAGTAAAGAGTCTCTCCCAGGCTTGGTTCGACCAACAACGGGGCTTCATCCATGTATTTATTAAGCTGCTCGAAGGCCTCTTGGCTCTCTGCTATACACTTAAAAATTTTAACCTTCTTCAAGATTTTGAAGAATGGGGAGCATTTGTCACCAAACTTGGAGATGCAATTCTTCCAGTTAGTTCCTGAATGTCCCTTATAAAATGCAAAGGTTCCATATCTAGGATTTCTTTGATCTTGTCGGGGTTAGCATCGATTCCTTGTTTCAAAACCATTAGAGCCAAGAACTTTCCTGATCCTACGCCAAAGGCACACTTGGCTGGATTCAACATCATCTTATGGTGCCTCAGCATTTTAAATGCCTCTCGAAGGTGTGTGACATGGTTTGCTTTGTGAAGGCCCTTGATTAGCATGTCATCAACAAAGATTGTCATGGTTTTTCCAGTTAGATGGGCGAATATCTTATTCACCAATCGTTGATATGTGTTTCCTGGATGCTTTGGGCTATCAACGTTATGCATCTTGATTTGGTTGTAGCCACTGAATTCGTCCATGAAGCTTAACATTTCAAGCCCAGTAGTGGCATCTTTTGTGTGTCAATCCTTGGTAGGGGAAACAATCCTTAGAGCATGCATCAGTCAAGTCAGTGAAGCCTATGCACATCCTCCATTTGTCGTTAGCTTTCTTGACCACTACCGGGTCAGCCAACCATTCGGGAAATTGAATTTTCTCAATAAACCTAGCTTCTAAGATCTTGTCTACTTCTTGTTTAATGGCATCCTACCTCTCGGGAGCCAAATTCCTCTTCTTCTGCTTTATTGTCTTCCTGTTTGGATCCGCATTCAACTTGTGGGTTATTAGTTGGGGGTCAAATCTTGGCATGTTCGCTGCTGTCTATGCGAACACATCACTGTTTTCTTGTAGAAACGTGATCAACTTGCCCTTCCGGGGCTCCTTCAATGATGTCCTGATGTAAGTAACCTTATCGGGTTCCCCCGATTCTAGGGGATAGGAATTAAATCCTTTACTGGGTCCCCCCCATGTATTCATCATCTTTTCGAACATCCATGTCTTCAATCAAGAGGACCTGCCTCCAGACTCCATTAGGCCTTAGCGTGGCTACATAACCACTCCTAGCCATCTTTAGGTAACCTCTTTGTTCTTCACACCGTCTTTAGGTCACCTCTTTGTTCTTCACACCGTTCCTGGTTGGGAACTTGATCTTCAAGTGATAAGTTGAGGCCATAACCTTAAAAGTATGGAGTCCTATCCTCCCTAGGATGACATTGTAAGTGGAAGAAGCCTTGAAGACTAGGAAATTCAACATCTGTATGGCCTCTCTTGGCTCTTGCCTAATAGTCATGCGTAACTGGATTTTTCATTCACCCTTAGACTCGACTCCATTAAAACCCGTATATGGGCATGTCAGAAGGGGTTAGTTGGGACTCGATGTATTCCATCTTCAAAAATGCATCATGGAAGAGGATGTCAACAGGAGCTCCATTGTCTACCAAGACTCACTTCACTTCAGAATTTCCTATCACGAGAGTATTGACTAACACGTCGTCGTGGGGGAACTTCACCCCTTTGAAGTTTGAATCGTCAAATGTGTGCTACCTCAGTTCTTGTACGCTTTGGAGCCTCTCCAACAATATGCATTACCTCTTGGCATATGCTTTCCGAGTGTTCCTTGTCGTCTCAGTCGTGGTTGGGCTTCCCGAGATCATGTTGATTATTGGTCCTCGGGGTTGTGGGTTGCGATCAAGATCGTCATCCCTCCTGTTATAATCTAATCTAGGGTTGTTCTTATCCCCATCTTTGGTAAACTTTCTTAACTTCCCTCTTCGGATGAGGAATTCGATTTCATCATTGAGTTGTCTACAATCGTCAATGTCATGACCCACATCTTTGTGGAATTTGCAATACTGATTCTTGTTCATCTTTTTGGGATTACCCCTTAGTTTCGACCATTGGAAATCCTTATCCTTCTCGATGTCCATTCGGATTTGAGTTATTCTTCTTAATAGCAGAGTCGGAGTCCTTGCCTACACGGGGATACTTATCCTTGACATCCTACTCCTACTTTCAAAGGGGGTTTCTACCAGTGACATCTTAAGATTGATGTTGTAACGCCCCCAGATCCGGGGTCAGGGATCCAGGTCGTCACTTCACCATCCAATCACTACTAAAAAAACAGGATTAGACATCGCACTTTAGACATCGGTTACAAATTCCCCCGATGTTAAAAGCCTTTATTACATCGACAATTTTAAAACCGATGTCTTTTATGAATCAGATATCAATTTTATTTAAAAGGGATGTCTAAAACTTAGGATAAAAAATTCTAACAATGAGTCAGACATCAATTTTCTTTTAAAGTGGTGTCTAAAAATTTCAGGCATTAGTTACCTTTTAAAGCGATGTCTAAAATTATTTTTAAAAAAATTTAACAACTCGACCACCCCTATCTTTTTCCCGACCTTAAAAAATTTTCTACAATTACTTTCCCCCCTTATCAAAATTTTCCCCCTTAAACTAAATTTCCCCTCCCTCCCATGTTCACCCCCGTCCAACTGTCCCCAAAAACAATAAAATTTTAAAATAAAATTCATTAAACAAAAAAGATACCTTCAGTTTGAGTTTATTTCTTCCCAAACCAAAACCAATTGACCTCTCACCCTTTCTTCCCCTTTTCTCAAACGGAACCCTAACTTTCAATTAAGCTCCGATTAAACTTCGTTTGTCCGATTACTACTTTCAGTTAACTTTCCTTTCATCATTTATTTCTTTCCTTTATTCGGTTACTTCATTTTCTTTGTTTATCCAACAGATCCAGAGCTTAAAGGTGGGACTCACTGTTATTCATGGAGCTGGTGCTCAAGGGGCTGGTACTCTCTCCCTCCCTCCCTTTCTCTCCCCCTCTCTCTCTCTAATAGTAGCAAGCATCAAACACCACCACCAGAAGTAGAAGACAAGATGTCGAGTATGGGAGATGGGTACGTGGGCACCGCCCAAGACGTAGTTAGGATCTGAAGGCTTGAAAAATAAAGAGAAGCTAGGAGAAAAAAGATTCAAGAACTCAAGAATAAGTCTGGTTCTACTAAAGGTCAATCGGGTCTTCTTCAGATTGGGTCAGGTACTTCTGAGGTCTGTATTATTATATTCACTTGTTTCCTTTCAGATATTATTATATTCTTATCAATTGATTTGGCGCTTTGGTTTTGTGATTATGGGGTCTTGGATTGGCCTTAATATTTTTGATTAAATTACCATATGATTTCGAGTAATACATTTTCCTTGATTTATGATGAGTTTTGAGTGCCATTTGAATTTTCTGATATCAATCTATTGCTGGAATGATTTTATCACAGACCTGGAGTCTACTGCAAGTAGTGGCTTTCGTTGTCCTTTTGGCTCAAAATCCTTTTAGTTTCTTAGCACTGCATTGAACTTTATTTCAGAGATAGTATATCAATACTTTTCTTAACACTCCTTTCTTGTAGAAATGTTTATAAAACTACAAGGGGAAATTCAGGGCCTGAGTGTGTATGTACTGTCTGATTCCTATCAACGCATATCATCATTAAGTAAACCATGATGTTTCCGTCTTGTTTGTACTAGAGTCTGTAGATCACCAGAAAAACTTCTTATATTATGAGTTCACTATCACCTAAGAGATGTTGGATTACAATCTCCTAATATATTTATGCATACATTGAATATGAGGATTGGAATGATTTGCATCCAGATTAATCAGTCCTTGTTTTGGCATTATGCATCTATAGTGTATTTCGTCTTTGTGTAGCTATGTGGTATTAATATGTCATATCTTGTAATGGCAATTACATTTAATATAAATCATTTGGTGAAGAACTTTAATTACATGTTGTTAAAGATAATGGCATATCTTATAATATATCCATTAGCTGGTTTCAATAGTCAACATATGTATATTAAGTAAATTACCCGATTCCTTAGTGCCTTTCTATTTTAATCATTTCATAGCATGTCTCACACTTAACAGGATATGCAGCTTTAGTAGAATTGATGTGTCATGTGATATAGTGTATGCAGCTTGAGTAGCATTGATTTGTGATTTTTAATTATAGAAATTTTACGCACCAATATTTTCTGTCACCGTAAAGTTGTTAACTATAATCATTCCTAACATTTCAAATATTTTCATTTGCATTGATATAAGAATCAAGTGCTTGAGTGATAAAAAACTTTGAGGTAACACAGTTCAAGTGCAGTCTTCACTAGTAAATTTGTAGGCAGTCAAAACTCGTTCTTGTATGAAATTGTTTATTCAGGGGACTCAGACGTGTGTTCTTGAAGCTGATTTAATCATGCTGGGGGTATACACTAAGTTTATCCAGGTTCCGAAATCATCCATGTTTATAGAAAATATTTTCACTATCAGATTTGTTCTCATTATATAACTTTTGAAGTAAACAAATCTGCAGGAAAGGTTGGCACCTGCTGGTTATATCAAAATCCCAACTGTGAGTTATCAATATGTATCAACACTTTTAAGCACATATTCTTCCTAAATGTGTTACAACACTGATAAGAAAAATGAGTGATATATTCTCCTACCAGGACATTGATGGCTACATGAAAGGCCATGTGTTTCTACCAAAGCTTAACGATGAAATTGCAGGACAGCAGAACTCGTTATTTAAAATATGGTTTTCCAGTTTGCAGAATCTGGTGCTCATCAAAGCAAGTATATAATTGCTGATATTACCTAAAACCCGATGAGTTACTTACGCTGCTCACAACTTTTTTTTCAATGTTGATGTCCATCAGTTTGAGCAAGACCAAACATTGATACCAAGGGAGACATCTTGGTTTGGTCACTATGAAGATGGGTCCTGGGACACAATCTTGCCTGTGCAACAGGTAATTAGCAATGCATGTGCTTCATTATATTGACTCCCAACGGGATTAAAATGACTGATAAGAGATTATAAACAACACTACAATATATTCTTCAATAAAAATTAACCATGTCATTCAGTATGCAGGAAAAACTCTATACTAAAGATAGGATAGGTTTTAGAACTTTGGATAAGGCTGGAAAGGTGAAATTCATAAACGTAGGTGAAATTCATAAACGTAACAGGGGATCATCTTCAGATATCGTTTAGTGACATGCAGAAACATGTATTTCCTTACTTGAGAGCAAACTAGCATCACTATATGCAGAAATAGGTCTGGAAGAACACACTACAGATTTATACGTCATTTTTCCCATCAGCATCATGTACACCTAGTGAAATATTAAATATGACATTGTATAAGTTATTCAGCTAAACTATCTTATTTGTTCAATGAATTTTGTATTTGTTAATGAATAGTTGAGAAATGCCATCCAAGTTCCATTTGTTTACTTTTTTTATTGTTTTGGTTCCAGCTGTTGAATACAGGAGGAATAATACATGCAATCAAGCAAAATTAACAACACATATAAGTGAAAATCGATGTAAAATAGCAGAAATAACATCATATTAAACCGGTGTCTATAGAGCTCTATACATCGATTGTTTCAAGAAAACCGATGTTAATATAAAATTCAACAACATGTATTGATTATAAACCGATGTGAAAAGTATCATTCATAAAAAATTAAGTAGTAAAACCGATGTCTTTAAAGTATGTTACATCAGAAATATACTAAAAACCGATGTGTAAATATGAATTAGACATCGGTTAAAAACCGATGTCTAAACTTCAGACTTTTAACATCACACGCGAAGACATCGGTTCATATTCATAAAAGACATCGGTTTTTACTCGATGTCTATTGCCATATTTCTAGTAGTGAATCATATATCACCTGTAGTAATCTGCAATCCAACAAACAACATCATAGACCCCAACCTCTTACTCACCAAGTTATAGCCTTAGAAACGATAAACAGTAACATTAGTTATTACAAACCAAATATACTATCCAGGATCTCACACTATTAACTATTACCTCCATATGGAGTGGTTACAAGCAAACTGGTAAATGATCTTGCTAATGATAGCTGAAGCATATTCACTTACTCCAGCAGCATTCATCTTGAACCGAACTATCTCAAGGGAGTATCTTCCGCTTTTCTTTCCTCGCAGGACAAGTCAACCGACTATAGGCATTTCCCTATCTGTTGTGTTTTTATCAATTTAAAACAAAGCAAGAGTGAGCAATATAGCTCAGCAATTTGTATAACATAGTAATACCTTTAGCATTTGATAAAACGTTTTAAAAGGTACTTGAAATAATTACTATCATAGTAATTAATAAATTAGAATCATATCCTTTTTCAAATGATACTAGAAACCATTACTATCGTAGTAATTAAATAAAGTAGTGTGCATCACCTTTTAAAAGATATTCAAAATATTTACCATCATGGAAATTTATAAAATCATTTTGCAGTTCTAGATACTGCAAGATGAGAGTTTTTCATTTCAAGCGAACACCCCTTAACACTATCGATAACTCAGCACCTAGGCTTTCATTACAGTATTTCGGCCAACCTCCAAATAGAGAAAACAGAACTATTAGTGGGAGTCACTCACACCCCCGTGCACGATGATCAGTCGTATCGCATGGGGGTCCCCTTGATCATTTCTCTAAATTTAGAAGGATGAAATTCCCACTTCGGATCCACCCTAGACCGCATACGGGCCGTTGGTTGGACGAGGCGTGGCTTTTTCCGCTTACGTCACCTCCCAGTTCTCTTCAAGGACTCTATTACCTTGGAACCGAAACAAATTCGTGTTCCCCAAGTAATACTTTTAATAGATCTTACTCGTTCATTTTATCACTTCCGAAATTAATTGGAAGCTAGCAGATATGTGTGGGTTGACCTCTGTTAAAAAATTCTATTTGGATGATGAACTGTATTTGCAAACCATGACCGGGAATGTTTAAACATTTGATGAGTCGAGAACCCTAACTTGATAGGATTATGATCCCAAAATAGATTTTTTTTTATAGCGAAGGGAGAAAATATTTTATTCGCTCCCAAAACTTTGAATTCCCAATTCTTGATAAGTTCGAGAGTATTTGGATGCATTTTGAAGAGTTGGTTTATTTATGAATATGAGAACCCTTACTATTTTCAAATAATTTTCTGAAGGTTAGAAAATATTTTAAATAATTATAAAAAGCCCTAAATAATTTTTAAATAATAAATAAATTTCTATAAATTAATAATTTTTGAAAATAATATTCACTTAATTAAATAAATATTCAAATAATATTTATTTAATCATTATACGAATATTTAATACTTTCAAATTATCTAGATATTTGCTAGAACATTTATTCTTGTATAAAATAAATAATATGTCTACGGAGTCCCTCCGAGTTTTTATAACAATCTCTTAAAAACACAAAGTACCGACTCCCGGTCTAGAGTCGAAAATGTACTCATATGCTCTACCACTTAGAGCCTCTATGAAATACCGGCTTATAAGTACTATAAAGGGATAGTATATAAACCGTAACCAACTATAGTAACTTAACATCGTATAACAATTCATCATAAAATCAGGAAAAGCATTTATATATGACAACAGTAGTAAAAACACAATAGCAACTTAAAGACATAGGCTTTGAAAAATTGCCTGACGTCCAAGCTCTAACTGGATTTTTTCCCTCTAGTCCTGAAACATCTACCAAGACATATCATAATCTCAATTAGTTACTTGATTAAAGTCCGCTCACTCTAAGTAAACTTCATTCTACCCGACTTTCACCCTCTTGGGTCCACTTAGCTTAAGATATTCTATACATCTTACCAACCATCTAAAACCTCGTTCTTCACACCAAAATGTTGCCTTGATAGTCCTAAGAAAGTTTCGTGTTTTAGTCGACTCGAAATTCCTCTTTTAACTTAGCCAAAACGGACGGTCAAAATAGTACCTCTAGAGTTGACTTTCCTAAGAACTACTGTTATACGACTCGCACTCCAACATTTTTAATAAATCATCGAAAATATATATAAATATGAAACAACTTCAAAAATCATCTTTGGTATTTGTAATATTTAACATAAAAGTTTTGATTTGAAAACATGAGTGTAAATAGGTGAAATGCATTTTCAGAGTGTAATCAACTACGGAGTTTTATTATTTGCGCTACTTTCACGCACCGTTTTCACGTGCATGATCTACATAATGTCTAGAAAAAAATGTTTCAAAAAGTATTTTTATGAAGAAAGGGTCAAAAATCCCGAAATAGCAGTTTTTAGGCAGTAGAGGTGCAGAAGTTTTTGGTCGTTGCACGACTTTCATTAAAATGTCAATGACTCCCAAACCGTAAATCAGATTGTCATGATTTTCATGCTGAAATAAACTACAAAAAAAACTCTACGCAACCATGGGCATTGGTATTCTAGGATAGTAGATTAACAGTCCGGAATCGTGGTCCAAAATAGTGCTAATTACGAAGGGGCATTACGACGGCTATAACTTAACGATTTCCATTTTAGACTACACCAAAATCATCATCAACCAACTCAATCATCAACACAACCTATTTAACATCTAAATCATGTTGTCTTTATTAATCACTATTATGCCTGAATCTTGGCATAGGTCCTAAACAGGCCCAATGGATTATACTAGGGGTCCACCTCTCTTAATGGGCTCAAATATTGAAGATAAATCAACAAGAAATTAGGCCCCTAATCTAGGGAGTGCCTCATTTCGCATTTATCATATTGCTTGAAGATGGATCTTTTGAGGACATGATCCCACCCTAGGGGTCACCTCACTATGACCTCCTGCCACTACTCAAGATGTCCTCTCATGCTAATGACAAAGGAAAAGGGATCTCATGCAAGGCCTCCAAGGGCCTCATGCTAGGCCTCCATGGGTCTAATACTAGGCCATCAGGGATCGCATACTACCCAAAGATCGCAGTCGCATATGGTTCCCAGCAAGGGATCATACTACCCCGGGATCGCACTCGCATATGGTCCCCAGTGTGGAATCACACTTGAATTATATCTTCATAGTAGGGGTCCAGTTTTGACTCTATGAGAACCCGGTCTCGAGGTCGCATCTCCATGTAAAGTGGCTTCGCCATTTGATATTCTTATTATGTTTATCTCCATATAAAAGCTCATGGATATGCCCTAAGAGGTCGCATGAGTGAAAGTATCACCATACTTGGGGTCGCTTGACTAAGCCCAGTGGGGTCCCATGCGAGGTCCTTATAAGCTTCTCCTTTAGCCTCGCAGATGAGGCCTCGCGATTCTAGCATCATGGTAGCCATTGGTAGTCTTCATTGAGCCATGGGTCTTGAGCAGAGTTAATGGACTATTAGCATTAGCCCATAACATCTATTGTATTTGGTCCAGGATGGATCTCCAAAAACCATAGCCCGTCTAGGTAAATTCTTCTCCAAGAACTCTGTGTGGCTTGACTCCCTATAAAAAAGGTACGTAGGCCTCTTGTTAGGATTGATTGATAGTTGGCAGCAAGAGAGAATAAACACTTTTTCTCTTGTATTCTACAAATCAACAAACAAGATCAGCAACAAACAGTTATAAATTTCCTTCGTGTTCTTCGTGTTCTTCGTGCTCTTAGCAAGATATCCGTATTTTGCTCCGTGATTCTAGCAAACCTCCAAAATATTGTTATACTAATTTCTTCTTATAACAATCACCATATAACACCATCATCAATAGCAACTTACTTAAGACATCTAAATCACATAACTCATCTTAAAAATAAACCATAACGTAACTTATCACTAAAATCATAATTAATAAAAGGGTGGGAGATTGATATACCTTCCTTGAAGCTTCATAAACACTAGCAATATCATGTAAGCCTTAGTGGAGCCTTTATCCATCCATAACAACTTTAATCTTTCAAATGAAATGAAGAAAACAAGTTAGAAATTTTTAAAGTTACTATTCATTCTCATCTTTGCATCAATATTTGAACATGTTAGAATGGATGGATGGTTATGAATCTTTGAGGATGTCTTAATCTAATCAAGAGCAAGCCATAGGATCTAACCTTATAATTTTTGGAGCTTGGATGGGTGGGTTTTGAAATCCAATTTCCTTGAATAAGGAAAGGGCCAAAAGTTTTTGATAAAACTGGGGGGGCGGGAGTTGCTTGGTTGCTTTGAATAGTTACTAGGATTTTGTGTGGAGCTTTTATTTGCTAAGGTGTGTCCAATACTCCTCTTTAATTCCATTTAATCCCCCTTAATACACATGTCACCAATTTCCATGTAAAGTTTAGATTTTATTTGGATAATGTTGGTTTAATCCTTAAACCACTTAGGCTTACTTGTTTGCTTTCAGATGGATGCTCCTTAATGTTGCAATCTTGTTCACCAAGCTTGGTTCATGCTCTCATTTACTTGTTAACTCATAATTTATTACGTATTTGCTTTACCGCTTAATCTCGTTGTAATGTCCGAGCGATTTCTAAACTATTTTGTTGCACAAAGGTTAGGGCGAATGTCTTTAATCCCTTATTACCCTTGGTTTAATGTTTGTTCGTGGAATTTCTAATGTATCGAACTCCTGAGTCTTGATCAAATTGATATGGAATAAAATTAAAATTGGAATCTTCGAATTTCGATAGCGTTTACATATACTCATTTACCTAGCACATCAATATTACAACTTCGAAAAATTCGTTTCCCGACCCGTATATAGGGTGGTCTGAAAAATTTTCTTAGAGAACAAAATCACTATTCATCAGGGTATTTTATAATACCTCCAGAAATCAGGGTTGTTACAGATGTTTCGTGGCTCCTTGTTATAGGGTTGTCATAGCTGCTCTATCATTCAAGTTTGGGACCTTCAAGGCTTCCTCGGAGATTAGGTTAAGTTAATCCATCAAAGATTCAATCATTGGATTAGTCAAGGGGAATGGATCGTCATTCTGATTGCTCCTTCATCGTCTTTAGTGCACAATTAAGACTTCTCCTTCCTGTTACATGTGGTGGTTCCAAGCCTCAAATATGGGACGAATCATCCTTTTGTTTAAGGTGGGAGCCCATAATTTGGGTTCTGAGCTGTTAGTGGTGAAAACACCATGGTAGAGATCATGCGAGTCTGTTAGCGATTATGAGCAAAATCATGCCTAGGATTGGGATCCTTCCCTTAAGAGTTTAGAATATTTCTTTTTTAGCTCCTTTGAGTCTCGTTTAAATTCATGTTCATAGAAAGTTCAACCATTGAACATTGGTAGGTGTGTGCATTATTCCCTTTCTCAATAAAAGGACGGGAAGGATCATTCCTATGTCCTGGTTGCATCAAATCATTTGGCTCAGCCCTTGGGGTCTCTGTCTTTGAGACCTCAGCCCTTCTATGCTTCCTTGAAAGCGTTTCCAAATTGAAAAAGGGAATCTCTCCTATTCTTGAATTGGGAGTACAATTTTACCTCTATTGCTCCTTCTCCACGTCATGTTTCAACTTTTGGATCTCGGCTTCATGAGTCTTAACCCTATCTAATGCCATTCTTGGCATTCTGCCCGAAGTTTCTCGGGCATGCCCAACAGTAGGTTCCTTGTCTACACGTCTCCTCCTCGGGGATTCATCTCGATAATCCTTAGATGATGAATCCTCGGTATAAGTTCTAGAATAATCTTGGTACCCTCCTTCATAGACAGGGCCTAGGCCTGTGATGTATGGGGGTTTATATGGCTTGTGCACTCGATATGCAGGGCCACTTCTTCCAATGGCTCCTACGTAAAAGGGTAGCCCGTAGGCTGGATTCATGCTTATAAGAATCACGGTGATGGAGATCTGTGCTCTACGGGGTAGGCCGTATCCTAGAAGGGAAACAACCATCATTAAAGGGATTCGTCTCCTGGTCTTGGGGATTCATCCCTATGGGCTGCGATCCCTCGACATGAGTTTCAGTATTTTGGAGATTCATACTTGGGGTTGAGAACCCGAAATCTGGGTAATCGTTTCAGGGGGTACAGACCCTTGTTCCGTAGTCACGATTACTGAAGTGCTGGTGGTGGTTTTCGTAGTCATCGGTGTTCTCTGTGTGTTCATCATGGTTGATGTTGTCTTCCCACAGATGGTGCCAAATGTTGTACAATAAAAATTAAGATTGAAATATAGCTAGAGTTTGTGTGTATATAATGTAAGGGTTTAGAGCTTTAAGTTTTAATGGTTGCGCTTGTGTTTCGGGACTTGAATCGTGTCTTCATAAGATACCTATATATCTCAATCGTATATCGATAATCAAGCCAAAACGTAGTTCTTGGTGATGCCCTCGACGCTGTGGCGGCTAGGGCACACCAAGAACGTAGTGGTTTGTATGTCCTTATTAGAGGATTAAGCCTGAAACTTTGGCGACGTATTGAGCTCTGTCCAAAAACCGTTCTTCTGAGAATGAGAGGTCAGACCCTTTATATATGCGTTGAAAGACTTCGATTTGGTGTAGTGTTAGGAGACTTAGGGGCCAAGTCTCCTCCTATGTGGGTAGTTCTCGATCGTTTCAATTAAGGATTCAGTTTCCTTGTTCATTTCTGTATCTCATATTAAGGATCTAGAAGCGGGCCAGTATCGGATATCCCCGGTACATGCCACATCCTTGATCCAAGTACAATAAATTTAAGGCCCAGCTAGGATTTCAGGCCTTTTTGTTGGGCTTTGTTTTTTGGACCAAATTAGGTCTAAATAATGTGATATTAATTATGTTTTAGAGATTATTTTTAATCAATATCAAGTCCAATAAAAATACATTTTTAGTAATATTGTTTAACATAAAATGCTTTTTGTACATCTCTTTATTATGATAAATGAACTTGACGTTCCTAAATATCTACTCGCTTATAATTGAGATGCACTATAATTTTTAATATAAATGTGCTGCCCGAATAATACATATTTAGGAACGCTAGCTTAAAATCGGTGCAATACATGAATGTTATTTAATATAATGAATTTTTTCTTTTAATCTAAATCAAAAATATTAAGACATGAATTTTGTTGCTTTAAAATTTTAGATGATCTGATAATAATTACATATATGTTGTCCGGGATATTTTCATAAAATGATGAATTTTAGCTTGAAAATATAGAAAAGATGATATGTTGTAGTTGAAAAACGTAACCGATTAATTATTATTTATTATAATAATATTATTTTATTTTACTTAAATAAAGTTACATGAATAGGTTTTACTTGAAAAAATAAAAAAAATAGAAAAGGTAACATATTTTAACATGAGGTAATTAGTTAATTATTAGTAATTATAATTATAATTATAATTATTATATTTTATTAAATAGAATTTCTGATAGTGTTTTCATAAATGAAAAAATTTTAGTTAGACAAAATATAAAGAAAATGTATTTTATATGAAAATGGAAATTTATTAGTTATTGAATAATATAAAAGGCAACATGTTTTATCTGAAAAAAAAATTAATAATTATTAGTAACTATGATTAATTAAATAAGGATAATTAATTAAAAATAATATGTATCGTTAAGTAAGGGTAAATAAGTAAAATTAACAAGTACCTTATTAACCGACCGACCAACCAAACTTTTAATGTTTCGGCTATTAACTTAGAACCGTGCGATGCACGGATATGTTTTTGATTTTATCTAATTTTTTATTAATTTTGTATTGATAATTTTAAGATATAAATTTTGTAAGTTCAAATTTTTAAATGATATAATTTAATTATAATAATTATATATATGGTGCCCGTGATATTTTCAAAAAAAGTGTGATTTTAATTAGAATATATAGAAAAGATAATACATTTTATCTGAACAAGATAAAGAAATTGATTAGTTATTGAAGAAATATAAAAGGTACTCCCTCCGTCCTATCCATTTCTTTACACTTTTTTTGTCACTTTCTGACACGCATTTTAAGGTGAATTTTAAGGATAGTTCCATAACCTAATTTTAAATTTTTCTTTTTTGTATAAAAATAGGATTGTTCTATTTTTATACAAAAAAAAAATTTCAAAAATAAGTTATGGAACTATCCTTAAAATCTACCTTAAAAATGCGTGTCAAACACTCTATTTTGAAATGATAAGAAATGGAAAGGACGGAGGGAGTAACATTCTCTACATAAACATGAAATTGATTAGTTATTCATAATTATATTTTTTTCCTAATTTTTAATATTTTGAATTTAATACAATAATATATATAGATATAAGTAAGGTATCATACTAATATATAAGTAAGAATAATCGAGTAAAAACACCAAATTTTAAAAAATAGGTACTAAAAAATAGGTACCAAAATTTTTAATATTTCCATTATTGTAATATAAAATAATATAGATTTTCCTCTAATAAAACTAGATATTTAATTTTAAATATTGGAAATAACATCAAAATTAATAATCTGGATCACTGTAGATATAAAGTGTTATCTTGCTTCCAAATCCTCAATTCGAAATTAATTTCCGAACTTGTTCCGATTTATGAACGGAACTAAATTTGGTCCCCGATCGTCACCATAAATGAGTAATATCCCCGAGGAATGAGAAATATTACTTCGAAATAATATGTAGAAGGATAAGTATGACCTTAATTGCGGTCAAATAACTGTGCTCTAACCAAAAACAATTACTAATAGACAAGTTTTATTATTTCTTCAAGTAAGATAAGTAAATAATTGTTTTTTCTTTTTCTGAAATAAAAGTACTTTCATTTCATTAAATCATACTCCCTCTGTCCCATCCATTTGTTTACACTTTCCTTTTTGATATGTCCCATCCAATTCTTTACATTTCTAAACTTTCCTAAAATAGTAAAGTTTTATAATATAAAAATCAACTACATCCACTACTTTCCTCCACTAACTCATTTTATACATTATATAGTGATGGGTTCCACCACTTTACTCATTTTTCTTACTTCTCTCCTCCTTCTTTATATTTTTCCTTGGTCTCCGTGCCCAAACCAAATGTAAACATTTGGTTGGGACGGAGGGAGTATCAAAGTTCAATACATTAAGAATGAATTCAGGGGTTGGAGACCTGGCATAGAAATAGAAGCTTGAGCTAACACATGAATTACTATGTTCGCAGATTTGTAAACAAATTGCACCTGTACTTCATCAAGGTGCTGAAAATTATCAACACATTCAGCTAAAATGGAACGGAAATTGAAATTTTCAGTGCCACCATTGCAAGCATCTACTATGAGCTTTTGGTCCGTTTCGAAAATACACTTTTTAAATCCCCGACGTTCAGTCCAACCAATAGCCTCCTTGAGGCTCCGAGTCTCTGCTTCTTTGACACTCCAGTCCCCTGCATCTTGCGTGCAAAAAACGACCATCTCTGATCACAGCACCAGTTCCTATGCGTGGAATTCTTGGAGTAACCGCTGCATCCGTATTAATTTTCAGCCATCCCATAATTGGCTTCTTCCATACCTTATCACCAAGATTCTGACCTCGTTTTGTTTCGCCTCCTCCTGTTGAGCCCTCTTACACTCATCTAATCGCCGTAGTGCTGCTGCTTTAGTTCCATACATAGACATGTTAATGTGATCCCATACCCAGTTATCACGACGATTCCATATATTCCAGCAAAATAATTGTTTTTTTTATTTTTTTTTGTTTTTTGTTGTTTTTAATCCAAATTAGCTGTTGGTACAAATTACAAAAAGGAGGGGATAATAATCGTGATCAATGGTCAACAGAATCTTAGTCTTCTAGGACCTCATCTATAGATAAGTAAATAATTGTAATTGTGATAGAAATATTTTTTTTATAATAAATTTTCATTCAGAAATTTGTAAGTGAATATATGGTAGCTTATATTTACTATTCAAAATATAATTTTTAATTTTTATATTTTTTTATGAAATATCAGATTATACAAAAAAGTGAAACAGAATTTTGATTATAAAAGATATCTCAGTGAGCCAGTTTGGCCTCTCTTTTAAATTAAAAAAGTTGAAAATTACAAAATTCACATCTCAGCATGATTAAAGTTTTTCATAATTTTTTGATAAAAAGAAAAAAGAAAGAGAGAAAAAGTTTTTCATAATTTATGGTTAGTCAAATTTTTCTGCAATGTTTTGGTGTGTTTCCTGCCAAACAAAAACGTTTACGAAAGGGTCAAGAGTATGGACAGGGACAGAATGAACATTAATGTCATCTCTTCCAGCGTCATGCATGGCGTCTTCCCCCTCTCACCATCACACAAAATTACATACATATATACAAACAAATCATTTTTTTAGAATATTAATATAAGATTCTGATAATCTCTAACACTTTAATATTTTAGAACGACCAGCATCAGAGTTCAGGCACACAACCTCTAGGTTCTAATACATTAAGATTTTAAAGTAAGACCTTACCAGAACCTTATATTAATATTTTAACAATTTTATATATGCATGCCCCAGAACAAAGAATCCACACTGTACTTGAGTGTTTAGCTTTTGTACCATCAGTGAATAATTATGGTAATTTTCTTTCATCGAAACAACATCAGATCATCAATATTTGTACTTTTGGACTGAAAATTTGTGTTTCAAATTTGGTTGCAGGTGATCAAGTTGTATTCCCATTACATGAGTTCATGCTCTTTTCGAGTTCGTATAGCTCTTCGACTCAAAGGTTCTTCAACTTACATACTTGAACCTTAATTTTTTTATATTTGCTTGTCTTTTGTTTATGTACTTGGTGCTCCCATCATAGCCAGCTAACGAACTCCAAAAATTAAAATTTACTAATATAGACACGAGATCGCCAAATCTGTAAACAAGATTCTTATGAGCTATTGGTTTCATTGTAAACAGGGATTGATCATGAATATGTAGCAGTGGATATGTTGAATGGAGAGCATCTCACCGATGGTGAGATTTTTTTTTCCTATTTTTTCTTTTAGTTTTGATAGTTTATGTTTGGTTATGTAATAGAGCAATGGAAAATGCTTTGGTTTTGTCTGTTTGAGTAATTTACCTGTGGTGGAAGTCAGGGGCGGATGCAGGGTAGTCAGGGACCCCACTAGGCTTTTAACTTTCTACTCCCTCCGTCCCATAAAACTCTTCCCATTTCTCTTGGACACGTTTGCCAATGCACACTTTTAATCGTTAATATCTTTAATTTCGCATTAGTTTTAAATATAAAAACTTCACTGTATTAAAATACTCATAAATATGAATCCAACAAGATCACTCATGACTATATTTGGTCTTATAAATTAGACGTAAATTAGCAATTTGTCTCATATTATGAACAGGACCGACAAAAGAAATGGGAAAAATATAAAGAGACAGAGGGAGTATTACATATCCATGCATCTTTAGTATTTATAGAAATAAAGGGGCTGGATCATATATATAAACTGATAGATATATAGGGTTTGTAGCGACTCCGCCTCCTTTACACAACCTGGTCATTCCTTGTTTAGTCCATCATTAAACTATGTTTAAGTTGTTTTTCAAGTTATAGCACATACTACTATTACAACTGAATTTCAAAATGTTTGGTTGAAGTGGCAGAGCTATAAAATCTGAAGAAGTTGAGTTACATATCAAATGTAGGTATAAAATCATTAAAGTCTTATATTTGAGGAAAAAAAAAAACTGGCCCCTACTAGTGTGGGAGGCTGGCTCCGCCACTGGTGGAAGTATAATTAAGATTAGGGATTTGTTAGTACTAGTAGGATTAAGCATGTTTGATGTTAAGCATGTGTGGGAGTCTGTACAAGTATAATTAAGATTTGGAATTTTTATTCAAGTTTGTCTTGGAATGTTATAGCTATATGTTTGCTATGTGGTCGTTAAAGCCTCTTCCAGACTTGTTGAAGAAAGTATTTGACAGATTTATTAATACAGTAACTATGCAAGCTCCATTAATGGAGAAATGAAGAATATACAGAACAATGTATTTAAAGCTAATGAGTAGAAGATATAAAACTGTATGTATTATAACAGAATTGTATGTAAATGCTACATTATGAATAAGCAAAGTTGTTACAACTAAATGAAGGTTGAGCTATATTTATAGACTAAGTTGACAGCAGTCCTGTTATATCTAACATCCCCCTCAAGTTGGATGTCGTAAAGCAAGGCAAACATCCAACTTGAAGGTGAATTATCATAGTAGGAGATAGGCAACTGGTCAGATGGTGTAGGCAACTAGGCAAACAACAGCAGGCCAGAGAATACATCAGGGAAGTAATCAGCCAATACATGAAATGATAAGAGACTTAAACGAAGAGCAACAATGAAGTAGAAATCAAGATAAGTGATAAGTGCCAAACGGCAAAGGTATATCAGGTTGGTAGAATACTGCACAGCAGAGTCAACTTCAACAGAACATGGTAAGTCTTGAAACTCCAGAATGAATCTAGGAGAATGCAAGTAGATAGCAGGTAGGTAGTGTTCATACATAAAGATCACATCATGTTATGAAGGTAACAATGCTGCAAGCCAATACTGCAAGCAGGTAACAAAGCCGATACGGCAAGTAGGGTAATGATGGCAGAAGCCACAAATAATTGCAACTAATAACATCATAGCAATCAGAATGCAAGGTAACATAGCAGTTGGAAACTCCAGCAAGGGTAGACAATGACTTCCATTTATTGAAAGTCAGCACATCATGTATGATTCTTAGTGATCATATCATGTATGTATGTAGCAGGTAACAATTTCTTGACCAGAAGAAATGTTATTCGGTAAAGTAGCAGTAGGTAACATCAGAAACGTTTCAGCACATGATCAGAACACAAAACTCACAAGGAGCATCAAAAAGCTCACAAGGAGCAACAATATTAGTTGCACCAGAGATCACACTGGTAGCATTAGGCAAGGCTCAACACCAAAGTAAAGGCTAATATGACAAATCATTACGTCAAGGGGCAAGTGCCAATACGGCATGAAAACATATCAGATTCCAAGATACTATGGAACACAGGCAGTGAAGGTATCAATCTTGTTGCAACGGATGAACGAGCACATCTAATTGCGCACTTGAATGGCGTAACTAAACAAACATTCAATTTGTTGAACAATCGAAGCAGAAGAACAATTGCAGCAGGTAGAAGAAGTGAAGTAGTTGAGTAGTAGTATTATATAGCCATGTATCGACTAGGATTAACAAGAAGAGACAACAAATCACTCGAGAGAGATCACAAAGCACTCGAGAGATTACTGTAACTGCTAAACGATAGAGATTACCGATCGAGAGAGATCGATGATCGATGTGGCGAGATAACAGCGGAAATAAGAGTATAAACAGAGAAAACTCAATTTAACAAATTATCAAACACTAGGTGAGCAGATGAGCAAAACACAGAAACAGAAAAGTAATCTCAAATGAAAACGCAGATCAAGGATATAACTCGACTTGAAAACACAATTCAACAGGAATTATGTAAGAACAACATTTATAATAAGAAGGAATGAGCAGATAAAAATTGATTAACACGAACAGTGAATGAAGTAAAGAAACTGATATAGAACAAGAGAATCAGAGATTAAGCATAAGAAATCATAGCTGTGATGAAGACGACGTGATGTGAACATCGATAGATGAAGACGACGACAGGAGCCTCCATGAAAGCTCCGATGAAGCTCCGAAGCAAAGTCGAAATAGCTTGTGATACGAATAACTAAACGCTATAGTCCGTGTAATAACGATCGTAGCAGCGGAAGAATGATGCCTCGAAGACCAGAGGCTCTGATACCATGACAGATTTATTAATACAACAACTATGCAAGCTCCATTAATGGAGAAATGAAGAAGATACAGAACAATGTATTTAAAGCTAATGAGTAGAAGATATAAAACTGTATGTATTATAACAGAATTGTATGTAAAGACTACATTATGAATAAGCAAAGTTGTTACAACTAAATGAAGGTTGAGCTATATTTATAGACTAAGTTGACGGCAGTCTTGTTATATCTAACAGTATTAAGAAGTAACCTGAAAGAACTAAAGTAGCTATCATGCAAGATGCACCATCTTAAAATTTTACACCTATTCATCTCTCTAACCGTTCTATTAGAACTCAAGTATGAAAATTAAGGGATACAATAAAAGTATGGTTGATTTAATATTGGGGAAATCTGCCGCTCCGGACAGTTTTACAGTTGTAGAAGAGTGGATACAGTTTTGATGGCAATCGATAGATTTATCACAATTTTCATCAATATTAAACTATGTACCCTTTAAGTGAAAGTCTACTAATGACTGAAACTTGGGTTTGTTTATTAAGAAAAAATTGCTGCCACTGAATCACCTTTGAGTCTGGTAAAAGAGTTTTGCTGAGGAATGGACAAAACGAGTGTTCTTGTCCCCTGCTTGCAGTCATTGATTTTTGGATTCTTTTGTTTTCGACAAATTTCTTTCTGTTAGAACCTGAACCTGGAAAACAGTGTTAAACTCCACGTTAAGCTTATTCTACTGCCTTCCTAAAAGAAGCTTTGTACTGTATTGACTGGGATCTTTGGATTCCAGCAACCCGGGCCAGAATTTTTTTATATTTACCAAGTACATTATGGTTCGGTTCCAGATGCATCATGGTTCTCTATCAGAGATTTTCAATTTGCATTTCTATATCATTCAGTTTTCCCCTGCTTCCAGCTTTTCTTTACCAGGCCTAGGGAAAGTCTAAACCTTCAAATTTGCAGCATTAATAAGCTATCTTCTTTTGTAGAGCTTATGTCTTCATCATTCGCCCACACCAATTAATACAAGGTGATTGTAAAACTTTGTCCGAGTTTGGTGCTTAACAAACATGACGAAAACTTCACAAAAGTTGACACTGTTTCATTGCTTTCCAATTCTTTTCCTTTCTATTAACACCTTTTTTTAGATATTTGATATATATTAAAGTATAGGGGAATAGATTCTAAAACTAGGAGTGCCTTTGCCACCGCTCTGGCACTCCTTGATTTGATTTTAGACTCTATATATAGTGATGTAATGCACAATTCCCAGAGTTTCACAACTGGATTAGATAGGAAATAAGTATTATTGACAACTAACAGAATGATCCCAGCGTTTTAACAATAATCTAACTCTCCTGTACACGGAAAATACATTGCTATATATGAAGAATAAAACTTTGGGCTTTCTGCATGAAGTAAAAGAGCGTAACCATAGATATAAACTTGTTGGTAGTTTCTTTCTTCTTTTTGTGTTAAGTAACTTGTTGGTAGTTTTCTTTTCTTTTGTGTAACAGGGGTTTATATTTTTCTTGGTGGTTTCAACAAATAACTTCTTCCTAATCACTAGAAAACTTTATATAAGAATTGTTCTGATGTAAATCTATGCATACAACTCAGACTTAGTTTTCAATGATACATGACTGAGACGATTTAAGATTTCTTTGGATGTGGATTTCTTCAACTAAGCCGCATGTCATTGTTACAATTCTAATTCATATATTAGTATAGTACTCAGATTTCTGGTTTCTGTTTAAGTATTTTATTTATTTGTTTCTTCATTTTGTCCTGGCGTATCCTTAAAAACGTATTTAGCGATAAAACAAAATAAAAGATACTCTGTTCCGTAAAGTAGATGGACTTTGTGATTTGCAACTTGTTCTGTTCTACAAAAACCTTCAGTTTACCATTGAGAGAGTAATTCATATTGACATGTGAGAGCTTTTTGGTGCCAGTGACAGAGAGTAGATCTGTGGTTTACTTTCTAAATCTTCTTACTAGCAACTCGTTCCTCTTTAATAGATTTTTTTGTAACTGGAATGCAGAATTCTTAAAGCTCAGTCCTCTTGGTATGGTGCCGGCACTGGTGGATGGTGACACAGTAATTGCAGACTCTTTTGCCATCTTAATGGTGCATCATAGCTTTGCCCTTTATATATGTAGCCTCTGATACATATCTTCGTTTTCTTAGCTCTTCTATATTTGTTCTAAATGGTTATTAATTATGTGTAGTATCTGGAAGAGAAGTATCCTCAACATCCATTATTGCCCTGTGATCTCCAGAAAAGGGCATTAAATTATCAGGTATCTGCATTTGCCTTCATATCTGGCTTATAGTCTATGCACAATGCTTTTTATTCTGAACTAGTTACGTGTCTGAAGCTAAATCCTACACATGCTTCTCAGTATGAGCAACTACCTATAATAAAACTTGTACGATAAAGCAAAACTACGAAGAAGAAATTTAGACCCGAAATTGTATCTTTTGAACATATTTTTAAGCGTAGAGCACATTGATACGTAGAAAATGCATACATGTAAAATAAGTAGAATACATATGAGAATATATAAAAAGTGGAAGGGAAGAGTTCAGATTGTACAGCCAAAATTTTCAACTCCCTACGCATCTGATGTGCTGAGAATACCAATCTACTCACCTCTGTCACAACTCACACTGTTGTGTCCTACTCTAAAATATATCCATTCTCATATGGGTATCTTCTTTCTAATAGAATAACCTTACATTATTGTGAAAATAATACACACAATGGAGTCTTACTCCATTGTAAACAATTCATATTTATTTGAACATCCATAGTAAACAAAGCAGTCTCCTTAGAGAATCATTCAGTTGAACATCAAAATACATGAACTGAAATCTTTCAAAGAATTTAAGCCCTTCACCATCAAACTTTCCAAGTTCTCATTCAATTATTATTCCATCACTAGTGCTGTCATCTGCTCCTGTATGCCGTATCTAACATCTCACAAGTAAATATGACACTTCAATTAATGTACATACCTTGGAGGATAGTGTAAGGTAGAATTTAGTAGCTAGATGGGGGTGGCGAGGCAGAAACCAGGGATATTAACTGAGAAGTGTAATTTGCCATGGCTTGAATTGATATTACTTGGGAAGTAACAGTGGGGTTATTTTTAGGAAGACATCTGCCATTAACATTGCTTACGAACAATCAGACATAATGAGGCACATTGAAGTGTTACACATGCCTGTCATATAGGAGAAGTTGAAATTTTATAATCTGCCAAGAGTAAGATTATGCAATAAACCAATAAGCAGATCCTACTGATGCAGAGATTTGTTTGCAGGAAGATTACATTTCCTTATTTGTGAATCTTTAGATTACTGAAAGGATCCTCCCATACCAATATAATACACTTAAAATTTTCCCAAAAACTTAACAGATTTTCCAGAAACAACAGTAAGTTCAAGGCTTTGACATATCTAACCAATTTAGATCTGAGTTCTACAGACAGCTTAACTATGTGTTGACATATATGTTAATATATATTATTATGATAAAATGAGAAAATGACCAAAATAACACAAAAACACACCCCAGCTGGCCAAAATAACGATTTGCGCGAACAGCTTACAAAATAACCACAGAGCCACACATTGGCGGTCTGCGCAGACGGAATACGCATTCTGTACATGCGCATCTGGGGTAACGCATCTCCCAGATGCGCAATGACGTCATATGACGTCATTATCTCCGTTTCACCTCCAGCGTGCTCTAAAGCTCTAAAATCACCTCGAAATCGCCTCGTTTCGTTCTCCATATTCCGGCCACCTCCACAACTTTTGAGGGCATCAAAATGATGTCCAGGCTTGGCTCTACAATTGTCCATAGTCGTTTGTTGATTTCTGGCCCTGCAGGGGCGTGAACGAGCAAGTCCGAAACCAAATCGGAAAAATGGAGCTCGATTTGGATCTTTTTAATCCAACGAAACAAATCAATATTGATTGGTACAGGCATGTAGGGGGTGAGAAGACGATTGTTTTGGTATATAGAACGTGAGTTATCGAATTGTGTAGGAAGAGAACGAATTGATCGAAGTTTCATCGAAAAAACGACGACGGCGGGAGCCAGGAGACGATGAACACTGTACATACGCATGTTGAACATGCGTATAGTGGGTAACGCATGCTCAACATGCGTAACCCAGGCACTGCTCACGAGTATAGAATTGATTTTAACAAAGACCACGCATTGTGCATATGCGTGGTCGACCTCGCTCCCCGCAAATGCGTAGTTCCCTGGTTATTTTAGGCAGCTTTTCCGGTTTTTGTTATTTTGGGCATTCTGTTTTAATTTTTGGTTATTTAGGGCATTCACCCTGAGAAAATATGGAGAATTGCCTTTATTGTATTATTAGTAAATAGGGAGAGTTCACTTAATATGTTAATTTCCATTATTGAGAATTAGGGATTTGCTATATAAATAATTGTGATGTACTGTAATAAACTTGAGACGAGTGCCTCCAATTGTGAATGAGAAGAGACTTTGCGACTATTTTATCATGGTATCAAGAGCCAGTGAGCAAAAAAAATCCTACGAGAGTTCGTGGGTGTGAGAAAATCCTGCGAGAGTTCGTGAGTTGGAGATAAAAAATCTACGAGAGTTCATGAATCTGAGAAAAGAAAACTCTTACAAGAGTTTGTGGGGGTGAGGAAAAAAAACCTGAGGGAGACCGTGGAAAAAAAAAAGGATGTTGCGAGAGTTCTTGGGTATGAAAGAAAGCTAAATCATGAAAACGAAGATGATGATAAGGCGAAAGCACAACAACGATGATGATAGACTTGTGGTGAATTTGTGAAAAAGATTGTTCAAAACGACAAGAAAAACTTTAAGAAGAATTGTGGCAACGATGATAGAGATGACGATTTTGACAAAGATGATGGAGACGAGGATGAAGGTTGATCACAACAAGAAAACTGATTCAAGTGGGCGATTATGTTGATTGGAGCGGATGATTCAATTTTTTTTAAAATTTGGCAAACTCTCGATTGAGGATCGTGAGTTTGAGGGGGGATGTTGACATATATGTTAATATATATTATTATGAGAAAATATGGCGAATTGCCTTTATTGTATTATTAGTAAATAGGGAGAGTTCCCTTAATATGTTAATTTCCATTATTGAGAATTAGGGATTTGCTATATAAATAATTGTGATGTACTGTAATAAACTTGAGGCGAGTGCCTCCAATTGTGAATGAGAAGAGACTTTGCGACTATTTTATCATGGTATCAAGAGCCAGTGAGCAAAAAAAATCCTACGAGAGTTCGTGGGTGTGAGAAAATCCTGCGAGAGTTCGTGAGTTGGAGAAAAAAAATCTACGAGAGTTCGTGAATCTGAGAAAAGAAAACTCTTACAAGAGTTTGTGGGGGTAAGAAAAAAAACCCGTGGGAGACCGTGGAAAAAAAAAGGATGTTGCGAGAGTTCTTGGGTATGAAAGAAAGCTAAATCATGAAAACGAAGATGATGATAAGGCGAAAGCACAACGACGATGATGATAGACTTGTGGTGAATTTGTGAAAAAGAATGTTCAAAACGACAAGAAAAACGCGATTATATTGATTGGAGCGGATGATTCAATTTTTTTTTAAATTTGGCAAACTCTCGATTGAGGATCGTGAGTTTGAGGGGGGATGTTGACATATATGTTAATATATATTATTATGAGAAAATATGGAGAATTGTCTTTATTGTATTATTAGTAAATAGGGAGAGTTCCCTTAATATGTTAATTTCCATTATTGAGAATTAGGGTTTGCTATATAAAAATAATTGTGATGTATTGTAATAAACTTGAGGCGAGTGCCTCCAATTGTGAATGAGAAGAGATTTGCGACTATTTTATCACTATGCAAGGATACAGTATTCATCATTTTTTGTTATCACATACAGATTTATAATTCTTTTTCATTATTTGTTTCTCTATTCTCCTTACTCTCAGCATGCTGTTTACATATACTTATTTTGCAGGCTGCAAATATTGTTTCCTCGAACATACAGCCACTTCAGAATCCACGTATACAGGCAAGAACAAATTTTCTTTCTATTAACATTCTCAGGCACCATTAATTAGTTCTCTTTTAATTTTGTTCAGAAGTATATCGGGGAAATATCTAGTCCCAGCGAGATGCTTCCTTGGACCCAACATCACATTTGCAAAGGCTTTGCAGGTAAGCTTTGACATAACAGAAGTTACATTGTATTGGAATGAAGTTTTCAGTCAGACATGTGTACTTTGAAGACTTGTAATTTCCACGTATTAAACCCAAGTTCCCCAACCCATACCGTTCTTAGGGTGTTGAGTGTTGCTTCTCGGCACTTCAGGGAACAGTGAGGAGTCCCGTAGTCCATATGTTACAGAGAACCATCTCTCATTACTGAAAACTTGTCCAGATCCAGTACATAGACTAGTTTAGATATGTAAATGTGTTGCAGTGTTGCATTCAATTCTTTCCATCCAAAGCTAATATTGAGGTACATTAATATGATTGCCTAAACCGCAATTTACTACATATTATATTTTTCTGATTCGGAGTCAAATTGAATTTCCAAGTAAAATATGGGCCGTTTATTAACTGTGGGAAAGGATTTTATATCTTACTTTTCTCAGTTTCACAGATATATACTACTCGTCTTATCAAGCAGATAGGTATTTGGTTTCCCCAGCCTGTATATGATTAGCAGTAACATGTTTTATTTTTTTATTTTCTGCAACTGAAATAAGATGCAATACAATATGTATGAGAATACTAATGAATATGAAAAAGCAGAACTTAGTTATTACCATCGTCTAGAAAGGGGAACTGAGCAATTTCAATTTTGATCTCTTAACAGATTCTAGCTAATAAGTATCAAGTATTAATTTTTGTCTAACTCGTCTGTTGGTCGGCTGCAGCTCTTGAGAAGCTATTGAACAATTCTGCTGGAAAATATGCTACTGGAGATGAGATTTTGTTGGTTAGTTTTTTCTTCTGAATAGATGTGTTGTAGTCTATGCATATATCGAAATTTCAAACCAATATGTATCTAGGTGAAGGTTGATTTCCCTTTTAGTCAACTCTTTACCATCACTTGAGTCATCTAAACTAGAACTGGGACTGTAATTTATTAAAAAAACGATGATCGATATAACCTTTTGCGTATTGGTTATCTTCATTCGCCAAATAGAATATGCAACCTATTCATGCTCAGACGCTTACATTTTAAACTTTGTGTCTTAACTTGTAGGCTGATTGTTTTATAGCACCACAAGTAGATGCAGCAAGCAAGAGGTTTAAAGTTGACATGGTATGTTCACTCCACACTACAGTTCTTGTCATTTATGTCTCTCAATTTTTTTCACAGTTCTGCATTTTTTTTTTGTGGAAGTATTACTGATTTACTGCCAATTAAGTATAAATTACCTGTGCAGCTATGCTTTAGAATTTTGTAGGGAAGATATCTGATATTCATGTCTATTAATTGATGAGTACTCTACATGTATTTTAGCTGTGTAGCGGAACTTTAATTGTGTAAATTAACATATGACATTTAGGGCGAACTTGATTACTCCATTTCTTTAGCAAGATGATTACTCTTTTTTTTACCAGGTTTTAAAAAAGAACTAGAAACTGATTACTGATAACATATAAACATACTAGGAGTTTACTAAAGTTTCGGAATACCTTCATGATTCTACAATTATGAAGTCCTAGCTAAGTATACCAAGATATCAGATATTTGTTTATTTTGCTAGTATTCTAGTCATACTCTAAATCACCACATGCCACAGGCTTTGGCTTAACAAAGCGACGCAGTCACGCATGAATTGACATTTCTCGGAAGTTGTTTAGTTTTACATATCATCTGTTTCTCAAGACTTGTTCGTTCAAATTTTTTATGCTTCGTCATTAGCTATAAACTTGTCTTGGTAATATCGTTCTTGGAACTGTTCTGTACTGGTTGTCTTGTACAATTTCTACAAATTATAATTCACCAGGGAGATCCCACATAATCATTTGAAGTTTACTAGTAATATTCTGTATATCTTGATACTGCAGCTTTCTTTGTTTGTTGTCCAATGCAATGCTATCCTTGGTGCTATTGCTATATTATAGCATCAAGTGCTAAAAAACTCATCTCCAAAGGGGTGCTATAGTTGGATGCATCCTTGGTGCTATTGCTATATGAGCAAGTCCAATGCAATGCTATCCTTGGTGCTATTGCTATATTATAGCACCAAGTGCTAAAAAACTCATCTCCAAAGGGATGCTATAGTTGGATGCATCCTTGGTGCTATTGCTATATTATGCATCCTTGGCGCTAAATTTGAAACCAATGATGCATTTATGCATCCATGCCACATCATCATTTAACTAGAATGAGATAAATTTGTTGAGAATATTCAATAGAAGTTAAAAGAGTTAGGTAAAAGTTAAAAAAAATGGTTAAATTTGAAACTAGTTATAGAACTAGCTTTGGAGGGTGAGTTTTATTTTAGCACCAAAATTCACTTTTTGGTTCTATATTATAGCAATAGCAATAGCACTTTAGCATCCAGCATTGGACTTGGTCTTATATGCATCCTTGATGCTAAATTTGAAACCAATGATGCATTTATGCATCCTTGGTGCTAAATTTGAAACCAATGATGCATTTATGCATCCATGCCACATCATCATTTAACTAGAATGAGATGAGGTTTTTGAGAATATTCAATAGAAGTTAAAAGAGTTAGGTAAAAGTTAAAAGAGTTGGTTAAGTTTGAAACTAGTTATAGAACTAGCTTTGGAGGGTGGGTTTTATTTTAGCACCAAAATTCACTTTTTGGTTCTATATTATAACAATAGCAATAGCAATTTAGCATCTAGCATTGGACTTGCTCTAAAAGCTATTGGTTGTTACAGACTGTTAGAATCTGTGAATATGCGGAAATTATAGAGATAGAAGAAGGAGATCAGTTGGGGTAGAAGTTTATGGATATGAATTATATTCATACTTCTCCAAATATTACAATGAGGCAATGCCTCTATTTATAGACTGAAATGGTGTGCTACTTAGCCCACCAACTAAGACTACTCTGATGCTACAGCAGTCAACTAGCTACAGTAATTACTATTCACCATGATGTCGTGGATGATGATATAGCTGCTGATATATTTGACCCTTTATATTTGACAATATTTGACACGCCCCCTCACTCGAAATCCCATCTTTGGATAAAAGACCTCTCTTGGGATTGAAGAGTGGACACTAGTAGCCCTTGAGCTTAATCTGAGCGTCCAACTATACCCATTTTTAGGATCGACCGATCTTGAGTTTATTGAGTCTTTTGGGATACCGGTTATCGAATTTTCGACCACACAGTATATTTTAGGCCGTCAAAAATACAAGAAAATGTGCTGCTGTCAGCACTTTAGGTGGATGGCCACCAATCTGTTCTTGAACTGATTATTGAAGAAATTGAGACTCGACTTTGTGATCACTCAGTATTAACAACAACCCTATGTCTGAAGACATGAGGAATCTGCATCTGTCATCCCTTGAACTATAAGCAACTGGAATCGTATTTGGTAGATTGCATCCCTTAAGATCGTCCATGAACTGGTCCTTCTACTTCTTTTACAAGAATGAAATGCAAGATATAGCAGTGAACTGTGTGTATTTATTTGTATACATACTACTACTTCTGCTGCTTTGTCATTTGTGGCAGTGAACTGTGTGTACATCTGTATATACACTACTTCTGCTGCTTTGTCATTTGTGGCAGTGAACTGTGTGTACATCTGTATATACACTATTTCTGCTGCTTCGTCGGAATAATGCTCCCTGAACTATTTAATTTGCAGCATCGTAAAAAATTGGAGAGATACCGTAATATCAACAACCACTTGAATACTACACAATTAAATCTATAACTGGGGCAAACTCTTAAACTAAAATGATATGCTTGTATTTAAAGATCCGAACAGAATTTCCCATTAAGAAAATAACTGTCAAATATTTTAAAAGGATCTAAATACATATAATCATTTTATTCAAGAAAAATAATAAACTGAGACAAGTAAATTAACGCCAAATTTGAGGTTGTCTTTGTCTCCTGTTGCAACTGTTCACCGTCTTCAACCTTCGTTAGAATAGTAACTTTGCCGGAATAGTAACTTCTCCGGAATAGTAACTTCGCCGGAATAGTATCTTGCCGGAAAATTTTGCAGAATTTTCAGATTTGAACCTGTTTTGATACCATGTTAGAATATGTGAATATGCAGAAATTATAGAGATAGAAGAGGGAGATCAGTTAGGGTAGAAGTTTATAGAATATAAATTATATTCATACTTCTCCAAATATTACAATGAGGCAATGCCTCTATTTATAGACTGAAATGGTGTGCTACTTAGCCCACCAACTAAGATTACTCTGCTGCTACAGTAGTCAACTAGCTACAGTAATTACTATTCACCATGATGTCATGGATGATGATATAGCTGCTGATATATTTGACCCTTTATATTTGACAATATTTGACACAAACTTACATATGATTAAATATTGAACTGCCTCACAAGGATGAGATTTATCTAGATTCTGTCTGGTTTTCTTCTAAATGTCTGGTGAACATATGATGGTGAATCTCTAGAAACATATGTGCTGTAATATTAATGATTTCTGATATTAAGATTTCTCTTTTCCATATCTCGTGCAGAATGATTACCCTCTTTTGAAAAGATTATACGAGGCATATAAAGAGCTACCTGCTTTTAAGGATGCGGTGCCTGAGAATCAGCCAGACAGTCCAGCTGTGGGTATCTGATTATAAATTGTGCGCGAACGTGCACACAAGTATTTATACGTTTACATTGCTATCTTGTCATACATTTTCATGGGGATTAGAACCTTTAATTTCCCAGCATGGCATATACTTATGGAGTTATGGGTAAGATGTACTGATTAGTGGTTACTATACTATGAGTTTTGTTAACCAGAAGCAGCAATGCAGCATTCCTCCTTCTGGCTAGAAGTTCTCTTACACCTTATAGAAAAAGCAATTTTGGAGGTTGAATCCTTAGTTACAATCTTACAAAATGTAAGAAATTGATCTTCAGAACTGTTGTTTTACTTCATGGAGAGTAAAAATACACTATCTCTATTTAGCAAAAAAAAAATACACTGTCTCTATTATATCGTGAGATTATTATCTTATCAATTATTACTACATCGAAGTTCAACTGTATTTTACTTTACCTCTGAAGGATTGCTATCTGTCATGTGATGGCAAAGGCTTGAGCTCTGACACGAGTCTTTATACAAGTAATGGATTTGAATTCTTGAAATACGAAAAAAGTCGCATACATCATTCTTCGATTCATGTGTTCTTATTATGTGTATCGAGAAGTTTTTTTTCTTTTTTTTGCCATAAAAAAAAAGGTCCATCAAGGGGCATAAGACGACTAACTAATCAACAACAAAACAAAGGAAAAGAGCTACTATTCCGGCTCACAGCTTGCCTTTTACAATGTTAAAGGAACAAGTACAAACATAAATGCAGATACTTGTGACTAGTATAACAAAGCAATTAACGGGTCTAGCTTTCTTCTGAAATGATGCCCACGAGCACAGACTACAGAGCTTTTCCCTGATATTCCTCTTTACATCTCTAATAAGCTTACAGGCCTTGTGAAAAAAAAACGGCTGTTTCTTTCCTTCCGAATAGCATGACATGCTGTTGCGACATAAAGATAAGGAGTAATACATTTTCTCTAGTCATCCACATTTCCAACTAAACTATCACCAGATAGGAAATCCTGCCAAATTAAAGTGAAGTTGCAAGGACTTGCTTGAAAAATACTTCGGGAATGAAGGGCAACTCAAGAAAAGATGCTCAACAACACCATTATTACATAACAAACAATTTCCTGGTACTGCCATTCCAAACCTTTGCATTCTATCTCTAGTTAGCAGACGTTGCTTCGAAACCAACCATATAAGAACAGAGAATTTTGGGACACAGAATTTATGCCAAAAACTTGGTCCCAACTGGGAGAAGGGCATGGTATGTCTAATCGAATGCCATATAACAGAGATAGTATACCATGAACCCCCGTAACATCCCATAATATACAAAACGTTCACAACTTGGGCCTGGAAGAATTGATAGCCTTAACATGGTTAACTTGTTCTAGGTCTATTTCCTGATTAAATTCAAATTTCAATATATTTTCTAGTTCAATTTCATAAAAATATCTTAGGGGTGTACCACAGTGGATCTGATTGTTTATACAATGACCAAAATACACTTGGCCAAATCATCTCTTTACTGACAGATAATCCTGCCACATAATAACAGGGTTGATATTTTGCTAACTAGTAATGCGTATGCTACCAACATGCAAAACCGGCAGAAAGCACTCTTAAATACTAAATTAAGAACTTGTAGGAATTTGTATTCTTGTTGATACAAGGAGATCGTGTCAATGGGCTACCACTAAAAAAAGAAGAAGCAAGCAATAACACGTTGCTCATTCAGATAATCGCACTCTGACATTACGATAACTTGATTCTCTTATTCTTCTTTTGTTTGCCAGGGGTTTTAGGGATTAAATTAGTGGCAGTTATAAGTTTATAGTCAGACTGAATCATTTCGCTCAGCCTCCCGAACCTTTCCTCATAGAAGGACCACACTTCTGACCTGGTCAAAGAATAAAACAGAAAACGTATTTATTCGAAAACATCTGAAGAAGGACCCAGCAAAGAAACCAGGAATGATAATGTATTACATACCAATATACCAAGTACTGAAATGGTGCAAATCTTCCATACATCAATTCAATGTCTTGCCCAATTGTTCGAATGTCAGACTTTCTCTTGTGAACCTGCGTGGAAGATTTACTTGTAACTAGAGCCGGCAATTTGGTATACGACACGAATAAACGACACGAAAACGACACGAAAAATATGGATATGGGTTCACTTTTTCGATACACGAACACGAAAGAACACGAGGCCTAAATGGGTATGGATATGGGTTTACCCTTACCCTTAGGTACACGACACGACACCAAAGTACACGAAATAAATAAATAAACATTTTAAAATTATATAAATGTATATTGTAAACTCTTGGAGCATGTTACCAATACACTTTGAACACTCATTTTGCCCAAATTCTGACATGTTCCAAGATGACTATAATATAATATCAATGATCGATATATACAATCAAAGAGATGTAATTAATCAGTCCTAGAAGCCAAAAATGGTGTTATATGCAGCCGGACAGTGAATTTCTAGCAACTTTATGGTCCTAAAATAGTAGGTGGTGAGAAAGTAACTTGAATTCTAGCACTTCTGCAGCAAGAACCATTAGTTTTTCCTGACACCCCCTATTTTTAAAAGTGTACAAAAGGAAACATATAGAATAAGCCGTGGCAATATAGTATACTTGTTTATGCTTATTAGAGCCGGTAATTTCGTACTCGACACGAATAAACGACACGAAATTACACGAACACGAAGGTACACGAACACGAAGGTACACGAACCTTAAATGGATATGGATATGGGTTTACCCTTTCGATACACGAACATGAATGTACACGACACGAAAGTACACGGAACGACCCAAATTGCCAGGTCTACTTGTAACCCTTTATAGCATAATATAATCCAGTGCGTAGGAAGACAGAAAGAACAAACATACCTGTTTAATATGCCTAATAGTTTCGGAATCAGATGGGACCACATGGTAAAACCCCATACACATAAGCACATTGGCACATGTATATGGACCAAATCCTTCAATTTCTTGCAGCTGGTCAGCTAGCTTATTGTAGATGGATAAGCTTGGTCTGCTGCAAGCTTCCTCCAGTTGCATAAGTTGAATCCTTCCCTCAACAATACCTCGAGCAAGACTAATTATGCGCTTCGCTCTGTAACCAAGCTTGCAGCGATTTGCCAATATATTTTCATCAATGCTTACTAACTCTGCTGGACTAGGAAAATTTCCCATACAATTACTCGAGTAGTGATTTGTCATTTCTAATGACTTAACATCAGAGATCAAGTCTAAATTAACACTAGGTGGTTCAGCTAAACTAGGACAATCATCAGATGGCATATGGAAGTTATTATCTTTTTTGGTAGAGAAGTTTGTGCGTCGTTTATCTATCCCATCTGAGCCTGAAATTTCACCATAATCAACATTAAAGGAAACATCTCTTTCCATTTCCTTTTCAACCTCCGTATTGCTGATTGCGGAAACTGTAGAACCCTTTCGAGTTCCATTCCTTCTCTCTACCTCTTTTCCTGCAGGTGTCCCTGGAAGAAAATGGTTAATCTCAGCTACCGGGTTCCTGGAAGCATCATTTGATAGATGGCACTTAAGTTCCATCTGAACTTCACATAACGCTCTAGCCATGCTCAAAGTCCTTGACCACCTACAGTAAATTGGAAAAAAAGAAATCAACTCGTTTAGCTCATATAAGATACAAGTGTTTCTGTTCAGAAGTCACTGCCACGTAGCGATTAACAAGAGAATATTTTAGACTTTTTGCACTGTACTGTATCTTATGAATTTGAGTAAACTATTCAACTTAACTTCCTTGTACCTGGACGGATGATTTAAGCCTTATGGGCCTTGCAACTTTCAGTTTTTGTTACTACAACAAGTCACATTGTATTCCGAACAGAGAAATATCAAAGTACTACCGTCTACTAGATATGCATTTTTGCCCTTAAGGTAATTATAACCGAGTAACTTACTCATCTAGGATGGGCAATCTTGTCTAGCAACTTGGTATGGGGTTATTGGAATCAGGGGGACTAGAAAATTCTTGGACGAGTTGGCATGATTTTGTTTACGAAATTACGACCGTATCAATCATTCTGTGGAAGATATGGCTCAAAGGAATGACATGGATATAGTACTGAGAAGGTTGGGGTTTTCTCTAGCCTCTAAAATGTTCTTGTGAGCAAAAACTTTTATATATAGAAGCTATTAAAATTTACTCGTAAGTAGTTTCTTGCCAATTGATCTGCTCTCACCTTGGTGGTAGTTTGGGTTCCAACGATTCTACCAAAAAAGGGGATGAAGATGTATGCGGAGATTGAACTGTCAGACCTAGGGACTGGAGCTTCTTAGAAAATATAAGTTATAACAAAGCCAAAGCTACAGTTATAAAGAATTACTAAAAGCTGCACTGCCTGAGGTGAGGTAAGGAACAGGACCTGCTTAGTGCTTACAGAAGCTTATATATTAAGCCAGGTTATTAAAAGCGTACTAAATTTTCTACTTAGTTTCTCTTTGGCCAAGATGACTAAACATAGACATCTTGAGCTTCTGTTTTGAGCGTACTGAAAATTTGTCAATGCATTATAGGAACCTCAATGTAGGGAGCTCCTATATACAATGAGAAGTGTTGAATCCATAATTTCAAATAGAGTGGGGTGGGGGGATAATATAACTTCTCAAGTCGGAGGGTGGAGACGTGAACTATAAGAACATTGAGCAAGAGATATAACAAATTACTGCGGACAGGAACACTAACATACTCTAGAAGTCAAACCCACAACATCAATGAGATAAGATTCTAGCACATACTATCTGAGATACTGATAAACTATTAGAATTCAAAAAATTAGTACTGCTTATGATATGCAAGGGGCATGCCCCCCCCCCCCCCCCCGGGGGGGCTCCATCGTAGCTCCAATTTTTTTTGGAGGAGCCAATTTGTAGAGAAAATTTAGAATGAAAATAATACATGGTAGGAAAAGCCTCCTGTCATCAATGAAGCGCATACCAAATGGTGAAGTTCTGTCAGGAATGCATCAGTCCTATAATTTTAGTATTCATATGCTTTATATTAGTACAGGGGTATAGGAGTAATTGCAATTAGTTATACTCGGGAGTCTATATATAGTAGTTCTGGATGTAATCTTTGGCTTATGTTGTATACTACAGAAAATGGAAATCCTTTTATCACTACTTCTCTTCCTCTCTCTACTGGTTCTCTCTATAACTGTCATTCTTCTCAAAGCTACCTCTATCTCTCTATCTCTAATCTCTCTCTCAGAACTACCTCTATTTCTCTGCTCTTTATCACTATCTTCTCAATTTTCTTTTAAACTTACATTTCTGCACCAATAACTTGAAAACACCAAAAAAATATAAATATAAATGTCAAATATTGTGTGCTAAGTACCAAAGTCTCTTTTGGTAGGCTAGCTTATGTAAGCAGTGATGTATGTGGTCGATTCCTTAAGCCTATAAATAAGGCTGCCATATGTATTGTAATATAACACAGACAGTTTATTGTTCCTTCTGTTGTTCATTCCTTAGCTTAGCTAGGGTCTTATTTCTAACATGGTATTAGAGCAGGTTTGAGTGATTAATCTCTGCAAAAGCTTGTGTTCTTCAAGAAGAACAAGCTTCCAACCAAAAACAGTGGTTCAATCAAGAAATCGGAAAATTAAAGTGTTCAAAACCAAGATGTAAACATACCACAGTATAGTGCACTACCAGAGGAGCTCCCAGAAATTTGCCGATCTGAAAAACGACAGCACACGCGCCCTCACGCGCCTCCCCACGCGCGGTAGTCCGCGACCACGCGAACCACGCGCCGGCACGTGGGGCCTCTTCCAGACGTTTTCCGGCGACGGCTCTTCAGTGAGAGCTGGGATTTTTTTATTGTTCGAGTTTCTGCTAATTTTAATGTAGAAATAGCTGAATTCTTGAGAATAAGAGAGAAAGCGAGAGAGAGAGGGGTGTAGGCTTGTGTTTGTTCGAAGAAGAAGACAGGAGACAAGAACAGGGGAGAGGGTTGAAGAGAGAAAAAAGTAATTGCTGGGTTAATTGATATTGAGAGTATACTGGACTATCTAATATTTGTTTTGTTATTGGGCCTTTTTTATTGTTGGGCCAGAAACAAAAGAGGACAGCCTCTTTAAATTGGTGGGTTAGTTTATTTGACCCGATTTATTATTTTTTCCTAAATAAAATGATTATATGTATTTAGATCCGTTAAAATATTTAATAGTTATTTTCTCAAGGGAAAATTCTGTTAGGATCGTTTGTACAAGCATATCATTTTAGTTTAGGAGTTTGCCCCGGTTATAGATTTAATTGTGTAGTATTCAAGTGGTTGTTGATATTACGGTATCTCTCCAATTTTTTACAATACTGCAAATTAAATAGTTCAGGGGGCGTTATGCCAACGAAGCAGCAGAAGTAGTGTATATACAGATGTACACACAGTTCACTGCCACAAATGACAAAGCAGCAGAAGTAGTGTATATACAAATGTACACACAGTTCACTGCCACAAATGACAAAGCAGCAGAAGTAGTAGTATGTATACAAATACATACACACAGTTCACTGCTATATCTTGCATTTCATTCTTGTAAAAGAAGCAGGACCAGTTCATGGACGATCTTAAGGGATGCAGTCTACCAAATACGGTTCCAGTTGCTTATAGTTCAAGGGATGACAGATGCAGATTCCTCCTGTGTTCAAACATAGGCTTGTTAATACTGAGTGATCACAAAGTCAAATCTCAGTTTCTTCAAAATAATCAGTTCAAGGACTGATTGGTGGTCATCCACCGTTGTGCTGAAAAGCAGCACTTTCTATTATTTTCACATTGTCTAAAATATATCGTGTGGTCGAAAATTCGAGTTCCCGGTATCCCAACATTCTCAATTACTTATTCCCAAGATAGGTAAATCCCAAGATGGGCAATCTCAAGATGGATCTTTAACTCCAAGATGAGTAAATCTCAAGATGGGTCAATCCTAAGATGGGTCTTCAATTCCTAGAGATGGGTCAAGTTGAATACCTAGGATACGCTAAAGAGCTCCTAGTGTTCCACTCTTCAATCCCAATATAGGTATTTCATCCCAAGATAGGATTTCGAGTGAGGGGGCGTGTCAAATATTGTGTGCTAAGTACCAAAGTCTCTTTTGGTAGGCTAGCTTATGTAAGCAGTGATGTATGTGGTCGATTCCTTAAGCCTATAAATAAGGTTGCCATATGTATTGTAATATAACACAGGACAGTTTATTGTTCCTTCTGTTGTCCATTCCTTAGCTTAGCTAGGGTCTTATTTCTAACAATAAAAAACTAAAAAATCAGTTCCGGACAAGTTTCAAGATTAATCAAGCACTAGGCTATTCATGAGCAATAGCAACAGAATCCGGTAATTGTGGGCGACTGAAGTGACACAATGAAGCATACATACGCTAGGAGCTATGACAATATTAAACGTGATACCATTCTGAGGAGATCATGGGTTGTAATAAGCCAAAATTTTCATTCTTGTTCATAATTATCTTACTATTCCTGATTCTGCAGTTGCTCTTTGTCTAATCCTTTACAAGTTGCAGTTGGTTTCTGCGTTGTACAATACCAAGCAAGGGTAGTTAGTTTCTGCTTGGTACAATTGAATCTTGCCAAGAGCTACACCAACAGTTTAGGTTTCATGTGGGACAAGGATGATTATGGGGGTAAGAGTATCATATCTAAGATGCTACACATAATTTTGGTCACACAAGTTATTCAGTAGCTAGAGAAGAGTATATAAGAGAAGCCAATGAGTTCCCTAGATATATGCTATATTGTTAAATGACATCAGCCATGACAACTACACAGCACACCACTAGCTATGGTTGTTGGGGGTGGTTGTAATAGTTGTAGATGGTTGTTGGGGGTTGTTGAAGTTTTGTTCTATATAAGAGGCAATTGCCTCTCCTTGTATTAATAAGTAAGAGAGTGTTTAGTGCAGTATTAGAACACTTGCAGCAGCTATATACATACATATGTGTGTACATTCTGCAGTGTTGTTATAATAGCAGTAGTGGAGCTTATATATTCAGATATATACATACACTTTCTGCCCTGATTTCTTTGTGTTATTCACTCATTTCTCTCTTACAATCAGCATCTTATTCATACATTCTCACATGGTATCAGAGCGGGAGTAGAGGGGAGGAGCCTTTTTCGGTTGAAGCTTTGCTGTTTCTCAAGGGAAACACAAGCTGACCAGAAGGGAAACACAAGCTGCCCAGTTAGGATTCTTCGAACCTAACACCATATCAAAACAAAGAAGAGTGATCCGTGAGAGTGAGGGAAATACTAACAAGACAAAGCACAAGAAAGATGAAAGGAAGAGAAAGAAACAAAAGAGCACCTCCTGCAGATCTCTTGGTCTGTTTTTCATCAGTTGATATTAGTAGCTCAGATGATGAAGATGACGACGAGGACGATGATAAAGATAATGCAGGAGATGATAAGTATGAACAGAATCAAGAGGAAGATGATGAGAACCAGAACTCAAAAGCTGTTATCTCCAAATGGTTCATGGTTTTACAAGAAAATCAGGATACAAAAGGACTACCTAGTGATCTTGTTTTAACAGTTACTTTCTTAAGGGAAAATTCTGTTGAGATCTTTGGTACAAGCGTATCATTTTTAGTTTGAGAGTTTGCCCGGATTAGAGATTTAATTGTGCAGCAAACAACCGGTTGGAAGATATTACAGTATCCCACCATTTTATTATGTTGCTGTAAATTAAATAGTTTAGGGGGCTAAGTTCAAGTGATGTTCCTTGTCCAGGCGAGTTCATTCATCAAGTCAAATCAAAGGAGCAGAAGAAGTAGTAGTATATACAGATATATACACACAGTTCACTGCCACAAAATCAAAGCAGCAGAAGTAGTTGTATTTCATACAACACAGTTCACTGCTATATCTTGCATTTGTTCTCCTAAGTTGCAGAGGAGGAAATACGAGTTTGTGGACGATCTTAAGGGATGCAGTCTACCAAATCTACCGTTTTGTTTCCGTTCAAAGAATCAAATGAAGTGTTGACAGCAGCACCTTCTATGTTCAGACATAGGCCTACATTACCGAGTGGTCGCAAGTTCGAGTCCCGGTATTCCCAAAATTCTCATATTTGCTATCTTAAGACGAGTCAATCCTATGACGGGGTCTTCTCTGGAACACTTAGATTATGCTCAAGCGCTTCTAGTGGTTCACTCTTCAATCCCAAGATAGGTCTTTCATCTCAAGACGGTTTTTCGAGTGAGGGGGCGTGTTAAATGACATCAGCCATGACAACTACACAGCACACCACTAGCTTTAGTTGTTGGAGGTTGTTGTAATAGTTGTAGATGGTTGTTGGGGGTTGTTGAAGTTTTGTTCTATATAAGAGGCAATTGCCTCTCCTTGTATTAATAAGTAAGAGAGTGTTTAGTGCAGTAGCAGAACACTTGCAGCAGCTACATACATACATATATGTGTAAATTCTGCAGTGTTGTTATAATAGCAGTAGTGGAGCATATATATTCAGATATATACATACACTTTCTGCCCTGATTTCTTTGTGTTATTCACTCATTTCTCTCTTACAATCAGCATCTTATTCATACATTCTCACATATATCATGACTTTAATTAAGCATGAACTTTATTTTTTCTTCATGGAAGAGGCATGTAGTAAAATATATACAAGATGACATATTTGATAATCTACCATTTCTCTATTCAAATATTTCCCCTCCTTTTTCTCATCTCTATCTCCAACTAAATTCTGATATAAAAGCATTTAATTTAATATACATTCAGAAAGCTTATTTAATGGAAAAATATACATTCTTATTGAATATCTCCTTTTCCCCCTCTTTATCTCCAACAAATTCAATGGAAGAATGCTTGTATAAGCATTTAATAAGTAACTTATATCATCACTTGAATATGTTTGTATGTTCTCTCTTTATATATATAAACCATTAACATCTCTAAAATTTTATCAAACTCGTAGTTTCTATCAAGAACTTATCCACAACATCTTAAATCTGAATAGACAAATTGAACCGTTACACTACAACTTTTAAACAATACTTATATAAACCATTAACATCTCTAAAATTTTATCAAACTCGTAGTTTCTATCAAGAACTTATCCACAACATCTTAAATCTGAATAGACAAATTGAACCGTTACACTACAACTTTTAAACAATACAATTACAAACTGAATGTACACATTCAGCTGACAAAAACGAAACTGTTTAAGCAAGAAAAAACACGAGGGCATTTACTTACTGGCAATTGCATAGGAGTATGCACTTCACCATATCTTCGAACAATGTCGGAGACCTAAACAGTCTCCCAAAGCCCTTTTTCTTTGCGTCAATATACATATCCTGGAACTCCCTCACATTCTGCTCCTCTTCTTTACTCAGTCGCAGCATTCGCCTCACTTGATCCTAAAAAATACATTAAATAAATCAAGCCAAGTTAAAAATAAAAAGGGTGTTCATAGTTGTGGAAGAAAAGAAGTATACAACATTCCCTTATGTAATTATTAGTTAGTTAACTAATCAGCAAAATCAAAGTTCTTAGAATTACAGACTTCTGATAGGAATCCCACTTACACTCCAACCACACAGCCATACTGAGACTTGTGCTATTTAAAACCAGACAAGTATAAAATAATTATAGTTTGGTAACGATAATAAAAGTGGCCATTTCTAAAATGGATGTGACACCACCACTTTATTCTTTAAGTTGAGCTTAATTGGATCATATATTATTTGGACAAATTTAACTACACGAACACTTAAAAATGAATGAATGCAGATATAAAAACAATGATGATATAGAGTTGTGAAGTAACCAGAAGTGATTGTTGGTGGTGATTGGAAAGAAACTCCACATCGAAAACACGTACACGAAGAGCATTAGGAGTCTGCGATATCTGCACATCAATTGACGGAGAATTATAATCTCCGTGGCTACTAAGACGCAATGGACGCTCTAGGGTTTTTGATTGTGGGTCCCACTTGTTCGGAGCCATCATGAATAGTCCGTGACTACACACTGCGTTTTCTAGGTTGAAATTAGCGCCCACGAGTTCGCCCATCGGGACCGATATTGTTATGTTTTTGCGCTCGTTGTCGGTGGCGCGTGGGCGCGCGTCAGATGCTTCCATTTTCCTTAATTTTCAGTGATACAGTACAAGAACTCGGCAACTTCATCCTTCCCTCTTTTTAAGAGAATTTTTTTTTTCATTTTTATTTTGAAAAAATTAATTAGTTTTGGAAACTTTCAAACCAAGATCCAATGTTATAAAAATCGATCTAGATTGAACTCATTTTTAACAAATTGATTAGGTTCGATTATGGTTCAATATCAAAATAATTAAAAAGTTATATTTACTCATTGAATCAAAATAAATAATTTTAGATGTTATCATCTATTATATATATAATAGGTCAACACAAGATAAAATTGGTGAGATTTTTTAATGTATTGTAATTACTAATTTATCCCTCTATTCTCAATTAATTTAAAAAAAAATTGTGGTTGGTGGGATTTGAACTTGGGTCTCTAAATTAGTTAACAAATCATTTTACCACTACACCACTCAATCACATATGTTTCAAGTCATACACATTATAGATGTATGTGTGTGTTGCAAGACTTTTTAATGTACTATGATTATTAATTTATCCCGGAATTGAACTTGGCCGGTCTTCGAGTTAATTAACAAATCCTTTTACCACTACATTCAATCACATGTGTTTTAAATCATACACATAAAAGATGTATGTGTGTGTTGTTTCAGTGAAAAAAAATTCTAATATTTTAATATTGCAACATATTTAATAATGTTTTGTCATGTTGCTTTTACATTTATTGATTTGGACTATAACATATTAAATTAAAATATCAATTATTGATACATAATATGTTTGATAATATTATAAAATTGTTATACCAATAATAATCAACATAATATAATAATAATAATAATTTATTATATAACTATTATTCCATTAAACAACCTAAACAGTCATCTATACGTGTTTTCAATAATACACATGATATCTCGGTGTGTACCGTTTAAGCGGGGCAATATTTATTTTATATAAAGAAATAATATGAAATGCATGATGTATTTTTTATGAAAATTATTACATATATATCAAGTCAATAACTAAAGTACTTTATTACTACTTTGAAAGCACCAATTTACCCCTAAGTTCTTATTAATATATAGAAGTATTATTTTTAATGGTAATCGAACGTGGATCACCGAGTTAAATTGTGCATCTTCATACTATTAGACCACATATTCACATGTATTTTAAATCATACACACAATATATATGTGTGTGATATTGATGAAATATTATTAATTAAATATTACTAGATTTTAAATGAGTTTTGGACTCTTTAATGGTTATCATTTATCGATAAAAGAATTACGTAAAATACAAAATTGGGTTATAACCGATACTATAATTAATATGATGGATATTATCTAACAATATATTAGAGTAAAAAATATTGAGGTGTTAACGTAAAATGAAATTTGTATATTACCAATTAAGATGCAATAATTTATTAGTCAAACTATTCGGGTCGTAAAAATATTTGGTTTTAAAAAAGACGAATTCTACAAATAACACATTACCTTTTATATACAAATTAGTTAATGTTCAATTTAAAATATGACATTTTGTGGGAAAAATGATCATATATTATATATTATTTATGGAAGTAGCTCAATGAAAGTCAGACGAAAACCGGAAGAGAAATAAAGACAAAGAATTCTTAAAATGAAGGAATTAGAAGAAAACAAATTAAAGAGTTAGAAATGTAGTTTTAAGAATTAAAACCGCAAGACCTGAGAAGTTTTAGAAGATTTACGAAGGTTTTTGATTAGAATTAGGACTGAAACCTACATTCTCAGAATGCAACATCTTGAAGACTATTAAGTTTCTACTTGAATATTATTGGAGATCCATCTAAATGGATGAATCATTTTTGAAGAAAGTTTAGGATTGTAGGTGCTCTGAAAAATCCTCTTAATTAATAATTAGACAACACCAATAAAACATTCAAATTATATTCTATGACCCATAACGAAATTAAAAACTAACATGATTGCTATCAATATTACTCATATTAGTTTAAAAATACAAATTTGAACATATTTAGGTAAGTACAAAATAACCACATAGACCGGTAACAAGATGAAATCTATGAAAATCAATCACATGTTTCAAACGGTATTGATCATGAATAGTTTAATTAAAAAATACTCCCTCTGTCCCACCCATTTCTTTACATAAAAAACTGTGTATTTAACACGCATTTTAAGGTGCATTTTAAGGATAGTTCTATAACTTATTTTATATTTTCTTTTTTTGTATAAAAATAACATTGTTCTATTTTTATAAAAAAAAAGAAAATATCAAAAATAAGTTATGGAACTATCCTTAAAATATACCTTAAAATCCGTACCAAAAATTAATCCGCAAATGTAAAGTATTGCATGGGACGGAGAGAGTACAATTTAAGCTAGCGACCCGTGCCTCGCACGGGTTTTTATGCTAGTTATCTGTAATTTAACAAAATATTTAATTAAAAAATAAAGATGAAATTTTCATAACACTTTAATATAAACAATTTTATATGCTACTCTTGTTTTTGTTGCGAAACAAATAAACATATTTTATTTTTGAAAAATATTATTTTAGTTAAAAAGAAAAACAAATTGTTAATTATTAACATAAAGTAAATAAAATAAGGACTTAAATGGCAAAAAATTTCAAAAGCGTGAAACAACTAGAATAATTGTTAAAATTAAATATTTAATTAAAATTATAAAAAATTATTAAGAAAATTTATGTATATTTGGTTCAGTTATTTTGATTGGTTTGAAAGTAGAAATCAAATTCAAACTAAAAAATTTCGGATTTCTAATTACCAAAACCAAAATCAAACCAAACAGTTAAAAAATCGAAAAATTCAACTTAAACGGATTGAATGGATGATTTAGTTCAAATTTGGATAATTACACACGATCCTACTCATCATGTATTCAAAAGTCCATTTTGTATGTTTTGAAAGATGGAAAATGTAAGTTTGATTTGGATGAAAATACTTTATTAGTAATGAAATCGATGTTGAATTTAGACCATTTTATAAATGAATGAAAGACGATTATTAAAGTTTGAGGGAGATATACATGATACATCAAACTAGTGTGAGTATTTCTAATACTAATAAATTTGTAGCTAAAATTTTAGTTGGCATACCAAATATAAAATTTATAAAAAATATGTAAAATGTTCATCACTTCAATAGTACAAAATCTTTTTCTATAATTTTAGCTAACCTCACTATATCTATTACGTTTTTAATGTAATTTTACCATTATACCCCTTGCTTTTTTTGTATTCACGATATAATGTCACTTGACCCATTGACTTCTACTGTTTTTATATATATATATATATTGTATTATACATTTTACTACTACGTTTTTACACAATTGTACGTGCCCAGCTGAAACTTCCATGAGAAACTCTGTATTCTTCCCAAATCTACTCAATCCAGTTACAAATTCAAATTTCATACCACTTGAAATCTCTTTCTCTTACATGCTTTATACTCTTTTTTCTAATTTACCGGATTTGAATTTCAAATTCTCAGTATTTTCTCCTTTTCTGTGTTTCTTACTCTTACACAATCACTTGATCCTTCTCTTAGTATGCTCTATTTTCATTTTTCTTATCATTGTTTTAGTTTTCTGATGTATTCTTCTTTTTAATTTTTTACAGTTTGAACTTTATCGATTTAATATTAACATTGTGAACTATGATACCACAAATTTTTAGGTTTTTAAACCCATTTTGTCTTAATAATTTTCATGGTTTAAACACTGTTAATGTTAATTTATGTTTGAGTTTGCTTTTTAAAAAAAAAAATTATTTGCTAGAAAATATAGTGTTCTTTGATTTTTTGAGATTGACAATGTTATGATTTTGATATGTTTTGAGAATTGTTGTTATTGAGAAAGATGGAGTGCAATTCTTTTTTGAAAATTTGCTCCACCAAGTGTTTGATGTAATGTCCGAAACAAGTATTAAAATTTGAATACAAATGTCTTCTACTTTTACAAATTGAAATTGTTCAATTTTACTCTTTAATTTATTTTCTTTTCTTTTGGCAGGTTTATTTTATAGATCAATAAGGGATTGTGCGATACCATTTACGTAGAATGAAGTTTATTTTTATTTATGTTTCTATAACCTTTCCAATTATAGTTGAAAGCTTGTTTTTTGATTATACTGAATTTGAAGTAGCTCTGTATAACGCCTTAGAAAATTTCGTAATTTATAAATATTTATTTAATAAATATTATGAATTTTATTATGTGAATATTGTTGGAAAGGTGGAATATGTATGATATCGTGTTTATATGCTTGCCTGACGATTTGTGTGTGCCATGTAAGTCGGTGTAATTTTTTTATTTGTATTTTTGAGGATTTAAATATGTTTAAATCATGCATTTTCGATCCACTGGCAATTTTATAAAATTATTGGACTTATTAAAAAACATGAAATCTTTTGTATTATTATCTTTATATATTTATTTAGTTTTTAAAATCGTCGGGTGAATTAATTGGGGTGTTTTAGTATTTTAAAATGATTTTAAGAGTTTTAATGACATTTAAAGGATCAAAACTTGTAAAATCCATATTTAATTCATTTTTGATCCTAAAAATATTTTAAAAATATATGTTTGCTCGTAATTTTATACTTTTTATATTAAAAATGGAAAGTTTAATTTTCCGAATTTTCTATTTAATTTCGATTTATAAAAGTTGTTTATTAGTTTTAAAAGCGAACAAGTGGTGTTTTATTTGGACCCGGAATAAATTGTAGTAGTAGCAATATATGTGTATTGGGCCAAGCCCAATAACACACAAATATCACAGCAGCAAAAGAAGTCGGGGAGAGAGAGGGGGAGATTGTTGAGTCATATATGTCTATAGATTGTTGATAACAAATACCACAAGGTAGAAAATGAATCAAGGAATTGAAGCTGACAAATAAATCAGGAAGCTAACTGAAATGCAGATCGACTAAAGCTACATCTTGTGAATGGAACTCTGCAAACAGTTTCTGTAACAAGCCACAACATGCTACAATCAGATATCTGTAATCAGAAGAGAGTTTGCCATAACCATGCAAGTAAGTTCGAGAAGTCAAGAAAAGATGAGTTCGAGAAGTCATTCGAGAACTCTATCAAAAAGAGTTATTCGAGAAGTCTCCAACATATGCTAATCGAGAAGTCTTCACAACATGTTGTTCGATAAGTCATTCGAGAAATCTAACAAAAAGGGTTATTCGAGAAGTCCCAGTTCGAGATATGCTAATCGAGAAGTCTTCACAACAGGTTGTTCGATAAGTCATTCGAGAACTCAATAAAAGGGACTATTCGAGAAGTCGACATTCGAGATCTCAAGACACATCAGTTTGATAACACAACCTGGATTCTTATTCCAGAGTTCTCTACTGGAACATATCGAATGGAGATCAAAACCTAGAATTACTTTGCAACCCGTGACTTATAGGCAGTGATCATTACACAGAGGATGTACGAGTAGGGAGTCAAATTGTAAATATTTGAAGGCTCAAACTCTTCCAAGTGAAAGGTGAAATCAGTCACTGTTTATCTGATATCAAGGGCAATAATAAAAGTGGAAGCAACCTCCAACATGATTACATTACCACTAAAGAATTCGAAGGATATCTTGATGAATGCATAAGGATCAGCTGTTTTATCTGGGAAGTTCAAGCACAGCTCAATAAGAAGAAAAGCTTGATGACTTTCGAAAAGGTTATCTTTTTTATTAAAGCTATTTTTCAGAGATGAAGTTTAAAAGCAAAAAGATCTTTTGTATAAAGCATCACGTGGGCTTGGAAGCTAAGTCATTTCAAGAACTTAGTAACGTATGAAGAAAGAAACATACACTGACTTGAAGCATGCTGGGATTGTCCAAATCAAGGAGAGAAGACTTTCAAGACATTTCCAGAAATGGCTATCCCTTCAAGCTTGTGTGTGCGACAAGAGATACCAAAAATGTACTCCTACATTTTACGTATTTCACATGTCTTCATATAGTTTAAATAAGATGTATGAGCAGCATAGTTTTAGTAGAGAAGAAAATACAGAGCATAATGCTTATAGCATTAGGTTTTGTTGTAAACACTAAAACATTATAACCCGCAGTTGTGTATTCTTACGCAGAGAATTATCTTCAAATACAACCATCAGGTGGACCAAGAAAACCCACCTGAGATTTTTTTATATCATGTGTTGTATGTGGGTTAAATAATTTGTTTATCTTGTTTTCTTTGTGTTCTTATAACAATCTGTTTAGACCTCACCAATTCGAAAGAATTTAGTCAAGATTGTATTCAACCCCCCCTTCTACAATCTCGTGGTGCATAACTGGGAAATAACAATTGGTATCAGAGCAAGCTTCTAACATACAAGAAGTCTAAAGATCACCACCATGGGAAAGAAGGATACAGGCGTGAAGATACCAGTTCTTGACAAAGACAATTACTTTCATTGGAAAGTAAAGATGCATTTATATCTCTTATCCATCGATGAAGGCTATGTAAAATGCATAGAGAAAGGTCCTCATATCCCTATGAAGGCTAACTCTAGAGTTGGAGAAACAGCTGGAACTACAGCTACTGGAAGGCCTATTCCCAAACTGCCAGCAGAATTCACAAATGCAGACAAATAAGAAGTCCAGAAGGACAAGAAAACCATGAACATTTTGTTCAATGGTATTGATCAAGACATGTTCGATAATGTCATAAACTGCAGCACTGCCAAGCAAGTGTGGGACACTATATGAACACTCTATGAAGGGACTGAGTGTTGTGGATCTAAATCTCTATTACGATTTGTTATTATTGCTAGGGTGGTTGAGCTTCGCGCTTTAATGGTTGTTTCCGTGTTACGAGACTGATCGGTCCTCACAGAGTGCCTACGTATCTCGTTATTGAGAATCAAGCCAGGACGTAGTTCTAGGTGATGGTGCCCTCGAGGCTATGGCGGCGAGAGCTCACCTAGGACGCAGTGGCTTGTATGTCCTTATTCGAGGATTAAGCCAAAACGTGGTGGGTAACGTATGGAGCTGTGTCCAAAACGTAAGTGACGTATTGAGCTCTGCCCAAAAACGTAGTTCTGAGGGTGAAGGAGCAGGTCCTTATATAGGCTGAGAAGCCTTAGAATTATGGTAGGAATAGGAGACTTGGTAGACAAGTCTTTGGGGAAGGTTCTAGATCTATTCCTTGTAGGAATCAGTTTCCATATTGAATTGGATGCCTTGGTGGCTAAGTCTGGTGGGATAAATATCCTTATCCAACTCTTATTGCTGAGCTGTTTATTACCCCCAATATTAATTACGAAATTAATATTATAATTGGGGTTTTGGGCCCACCTGGTGGGCCCCACATTTGGACCATTCTTGGCCTAATTAATGCCACATTAAATGTGTCTTTAGGGCTTACTTTTTGCCCATATCATTTGCCCCCCAACTTCTAGGAAAACTGATCAGGTTTTCCTTGAAGTTTTAACGGTCCTTTCCAAGACTCGGGTCAGGGTTCATCTTTATACACTAGTGTTTCACGAGTATTGTCTTTATGTAAAGCGTGGAGCGACCGACGCGTTTACGACAATGTTAATTTGATGCTAATCGGCACTAATCAGCCTTAACGACATTTAAACAATGTTTAAATGACGTTGAACGGCATAAAACGGCACTAAACGGTACTAACTAGCCTTAAATGACACTTAAACAACGTTTAAGTGACGCCAACCGGCATTAAACGACACTGAACGGTGCTAGAAGACACTGTCGGTGCTAACGATATTACTGGTGCTATCAGCACTAACGGTGCTTATCGGTACTTATTCGGTGCTTATCGGCACTAACGGTGCTATCGGCACTAACGGTGCTTATCGTTACTTACGGTGCTATCGGCACTAACGGTGCTAATTGATACTTAATCGGTACTTATCGGCACTAACGGTGCTATCGGCACTAACGGTGCTAATCGGTACTTAATCAGTGCTTATCGGCACTAACGGTGCTAATCGGTACTTATTCGGTGCTTATCGGCACTAACGGTGCTATCGGCACTAACGGTGGTTATCGGTACTTACGGTGCTATCGGCACTAACGGTGCTAATTGATACTTAATCGGTACTTATCGGCACTAACGGTGCTAATCGGCACTTAATCGGTGCTTATCGGCACTAACGGTGCTAACGGCACTAACGGTGCTAATCGGCACTAACGGTGCTTATCGGCACTAACGGTGCTAATCGACACTTAATCGGCGTTTAACGGCGGAGATTCGGGACAATTGTAACCTCTTCCGGGCAGCGAGTCATCGACAAGGGTCCTGGCCAGCTGTCAGGTGCTCCTGGTCGGCTGCCAGGAGATCCTGGTCGGCTACCAGGAGATCCTGGTCGGCTGCCAAGAGATCTTGGTCGTCCAGGGGGTGTTCCTTGTCGGATGGAACCTTCCAAGGTTGTAGAAAACTCTGTGACCTTCGCGTGGGCTGTAAGATCGCCCAAATCTGATACCCGGAGCTCAAGATATGGCCCAAACACCGTGAGGTCGGCTGACAAGAGAGATCCTGGTCGGCCAGACCCTCTCTGTGGCACCTGGTCGGCTGCCAGGAGATCCTGGTCGGCTGTGGACCTTCCAAGGTTGTAGAAAACTCCAAGACCTTCGCGTGGACTGTAAGATCGTCCAAATCTGATACCCGGAGCTCAAGATATGGCCAAAACACCGTGAGGTCGGCTGACAAGAGAGATCCTGGTCGGCCAGACCCTCTCTGTGGCACCTGGTCGGCTGCCAGGAGATCCTGGTCGGCTGGGGACCTTCCAAGGTTGTAGAAAACTCCAAGACCTTCGCGTGGACTGTAAGATCGTCCAAATCTGATACCCGGAGCTCAAGATATGGCCCAAACACCGTGAGGTCGGCTGACAAGAGAGATCCTGGTCGGCCAGACCCTCTCTGTGGCACCTGGTCGGCTGCCAGGAGATCCTGGTCGGCTGGGGACCTTCCAAGGCTGTAGAAAACTCCAAGACCTTCGCGTGGACTATGAGATCGTCCAAATCTGATACCCGGAGCTCAAGATATGGCCCAAATAGTGTGAGGTCGGCTGCTTCGTGGTTGGCGAAGAAACCCGGACCTGAAAACCTATTCATGGAAATTAAGGATCAAGAACCTCGATCTCGATCCTAGGGATCCAGAAGCTCGATCTTGATCTCTAATTTAGTATCTTGGTCACCCGTGACTTTCAAGGATCCAGAACCTCGATCTCGATCCTAGGGATCCAGAAGCTCGATCTTGATCTCTAATTTAGTATCTTGGTCACCCGTGACTTTCAAGGATCCAGAATCTTGATCTCGATCCTAGGGATCCAGAAGCTCGATCTTGATCTCAGGTCGTCAGTTTGGTCATTCGTGACTTCTATCGGTGTTATCGGCACTAACGGCACTAAACGGCGCTAAACGGCACTAAACGACACTAAACGGAGGAGATTCGGGACAATTTTAACCTCTTCCGGGCAGCGAGTCAGCCGTCAAGGGTCCCGGCCAGCTGCCAGGTGATCCTGGTCGGCTGCCAGGAGATCCTGGTCGGCTGCCAGGAGATCCTGGTCGGCTGACCCTCCTTGATGCACCTGGTCGGCTGCCAGGAGATCCTGGTTGCCTGCCGGGTGCTTCTCGATCGTCTGACACGTGCTTCTCGATCGTCTGACTTGTGCTTCTTGATCGTCTGACATGTGCTTCTCGTTCGTCTGACATGTGCTTCTCGATCGTCTGACACGTGCTTCTCGATCGTCTGACATATGCTTCTTGATCGTCTGACATGTTGACGGGAGATCCAGGTTGACATTAATGATGTCACATGATGCTTAAACGACGTTTCAATGTTTGTGTAAATGACGTTAAATGGCATAAAACGGCACTGAATGGTGCTAATTCGAAGGTCGATGTTTGTCACGGAAAGTGAGAAACCATCAAACGATTCAATCAAACGATAGGGGATGCCAAAATGAGTATCGGGAAGTCAGATTGAGCATCTTCGTGGCTCCCGGTCAGCTGCCAGATGCTCCTGGTCGGCTGCCAGGAGATCCTGGTCGGCTGCCAGGAGATCCTGGTCGGCTGACCCTCCTTTGTGGCACCTGGTCGGCTGCCAGGAGATCCTGGTTGCCTGCCAGGTGCTTCTGGTTGCCTGCCGGGTGCTTCTTGATCGCCCGACAGGTGACTCAAGTTGTTTGGAAGTGTTTAAATGACGTTTCAACTTGACCTTCAATTTAGTATCTTGGTCACCTATGACTTTCTAGGATCCAAAACCTCGATCTCGATACTAGGGATCCAGAACCTCGATCTCGATCTCGATCTTGATCTCTAATTTAGTGTATTGGTCACCCGTGACTTTCAAGGATTCAGAACCTCGATCTTGATCTTAGGGATCCAGAACCTCGATCTCGATCCCGATCTTGATCTCTAATTTAGTATATTGGTCACCCGTGACTTTCAAGGATTCAGAACCTTGATCTTGATCTTAGGGATCCAGAACCTCGATCTCGATCTCGATCTTGATCTCTAATTTAGTATATTGGTCACCCGTGACTTTCAAGGATTCAGAACCTCGATCTTGATCTTAGGGATCCAGAACCTCGATCTTGATCTCGATCTTGATCTCTGATTTAGTATATTGGTCACCCGTGACTTTCAAGATTCAGAACCTCGATCTCGATCTTAGGGATCCAGAACCTCGATCTCGATCTCTATCTTGATCTTACAGAACCATCAAACGACTCGAACAACTGACGGGAGATCCATGAGGTCGGCTGCCAGGAGATCCAGGTCGGCCAGACCCTCTCCATGGCACCTGGTCGGCTGCCAGGAGAGCCAGGTCGGCCAGACCCTCTCTGTGGCACCTGGTCGGCTGCAAGGAGAGCCAGGTCGGCCAGACCCTCTCCATGGCACCTGGTCGGCTGCCAGGAGAGCCAGGTTGCCTGCCGGGTGCTTCTTGATCGCCCGACAGGTGCTCCATTGTTGCTATGTCGTGCCTCTCGGAGCTTTTCGCAATGCCTGGAGTCTCGTTCTAGAATCACGTCCTTGATCATGAATGTTGTATACCTCCTTTCAAGGCATAATTAATCTCTCTTTCTTGTTCTAAGATGTGGAGCTTGTGATGAAGCTTTTTAGTTCTTGCCCCCCTTGTTTAATATGGTGGAGGTCTTGTTTCCCGTTTGATCGTTCAATAAGTTTCTTTTCCACTGAGCACTTGACTTCAAGTCTGGTTTGCATCGTTATCTGGTTGTCAACCCTTTATCTTGATTCTAGGTTTCCAACCTTCCTTTGGTTTGAATTCGATTGACGGCTCTTGATTCAAGTCCTTAAACTCAAACGACGAACTCGATTGGAGGCAGACAACCTTTTTTGCCATCTCGATTGGAGACAGACAACCTTTTTGGCCATCAAGGCTAAACATTTGTATCGGAATTTGAGATTCCAGATTAAGTAAGGAATGACAAAGGACCTCTTATCTCAACATTCTCATTAACAGTTTCTGTGCCTTCAAGGCATTATCAGGGAGCCAACCAGTCTCAGGGTGAGCTTTTATGAGGGTCTATCCTTCAGCTTAGATCAATTGGTGCTATCAATTTAAAATAATAGACGGGGCCTTCAAGACCTGAAAGTAAACTCTTCCGGCGTAGTTCTCTATCTCAGAAGAAGTAAACTTAGATTGGGCATCAGCCTTAACGTTCTGTTCTCTCGAAATGTGTTCTACATAACACTCGTCAAACTGAGTCATGACAGCTTTTACAACTCGCAGATACTTTGCCATAGTTTCATCCTTGGCCTCAAATTCACCATTTACTTGAGAGACTACTAATCTTGAATCTCCACACACTTTGAGGTTCTTGACTCTCATGATTCTGGCCAAGCCTAAACCAGCTATCAAGGCCTCATACTCAGCTTTGATGTGGCAGAAAATGTGTACAATTTAATATCGCAAGCGCACGATCATCGTTTTAGTATTTTAAGATTCGATCCACAGGGAATAATTTTATTCGCAATCCTTAATTTCTAATTTAATCGAAATAGAACAATTTGGGATTTAAATTTGGATTTTTACTATTTATTTCTAAAACTAAAACAACATTAAATTAATCTAAATTTCAACTAGAAACTGAATTTTAATTTATTCTATTTACATCTAAATTGATTTTTATTTAAAAGAAAATTAACCTATTTTTTTTATTTCTAAATTAACTTAAATAAAGAAATGAAGAAAACTAAATCACTCCAAAATTTTAAAATCGAATTAAAATGGTTTTTTTTTAGATTTTTGATTTAAACTAATTATATCCTAATTTATTTGGAATTACAATTCTAAAAAAAAAAAAAATGAAACCAAGTGAAGTAATACTCTAGTAAACAAACTCAACACAACTCAGTAGCTTCGACATAATAAACCAACTAAACAAACTCGAACTCGGAATTTACAGAATTTACAGCACAAATACTAATACTAATACTCAGAATTTTTACAGCAACAAAACAACCAACAGCAAACCAAATTCACAGCAACGAAATCGAAACCAACTAAGAAACTTGGCAGAACTCGTGAACACAGTACTAACAATTCAGATACAAACTTCGAACAGAAATTTGACAGATCAAAACCAAAACAACAATATACTCGACTTCAACAATTAACAGCAACAATCTCGGAAACCAGAAATTAAACCAAAAACTCGGTAAACAAGGACTTAATGTCGACTCAGCCATTAACAAAACAAACCCAAAACACAACTCAACAATCGTAACACAAATAAAACAAAAACTGCAGTAATTCTAAACGACAATTTGGACAGGAAATATTCCCAACTCGACAGCAAGCAAACCCAACAATCAATTACAAACTAAAAAAAACAGCGAACGGCTATACAGAACCAGCAACTCGGTAAAACAAAGAACGGCATTCGAAACCAAACTCGCGGCAAAACAAAAACCAGAACTCAAACAAAATTAGAGAACTCTACTTAATGGAACTCAGCGATGCAACCACAGCAGCGAATCAACAAAACAGACGAAGACTTAGCTGTTTAATAGACTTTGAAAACTCGAATTAAAATCAAACATACTCTTGACTACAACTCGATGCAACTCAGATTACAAACACAAGACAACATAGCAAACTAATTCTAAACTCAAAACCGAAAACAAACAAATGGGGGAAGGGGAATTCGGAATGAAAATGGAAGAAGGGAAATGAGTTTGTGGAGATTGAATGGGGGAAAAGAGAAAACAAACGTGGACTCTAAAAAACTAAAACTAAATTGAGGGGAGATGGATTTGGTTTTATGGAAAGAAAATAAGGGACAGGGGATTGTTTTGTTAACTCAGGGATAAATAAGAAGAAACAAAGAGGAGGCTGTGTTTGTCTTAATAAAACCTGGGAAATAAACTTTACTTTGAATTAAAGGTTTGCTAAAAACAGAATTTACAACGAACTGCAGGAAAAATATGAAATAAAAAAATTTTACAAAAGCTGCAAAAGAGAAAAAATTACAACTGATAATTTAGGAATGCCTTAAAACTAATCCTAATCCTAATCTACTCCTAATTCTAAGTGTTTTTACAAGAGAAAAAAATGAATCTATTTATAGGAAATAGATTGGGATTGTGGTTGGTGTGGATTAATCCTCACCATTCATTTGTTTGGTGGGATTAAATCCTAGCCCTTCATTTTTATTTATTTTTTTATTTATTCTTTTTTTCTTTTTAGTTTTTAAATAAAAATTCAGTTTTTGCACCAAACTCCCTCTTCTTTCCTTTTCTTCTATTTTGGTCCTTCTTCTTCTTCTTTTTCTCTTCTTTGACCTTTATTTCTTTATTTTGCAATTTCTTCAATTTTTCTTGAATTTCCTGAAATACAGCAAAATAATTTATTAAAATACGAATTCAAACAATAAATAGGTAATAAAAATATGCAAAATTATGCACTTATCAAATGCCCCCATACCTATCTTTTGCTCGTCCTCGAGTAAAACAAAAAGAAAAAGAATGCAGAATGAAAAACCTATACTCACTGTCGTAGGAATCACGGATAATTTTAGGTTTACCAACCCGTTAAACCTATAGACGATCTCTACAGGAGGAGTGTTGTCTCCTAAGGGTTTACAGAAGATATACCCATAAAATCTTTGAGATAAGTCAGCAAGTATCCAACTTTCCTCTTTCAACCTAGCTTTCACTGGTGTCAACAAAACAATTTTGTAGGAAAATACATGCCTTTAAAGATTATTCTAATAATAGCCAAGTTATAGGTTCCCACAATCCACATGATTAGACTAAATATTTACAAAAAATCCCAAGGTGTGTAATGAATTTAAGGCCTTTGATGGATTAACTGCATACGAACATTTTCTCTTTTTCAACCAATATTGAACTGACCCAATCTCTATCAAAACAAGTATCTAGCCAAACTTCACGTTCTTAGTAGTTAGACCGACTGTGCAATGGTTGAGGTCCCAAAAGACTTTTGCATCAATACCCATTTAGCGAGTTTTAGGTCAACAATCCCAGATCACAAGGGACCTTAGGTTGCTAGGCACAAAGTCCCCTCGGACTTACTTACTCGGGTTATTAATGAGCCCAACCTAGCCGATTTCCCTACTAAGAATTTATTATTACACTAGCACTCAACAATTACAAACATTTATTGACTCTTTTTCTTTTCTTTTTTTTTCTTTTTTTTTTCTATATAGAAGCAACATCTCGCAAAGGTTTGATTCGACATTGTTCTAACATGTGGGTTCTCTCTCAGGTATCGAATAACATTCCTATACAATTTTTCCATCAAAAGTCTTGTGCAAATGTGTGGTCTTGGTCTTTTAAGCAAAAATTTGTTCGACACAAGTTTCATGAGGAAAAACCTTACCTGACTACGTTCAAATCATCTAAAGGCATTATACATATAATTTTCGAAAAATAGTCAACACCAACTAGTTCTAGAATTTAAAGAGTGGGAAGGACAACTAAGCTAAAATAACTCTATTTTTGGATTTTTAAAATTTTTCAATTTTTTTGGATTTTTCAATTTTATGTATTTACACTAAAACCCTCCCCCATACCTAAATCATGCATTGTCCTCAATGTATGCAAAATGCAAGAGAAACGAAGAGAAAGAGGAGATAATACCTGATAAGGGATGACGAAGACTGAAAACTTCTAAAAATCACGAAAGAAAACAACTCACACACACAACAAATACAAAAGAAACACACACACTGGCACTCCCCCATACCTACATTCTACTATGGGAGGTACAAAATAAATATTTACTAACCAATACCTGCTCTTGGAAAAACTATTTTTGTTATCCAACCAACATATTTCAGAAACTTACCCACAAAAATAGCATAGACCACTCGAACGATCCGATTAGGCGCAAGAATAAAACTCATATTCCTAACTTCATCCATAGACCACGAAGATGCTTCTTTTTGTTGTTTAAGCAAATTAATTACGATAAGATGTTGGTCATGAATATCATGAGTTTCGATGAAAGATGGAGCACGAGTGGAAAATGAAGGAATAGAAACGGGTGGGGGTGGCTCTTCGAAAAATATTTTACCAACAGAATTAGGATCACAAGAACTATCCGTATGTTGGGTTTCCCATTTGGAACAAATATTCATCATCTCTCCAAACATCTCTTCCGAGGTCAAATCCTTAAAAGATTCGTGAAGCTCTCGATTGGTCTCGTAATGCAATTGAAAATCTTGTTTAAGAAGAGACTCAATCTCATGATCGTCCAAATTTGACCTTGAAACAACCTCCTTAACTAGATCAGCTCCTATTGATTGAGTATGAAGTTCTTCGAGTTTTTCGGGAAGAGGTTTGGAAGATGAAAGGAAAAGTTCACTAGAGGAAGATGATGGTTGTCTAGGTGAAGCCACAAACTCAGAATCATCGGGATTCTTTGTTTCACCTAGAGAATGAAAGAGGTCAGCACTGGAATCTTCTTCGTATAATTCACCACCGAAAGGAGTGTCAACTTGAACATTAGACCTGGGAGAAATGATATCATCGAAAGTAGCGATAGGTCTTTGAGTGATAAGAAATTCAGGGTTGACCTCGGGTGGATTCAGAGTGGTTATCGTCTCACGCTCGCACATGGTGGCTAATTGATTCATTTGAAATTCTAACTTAGATAAGGTTTGAGCATTAGAGTTCAAAATTTGCCTATCAGAAGTTATGGTTTGCATGAAGTCTGCTTGAGAAATCAATAAAGCCTCGATACTCTTTTCTAAGGTGTCAAGTTGACTCGGAATTGGATAAGAGTTCGGTTCTTGAAAATGTGGAGGTGGAGTTTGATAGCTATGACCTTGGTTCCATGAGAGATCGGGATAATCTCTCCAACCGGAATTAGAAGACGATGTAAAACGGTCATTTCGAAAGGTTGGTTGAAACGTGGCGTTGACTTGTTGAAAGTCGGGGCCATGCTGAAAATCGAGACTCGGAAAGTTGAAATTTGGGTGCCAAGACGTGTGTGAATGACCACTAAGGGTTTCTAAGGCTTCGAGTCGTCTAGTGAAAGCATCTAATTCGGAGTCGATTGCAATATCGTTATCACTATAATGCAGATCACTAAAAGTAGACGACGCGTTATATACACTAGGTTCCCTAGTTGACTCATACCACATCGTATTATCCGCTAACTCCTCGTCAAAATCCCAACCTTGGTAATAACGATCCCTAAATGCTACGTACATGGTAAAGATTGATCAATGATAAAACCACGTAGCAAGAAAGTGCGAAAATGCCACAAAATAAATGGTGAAAAATCAAAAGAAAAATCTAACCTATGACACACTAAAAATTTCGTAAATTAAGAATTATTCAGACCGATTCGGCCAGATTAGAGCAGGCATTGCCAAGAGGCCAAACTCGTCACTTAGACACCAAATCTTAACAGCCAGGCGAACCTTAGACACTGAAGGTCGTGAATAAGTCTTAATTACGTTTATTTGATGCAACAAACAAGATATATACAAAAACGATAAACAATTATGGATGCTTACACTACGTGTCCTAATCGAAAAGAAAGATGAATTTAACGTACCTTTGGGTCCTCCAGCAATCACCACAATTTATTAGGTACGAAAAAATTAAAAACAAGAAATTAAAAATCTAGATGATGTGCCCTAAGTGATTAAATGCATGATGCAACAAATATGTATTTACAAATATTTTTTTTTTTTCAATTTTCAATTTTTTTTTTTGAGATTTTTGATTTTTTTGTGATTTTCTAAAAATAAAAAGGCGAAAAGAGTGAGATACGGGTTACCGAAGCATGCTTCCAAGAATTCCAATTCGTTCCGAGCTCCGTGAGAAGATTCCCGTAATTCCAAACTTTCCTAAAAAAAATGAAATAAAAATAAGGCAAGCGAAAGAAAACTAATCCGAAAAATTAAAAATTAAGGTGCGAAAAATAATTATAATCCCCGGCAGCGGCGCCAAAAACTTGATGTGGCAGAAAATGTGTACAATTTAATATCGCAAGCGCACGATCATCGTTTTAGTATTTTAAGATTCGATCCACAGGGAATAATTTTATTCACAATCCTTAATTTCTAATTTAATCGAAATAGAACAATTTGGGATTTAAATTTGGATTTTTACTATTTATTTCTAAAACTAAAACAACATTAAATTAATCTAAATTTCAGCTAGAAACTGAATTTTAATTTATTCTATTTACATCTAAATTGATTTTTATTTAAAAGAAAATTAGCCTATTTTTTTTATTTCTAAATTAACTTAAATAAAGAAATGAAGAAAAATAAATCACTCCAAAATTTTAAAATCGAATTAAAATGGTTTTTTTTTTTAGATTTTTGATTTAAACTAATTATATCCTAATTTATTTGGAATTACAATTCTAAAAAAAAAAAAATGAAACCAAGTGAAGTAATACTCTAGTAAACAAACTCAACACAACTCAGTAGCTTCGACATAATAAACCAACTAAACAAACTCGAACTCGGAATTTACAGAATTTACAGCACAAATACTAATACTAATACTCAGAATTTTTACAGCAACAAAACAACCAACAGCAAACCAAATTCACAGCAACGAAATCGAAACCAACTAAGAAACTTGGCAGAACTCGTGAACACAGTACTAACAATTCAGATACCAACTTCGAACAGAAATTTGACAGATCAAAACCAAAACAACAATATACTCGACTTCAACAATTAACAGCAACAATCTCGGAAACCAGAAATTAAACCAAAAACTCGGTAAACAAGGACTTAATGTCGACTCAGCCATTAACAAAACAAACCCAAAACACAACTCAACAATCGTAACACAAATAAAACAAAAACTGCAGTAATTCTAAACGACAATTTGGACAGGAAATATTCCCAACTCGACAGCAAGCAAACCCAACAATCAATTACAAACTAAAAAAAACAGCGAACGGCTATACAGAACCAGCAACTCGGTAAAACAAAGAACGGCATTCGAAACCAAACTCGCGGCAAAACAAAAACCAGAACTCAAACAAACTTAGAGAACTCTACTTAATGGAACTCAGCGATGCAACCACAGCAGCGAATCAACAAAACAGACGAAGACTTAGCTGTTTAATAGACTTTGAAAACTCGAATTAAAATCAAACATACTCTTGACTACAACTCGATGCAACTCAGATTACAAACACAAGACAACATCGCAAACTAATTCTAAACTCAAAACCGAAAACAAACAAATGGGGGAAGGGGAATTCGGAATGAAAATGGAAGAAGGGAAATGAGTTTGTGGAGATTGAATGGGGGAAAAGAGAAAACAAACGTGGACTCTAAAAAACTAAAACTAAATTGAGGGGAGATGGATTTGGTTTTATGGAAAGAAAATAAGGGACAGGGGATTGTTTTGTTAACTCAGGGATAAATAAGAAGAAACAAAGAGGAGGCTGTGTTTGTCTTAATAAAACCTGGGAAATAAACTTTACTTTGAATTAAAGGTTTGCTAAAAACAGAATTTACAACGAACTGCAGGAAAAATATGAAATAAAAAAATTTTACAAAAGCTGCAAAAGAGAAAAAATTACAACTGATAATTTAGGAATGCCTTAAAACTAATCCTAATCCTAATCTACTCCTAATTCTAAGTGTTTTTACAAGAGAAAAAAATGAATCTATTTATAGGAAATAGATTGGGATTGTGGTTGGTGTGGATTAATCCTCACCATTCATTTGTTTGGTGGGATTAAATCCTAGCCCTTCATTTTTATTTATTTTTTTATTTATTCTTTTTTTCTTTTTAGTTTTTAAATAAAAATTCAGTTTTTGCACCAAACTCCCTCTTCTTTCCTTTTCTTCTATTTTGGTCCTTCTTCTTCTTCTTTTTCTCTTCTTTGACCTTTATTTCTTTATTTTGCAATTTCTTCAATTTTTCTTGAATTTCCTGAAATACAGCAAAATAATTTATTAAAATACGAATTCAAACAATAAATAGGTAATAAAAATATGCAAAATTATGCACTTATCAAGCTTCATTGTTGGTTGTCTGGAAATCCAACTTTAAAGCATATTCGACTGTGAACCCATCGGGGCTTTGCAATACTAAGCCTGCGCCACTAGATTTTGTTTTTGATGCTCCATCAAAATAGAGCACCCAGTATTCCTTCCGATCAGGTTCAAGTTCTCCATCTCTATCTTGCTTCTCAGGGGTTGTTATCATTTCCTGCCCCCCGACTTCTTGGTTGCTAATGGTGCATTCAACCACGAAGTCAGCCAATGCCTGAGCCTTAATGGCTGTTCGAGGCTTATATGTGATGTCAAATTCTCCAAGTTCAATCGCCCACTTGATTAGCCTTCCACTAGCCTTCGGGCTATGCAATATGTTTCTCAACTGTTGGTCAGTCAGGACTTCAATCTTATGTGCCTGGAAGTACGGGCGTAACTTCCTCGAGGCTGTTATCAATGCCAAGATGAACTTCTCAATGGGAGAGTAATTCAACTCGGCTCAGTGGAGCACCTTGCTTACGTAGTAGATAGGCCTCTGAACCTTGTTCTCTTTCTTAACGAGGACGGCACTCAATGCTTGGTCAGACATTGCTAGATACAGATAAAGAGTCTCTCCGGGACTAGGTTTGGCCAGCAACGGGGCTTCGACCATGTACTTCTTCAACTGTTCAAAGGCCTCTTGGCTTTTATTAGTCCATTCAAAATTTTTCACCTTCTTCAATGCTTGAAAGAAAGGCAAGCACTTATCACCAGACTTGGAGATGAATCTTCCTAAAGCCGCTACCCGGCCTGTCAACTTCTGCACATCTCTTATAGAGCGTGGTGGCTCCATGTCTAAGATCGCCTTGATCTTGTCAGGGTTGGCCTCCATGCCTCTTTTCGAAACCATCAAACCCAAGAACATTCCAGACCCAACGCCAAAGGCACACTTGGCTGGATTCAACATCATTTTGTGGTGCCTCAGCACTTCGAATGCCTCTCTGAGGTGCTTAATGTGATATGCCTTGAGTAGGCTCTTGACTAACATGTCATCAACATAGACCTCCATGGTTTTTCCAATCAGATGGGCGAATATCTTATTCACCAATCGTTGGTAAGTAGCTCCTGCATTCTTTAGACCAAAAGCCATAACAATATAGCAGAAAACACCAAAGTCAGTTATGAAAGATACCTTAGGGGCGTCATCCTTGTGCATCTTAATCTGATTGTAGCCGCTGAAACCATCCATGAAGCTCAGCATCTCATGTCCTGCTGTGGCATCTATTAACATGTCTATCCTTGGTAAAGGGAAGCAATCCTTAGGGCATGCGTCATTCAAGTCGGTGAAGTCTATACACATCCTCCACTTACCGTTGGCTTTCTTGACCATCACAGGGTTAGCCAACCATTCTGGAAACTGAATCTCTTCAATAAACCCAGCTTCTAAAAGCTTTTCAACTTCTTGTTTAATGGGCCTCCTGCCTTTCAGGAGCAAAATTTCTCTTTTCTGTTCTATTATCTTCCGCCCCGGATCAACATTCAACTTGTGAGTTATGAGTTGGGGATCAATCCCTGGCATATCAGCTACAGTCCAAGCAAACACATCGCTATTTTCTTGCAAGAATGCTATCAACTTGCCCTTCAGGGGTTCTTTCAAAGATGCTCCCATATAAGTAACTTCTCAGTTCACTTGACCGTCATGGCTTCAATGTATGTCTTGGTCTTGGGTGTCGAACGTCGATGTTCAAAGGTTGAACCCCAAAGTTTGAAATCAAGGGTTTTCAATCTCAATGGTGTTTTAAATCACCGAAATATCTATCAGAGCTGCTGGTCCAAGGCCAAGGGGTTTCTGATTAGCCCCACGAGGTCTTGAACCTTCTCTAGGAGGTTTTCAAGTCAATCATGAAGTTTCAACCTTGGATCTTAATTGGAGGTTCATGACCCCCCTCAAGTTTGGCCTTCATAACTAACCTTGGCCTTCATGGCTAACAGCTTCTGTTCTTCAACCTAGGATTCAGGGTTAATTCCTCGATATAGATTTCGATAAATACAATCCCGTTGGATTCTTGCCTTTTAAACTTCTGAGACGAGAGCTTGCTTGAACTTCTTAATCCTTGCTTAAGGTTATCTATTGGCCTTCATCCTTGGATCCTTAATCCAGGTCCTTAATAAGTACTGAAGAGTAGCTAGTCCTTAACATCCTCGGCCTTTCATGGCTTTGACCCTTCGGGATCTTCACCTATGCATTTGTTTGTTTTCCATTCGTTATTCTTTTATTTTCGGTACTCGTTCATCCTTGACTTGCACTCATCGGGTGATAGAGTACTATTGTCCTACTCGGAGCAACATGCTCTGCAATGGTTTCCATGAACCTTATTTCTGCTTCTACTAGATGAAGCTAAGTCCTACTAGGATAACTTGAGCCCATCGGGGCATTGCAATACTAGGCCTGCATCACTTGATTTTGTTTTTGATGCTCCATCAAAATAGAGCGTCCACCATTCCTTCTGGTATCCTCATTCTTATTCTGAAGTTCACTTCCTGCTTGGGGTACTACCTCCTGCCCCCCGACTTCTTGGTTGCCAATGGTACATTCAACCACGAAGTCAGTTAACGCCTTAGCCTCAATGGCTATCCAAGGCATTTGTGTGATGTCCTCTGCTGGCCATTCTTGGTGTTCCTTACCTCTGCGCACATCCACGTCTTCAATTGGAGATACTTGCCCCCCGACTCCATCAGGCCTTAACGAGGCTACATAACAGCTTCGTGCCATCTTTTGATCACCTTTATGTTCTCCAATTCCGTTCCCGGTTGGAAACTTAATCTTCATGTGATAAGTAGACGCAACATCCTTGAACGCATGAAGTCCAGTCCTTCCCAGGATTGCGTTATAAGTCGAGGATGCTTCGATCACCAGAAAATTCAGCATCTGAGTAGCCTCTTTAGGTTCTTGCCCAATTGTCATGGGTAACTGAATAGTCCCTTCAACTTTGGACTCAATTCCATTAAATCCGTAAATTGGCATGTTATTGGGGGTCAACTGAGAACCAGTGTATCCCATCTTCACAAACGCATCATGAAACAAAATGTCAACGGAAGCTCCATTGTCTATCAAGACTCGCTTCACCTCCGAGTTTCCAATCACAGGAGTTATGACCAACGGGTCGTCGTGGGGGAACTTCACCCCTTCAAGATCAGAATCGTCAAAACCAATTGCGATTTCAGTCCTAGCCTGCTTCGGGGCCTCTCCCACGATGTGTATCGCTTCTCTGGCATAAGCCTTCCGAGAATTCCTTGTTGTGCCGGCCGCAGTCGGGCCTCCTGAGATCATGTTGATTACCTGGTCAGCATCTCTGGCCAGTAAAATCTCTAATTTGATTAACGTCATCTTTGAGTTGCTTGCAATCATCAGTGTCATGCCCCACATCTCTGTGGAATCTGCAATACTGATTCTTGTTTCTCTTCGAGGGATCACCCCTGACTGGCTTCGGCCATCGGAAATCCTTATCCTTTTCAATGTCAAACAAGATTCGACTTCTAGAAGTATTCAACCTTGCATACTCAGTGAACCTCCGTCCTTGGTTCTTCTTAGGGGCATAGTCGGAGTCCTCGCTAGTTCGGGGATACTTGTCCCTAGCATCATTCTCGTGGTCATCATACTCATGGTCTTGCTTTCGCTTCTTTGTATCATTGTTACCCTTGCCATTGTTTATCACGACATCCTTTTTGGTACTATCCTCGGCCTTGATATACTTATCAGCCCTCCGTTGGAGTTCAGCCATATTCTCAGGTGGATGCTTTGCCAACGACCTTTTAAAGTACAGGTCAGTAGTGCCATGTTCCAGGGCTACCATGGCCACCTTGTTCTCTAAGTCAGTGATGTTCAACGTCTCCTTGGTGAACCTCTTGAGATAATCTCTCAGATTCTCATTCTTCCCCTGTACCACATACATGAGGGATGCAGAACTTTTCTCATGAACTCTTCCGCTGATGAATTGACTCACAAAGGCAGCGCTTAACTCCTTGAAAGAGCCAATCGATTTTGCAGGTAAGCGGCTGTACCATCTTTGAGCCATACCCGACAGGGTTTGAGGGAACGCCCTACACTTCAAGGCGTCACTTGCAGGTTGCAACAGCAGTGCGTTTGAAAACGTCCTAACGTGATTTGCGGGATCACCCGTTCCGTCATAAGCCTTAATCGTCGGCATCTTGAACTTCCTTGAGATGCGAGCATTCATTACCTCTTCAGTGAACGGAGGTGTAGGATCATCAGGATCCCCAAGGGGCATCAGATCCCTAGGGTTACTTTTGGGGTTCTCCACCCTTGTCGATTTTTCAGTTGGGGCTTCGGCCCTTCTTCGTCTCCTAGACGACCTCTCCAGATCTATGACGGGAACCCTTCCTGAGATTGGAGGAGGTCGATGCAGACTTTGATTCTGCCTTGCTTGTTCTCTGGCGGCGTCATCTTTTAGCCTGTGGATCTCAGCCTCATGAGCCTTGATAATTTCCTCAGTCGTTTGTGGAGGTCCATCATGGATTCTTCGAGACCTCCTTCGAGGTTCTCTACTAGCACGTCGCCTCCTCGGGGCTTCATCACGATCATCGTTGTCATCCTCAGACGTTGAATCATCAGTATAGGGACCAGAGTAATTATCGTACTCTCGATCTCGAATCTGTAAGGCATGATCGCTCGGTCCAGGTTCCCTGTGTTGAGGGGGATAGTTAGGCAGCCCATACATCGGGTTGGTATTCAAAGGGAGATCCGTGGTGTGGATCTGTACCCCCGGAGGCAGCGTACGACCAGCGCTATCAAGAGGAGAAACCACCATCTGAAGAGGGTTAGTTTCTTGTTCTGGATGGACAACCATAGGCAGCGTACTCCCAGCAGGGGGATTCGTCCCTGGAGGCTGAGAAACTTAAGTTTGGGGGATCGTCCCTTGTTCAAACGTGGTTGTCCCAGAGGTAAGAGGCGGAGCGGAGCTGATTGATAAAGCTTCGGTAGAGCCTGGTGCAGTTCTTCGTGTGCTAACCATGGTTGATGTTGTCTTCCCACAGACGGCGCCAAATGTTGTGGATCTAAATCTCTATTACGATTTGTTATTATTGCTAGGGTGGTTGAGCTTCGCGCTTTAATGGTTGTTTCCGTGTTACGAGACTGATCGGTCCTCACAGAGTGCCTACGTATCTCGTTACTGAGAATCAAGCCAGGACGTAGTTCTAGGTGATGGTGCCCTCGAGGCTATGGCGGCGAGAGCTCACCTAGGACGCAGTGGCTTGTATGTCCTTATTCGAGGATTAAGCCAAAACGTGGTGGGTAACGTATGGAGCTGTGTCCAAAACGTAAGTGACGTATTGAGCTCTGCCCAAAAACGTAGTTCTGAGGGTGAAGGAGCAGGTCCTTATATAGGCTGAGAAGCCTTAGAATTATGGTAGGAATAGGAGACTTGGTAGACAAGTCTTTGGGGAAGGTTCTAGATCTATTCCTTGTAGGAATCAGTTTCCATATTGAATTGGATGCCTTGGTGGCTAAGTCTGGTGGGATAAATATCCTTATCCAACTCTTATTGCTGAGCTGTTTATTACCCCCAATATTAATTACGAAATTAATATTATAATTGGGGTTTTGGGCCCACCTGGTGGGCCCCACATTTGGACCATTCTTGGCCTAATTAATGCCACATTAAATGTGTCTTTAGGGCTTACTTTTTGCCCATATCACTGAGCAAGTCAGAGAGAATAAGAAACAACTTCTCATACAACAGTATGAACATTTTCACTTCAGTTCAAGTGAAAGTCTAACTGACATATTTAGTAGATTTCAAAAACTGTTGAATGGGTTAAAGTTGTATGGAAAAGTTTATGAACCAAAGATTCCAACCTGAAATTTCTGAGGTCTTTACTTAAAGAATGGAAACCAGTGACAGTCTCATTAAGGAACTCTCAAGATTACAAAGATTTTACTCTTGAGAGACTGTATGGAATTCTAAAGACCTATGAGCTCGAGTTGCAACAAGATGAAGAAGTTGAGAAGAGCCAGAAGAAAGGTGGAAATGTAGCTTTGGTGGCCAATATTCCAACCAATCAAGATGGAGAGAAGATGAAGAATATCGAAGCCACACCAAGTCAACGAACTTGTGAAGGTGGAGCTGGAACTAGCAGAGGCAAAGGCAAGATGATTGAAGAACTTGATGCACTGAGTGAGGATGAATCTGAAGATCTAGATGAATATTTGGCATTTCTGTCAAAGAGATTTTCAAAGCTAAGATTCAAGAAGAACCCAGCTGGAGCCGGGCAATTCAAGAAAAGCTATCAACCAAACAAGGGTATGGTTGAAAGGTCAAAGATCAAATGTTATAGTTGTGGAATTGCTGGCCACTTTGCTAATGAGTGCAGAAAATCGAAAGCTGAGAATGAGAAGAAACAGTTTGAGACTGCAGACTACAAAAAGAAATATTTTGATCTTCTCAAGCAAAAGGAAAGAGCATTTGTATCTAGAGATGATGATTGGGCAGCTGGAGGAGACTTAGATGTAGAGGAAGAGTTTGTCAACCTTGCACTCATGGCAAACGAAAATGATGAAGAGGCTAGTTCAGCAAGCAACCAGGTATACTCTACAAACCTAACTGAGCTTTCCAAAGATGAATGTGATAATGTTGTTAATGAAATGTCAAATGAATTGTATAACATGCATATCACATTAAAATCACTTAACAGAGAAAACAATATGATTAAAGATCTGAATGCTAGGTTAGGTGATAGGAATACTTTGTTGGAGAATTGAGTTCGAAACGATGAGAAGAGATTACTAGGATGCAAAAGATAAATTACTTGAGGCTTTGAATAGAGAAGATTGTTTAAAAGAACAGTTGAAAAAGGAACAAGATTTAATTTCTAAGTGGAGAGGATCAAAGGCTAAAACTGAAGAAATTTGCAGTAAGCAAGGAATTGATTCTTTCTGCAATATAGCAGAAGCAAAGTTAGAAGTTGATGGGGAGGTTGCATTAGACAGTGACTCAATGGATGAGAAATGTTCATTGGAGTCTGATAGAGTATATATTTATATGTATTTTACATGATTTTATTCCTCATATTAATTCTATTTTGCATTTAATTGGATTTTTATTAAATAAATTATAATGTTTTATTGTAGGAAGCAAGGAATCCTAAACTTGGAAGGATTGGAGAATAAAAAGCTGAATTTGGAGATTTTTTTTAGAAGAAATTCGTAATATTGGGTTATACGGGCCGCCTACACTGTTTGGGCCGTAACTTGAGTTCCAGAAGTCAGAATTTGACTATCTTACTGTCCACGCGAAGCTTGGAGAATTTTCTTTAATTCCAGGGTGGTCCAAAGAGCAAAATCGCACTGGAACAGCCCAGAAACAGAGGAGCAAAGTCAGCAGCGAATTTTACGTTAAAATCCTATTCAATTATGGATTTCTTTTTGTAAATTTATTAAAACATTAAAAATACTTTTATTAGGGGATGGAAATCAGATTTTATTACTGAGTTTTATTATTATAGAAAAGGAACGTGGGGGGATATACTCACGTGACTGATACATACACATTAGCCAGGGTTTGTAGAACATAGAGAGAGGCAAGAGCAAGAGAAAAGCACTTCCAAGGTGAAAGCAAGGAAGAATTTGGGTTCAAGATCAAGAACTTGGATTTTGCTTCTTGTGTTTGATTTCTCTAAACTTTGTATTTGGTTATTTAATGATTATTTTCCAGTTTTCTTCATTGGGAATTCAATTTCAGTTGTTAATTGTATTCAATTCTTTGTTTTAATTATGTTATCAATTGAACCCATGATGGTGATAAGTTCAATTATGAACTAAACACTATCATGGGGTTCCAATGGATTCGATTTCGTAACTATTGTGTTTGACATGTGATTGATGGTTGGGTGATTTGATTATGATAATCTAGTGTGGTTGATTTAATTGATAGATGTTTAGCTAGCATCTAATGTATTAATTCTTGTTGATTGCGAAAGTGGATTCAGGAGTTGAGATTTTGCCATACTAGTATGGGTTCGTGAATTAATTTGATTATTCATGATTAGTGGTATGATTTAACCAATGCATATTGCCCCATGTAATTATAAAAGATAACTTGTGCTTAAACCAATTACTTTTCCAGATTATATAGACATATATGATTTGATAGTAATGTGGTGTCCTCTTGACTTCTATCTGTTGTGGATGTTAAGTGGTTTGATATGAGTATATTGAAAGGTAGCTCATATTATCGTAGTGTTATCTGATTAATTATCTTGTTCGTCACCTGTGTCGATTTAATGTGTCAACCATTAGTGAAGTTCGATGAAATTGGAACTCCATGTTTTCTCATACATAAGTAATCTCGTTTGTTAATTTACTCCTAGTTAATAATTGTTTAATTAGTAAATCTAGTAATCAACAAACAATTTTGATAATTGTTCAAGCATTAAGAAGTAACCATACACTGTTGCATACGCACTAAAATTGGCATTACACCTAGTCTCTGCGGAACGAATCTTATTTATCACTTGCTAGTTGTGATCGCGTATACTTGCGTGTTTACGAGTCAACAAGTTTTTGGCGCCGCTGCCGGGGACTTCGGTGTGGTCGTTATAGATTACTGACTTGAATTTATTTTTTGTTTACTTATTATCTCGTGTCTTTCTGCTCTTTGTACTCAGGTACTTGAACGTGTATGCTAACACGATCTAAAGCGAGAGCTCAAGCGGAGTTAGAAAGACTAAGCGAGGTAATCCTACTACCGGAAGAAGTTACTCTTTTCGGGATGGACGAGGTTAATGCTAATGCTAATCCACCGGTACAACCAAAGGCACTCATGGAATATTCTAGGCCAAAGATCAATGATATTCAGTCTAGTATCATCAAGCCAGCTATCGCAGCAAATACTTTCGAGATTAAGCCTGGAACTATCCAGATGGTGCAGAACACAGTGCAGTTTGGGGGTGGTGCAACAGAGGACCCTAATATGCATATTAGGAATTTCATCGAAATCTGTGACACCTTCAAGTTCAATGGTGTTTCTGATGATGCTGTGAAACTGAGACTCTTCCCTTTCTCTTTGAGGGACAAAGCTAAAGGCTGGTTACATTCTTTGCCAGCTGGTTATATCACTACTTGGGATGAGCTTGCACAAAAATTTCTCTCGAAATTCTTTCCTATGGCGAAAACAGCTGCCATGAGGAATGCTATTGCTCAGTTTACTCAGGCACAAGGGGAGTCATTGTGTGAATCTTGGGAGCGTTACAAGGAGATGCTCAGAAAATGCCCCCATCACGGAATGCCATAATGGATGGTCATAAATAGCTTCTATAATGGACTGGGAGGTCAGTCAAGGACTATGGTAGATGCAGCTTCTGGAGGTGCTCTTTGGGCTAAAAGCTATGAGGAAGCCTATGATCTGATCGAGATGATGGCATCGAATGAGTACCAGTATCCGTCACAGAGACTTCAACAACACAAGGTAGCAGGGGTTCTAGAGGTGGATCCAACTACAGCTTTAGCAGCTCAGTTAGAGGCTCTTAACATGAAGGTAGATTCTTTGGCTAATCTTGGGGTGCAACAGGTTGCTAGCGTCTGTGAGTTATGTGCAGGTGGTCATGACACTCGTCAATATGCCATCTCTAATGAATCAGCTCAGTTCGTGAGCAACTTCCAGAAGCCACAACAGCCAGTGCCTAACACATATCATCCCAACAACAGGAATCACCCTAATTTTAGCTGGGGTAACAGTCAGAACAACATGCAGCAATCATCTTATCCTCCCCCTAATCAACAGTTTGGGGGTAGACAGTTCAATCCTTCTGGAATGCAGCAGCAGCAGTATGCCCCGAGGTAGCAATATCAGCCTCCTGGATTTCAACAGCAGTCGAGTGAAAAATCTGAATTAGAAGAGTTGAGGTCAATGATCAAGAGTCAAGCAGTATCACTCCAGAGTCAGGCATCATCCCTCAAGACACTGGAAAATCAGATTGGTCAACTTACAACTACCTTACTCCATAGGCCTCAGGGGACTCTTCCGAAAACACAGAACCTAATCCAGGAAAGAAGGAAGGCAAGGAACAGGTGCAAGCTATTACTCTGCGGTCAGGCAAAGTCACTGGGGGCACAGAAAGTGAACAAAACTCAAAACAGGCTGAGCAAGAGGAAGTTGCAAAAAAGGAAAAGCAGCCTATCATTCAACCAGCAAGGTAGTCAGCTCCGTTAGTGACTGATCCTCCAGTGTACCCACCTCCACCGTTTCCTCAAAGGTTACAGAAACAGAAACTGGATAAGCAATTTGGCAAATTTCTGGAGGTCTTCAAAAAGTTGCATATCAACATCCCATTTGCTGAAGCTTTGGAACAAATTCCTAGCTACGCCAAATTTATGAAGGGAATTCTCTCAAAGAGGTTAAAGCATGCTGATTTCAAGACAGTTGCATTGACAGAGGAATGTAGTGCAATCTTGCAACAAAAACTACCTCCAAAGCTTAAGGATCCAGGGAGCTTCACCATTCCCTGCACTATTGGTAACGAGTCATTCAGTAAATGCTTGTGTGATCTTGGAGCAAGCATCAATTTGATGCCTCTCTCAGTCTTCATGACACTTGGACTTCCCGACCCAAGACCTACCAATATCTCGTTGCAACTAGCTGACAGGTCGGTGACATATCCTCGTGGAATAGTGGAAGATGTCTTAGTTAAGGTGGATAAATTAATTTTTCCAGCTGACTTTGTCATCTTGGATTTTAAGGAAGACAAGAACATCCCTATCTTTTTGGGAAGGCCATTCTTGGCCACAGGCAAAACATTGATCGATGTTCAAAAAGGGGAGCTGACTATGAGAGTGCATGATCAAAATGTCACATTCAATGTTTTCAAAGCAATTCAACTTCCGACTGAAGAAGAAGAATGTTTCAGACTTGACATGGTGAAGTCACTACAGCATAAGGAAATGAATCAGTTGCTGAATTCAGATGCCTTGGTAAGCACTTTACAAGGGGAATCTGATTCTGAAGATGAAGAAATTGCAGAGTGTGTGCAATTGTTGAATGCTAACCCTTTCCAAAGGAAGTTTAATGCTCTGCCGGAATCTCTTGGCCTATCTGAGCTTCAAAAATCACAGTTTCATCTAAAGCCATCTATTGAAGAAGCTCATGAACTTGAACTTAAGCCACTGCCGGATCATTTGAGGTATGCATTTTTAGGTGCAGCATCTACATTACCTGTGATTATTGATTCTAACCTGTCAGGTAGTGAAGAAGAAAAACTCTTGCGGATTCTAAGAGAGTTCAAGTCAGCCATAGGGTGGACCATAGCAGACATCAAAGGCATCAGTCCCTCTTACTGCATGCACAAAATTCCAATGGAGGAAGGGAACAAACCTTCTGTGGAACATCAAAGGAGGCTAAATCCGATAATGAAAGAGGTTGTCAAGAAGGAGATTCTTAAATGGCTAGATGCAGGCATCATCTACCCCATCTCTGATAGTTCTTGGGTGAGCCCCGTTCAGTGTGTACCGAAGAAAGGGGGTATGACAGTGGTAGCCAATGAGAAGAACGAGCTTATTCCAACTCGGACAGTCACAGGTTGGAGAGTTTGTATGGACTACAGGAAGCTGAACAAGGCTACTAGGAAGGATCGCTTCCCCCTACCGTTCATTGATCAGATGCTGGACAGACTAGCTGGTCACGAGTACTACTGTTTGCTAGATGGGTATTCGGGCTATAATCAGATTGCCATAGCTCCGGAAGATCAGGAGAAGACTACCTTTACTTGTCCGTTTGGAACTTTTGCGTTCCGACGAGTTTCTTTTGGACTTTGTGGTGCTCCAGCCACTTTTCAAAGATGCATGATGGCCATCTTTTCAGATATGATTGGAATTAATGTGGAAGTCTTCATGGATGATTTCTCAGTATTTGGGTCTTCTTATGACGAATGCTTGCATAATTTGAGCTTGGTGTTGAAACGATGTGTCGAGACAAATCTAGTGCTCAACTGGGAGAAATGCCATTTCATGGTACAGGAAGGCATCATTCTAGGTCACAAGGTGTTTAAAAAGGGCTTAGAAGTGGACAAGGCCAAATTGGAGACAATCGAGAAACTTCCCCCTCCTAACTCAGTTAAGGGAGTTCGCAGCTTTCTGGGACACGCCGGTTTCTATAGGCATTTTATAAAGGACTTCTCTAAAATTACAAAGCCACTTTGCAATCTATTAGAGAAGGATACTCCTTTTAAATTCACTGATGATTTCTTGAGAGCATTTGAGCATTTGAAGAAGAAGCTGACAACTACTCCAGTTATTACAGCTCCTAACTGGGAAGAGCCATTCGAGATGATGTGTGACGCAAGTGATTTTGCCGTGGGCGTGGTTCTCGGGCAACGGAAGATGAATGTGTTTCATGTGGTTTACTATGCTAGTAAGACCCTAAATGACGCACAGCTGAATTATACGACCACTGAAAAGGAACTTTTGGCAGTCGTCTACGGGTTCGAAAAATTCAGATCCTACTTGCTTGGTGCAAAAGTCACGGTCTACACAGACCATGCAGCCATCAGATATTTATTCTCCAAAAAGGATGCTAAACCCCAATTGATTCGATGGGTACTCTTGCTTCAGGAGTTTGAGCTTGAAATAAAGGACAGAAAGGGGATTGAAAATCAAGTGGCTGACCATCTCTCAAGATTGGAGCGGGGCGAGGAAATCAAGAAGGATGAGACTCTAATCAATGAACACTTTCCGGACGAGCAGTTGTTTCTTGTGCAAGGTGAAGTACCTTGGTTTGCTGACTATGTGAATTATCTGGTGAGCAATGTCATCCCTACCGAGTTCTCTTACGCTCAAAAGAAGAAATTTCTGCATGATGTCAAATGGTACCGTTGGGACGAGCCTTACTTATTCAAGCAAGGACCAGATAAGCTTCTCAGGCGGTGTATTCCATATAATGAGACGGAAGGGATTTTGCGAGATTGTCATGACACTATCTATGGTGGACATTATGGTGGAGACAAGACCGCTGCTCGAGTGCTTCAAGCTGGATTTTTCTGGCCAACTCTATTCAAAGATGCTCATCAGTTCGTGATGAGATGCGATCGATGCCAAAGAGTTGGTAATATTTCGAGGAGGAACGAGATGCCTCTAAATAATATGCTTGAAGTGGAGGTTTTTGATGTTTGGGGTATCGACTTTATGGGACCTTTTGTTCCCTCATGCAACAACCAGTATATTCTTTTGGCAGTGGATTATGTATCCAAATGGGTTGAGGTGAAAGCTCTACCGACGAACGATGCTAAGGTAGCACTCAACTTTCTACACAAACAGATCTTCCCTCGTTTTGGAACTCCTCGTGCTATTATCAGTGATGAAGGCACTCATTTTTGCAATCGCCAGTTCACGGCTTTATTAGCCAAGTATCGAGTATCTCACCGCGTTGCAACAGCCTATCATCCTCAAACAAATGGGCAAGCCGAGGTTTCGAATCGAGAAATCAAAAGAATCTTGGAAAAGGTAGTGAATCCTTCGAGGAAGGATTGGTCCTTGAAATTGGATGAAGTCGTATGGGCCTACAGGACAGCGTATAAAACTCCTTTGGGAATGTCACCCTTCCAGTTGGTCTATGGGTAAGCGTGTCATTTGCCAGCGAAGCTTGAGCATAAGGCATACTGGGCCTTGCAGAAACTGAACTTTGACATGAAGTTAGCTGGTGAGAAACGGTTGTTGCAGTTAAATGAGTTGGAAGAATTCTGTTCTCAAGCCTATGAGAATTCGAAGATTTACAAGGAGAAAGTGAAGAAGTGGCACGACAGAAAATTGGTTCCCAAAACCTTTGAACCAGGCCAACTAGTACTTCTTTTCAATTCCCGCCTCAAACTCTATCCGGGAAAGCTTAAATCAAGGTGGTCTGGTCCTTTCAAGGTGAAGACAGTGTTTCCACATGGCGCAGTGGAAATTTATGATAAATCACCTGACCAATCGTTTAAAGTGAACGGTCAGAGGCTTAAGCACTATTTTGGTGGTACGGTGAACCGTGAGGCGGTTACCGCTGTTCTTGCAACCACCTGATTCTCAGGGAAAACGTCCGGCTAAACGACGTTAACGACAGCGCTTCTAGGGAGGCAACCCAAGGTATTTGTATGTAAGTATTATATATTATTCTGTAATATTTTGTATTTTTTTTTGGAGTTTATATTATTTGTGTTTTTTTTATTACTCCCACAAGGTGCCTTGATAAGTTTTGTGTGAAGTGTTTCAGGTAGGTGCGAGGGTAATTTATTCAAAACGCTTGCTGTTTTATTTAAATTTGGGAAAGAATTTTTGGAAAAAAAATAAAAGAGAGAAATGAGTTGTTGAAAAAAAAAAGTTGGATGTGGAATTTTTTTTTTTTTTGGAGCAGGCGTGCAGTTTTGTGGAAGAGCCGGGTTAATTCGAAGAAAAAAAAACAAATGAACAGAGATTTTATGTTGCCCATGTGGAATGGATGATGGTCGTGCTAATACTCCTGCCATGTAGCGCTTTTTCAGGATGACCATGCGAATTGTCTGATGACCATGCGGAAATTTCTGTAATGACAAAAAGAAGCACTGCATTTCCTTCACATCTCACGCGCATGCGCGCGGTTGGCATGCATGCTCGCCCGAGCCTAGCTCCGAAGCTGTCCCACACCTGCCCCTCTAAGCCTCTTCCGAACCTGCTGCTGTGCCGAGCCTGCCTCCAAAGCAGAGCTGCTCCGAACCTGCTGCTGCACAACAGTTTGTGCACAATTACAAAAATTAAATGAAGCTGCTGGAGGGGTTTGAACTCCTGACCATGGGAAGCCTAGCATGTGGTTTTCTAGTGCAACACTACAACCAACTGAGCTACCTGTTTGTTGTGTCAGATTTTCAAAGACTTTTATATAAAGGAAACCTGGAGCAAATAATCTTAATTCAAAGGAGCCAACAAGTTCAATCCACTTCAATTATTTTTCAAGGACACTTCTTGCCATCTACTACTAGGGGAGTATTTCTAACCTTTAGTTGTATAATTTTTTTTATTATTCTTTTTGTATTTTATTCTTAGAATTGTTAGATTTTTTTTATTATTTTATTATTTTTTTCTTTTATTAAATTATTTTTTTCTTTTATTAAATTATTCATTGAGGACAATGAACCATTTAAGTGTGGGGATATGTTCTTAATGTATAAAAAATCCAAAAAAAAATTATATATGATAAAAATAAAAAAAAATGAAAAGATAAAAAAAAATTTTGTATATAATTGCCATGTCAAAAGCATGTTAGCGAGGATAAGTACACATTTTGTAGACTAATTTTGCATGATTAATTCTGAGCTTGTATCATAGAATAAAAATCATTTGATGCTTGATAATTTCTTGTGTGTGCTTTCGAAAATTTTAAAACTTGAGATGCTTCTTAGTCAAATTTTTTTTGAGTCGAGCATGCTTTCACCTGGTGAGATTTTGAGCCTAATTAAGGATTGATACATTTTATATCAATCGAATTTCTTTGTTGTGTGTTGTTCGTCAATTAGCATTGCTCTAGAACTTGTTTTGATACCTTGTTGAGACTACATGTTGTGTGTGTGCATGGAAATGATAAAGGCACTAGGATTAACCTCATTGACCTAAACACTATCCTTATGAGTTATATCCTTAGTAAGCCCCCTTGAGCTTATATATGTTTCTTTCAATTATCACCACTCTATAATTTTTGAGCCTACTTATTTATTCTTATCTTGATTTACTAGTAGAGCATTGTGATTCAACTTAAGGGTGGGTGAATGTTCAAGTGTGGGGATTTCTTTGTTAAGGTTGATATTTTGGTGGGAAATATATAATGTGGTTGGTTGATCTTCTAAAAAATGACAAAAAAAAAAGACAAAAAAAAAAAAGAAAAAGAAAATACAAGAAAGAAAATGAGAAGGAGATCAAGTAGAGTTTGTGTTCATTGGTTTTTGCAATGTGGAAGTAGGAAAGTACATAATGATGTGCATATGGGTTTAATGCTTGTGAAAGTTTAATTAACTTTTACATGATCTACTATTCATGTTGGGTGCTCAATTAAAAGTGAACATTATGCTCTATTAGTTTATCAAGCTTAGCCACTTGTGAGCCTATTTCTTTGATATCCCTCCCCATACCTAAGCCCCATTACAACCTTTAATGAAGACCTTTTGATTTGTGCATGCACATATACGAAGTAGTGGAGGTTTGGTGGACAACCAAGCATATGGTAGCACATGTCTATTTTTATTGAACTTGAGTAACCCACTAACACCTATACACTTGTGTGAATTGAGAGCAATGTGAGATTTTCTATCCATGGCATGCTTACTTATTGAAGGAGACTTTGATGTTTATTTCATGATATTTTTGTCTGTCAAGACAACGTGTGCATACTTGGATTGTTTTGTGCAAGTGGTGTACTTTCAGATCTTCTCAGAGTGTTGTGTGATTGAGGTTTGCATATGTGGAGTACTATGAATTGTTGCATGTTTAAGACTTGGTGATTGAAAATATTTGATTTTGTGGGTATATCTTCTATAAACCCTCACGAGACAACACTCGTCCTAATAGGGCTGCCTAAGGGTTTAACGGCTTGTTGCATATGCTCAATGCAATCATGTCACCTACGAAAATGGTGTTAGTTAGTTAGATTAGTTTTATTTCTTTATTTGCCCGAGGACGTGCAAAATGCTAAGTGTGGGGATATTTGATAGAGTATATATTTATATGTATTTTACATGATTTTATTCCTCATATTAATTCTATTTTGCATTTAATTGGATTTTTATTAAATAAATTATAATGTTTTATTGTAGGAAGCAAGGAATCCTAAACTTGGAAGTATTGGAGAATAAAAAGCTGAATTTGGAGATTTTTTTTAGAAGAAATTCGTAATATTGGGTTATACGGGCCGCCTACACTGTTTGGGCCGTAACTTGAGTTCCAGAAGTCAGAATTTGACGATCTTACTGTCCACGCGAAGCTTGGAGAATTTTCTTTAATTCCAGGGTGGTCCAAAGAGCAAAATCGCACTGGAACAGCCCAGAAACAGAGGAGCAAAGTCAGCAGCGAATTTTACGTTAAAATCCTATTCAATTATGGATTTCTTTTTGTAAATTTATTAAAACATTAAAAATACTTTTATTAGGGGATGGAAATCAGATTTTATTACTGAGTTTTATTATTATAGAAAAGGAACGTGGGGGGATATACTCACGTGACTGATACATACACATTAGCCAGGGTTTGTAGAACATAGAGAGAGGCAAGAGCAAGAGAAAAGCACTTCCAAGGTGAAAGCAAGGAAGAATTTGGGTTCAAGATCAAGAACTTGGATTTTGCTTCTTGTGTTTGATTTCTCTAAACTTTGTACTTGGTTATTTAATGATTATTTTCCAGTTTTCTTCATTGGGAATTCAATTTCAGTTGTTAATTGTATTCAATTCTTTGTTTTAATTATGTTATCAATTGAACCCATGATGGTGATAAGTTCAATTATGAACTAAACACTATCATGGGGTTCCAATGGATTCGATTTCGTAACTATTGTGTTTGACATGTGATTGATGGTTGGGTGATTTGATTATGATAATCTAGTGTGGTTGATTTAATTGATAGATGTTTAGCTAGCATCTAATGTATTAATTCTTGTTGATTGCGAAAGTGGATTCAGGAGTTGAGATTTTGCCATACTAGTATGGGTTCGTGAATTAATTTGATTATTCATGATTAGTGGTATGATTTAACCAATGCATATTGCCCCATGTAATTATAAAAGATAACTTGTGCTTAAACCAATTACTTTTCCAGATTATATAGACATATATGATTTGATAGTAATGTGGTGTCCTCTTGACTTCTATCTGTTGTGGATGTTAAGTGGTTTGATATGAGTATATTGAAAGGTAGCTCATATTATCGTAATGTTATCTGATTAATTATCTTGTTCGTCACCCGTGTCAATTTAATGTGTCAACCATTAGTGAAGTTCGATGAAATTGGAACTCCATGTTTTCTCATACATAAGTAATCTCGTTTGTTAATTTACTCTTAGTTAATAATTGTTTAATTAGTAAATCTAGTAATCAACAACCAATTTTGATAATTGTTCAAGCATTAAGAAGTAACCATACACTGTTGCATACGCACTAAAATTGGCATTACACCTAGTCTCTGCGGAACGAATCTTATTTATCACTTGCTAGTTGTGATCGCGTATACTTGCGTGTTTACGATTCAACAGAGTCCAAGCCTATCAGCAATGCAACCCTGATCAGATTGCATAAGAAGTATGGCCTGGTCAGCAAAAATTTTGTTGGGAGAGTGTAGCAAAACCAAATCAGTTGAACGAGATAACATAGGCCACTTGTCCATCAAGAAATTGAAGGATAAGTTAGAAAAGACTGAAACAAAGGCTAAGGCTAGAAGGAAGAATAGAAATGGCAAGGTAGGAATTAACAAACATAGTAATTACACACCTGATAAATATGATCCTTGAAAAGAATGTATGAATTGTGGTAGTGTTAATCATTTATCTTCCAACTGTAAATCTGTTAAGAATGCTTCTGTGCCTAGTATGCCTAAGTCTGTACCTATGCCTGCCATGAATGTTGTGCCTAATATATGTGTTCAACCTGCTCATGCATCTAGTCAGTATGCTAACATGCAATTCATGCATAATCCATATTACAATGCCTTTAATGTGCCTCAGTTGTCATGGATGATGACAGACTATGCCTAATTGTACATCTAGCTTTAATGCATATGAGCATGTGAAACAACATGTTTTTCAGAGACCTATACCAAGAATTAAGATTGATTTAACTCAATCAGAATCCTTGGATGGTAAGGGTTTGAAAAATAGGAGAAAGGCTAACAAGGCAGGACCCAAGGAAACTTGGGTACCAAAATCAACTTGATTTGATTTTGATATGTGCAGGGAGACAGAAAGATTCTTTGGTACCTGGATAGTGGTTGTTCTAGGCACATGACTGGAGATTCTACCCTGCTCACTAAGTTCGAGGAGAGAGCTGGCCCTAGCATTACCTTTGGAGACAACAGCAAAGGATATACTAGAGGATATGGCTTGATTTCACAAGGGAATGTTGTCATTGAAGAAGTAGCACCGGTTGATGGTCTCAAGCATAACTTGATGAGTATCAGTCAACTGTGTGATAAACATCAGAATGTCTGGTTTACATCTGAAGCTTGTGTTGTTTTCAAGAAAAACGACAACACGGTAGTGATGACAGGAAACAAAAAAGGAAATGTGTACATTGCTGACTTCAACTCAACGAGTTCCAACTCTGCTACATGCCTCTTTAGCAAGGCAAGCATGGATGAAGGATGGCTTTGGCACAAGAAACTGTCTCACTTAAGTTTTAAAGCCATAAATGAATTGGTCAAGAAGGATTTGGTCAGAGGTATTCCAAAATTGGAGTTCTCCAAGGATGGACTATGTGATGCATGCCAAAAAGGGAAGCAGAAGAAAACCTTTTTCAAATCCAAGTCAATGTCTTCAATTGATCAACCCTTACAGCTACTCCACATGGATCTATTTGGGCTAGTCAATGTATTGTCGATATCCAACAAGAAGTACTGCCTTGTAATTGTTGATGATTTCTAAAAATACACTTGGACCTTCTTTCTGCATTTGAAAGATGAGGCAAATGAAATCATTATCAAGCATATCAAGACAGTAAACAACAATCCAATCTTCAAAGTAAGAAGGATTAGAAGCGACAATGGAACTGAGTTCAAGAATTCTATGTTAAGAAAGTTCTATGAAGAGGAAGGAATCACTCAAGAATTCTCTGCATCAAGAACACCTCAACAAAATTGTGTAGTGTAGAGAAAGAACAGAACTCTCATTGAAGCTGCAAGGACTATGCTTGAAGAATCAAAGTTACCCACATATTTTTGGGCTGAAGCTGTTAACACTGCATGTTACGCTCAAAATATATCTTTGGTCAATCAAGCAAAAGGCATGACATCTTACCAACTATTCAAAGGCAAGAAGCCGATAATTAACTTCCTGCATGTCTTTGGATGCAAATGTTTTGTACTGAGAAATTATGGCGAAAGCCTTGGAAAATTTGATTCAAAGGCAGATGAAGCTATCTTTGTTGGGTATTCAACTGGAAAATCTTATAAAATCTACAACCTAAGACTAAACATTGTTATTATGGAATCCATACATGTTGTCTTCGATGACAAGAAGATATCTAGTCTATTAGATGAAGGTTTTCATGAATCACTCTCATTCGAGAATGAGACAAATGGTGAAGAAAGTGAAGATGATGTTGAAGAGAGGTTATCGATGGGTGTAGAGAACAGACTTGGACCATCAAGTGAAGTGCAGAATGGACCATCTGTGGAAGAGCAACTCACACCATCTGGTGGAGATCATCTTGAAGTATTAGTTGAGAATCAAAGAGAAACATCTGTTGACAACACTGTTAGAACTCCACTAAATTCGAGGTCCATACACTCAGGGGGAGTTTCTCACAATCAACACTCAACAACTAGCCAAGATGATCAACATAAAGAAAATGAAGTAACTTCATCAAGATCAAGCTTACCACCACAAAGAAAATGGACTAAGGATCACCCATTTGAGCTAATAATTGGTGACTCCAATGCAAAAGTCCAAACTAGGAGAGCAACTCGAGAAGAATGCTTGTACAACAGTTTTCTTTTTAAAGGAGAACCCAAGAAGGTTGAAGATGCTCTTCTGGATCCAGATTGGGTATTAGCAATGCAAGACGAGCTAAACCAGTTTGAGAGGAATAAAGTATGGAAACTTGTACCCAAACCTAAGGACAAATCAGTGATTGACACTAAGTGGGTATTCAAGAACAAGATGGACGAGAATGGCACATTCATAAGGAATAAAGCTAGACTAGTTACTAAAGGCTACTGTGAGGAAGGAATTGACTTTGAAGAAACCTTTTGTTCGCACTAAATCACGCAAGCGTACACGGTCACAAGTAAATTAAGTAGAGTTCGTTCCCACAGAGACTGGTATATTTCAGATTATGCAACTTATGCAACAATGTATGATTATTATTCACTGCTAAGACAAGTATCAAAGTTGTGTTTTGTTTATCTAAATTAACTAACAAGCAACTTAACAATACTAAGAATTAATTAACTGTTAGGCCGAATACACAGATTATAATCAACTAAGTATGAGAGAATAACAATAAGTTCTTAAATAACTTTAAAAACTGTTTGGAATTAACTTCTCTCTCAGTGATGTAAAATATCACAAAGAGCTGCTTAGGTTACAATGAAAAGATATTGTGTTACACTATTGATACCCTTCTAGGGTTAACCTAACTGTATTTATAAAGATATACAGCTACGTACAATCGATAATTGATTCTCCTATAAATCAGCTATACAAATATTATCAATTATGATTGCTACACGTCTTTCTAGTCAGCACGACTTCTTTTGATAGCTATCCAATCTTCAAAGATATCGCTTCCATAATTATCTTCAATAATTCTGTTACTGACCAGCAAACGCTTCTGTTCAACAGAGTTTAGCTGCTTCCTCTTGTCAGCGTATAGCAAACTCTGTCGAGCTTCCAACTGTCAGAGTTTAACTAAACTCTGACTGCTTCCTGTTTCAAGTTAAACTCTGTTTTTCCCTGTAAAACTTAAACACTGATATTAACCATATCAATTATATTTAACATTAACTAATGAGATTAAATTTGAATTACTTATGAGAGATAAAAATGGGATCCTAACTTCATTAAATACTTCGTTTAGAGTTGATGCCTTTAATCAATGTATGTGATGGTTATGACAACTGATCGGACAACACGAAATAAGTACACGCTACCTTTCAGTATACGTATACCAAACTACTCAACATCCACAAAAGAGATAGAAGCTGGGTAGACACCAATTATGTTTAGACCCTATATGTCTATAAGATTTGAAAACATAACGGTTTAAGTACAAGTTATCCATTGAGATCACGTAGGGCAGCGTAAGATGGTTAAAATTACACTACGAATCATGCAAGTCAAAACATGCATAAACCTATGCTAGCATGGCAAGTTCTAAATCTCTATATCCACTATCGCTTCAATAGAGATTAACAATTTAGATGTTAGCTACGCATCCAAAAGCATTAAGTATAACCATACGAGGATATCAAAAATTCATCACACACAAATATTTAAAGCAATCAAACTACTAAACTCCGTAAATAAATCCGTTAGAATCCCATGACAACGATTAGTTCATAATTGAATGGCTTGTCATCATGGGATCTAGTGATAACATGATATAAAACAAGATCTGAATAATAATGAAAGTACTAGAGTAATAAGGTTTAGAAAACAAATCCAAAAGCATCCAAGAGTATCGCCTAATTAGAAGAATACAAAAAGTAGATCTAGATCTCCGTTGCTTATCACGTGCCTCGTAAATCCTTCTCCAAGTTGTATGTCCTGGCTCTCTCTGTAAAAAAAACGTCCTCTCTCTATTGCCTACATGTGTTTTTATAGCCCCAGCTTGCCTTGTTCATCAAGAAATACTAAACAGAATATAATCAGGATTTTTCAGCAGCCACACCAACACCCCCACGCCACAACAGGTGCGCCCGCGCTCTACAGGATTCTACACAGCGTGCCCGCGCCCAAATTTCTGCCGCTTTGCTGATTTTCTTGTTTTTTTTCCTTTTGCCTCCGCTTCTCTCGCCAATTGCCATTCTTCACTTCTTGAGCTTAAATCACCATTTAATCATGGAAACTCCACCAACCTGCCTCCAGCTTATAACCCTGACAACTCAATGAAAACACATTAAAAACATGACACACTTGAGGTCAAGTTAATCAATTTAAGCCGAAATGAAGCGTTCCAAGTGGATATGAAATCCACTTATCACCTTTACACCAGTGGCAAGGTTAGAAGCAATCAGAATCTTCCTAGCCTATGCAGCTCATGCGAATTTCAAAGTCTATAAAATGGATGTCAAGAGTGCATTTCTAAACGGTATTCTGGAGAAGGAGGTATATGTTAGTCAACCTCCTGGTTTTGAAGATCCAGATTTTCCAGAATATGTTTATTATCTGCTCAAATCACTCTATGGCCTGAAGCAAGCACCTAGAGCCTGGTATGACACTCTTTCAAAGTTCCTCATAGGGAATCACTTCATTAGAGGTACTGTTGATAAAACTCTCTTTTATAGATCTGTCAATGGCTCTATGATACTTGTCCAAATTTATGTAGATGATATAATATTTGGGTCTACTGATGAGAAGCTTTGCAAAAGGTTTGCCAAACTTATGCAAAGTAAATATGAAATAAGTATGATCGGTGAATTAACTTATTTTCTTGCTTTACAAGTTAAACAAGTAAATGAGGGAATTTTTATAAGTCAAACTAAATATTTTTTCGATCTTTTAAAGAAATTTGACTTAGCAGACTGCTCTTCTGCAAAAACACCCATGGCCACTACCACTAAGCTTGAGTTGAATACTAAGGAAAAGAAAGTGGACATTTCAAGCTATAGGGGCATGGTTGGATCTCTTTTATATTTAACTACAAGCAGACCTGATATTATGTTTGCTACATGTATATGTTCTAGATTCCAAGCTGATCCTAGGGAATCTCATTTAGTGGTTATTAAAAGGATTTTCAGATATCTCAAGGGAACACCAAACCTTGGCATTTGGTACCCTAGAGATTCTGGTTTTGATCTAATAGGCTACTCAGATGCAGATTATGCAGGTTGTAAGATGGATAGAAAGAGTACCACAGGCACCTGTCAGTTCTTAGGTAACAAGCTGGTTTCATGGTTCAGTAAGAAGCAAAATTCAGTCTCTACATCAACTGCAGAGGCTGAGTATATGGCAGCTGAAAGTTGTTGTGCACAGATTTTATGGATGAGAAATCAACTGCTTGACTATGGAGTTAAGGTTAAGAAGATTCCAATTTCTCGTGACAACATTAGCGCAATTGCAATATCTAAGAACCCAGTGCAGCATTCAAGAACCAAGCACATAGACATCGGGTACCATTTCATCAGGGAGCATGTGATAGAAGGTAATGTGGAACTACATTTTGTTCCAAGTGAGAAACATTGGCAGATATCTTTACTAAAGCTCTGGATGAAGCATTCTTTTCAAGGTTGGTAAGCGAGCTTGGTATGTTGAACTTCTCATAATCCTTGAATATCTGTTCAATTTGTTGCAGCCAGTGAATTTTATTCTCTGGATTTTTATTTGTTTTACTTGATTATGTGCATGGTTACTCTGGAGATGTCGAACAATGAGTTTCCTAGATATCGAATGAATATGGTTACTTATTTGAGTTATCGAATGAATGTTATGCTTGAGATGTCGATTAGTTAATTTTCTAGAGATATCGAACTAGTCCTCAAATAGAGATATCGACCAGTTAATTACTAAGAGATATCGAATAAGTTAATATTCGGGTAATATCGAATGGTCAATATTTAAGATGTCGAATGGGTTAATTATTGTTGATATCATTTAATTGCTTTATCTTTTATCCAGAATACTCGAATGCTTTGTGTGCTCAGTACTCTAAAAATATTTGTCTTGGTTTGATTAGACTTAAGTCATCAGACTTAAATGATTTTGGAACAAGGTATACTCATAGTATTTTCCTTTTTATTCTTTCTAAATGATCTGTCAGGATTAACCTAGGACATCGTGTAATCTCTTTTGCATATGTTAATGTGTTTAAAGAGATGTGACCTTTGCTTAACCTTTCACCCGTTTATCTCCTAGATATTAAGTCGTGTCTTTCAGACTTCATGGGTTATAAATAGGCAGAGGTAGAGATCATTTAGACTCACACTTTACAAAAAAAAATCCCTTTCTCTCTTCTTCTTTAACCCTTTCTCTTTCAAAATGACAAAAAGCATTCTAAAGGTTTCAGTTGAAGAGTTTGAGGCCATGCCCTTCTACGAGAAGGTGATGGCCCTCCAAGAGAAGATTGATGAACTCCTCGCCGAAGAGGAGAAGTCCATCGCTGCCATGCGAGCAACTTTGAAGGCTCTCCGTGCACGCAACCGGGGAGACTCCGTCGTCGACCCAACCAAGGCTGCCTAGTTAGTTTAGGTGGGGGGTGGACATTGTTTAAATGTGTTTTTGTTTTTTTGTTGTTTCAATGGTCTTTTTCGACCATTTTTGTAATCTTTTATAAATGAAATGTTCTTTTCGTCTGTCTATTTTGTTATATTTTGCTGTTATAATCTGTTCTGCATGTCTCAGTTAGATTATATTTGACTCAAAATTCAACAAAGAACACATAGATAAGATACAAAAAGACTGTGTTTAAGTCACCTAAGTTGTCTTAATTAACTAATCTCTGCAGTTTAGTAAGTTTAGTTCAACTTATGCTTAACTCCGATCTATTCGTGATTTTAGGCACACATTTCATTAAGTTAACTTTAATCTAATCAGGGCATTTCGAATTTCTTTGATTAACACTGAACAAATTGGTTAATTTACAATTATCATGTTGTTTTTAATTCTAACTTTACACTGTGATAAATGGATTTTTATCCACTTGGATCGCTTCATTTTGGCTTAAATTGATCGCTTGTTTCTCAAGTATTTGTGTGTTTTAATATGTTTTGTGTAGCTATGCAGGTTAGCAAAATGCCAGCTATGTTTGTTGATTTTCGTTGGTCTTGGAGTTTAAATTGAGCTTTGGAATGAAGGGTGGTGAATTTCCCTAGGCTACATATGAGGACTCATAATTCAAGAATTGAAGAACGGGAAGTGGCAAAAGAATCGGAAGAGAAAACGGAAGAGAAATGAGCAAATTGTGGGAAATTCGGATTTGCCGGTAGAATTGCTGAGAGGATTTTGGAGAGCGCGGGTGCGCCCGTTTTACACTAAAATGGCGCGCGGCCGCGCCTGCCACCGCCAGATTCGGACAGAATGCTGCTGGAAACCGATTTTGAGAAGGAAATTGCTTTGTTTGCTAATTCTAATCATTATGGAATCACATGAACGGTCAGAAACTTCCAGAATCAGACTTATACATGGAATTTGCAATTCTATTTCATTCAAAGATGGAATTTGCCAATCTTCTATTCCAACTCAAAGAAGGCAATTACTTGGAGAAGAGGACACTTGGGGCTATAAATACACATCTTGGGGGACAGGAAAAAAACAATTAGATATCAATTACTTAGGATTATTTGTATCTTTTTATATTTTGTTTTTATCATGGTTTCATCAGATCCCATGATGACGAAAGGTTGGATTATGAACTAATCGTTGTCATGGGATTCTACGGATTTGTCTATGTAGCTTAGTAGTTTGCATGCTTTAAAGATTTATGTGTGGTGAATTCTTGATATCCTTGTATGGTTGTGTTTCATGTGTTTTGATGCGTCATGAACATCTAATTTGTTAATCTCTTGCGAAACGAGAGTGGATCTTGAGATTTAGAACTTGCCATGCTAGCATAGGATAGGTTGATATTATTATCATGATTTGTGGCATACATAGAGATATGATGCTACCCTATGTGATCTAAGTGGATAACTTGTGCTTCAACCTTTATGTTTTCAAATTCTATAGAGATATAGGGTCTAAGCATAATTGGTGTCTACCCATCTTCTATCTCTTTTGTGGATGTATGAGTAGTTTGGTACTAGTATATCGAGAGGTAGCTTTTACTTGTTTCGTGTTGTCCGATCAGATATCAAAACCCATCACATATATTAATTAAAGGCATCATCTCTAAGTGAAGTAGATAATGAAGTTAGCATCCCATGTTTTCTCTTGCAGAAGTAATTAGATTCAAATTCTCATTAGTTAAGTAGTTCTTAGTTTTATTAATTTGTTTCTTAGTGAATTATAGTTAATTAAAATCTTGTTATTTGTCTTAGCAGTGCATAATAACCATATATTGTTGCATAGGTACAAAACTGAATTAAAACCATAACCAGATCTCTGTGGGAACGAACTCAACTTTATTCTATATTACTTGTGACCACGTACGCTTGCGTGATTTAGTGTAAACAAGTTTTTGGCGCCACTGCCGGGGATCATCAGTGTTTTATTTTTAGTTTATGTGCTTGTCAATAGTGGTCGTTAGAGTTCACTGACTCGGATTGTTTCTTACATAGTTGTTTAGTTTTATGTGTTGCAGGTAGCAATGGAAGAACCAGCAGCAGCATCGAAAGCATTGATGTATTATTCTCAACCAAAGATCAAGGACATCCAATTTAGCATTGTCAGGCCAGCTATTACAGCTAATACTTTCGAAATCAAGCCTAGCATAATTCAGATGGTGCAGAACTCAGCTCAGTTTGGGGGTGCTCCGATTGAAGATCCTAACATGCACATCCGGAATTTCATTGAGATCTGCGACACTTTCAAGATCAACGGGGTGTCGGAAGATGCTATCAAATTAAGACTTTTCCCATTCTCTTTGAGGGATAAAGCTAAGGGCTGGTTGCACTCTCTACCAGCCGGTTCTATTACTACTTGGGAGGATCTTGCTCAGAAATTTTTCACTAAATTTTTCCCTATGGCAAAGACCGTAGCAATCAGGAACGCTATTACTCAATTTTCACAGCAGTCTGAAGAATCTTTGTGCGAGGCTTGGGAGCGATATAAGGAGATGCTAAGGAAGTGTCCACATCATGGGATGCCTGAGTGGATGGTGATTAATTGCTTTTATAATGGTTTGGGTGCACAGTCAAGACCCATGCTAGATGTAGCATCAGGTGGAGCTTTATGGGCTAAGAGCTATGCGGAAGCTTATGAGCTAATTGAGATGATGGCTGCGAATGAATACCAGAATCCAACTCAGAGATTTTCACAAGGCAAATTAGCAGGAATTCTGGAAGTTCATACAGTCACAACTCTAGCAGCTCAGCTAGAGGCACTTAATAAGAAATTGGATTTTATGTCAAAGCATGGGATGCCTCAAGTTGCTAGTGTTTGTGAGCTATGTGAGGGCGCGCATGAGACGAGTCAATGTGTCATATCTTCTGAATCGGCACAGTTTGTGAGCAACTTCCAGCAACCTTCACAACCAGCTCCAACCACCTATCATCCTAATTTCGGCTGAAGCAACAATCAAGATTTTCAGCAGCAACAGTTTCATGGGGATGATGGTCAATATTCGAATGAAAAATCTAAATTGGATGAATTGAGGTTGATGATTGAAAGTTAGGCGGTATCTCTCAAGACATTGGAGCATCAGATTAGGAAAATTGCAAGTGCATTTCTCAACGGACCACAGGGAGTTCTTCATAGTGACACAGAGGTGAATCCAGGAAAATAAGATGGCATGGAGCAGGTTAATGTCGTAACGCTCAGATCTGGAAAAGTCACGAACGATCAGAATTCAGCAATTGAGGATGAAGAAGGAATTCATGATCAGGATCCTATAGAAAAAGAAGAAAATTCTGTTTTGTCAGAACCTGTGGTGGATAGTGATGAGGAGGAAGAGTGTGAGTCGCTCGGCTTGGCTGATCTCTGGGATTCTAAGGTGCTGATTGATGAGGTTGTTTCATGGTCAAATCTTGAGGATAGTACAATTGAGTCTTTTCTTGAGGAAGACAAATTCCAAGGTGAGGTGAGTGTTCACAAGCCATGTGAGGAATTTGATCATGCTGGTGAGGTGGATGCTTTGGAAAGGGCACTATTTGGGACAAACACTGTTGAGTTGCACAAATTTCAAAAATTGGTTTATGCGTACCAAGAGGCTGAAGAACATGGGAAAGATGCAGGTCTTCTACTTGTCTCAGATTATATAGATGGAGGTAGCGCATTAGAGCCAATGGAGGAAGTTCTCGTTGAGGAACCAAAGGCTTCAGCAACTTACATCTACCCTCCTCCATTATATTCAAGCGAAGCCCGCGAGTGTGTGTTATTCTACAAATTGACAGATTTTGGGTCAACCGATGAAGGCATTGAAATTGGACATATTTGTTATACGAATAGGCCAAGCGAGGAGAAGGGGCAGAAAGTGTGCCGCCGTGATGATGATGAAGTCTCACGAAAAGAGGACCAGGCAAACTATTATCATCCTTAATGGAGGCTTGGAAGTAACGTCAAGCTATTGACGTTAAAGAAGCGCTTCTTGGGAGGCAACCCAAGCATTGTTGTATACTGGTATGTTTTCTACTTTCCCTCGTATTTACTTCCATTCAATGAGGACATTGAATATTTTAAGTTTGGGGGTGGTTTGAGGGTTTAGTAGTTGTTGTTGTATTATTTGTTCATGTAGGATTTCATGCTTTGCATATTAGTAGTAGTAAATTATGCATTTATGTTCGTGTTATCTACGTTTGTTTCATATAGGACATTCTGTTTTTATATTCGTATATCATGTGAGTTCATAATAGTTTGCATTTGCACCCATGCCTGATAGGAATTTTGGGTTGTTGATGCTTTTGATTGAGAAGTGATATGATTTGTTCTTGTGCACACACATACACCAGTAAGTTGAAGCTGGTAGACTTATTGAATGTTGTAAGTAATTAGAAGGACATAAATATGTGCAAGATGATTTAGTTTGCATGCTTTGAATACAAGTAGGTGCATTAGAGAGATTTTTGCTTGGGATTGAGTATGTTTTCCCGCTAAGTGAGCTTTTGAGCCTTATTGCATATTTGTTGCAATTTATTCGTTTGCTTGAGTGTCCACAGATTGTTTGCATTGCTAGCAGTTGTTTGAGATCTTTCTTGAAACGCATGACATTAATTGACGATTAAAATGATAAAGGCATTTAGGATTAACCACATATTTTCCCATATTACTACACCATGTTTACATGATCAATTAGTTAATCCGTTGAGCTTAATCCTATTTTTTCGGTGACATACCACATTACTTGCCTAGACCTTTCTCTTGTATTGGCCTTACATTAATTTGAACCCGCATTGTCAAAGGCTAGTAGAGTGCTTCAGGGAGTAATAAGGTGTGCAAGAAAGGGTTTATTGTTGGTCATAAGTTTGGGGGAAATATTGAAATATGGAAATTGAGTTTGGTTGTTGCTTGATAGTCGGCATATGTAATAAAATCGTGGGATCATTGTTATTGTCTATATTATTGTTGCTTTAGCTCTCGGGAAAAAAAAAAGAAGAGAAAAAGAAGAGAAAAAAAATTATATTATGAGAGCATGTTTGTGTTTATTGTGATCCCACTTTAGTCGACTATTCGAGTGTTTTTGTTGCATAAAATTATGGGGGGAAAATAGGTGATTGTGTATGATTATTAAGTTCCTACTAGCTTTTGACACTTCACATGTTTTGGCTTATTTGACATACCTTGTCCCTAGCCCCGTTACAACCCAAATAAAGATCTTTTGATTATCGTCATTGATGTATGTTGTGTTAAGAGTTAGATTGATACCAATTGTCAAGCATGCTTATGATTTTGTTGGAATTGAGTGATACACTTACCCTTGTTCTTGAGTGAATATTCTTTTGTGAGTGGATTGTGAGTGTTTGCTTGTTTTTGCGTATGAGATCCTGAGTTTTGTCTCAAAGATGTATTCTTGTAGGCTTAGCATGTTTACTAACTTATTCTTATACTTGACATGGACTTTTGAGAGCTTATGCATGTTCATTGAGTAGACTATGTGAATGCTTGCACTTTTGACACCAAGACATTGCGTATTTACTTTGATTCTTAAGTTAATATGGCATGAGAGGATTTGAAGGTATGGTAGGATATTAGTACTAGATTAATTGCATTTTCATATTAGTTGCATTCATGCATTGCATTGCATTGGATTTTGTGGGTACATTCAATATAGGCCCTCACGAGACCTTACTCGTCCACTAGGGCTGCCTAGGGGTTTAAAGGGCTTGTTGCATATGCCAAATGCAACCGTGATCACCTACGGAAGTGGTACTAGTTAGTGTAGATAGATTTTTATGTTTATGCTTGAGGACAAGCATCGGTTTAAGTTTGGGGGTGTGATAAGTGGATTTTTATCCACTTGGATCGCTTCATTTTGGCTTAAATTGATCACTTGTATCTCAAGTATTTGTGTGTTTTAATATGTTTTGTGTAGCTATGCAGGTTAGCAAAATGCCAGCTATGTTTGTTGATTTTCGTTGGTCTTGGAGTTTAAATTGAGCTTTGGAATGAAGGGTGGTGAATTTCCCTAGGCTACCATGAGGATTCATAATTCAAGAATTGAAGAACGGGAAGTGGCAAAAGAATCGGAAGAGAAAACGGAAGAGAAATGAGCAAATTGTGGGAAATTCGGATTTGCCGGTAGAATTGTTGAGAGGATTTTGGAGAGCGCGGGTGCGCCCGTTTTACACTAAAATGGCGCGCGGCCACGCCTGCCACCGCCAGATTCGGACAGAATGCTGTTGGAAACCGATTTTAAGAAGGAAATTGCTTTGTTTGCTAATTCTAATCATTATGGAATCACATGAACGGTCAGAAACTTCCAGAATCAGACTTATACATGGAATTTGCAATTCTATTTCATTCAAAGATGGAATTTGCCAATCTTCTATTCCAACTCAAAGAAGGCAATTACTTGGAGAAGAGGACACTTGGGGCTATAAATACACATCTTGGGGGACAGGAAAAAAAACAATTAGATATCAATTACTTAGGATTATTTGTATCTTTTTATATTTTGTTTTTATCATGGTTTCATCAGATCCCATGACGACGAAAGGTTGGATTATGAACTAATCGTTTTCATGGGATTCTACGGATTTGTCTATGTAGCTTAGTAGTTTGTATGCTTTAAAGATTTATGTGTGGTGAATTCTTGATATCCTTGTATGGTTGTGTTTCATGTGTTTAGATGCGTCATGAACATCTAATTTGTTAATCTCTTGCGAAACGAGAGTGGATCTTGAGATTTAGAACTTGCCATGCTAGCATAGGATAGGTTGATATTATTATCATGATTTGTGGCATACATAGAGATATGATGCTACCCTATGTGATCTAAGTGGATAACTTGTGCTTCAACCTTTATGTTTTCAAATTCTATAGAGATATAGGGTCTAAGCATAATTGGTGTCTACCCATCTTCTATCTCTTTTGTGGATGTATGAGTAGTTTGGTACTAGTATATCGAGAGGTAGCTTTTACTTGTTTCGTGTTGTCCGATCAGATATCAAAACCCATCACATGTATTAATTAAAGGCATCAGCTCTAAGTGAAGTAGATAATGAAGTTAGCATCCCATGTTTTCTCTTGCAGAAGTAATTAGATTTAAATTCTCATTATTTAAGTAATTCTTAGTTTTATTAATTTGTTTCTTAGTTAATTATTGTTAATTAAAATCTTGTTATTTGTCTTAGCAGTGCATAATAACCATATATTGTTGCATAGGTACAAAACTGAATTAAAACCATAACCAGATCTCTGTGGGAACGAACTCAACTTTATTCTATATTACTTGTGACCACGTACTCTTGCGTGATTTAGTGTAAACACACTGTCATCTAACCCAAAAGTGAGCTTTAATGGCTACACAGTTGCAATGTTTCATGCTCTTTTCACAGTACTCCAAAAGACTTAAACTGTCAACAGAGGATGATGATGATGAAGTGTTGGTGTTAACACAAGCAAACTTGGTTACTCTTCTACCAGGTTTTACAATTCTGTCATTTGCCATGTGTAAAACACCTAGAATCAAGATTAAAATCTAAACAACTAATTTGGACCATATTTAAATAGAACTAATTAGTTAACTTTAAGCACATGAATAGATAATATTTTTGACACTGCTGATTGAACTCTAACTTAAGTTGACTAATTATGGCATTAGGTTTAATTGTTACATATTTGCATATACTTAATTGAATATCCATAACCATTTCTGCAAAACTGTTTCTTTCTCCTAAGTACAGCTTCAAGCACACGGTCAATTTATTCTATCCAGACAAACGATGTTCTGCAACACTAAGAGATTAAACCTTCATGTGGAGAAGGCTCTTACAGCATTACACCTAGCTCAGGTATTGAGTTCTAATCCATCAACATTTTTCTAGTATTGTCCTCAAATCTTTGCCTTACTATGCTGACATGAGAATTGCTGGAATGTCCCCCAGATTCTCTACCAAATCAGCACATCAATTATTCACAGATTCCCATCTTTAACCCCCTCTACAGTTTCTTAACAAACTGTAGTTGACAAATCTTTTAAATCTTCACCTGAGGGGAGTGAACAGGAGGATAGTGAGGGTGAGGGAAGTGGTGAACATCAAGAAACCACAAGAACAAGGAAGGTAAGGGTGTGTAAAACCAGCCTAGCCATCCTATGTCTTCCCAAAAAGGCATAGTAATTAATAAGGACATCCACATTTCTAGTTTTAGTCTCTTAATAGGCTTCAACTATCGAATTCAGTTCCCAACCAGGAACACACCTAGTGAGGGTAAGGGACACAGTTGTGCAACCTACTCATACTTGTTTTTCTAGCCAGGAGTTAGTACAAGTTGCAGGGACACAGGGGGAGCACATACATGTTACTCCTAACTATTTCTCAAATTCAGGTTGATGAATCTTCTGTAAATGTGAAGATTCAGCCCCACTCATGGATACCTAATTTGTGACAATGAAGCACTTCAACACACACACCAAACACTCTTGATTCTTCATCTCTTTTCATGAAGAAGCCAAAACTCACAGTTCTCTAAGCTCTTCACAGTGCAGTTTACTGAACTATCACTTCTGTTTAGTACATCAATGCTAAATATTTATATCTCCTTAATCTTTATGATATCCTATGATTTCTCTTTAGGACTGAGGGAAGGGAGTGAAAAACAGGAGAGGCCTGGTTGCTCTAGGGCAAAAGGTGAGTTGTGTATAAGAGTGGTCTCCTATTTCTTCCAGGAGAGCAAAAGGAGAGGTTGAGTACCCCTTTAGAAAAGGAATGTGAGTTGTGAGAAATAAGCCAGGATGAGATCCTGATGCAAAAACAGAGAGATTAAGAGAGAAGGTTTTTTATGCGAATTCTAGCTTCTCATCCCTCTGGCTCTCCTCTTAACTACTACTACTCTGATCTTGCTGATAACAAAAAAGGGGGAGAAGTTACTAAGTTTGAGGGGACTCAGATTAAGACTCAAATTTTCTTCCTGAGGAGTTTGAAGGGTCAGTTTTTCTTCTTCAAACATCAAAAGTCTTTTTCTTCGTATTTCAACAAAGGGGGAAAAGCCTTCAGACCAACCAGCAAGTGAAAAAACAGAACAGAATCTCAGAATAAATGCTATACATAGGGGGAGCAGTTCTAAGTACTCAAGTGGAGTGAGTAGTACAATCCAGAAACTGTGTCAAGGAAGCTTGATCAATATTTTCTGTCCTAGTGGAATAAAAATCTGAAGTGTGGTTTTTGTTATCATTACTCTCTGGATTTATGTCCTTTTCTCAAAGACATAAATAGGGGGAGATTATTTAGTCATATATGTCTATAGATAATGATAACAAATACCACAAGGCAGAAAATGAATCAAGGAATTGAAGCTGACAAATAAATTAGGAAGCTAACTAAAATACAGATCGACTAAAGCTAAATCTTGTGAATGGAACTCTGCAAACAGTTAACAAACATTTCTGTAACAAGCCACAACATGCTACAATCAAATATCTGTAATCAGAAGAGAGTTTGCCATGACCATCCAAGTAAGTTCGAGAAGTCAAGAAAAGATGAGTTCGAGAAGTCATTCGAGAACTCTATCAAAAAGAGTTATTTGAGAAGTCCCAATTCGAGAAGTCTCCAACATATGCTAATCGAGAAGTCTACACAATAGGCTGTTCGATAAGTCATTCGAGAACTCTAACAAAAAGGGTTATTCGAGAAGTCCCAGTTCGAGATATGCTAATCAAAAAGTCTTCATAACAGGCTGTTCAATAAGTTATTCGAGAACTCAATAAAAGGGACTATTCGAGAAGTCGACATTCGAGATCTCAAGACACATCAGTTCGAGAACTCAACCTGGATTCTTATTTATGCCAGAGTTCTCTAATGGAACATATCGAATGGAGATCGAAACCCAAAATTACTTGGCAACCCGTGACTTATAGGCAGTGATCAATTACACAGAGGATGTTACGAGTAGGGAGTCAAATTATAAATATTTGAAGGCTCATACTCTTCCAAGTGAAAGGTGAAATCAGTCACTCTTTATCTGATATCAAGGGCAATAATAAAAGTGGAAGCAACCTCCAACATGATTACATTACCACTGAAGAATTCGAAGGATATCTTGATGAATGCATAAGGCTCAGCTATTTTATCTGGGAAGTTCAAGAATAGCAATAAGCAGAAAAGCTTGTTGACTTTCGAAATGGTTATCTTTTTTATTAAAGCTATTTTTCAGAGATGAAGTTTAAAAGCAAAAAGATCTTTTGCATAAAGCATCACGTGGGCTTGGACGCTAAGTCATTTCAAGAACTTAGTAACGTATGAAGAAAGAAACATACACTGACTTGAAGCATGCTGGGATTGTCTAAATCAAGGAGAGAAGACTTTTTAGACATTTCCAGAAATGGCTATCACTTCCAGCTTGTGTATGCGACAAGAGATACCAAAAATGTACTCCTACATTTTATGTATTTCACATGTCTTCATATAGTTTAAATAAGCTTCATGTGCAGCATAGTTTTATTAGAGAAGAAAACACTGAGCATAACGCTTATAGCATTAGGTTTTCTTGTAACCACTAAAACATTGTAACCCGCAGCTGTGTATTTGATGTGTCAAATTATGTCTAACCGCAAGCACACGGTATCAATTGTAGCAGATACTAGCAAATACGGGTCGATTCCTCAAGGAGATAGTTTCAGTTTCAATTCAATTATTATTAATTGTTTCTAGTCACAAACGATTAGTAGAGGATTTTATTAACTACTAAAACAAATTTAACAAAGGTTTTAAATCAATTAATTAAGGGATCTAGGGCAATTCAGGTGCACCATGCTTACACCAAACAAATCACAAAGGTATAGCTTTTTAATGGGGTTAAGTAATTAAAGCAATGGTTAATCTTTTTCAAGCATTAACACTCTCAGAATATCTAATGATGCTTTCACACTCACCTTCAATTCCGCTAATTATATGTAAGCCTCTAGTAGTAAAATCTTTCGATCTATTACTCCTATTGCAATCAATTAATCCGTGATATTGCGCAATTACACAAATTAAGAATTAGTACATATCAATCAGAATTACTCTTTACCCATCAATCTACTAATCAAATTAAACCCAAATCATGGTGCAAACATGGCTCCCCTTGATACCCTAGAATTAAATTACTCACTCATTCTAGGATTAAAACTAACAATGATAATCAAGAAAGCCATAATAAACATATAATTAATAAGGAGAAGATAAGAAATACCTTAAATCTTTGAATAATGAAGAACAATTAAATCCAAGAATTAAATTGAGCTTGCAAAGATGGAGAGAAGAAAATAAAACCCTAGCTTTTAATATTAAGAAGTATGTAAAAATTGTGTGTCCAGGATCCCTTACAATGTATCCCTAGAAGTGTTTATATAGACTCTAGAAATCTTGCCCAACAAGGAAACATCCTAAAATACAATTAGAATTCAATTTAGGTGCAAGAAACTTCCTAAAATTCAATTAAAATTAGAAAAAGGGCAAAACTGGAATTTTTCTGCTTTGCTTCTCATAGAACACGCGCGCGAATTAATTCAGCACGCCTCCTGCACCTGATTTCTTCCTAAGGTTGTAGAAAATCTTCCAAGCTTCGCGTGAGCTGTAAGATCACTGAAAACGGACTTCTAGAACTCCAGATATGGCCAAAACAGTGTAGACTGCGCAACCTTCCCAGAAAATCCGAATTTTAATCAATTAATTCTCCAAACACGATAGAAGCATCAACCTTAATCAACATTCTCGTAAATCTGCACAACTAAGCAAAACACATCAAAACTACAACAAACTTGAGTCCAAAACAATCAATTTAAGCCGATATGGAAGGCTCCAAGTGGATATAAAACCCACTTATCACACCCCCAAACTTAAACCGATGCTTGTCCTCAAGCATAAACAATTACAACTAACTAACTAACTAGTACCACTTCCGTAGGTGATCACGGTTGCATTTGGCATATGCAACAAGCCCTTTAAACCCCTAGGCAGCCCTAGTGGATGAGTAAGGTCTCGTGAGGGCCTATAGTGAATGTACCCACAAAATCCATCTAACTAAACAATGCAATGCATGATTGCAACTAATATGAAAATGCAATTAATCTAGTACTAATATCCTACCATACCTTCAAATCCTTTCATGCCATATCAAATTAAGAATCAAAGTAAATACGCAATGTCTTGGTGTCGAAAGTGCAAGTACTCACATAGTCTACTCAATGAACATGCATAAGTTCTCACAAGTCCATGTCAAGTGTAAGAATAAGTTAGTAAACATGCTAAGCCTACAAGAGTACATCTTTGAGACAAAACTCGGGATCTCATACGCAAAAACAAGCAAACACTCACAATCCACTCACAAAAGAATATTCACTCAAGAACAAGGGTAAGTGTATCACTCAATTCCAACAAAATCATAAGCATGCTTGACATTTGGTATCAATCTAACTCTTAACACAACATACATCAATGACGATAATCAAAAGGTCTTTAATTGGGTTGTAACGGGGCTAGGGACAAGGTATGTCAAATAAGCCAAAACAGGTGAAGTGTCAAAAGCTAGTAGGAGCTTATAAAAAATCATACACAACCACCTATTTTCCCCCCTCATAATTTTGCTATTCTTCTTTCAACAAAAACACTCGACTAGTCGACTAAAGTAGGATCACAATAAACACAAATATGCTCTCATAATAAATTTTTCTTTTTCTTTTTTCTGATTTGGTTTTTCGAGAGCTAATAAAACAATAATATAAACAATAACAATGATCCCATGATTTTATTACACATGCCGACTATCAAGCAAACAACCAAACCCAAATTCCAAATTTCAGTATTCCCCCAAACTTATGACCAACAATAACCCTTCTTTGCACACCTTATTACTCCCTTAAGTGTTAGTCACAGAGGCATGCCTGAATACATCTAATAACAAGCCTAAGTATGTGTAATGCTATGCATTACCTACATGACCTCTTAACTGAGGGAACCTCTAGTTGTAGAGTTTCTATTTGTTCTGTACTTGTAATAGGCATCAAATTCTATCTGTGTAACTGTACCTACTAAGTCAAGAATAAAGCTTGAAAGAAGTTCTAAGGTTCATGCCTCAAGCAAGGAAATGAAGACTGTCAAATAATCACAGTTGGGATTTGAAGAAATGAAGAATTTGCCTAAGTACCAATTCGAGAAGTACATTTGTCTATTCGAGAAGTCTAGCATTCGAGAAGTCTGGAGTTCGATATCTCAGAAGACACTATTCGATATCTCTCAATATGCTATTCGATATCTCAGGGATTCGATATGTCAAAATGTTCTATTCGATATCTCAGGGATTCGATATGTCAAAATGCTCTATTCGATATCTCAAGGAGTCCCAGAGAAAAGAGCTATTCGAGAAGTGATTCGATATGTCAAGATAACACTATTCGAGAACTCAGAGTTATCGATCAAGTCAACTCCAGTTCTCGAATCTCTCACTTAGTCACTTCTCGAATACATTCTTGAGGACAAAATACTGAAGATTTGTACAAGTCAGAAACCTGCAACAAGCCAGCACACTTTATTTGACTCTGTCCTATAAAGCATGCTGGAAAGCCTACAAAGAAGCTTGGAGAGATAAGACAAGGGACAAGGAGCTGAAGAAGTGGATCTAAACAGGCTTTTCAAAGTCAAATCTGTAGCCGTTTGGACTCTTACTAAAATGAGATAGACAGACTGGAAAGTGCTTTTGTTTTACCTACCTCATTTGTAGCAAGTGGGTGTATCCATGTCTATAAGGATACAGCCTCACTTCCTTAGCTGTTAAGGTTTTGAAGTTTCTCAAAAATACCCAGAAAATATCTCTCTGAGAAAACCGAAGCTGAGAATACTATCATTTGTATTCACAGATTGTAGCAAGATCTTTATCTAATAAAATATTAGATTAAAGTGATATTGTGTTGTGTTTGTGTTTAATTTTCCGCATCTTCATATCTCACACACTCATCACTTATCTTGCTGCAAAGATTCAAGACCGAAGAAAAATTCAAGAATCCATTCACCCCCCCCTCTGTATTCTTTTACTGTATTCAATACTCAACAAGTGGTATCAGAGCAGGCTGTTTAATCTAAACAGAAAACGATCATGAGTTCGAATACACCAAAGACTACAGGTACGGTAAAGGTCCCTAAGTTCGACAAAGAGAATTACAACCTCTGGAAAATAAAAATGCTGTTGTTCATCAAAGCTGCCAATCCTCTCTACCCTGACATTCTCAAGAATGGTCCATTCATACCACAACAAGAAGTTGCTGAATCCACAGTGGGCGCAGTAGTCATTCCTAGATCATACGTTCCAAAAGAGCCATCCAAATGGACGGACTCAGAGAAGGAAAAGATTGCCCTAGACAGCCACCTCATGTTGTTAATCATAGACTCCTTGGATATGTCGATGTTTGCCAACGTAGCATCATGCAGATCAGCCAAGGACATGTGGAATCACATCGAGGTGTTATGTGAAGGGACAGAGGAGGTAAGAGAAAATAAGAAACAGATACTGGTCACACAGTATGAGGCGTTCATGGCACAGCCCAAGGAAAGTATCACTGATATGTTTGAAAGATTTCACAAGCTGGTGACTGAGCTCCAAATGAATGGGAAGGTTTACAGCACTAAGGAATTAAATATGAAGTTTCTACTATCGTCACCAAACCATCTAGAGCAAAGGGTCATATCCCTAAGAGAAAGAGATTTGAACAAAGTCACGTATGATGTGCTCTATGGGGTTTTAAAGACACACGAGCTTGAGTTGCTTCAAAAGAGGGCTATCCAAGCTAACCAAGGCAGAATGATAAACACATCCTGTGCCTTGATTGTCAACAAATCTATTCAAGACCTGGAAGCATCTGCAAGTCAGCTGAGAATAGAAGAGATAGTAGATGATGAAGAAACTGAGGAAGTAGTGACTGAACCTGCTGACGACAAGGAAGAAGATGAGTTCTACACTCTTGAAGAGCTGGATGGCATGGAAAATACATCATATGCTTTTATGGCTAGAAAATTTCCAAACATCAGATTCAAGAGGAATCAGCCCTTCAAGCCTAGACCTCAAAATCATTCATTCAACAAGGTCAAGGCACCTATGAAAACAAACAAGAACAGATTCAAAACCAGCTATGTGGATAGGTCATCTGTAAGATGTTACAGATGCAATGACCTAGGGCATTTTGCCAGTGAATGCAAGAAGCCTAAAAAGAAGGATAAGGAGTTTCTTGAGCTTGAAGCTAAGTATGAGGCCCTTCTAAAGAAGCAGACACCAGGTAAGGCTTACATAGCTGAAGGGAAGTGTTGGGATGATTCTGACAGTGATGGGGAAGAACAAGAATTCTGCAACTATGCCTTGATGGCCAATTCCAAGGAAGAACCATCTACATCAGACTCACAGGTACCATCTCTCACCACCATAGACATGTCTGTTTCTGAATATAAATCTTTGGTTGAACAACTATCCGTTGAAATGTTTAACATTCATACTAGTATGACTGCTGCTAATGAAGAGATTGCTAAATTGTCTACTAGGAATGAACTGTTAAATAAAAGAAATGAGGAACTAGAGCTAACTACTGTGCAAATAGAAAATCTTAAACAAGAGATTGAGTATCTAAAGAACAAAGTTCTATGTGCTAGTCAAGTTGAGAAAGCTCTTAGGGATGAATTAGCTGAAAATGAATTTAAGTTGAAAACATTTAAGAATTCCTCTAGTCTATTGCAGTCTTATCATGAGAAAAATCTAGCTAGACCTAAGGCTGCCATTGGACTTGATTATGACACTCTTAAACAGAGGAAAGGCTATGCAGTCATTGAAGATGACATTGTTGTTCAAGAGGAGGTGCCTCAGGTTTTGAAAAAGACTGAGAATCCAATATTTAAAACACCAACACTTGAGATTGATGAGGATGCCTTACTCATCAAGCAAATGTTGGAGGATGAAGATGAGGCACAATCAAATGAACAACAAACATCCTCTGAGAGTAAGAATGTCAAAACCAAAGCCAAGGAGCCAGTAGGAGGTAGACCTAGACTTGAGAAACCTGTAAAGTTTGTTTCAGCTGGAAATTATGAGACTAAGAAGAAAGTGACTAATAAGAGACCAAATAGGAATGGCAAATTAGGGATTAACAAAGATAACAACTATGCTTATGTGCCAAATGCCCCTAGGAAAGTTTGTCAAAACTGTCTTAGCTCTAATCATTTGACTCATGCTTGCAAGAAACCATCTGGTAGTGTTGCTAAACCATTCTATGATTGCTCTGTGCCTTTAAGACATAGAGACTCTCCTTTCTGTGATAAACTTGATTGTATGCCATGTAACATGAATGTGATGACTAGTTGTTTTAATTTGAGAAGACAATTCATGGAGGGCTGTATTAATCATAATGTTCACACACACTACACAAGGACAAAGTCTTCAAGTCCTCCTAAAGTTAGGAAGGTACCTCTGTCACCTAAGTCTAAGAACCCTGATTCTAAGACTCCCAACAGTGACAAGAAGACCAACATCAAGAAAACTGATAAGCATGCTGATTTTGATAAAACTGTCACTAAGTCACATGGACCCAAACTCGTTTGGGTACCAAAGAAGAAGTAATACTTTTGTGTTTGCAGGGCAAAGAAAGTAAAAAGAAGGTCATGTGGATTTTGGACAGTGGATGCTCAAATCATATGACTGGTGATATGGCCCTGCTATCACAGTATGAGGAAAAGGCTGGCCCAATGGTTGCTTTTGGAGATGACAGCATTGGCAACACACTGGGATATGGCAAGTTGGAAATTGGTAATGTCATCATTGAGAATGTAGCACTGGTCAAGGGGCTCAAGCATAATCTACTGAGTGTTGGTCAATTCACTGACAGAGGCTTCAAAGTGAACTTTGACAAAGATGAATGTTTGATCACCCACAAGAAGACTGGTGATTTTTCTCTGTCTGGAGTAAGGAAAGGAAGCCTGTTTGTAGCCAATATGGACTCTGCAAGCAAGGACACAATTTGTTGCTTCTACTCAAAAGCATCAAATGAAGACAGTTGGCTGTGGCACAAGAAGCTATCACACCTGAACTTCAAAGCCATTAATTCCCTAGTCAAAAGGGAGTTAGTGAGAGGCATGCCCACACTTGAGTTCTGTCAAGAAGGAGTGTGTGAGGCGTGTCAAAAGGGAAAAATGAAAAGATCAAGCCACAAGTCAAAAACAGTGACATCTATAACCAAGCCCCTGCAACTGATTCATATGGATTTGTTTGGGCCTGTCAATATTATGTCACTAGGAAGGAAGAAGTATGCTCTAGTGATGGTTGATGATTTTACTAGGTATACATGGGTAGAATTTCTGGCATCAAAGGATGAGGCTCCACAAGTAATCATTGAGCACATAAAGAAAGTTGACAAAGAAGCAAAGGCCATAAATGCAAGTGTGATTGCATTAAGAAGTGATAATGGGACAGAATTCAGAAATGCCATGCTTGGAGCATTCTGCAAAGAAAATGGTATTTCTCAACAATTCTCAGCTCCAAGGACTCCACAACAAAATGGAGTTGTTGAGAGAAAGAATAGGACTCTGATAGAGGCTGCTAGAACAATGCTACTTGATGCAAAGATGCCTACATGTTTTTGGGCTGAGGCTGTGAGCACTGCATGCTACATCCAAAACAGAACCCTCATCAACAAAAACACTGGAAAGACACCTTACAACTTGATGACTGGAAAGAAGCCTACTCTAAAGTATGTTCATACTTTTGGAAGCAAGTGCTTTGTGCTAAAAGATAATTCAGAATATGTTGGAAAGTTTGATGCAAAGGCATTTGAAGGAATCTTTCTTGGCTATTCTATGGAAAGAATTGCATACAAAGTTTATGTCATTTGTCAAAAGAAAGTAATGGAGAGCACAGATGTAACATTTGATGACAGCAAACTACCTGGATTAGAAGAAGCCAATGATGAAGATAAAGATCCCTTGAAGTTTGACAATCTAGATGATTCTGATGAGGAGATTGAAAGTGAATCTGAACTCATAATCCAACAAACTCAAGTGAATGAAGAACCTGTGTCAACCAACAATGAAGGAACAAACATCCAAGATACACCTGTGAGGAGTGACAACTTCACAGGGGGAGGAAATGTAGATGATCATGATCTAAATGATGAAGCAACATCAAGGATGAGAAATCAATCTGAACATACAAGGAAATGGGATAGATCACACACTGCAGATCAGATAATTGGAAATCCAAATGCAGGAGTAAGGACAAGGAGAGCAACTATAAATGAATGTCTCTATGGCTGCTTTCTATCCCAAGTTGAGCCTAAGAAACTTGATTATGCATTGTTGGATCCTGACTGGATAATTGCTATGCAAGAGGAGCTAAATCAATTTGAAAGGAGCAAAGTATGGGAACTAGTGCCTGCACCAAAGGATAGAACCGTTGTTGGAACTAAATGGGTTCTAAGGAATAAGATGGATGAAAATGGTGTAGTCATAAGGAACAAAGCAAGGTTGGTTGCAAAAGGATACTCTCAACAGGAAGGTATTGACTATGATGAGACCTTTGCCCCTGTTGCTAGACTCGAAGCCATCAGAATTTTCTTGGCATTTGCTGCACATTCCAATTTCAAGGTCTATCAAATGGATGTCAAGAGTGCATTCCTGAATGGGGAGTTGGAAGAAGAAGTATATGTGCAACAACCACCTGGCTTTGAGGATCCATAGTTTCCCCACTTTGTCTACAGATTACTTAAAGCATTGTATGGACTCAAGCAAGCTCCTAGGGCATGGTATGACACACTATCACAATTTCTACTGGAGAATCAATTCACTAGAGGCACACTGGACAAGACACTGTTCTACAAGAAACATGATGATGATATTATCCTAGTTCAAATCTATGTGGATGATATCATATTTGGCTCTACAAATGAGAAGCTGTGTGAAAAATTCTCTAAGCTCATGCAAAGCAGATATGAGATGAGTATGATGGGAGAATTAACATTCTTTCTTGGACTGCAAGTTAGTCAAAGGAAGGATGGCATTTTTATAAGTCAAACCAAATACATTAAAGATTTACTGAAGAAATTTGATTTGGAAGAATGTTCACCTGCGAAGACACCCATGGCCACTGCCACCAAGTTAGATGATGATGCTAAGGGCAAAAAGGTAGATATCTCAATCTACAGAGGCATGGTTGGTTCTCTACTCTACCTCACTGCTAGTAGGCCAGATATCATGTTTGCTACATGCTTATGTGCAAGGTTTCAATCAAACCCAAAGGAATCACACATGATAGCAATAAAAAGGATCTTCAAATATCTGAAAGGCACACCAAACTTGGGGTTATGGTATCCTAAGGACACAGGGTTCAATCTGGTTGGTTATTCTGATGCTGATTATGCTGGATGCAGAGTGGATAGGAAAAGCACATCAGGTAGCTGCCAGTTTCTTGGACAAAGGTTAGTCTCTTGGTACAGCAAGAAACAACAATCTGTGTCAACTTCCACAGCTGAAGCTGAATACATAGCTGCTGGAAGTTGCTGTGCTCAAGTGCTTTGGATTAGAAACCAACTTAGAGATTATGGACTTGTGTTGGAAAGAATTCCTATCATGTGTGACAACACAAGTGCAATCTCTATAGTTGCCAATCCTGTCAATCATTCTAGGACAAAGCACATTGACATCAGATATCACTTCATAAGGGAGCATGCAACTAATGGAACCATTGAGTTACATTATGTTCCCACAGAAAAACAACTAGCTGACATATTCACTAAGCCACTAGATGAAGCCACCTTCACAAGGTTGGTTAGTGAGATTGGAATGCTGAATTCTTCAAATTCTGGCTAAGTGAATATATCAACTAGATTGTTGCAGCAGTAAATACTTACCTTATCAAATGCTCAATATTTTTAAAGTAAGTATTGGCTGGAGTATGATTTATAAATATTCCACAATGCTGCACATGTTGAAAATCATACATCTTTAGCTTGAAATTTCTGTGAAATTTTGAGAAAATCACTATTTAATTTAGTAGAATATTCTTCAGTGAATATTTCTGGTAAATTTTAAAAGATAGTGAAAATTGAATTTTATGAGTGAAAAGTATAGTTCGATAAGTCAGACTTCTCGAATGGTTCATTGTTATGTCTTGGCTCGAGTTCTCGAATAGGCCTATCTAGAACCCTCTTGAGTTCTCGAATAGTGTCTTTTTGAGAAATCGAATAGCACACTTTGAGTTCTCGAATAGAGTATTTCAGTTCTCTAATAATAGAGTTCTCGAATACTGCATTTGAGTTATCGAATCATTTGAAAAGGCTGATTTTTCGCTGACACTTAATCGCTTTTTGGATTTATATTCAAACCTTCATTTCACTCATAAAAATATATTCTTAACTTTGAATTATTTTCTGAGTTAAATCACTGCCAGCTGTGAGTTAAAAACTGCCTGAGATATCGAATAAGCCTTTCTTGACTTCTCGAATAGTTGTTTCATACTTCTCGAATGACTTGTCGCTACAGAACACTTATCTATCGACAACTCAAGACATTCATATATACATATACAAATTCACAACTATTCAATTCATTTCGTTCGATTTCTCAAGCATCTCAACTCCTGAAACCTCTGAAAAACCCTAACTGCGAATTTCTTCTTCAATCCTAATTCTCTTTTCTTCTCTACCCAAATGGCAAACACTCAACTCACCATACCATCCCAAACTAATTTCATCGCAATCACCAGTGATGTGGAAGCACCGAATGCCAATTTCAAGTGCTTTGTTCGGTGGTTGTCTGAATCATACATCAAGAGTGCGCTCTCAGCCAACCCAACTCTGTACATAGATCTATTGGAACAATTCTGGAGGACTGCTACTGTGGAGGTCATCGCTCTTGAGAATGCTATCACCTCTTATATTGTTCACTGCAAGATTCAAGGAGAGGATATCACTATCACCACTGCAGACATGAATCAAGCCTTGGATATGCAGCAAGAGACGTATGATGCTCTGGCCTCCAATGATGAGTTGGAAGAATTCTTTGACTTCATCAACTACTCTGATACTATCAAGCTGGGAAAGTTGAATAGGAAGTTCTTAAGGAAAGAATGGAGCTTTGTATTTGCTACACTCCTTCATGTATTCACTGCACGGAAATCAAGCTTTGATCAGATTAGTACACCCGTGCAGCAGCTTGCCTATGCCTTGGCACATGGGAGAAAGATAGATGTTGGACTTCTCATCCTACAGGAACTCTATGGGAGACTTGGTCAGACCACAGCCAAGAGAGGTAATGAAATTTTCTTTCCTCGCTTTATTCAATCAGTACTTAACTTTAAAAATGCTTCATTGATTGAATTGCCTGGAGTAGATAAGAGTAAAATAGGCTATCCTAGGTCCATGACCAAACTCATTTTTGGTAATTTGGAGACTAGGAATGATGTGGATGTAAGACTTAGCATAACTCCCCACATGGAGGGTTTGTTTAGGTCTTACCCCCACAACATGCCAATATTTGATTCAAAATCACAGTTAGCACAGCCTAAGCAAGGAGAACAAAGTGCTAACCCAAGGCCTGCTAACCAACCCCCTCAGCCAAACACTCTATCCAGCAAAGAGCCAACTGCATCATCCTCTCAAAAGGGTGATGTTAGTAAAAAGAAGAGAAAACAGGCTGCTTCTGAACCTTTAGAAATCTTAACTGAAGCAGCCTTGGCTGTAGAACTAGGGCTAGAAAGTGAGAAACCTGAGTTACCTATCATAAGCCTAAAGAAGAAGAAGAAGTCTAAAACCACCTCCTCAGTCACTCAAATGGCTGAAGTTGTAAAATCAGGGGCACACAGCTCACTAGATGTATCCTCTCAACAGGATGCATCTATAGAATCAAGCATCCTCCCCAATGCACCCATCTGTAAAGAGTCAGCACAAGGGAGTGATAAGGCTGGCACAACACTGAGTGGAGAGCACATCATAACTGAAACTCCCTCTATTTCTCAGGGGGAGTTGCCAAAATCTTGTCTACAACACACTTCTCTTTCAGAATCTACCACTCATATTTCTTTGAAGCCTGCAACTCAAGCAATTGAGGAGCAAGGCATTGATCATCAAGAATTCTTTTCCTTTGATGAGCCAATGAATTCAAGTGACTTGGTGCATGACACCTTGCTCACCACCCAGGTACCACATTTGGATGGTCAGGGAATGCATGCTGGGGCATATCCTAATGACACCATCACAAACACAGAGGATTCACTAGTTCTTACTAGAGAGTCTGTGCCTGTGTCAACTACTGTTGTAACTCATCCCACTTCTGTGGAGACAACAGTAGTAGAGTCTGTTCATCCGGTTGCAGAAGTTGCATCTGTAACTGAGGAGCCTAGCAAGCCTAGCTCTAGCTCTAACTTTTTGTCTCAATGGCTGAAGCCTGTGCAACATGACAGTGCTTCAGGATCAGGGTCTGTTCCACCACAATTGACGGTTGAAGCACTTCAAAGCTTAGTTGTGGATCAGATCCCTGAGTTCACAAAAATTGCTCAGCACCTTCTCACTGCAAACATGCCCAATCCAGACTATGAAGCCATTCTCCTATGTCACAAAGAGGATGTAGAGCTACAGAAGGAGAAAATCATAGATGAAACTGAGAGAGATGGGAATATCGATGCTTGGCTGCAAGGAACCAATTCAATCCCTCTCTCAGAAGGTCTCCAGTATCTCAGAGAAGAGTACATCACTTCACTAGGGTCCAATGCCAAATCTCTCAACCCTACTGATGTGTTTGAAGCAGTGAATGATAGCTATAAAGGCATTCTCAAGGCTGCACACTATCTTGGTAAAGGCTTAAAGACAGAAATTAATGAAGTGTGTTCAGCTACAACCAAGGAGGTGCATGAGATCAAGAGGACTTTTGATGCTAAATTCCCTCAATTGGAGACTGTTCTCAAGGACATTCGAACCTGCAATGCTACTTGCACCAGGATGGACAATGGTTTGGCTATTCTCAAGGATGCTGTCACAGGTCTGGGGCACAAATTTCAATCCTTATCAGATCAGACAACTGATGCCAATGCCATGCTCAGGACCCTCTTTGCAAATCAATATGGAGACAAGCTGGTCACTGAGGTTCCTGTGCATGAGATGTCAAGGTTCGAAGTGCAGAGACTGAAGGATCAATCCCTATCTGGTTTTAAGGCCAATGAACTCTTCATTAAAGTGGATACTCTTGAAAAGGAGGTAGTCTCTCTCCACAAGTCCAATGCTCATCTTACAGACACTGTGACAACTCTGACTGAGCAGTTGAACACTCAAGCCACCACCACAGCTGATGTTCTTCTGCATCAACAATCAATGTTGTCTGCAATGATGAAGCACATGGGTCTCCCTCTACCTGATGAATCTTCAACTCCAAAGGTGCCTCTTACAGTCCCTGTGTCTGTCAACAAGCCTAAGGGGGAGAAGAGGATATCAAAGAACTCAAATCCAAAGGGGGAGAGACCACTAGAAAAGGGCATCAAGATCACTGAGGGTGGCCATCAGAGAACTTTGAAATCTACTACTCATGTGCCTGGAAAAGGAAAGGACAAAGTTGATGAGCCTCCCACTTCTCTGCCAGTTGTCACTCTACCAACTGTGCACATCACTACTCCTGATGGTCAAAGGCAGTCTATCACAACCACAGTGGTTGCAGGGAGTATGCCATCTGACAAGCCTCAAATCTCAATATCTAAGAGTGCCAAGCCAGTAGAAGTGAAGGTGGTCACTGAGGCCAAGCTACAAGAAATTGCAAACTCAAATGTCTATCATGATGATGCATTCTTGGAGCTTCTGAAAGTCTCTAGAGAACAGGCTGGTGATGCTCTGCTATATCATGAGAGTTTGAAGAGTCAGATTGACTGTCTCACAGTAGTACCAAGGAGGCTTAATGATCTATGGCTCAAGGAGATATTGATGGTAGGAAAGAACAAGATATGGCACTTAACCATCAATACTCTACAGAGTCTAAAGCACTCAGAAGTGAATGTGCTCCTTGGACTAATTGAGAAGGGAAATGAGAACAACAAGAGTCTTCATGATGAATTGAGGAATGGTCAACCTTCAAGGCTACCTGAAGTTTTCACAGATCCTAGAACTATTATCTACCAGGCTGGAACAAGAATTGAAGATATCAAGCAGCTGGTCATTCCTAAGCATCTAACTCCTCAAAATAAAAATCTCATCATAGCCATCATTGAGAAACTGATCAAGAAGAAGGGATCAAGAACAGCAGAAGAATTAGAAGCTATATCTTATCTCAGGTCATATATTGCAACTGGCATTATATCTGAGACTGCTAAGTTCAACCCAAGCAAAGATCAAGACAAGGATGAAGATAAAAGTGATGGAAGGAGAAGACATCACAGGAGTAATAAGGGTGATGAAGACAAGAAGAAGAAGAAGGATGATGAGAAGAGGAAGAATGATGATGATCAAGGTAAAGGCTCTGAGAGGAAAAGTGGAAGACAGCAAGCCTCAGGCATTGCTGACAGTAACCTCACCACAACACAAGACTCTAAGTCTAGGGTGAATGCTGCCAGTAGTGACCTTTCAAAATTTGCATCTATGGCTTCTGCAACTGTCTTGCCACCTCAAGAAGAGAAGAAAATTCAAGTCAAGAAACCATCTGTATGTTTCAAAAAGCAAACTGCTAATGGAATACTACAATGGTCTACAAACAAAGGTCACATACTGCTGCCAAGTAATCATGTAAAAAGAATCAAGTTCAAGCAAGCTGCAAGGAAATCAAAGCCAACCACATCAAAAACCCTGACAATCTATCCAGGCCTAAAACTCCAACCACTAGATGAAGATTATGACGTAGACCAACTGCAATTTTTGCAAGCTCAAAGAATCTATCATGTTGCCATTGTTGATAATTGCCTTGAGATTAAATATTCTGATGGAAGGGAGGAGAAATTCAAACAAGGAGGATGTCAACACTGGGGCAAGCTATATGACATAGAAAGAATCATTGCACTGTTGAGCTCAGAAGATAAAGTGGAGAGAGTATGGAAACTGGAGCTAATTGATTTTGTGAAAATGAAGAGAGATCATGAAGAAAAAGTCAGAAAAGAGTGTTTTGAGAAATGGCTGGCAAGGGAGAAAGAAATTGAGAGACTGGAAAGTGAAGCAGAAAAGCTGAGGAAAAAGGGTTTGTGTAGAGTTCAGTTCAACCCCTACATGGTAAAGTATAGGAGGAGGAATGGAAATCAAGTCAACATCAGAATGAATCTACTCAACTACTATCCTGCAAATATTCTGGAACCAGTACTTGAAGATTTCAAAGACTCAATTTTGCTTGAAGAATTGGATGCTATGGCAGAAATAATAAAAGCTATGGATGAGAATACAAGGAAGAAGAAAGAAAGAAGAGAGAAAGAATATGATGAATTTCAAGCCAAAGCTATGGAAAGGGAATCAAAAGACAATGGCTAGTTCTTCATCATAGGCTGTAAGATTACTCACTCTGTAGTTCTATCCAAATTGCTAATGTCAATTCATACCTGTACTGTCAAGTTTTATCTTTATGTATGATAGGCTTGTTATCAGACATGAAATTGTGACTAAGGGTCTTACTCACAATTTGGGGGAGATTGTTAGTCACAGAGGCATGCCTGAATACATCTAATAACAAGCCTAAGTATGTGTAATGCTATGCATTACCTACATGACCTCTTAACTGAGGGAACCTCTAGTTGTAGAGTTTCTATTTGTTCTGTACTTGTAATAGGCATCAAATTCTATCTGTGTAACTGTACCTACTAAGTCAAGAATAAAGCTTGAAAGAAGTTCTAAGGTTCATGCCTCAAGCAAGGAAATGAAGACTGTCAAATAATCACAGTTGGGATTTGAAGAAATGAAGAATTTGCCTAAGTACCAATTCGAGAAGTACATTTGTCTATTCGAGAAGTCTGGAGTTCGATATCTCAAAAGACACTATTCGATATCTCTCAATATGCTATTCGATATCTCAGGGATTCGATATGTCAAAATGTTCTATTCGATATCTCAGGGATTCGATATGTCAAAATGCTCTATTCGATATCTCAAGGAGTCCCAGAGAAAAGAGCTATTCGAGAAGTGATTCGATATGTCAAGATAACACTATTCGAGAACTCAGAGTTATCGATCAAGTCAACTCCAGTTCTCGAATCTCTCACTTAGTCACTTCTCGAATACATTCTTGAGGACAAAATACTGAAGATTTGTACAAGTCAGAAACCTGCAACAAGCCAGCACACTTTATTTGACTCTGTCCTATAAAGCATGCTGGAAAGCCTACAAAGAAGCTTGGAGAGATAAGACAAGGGACAAGGAGCTGAAGAAGTGGATCTAAACAGGCTTTTCAAAGTCAAATCTGTAGCCGTTTGGACTCTTACTAAAATGAGATAGACAGACTGGAAAGTGCTTTTGTTTTACCTACCTCATTTGTAGCAAGTGGGTGTATCCATGTCTATAAGGATACAGCCTCACTTCCTTAGCTGTTAAGGTTTTGAAGTTTCTCAAAAATACCCAGAAAATATCTCTCTGAGAAAACCGAAGCTGAGAATACTATCATTTGTATTCACAGATTGTAGCAAGATCTTTATCTAATAAAATATTAGATTAAAGTGATATTGTGTTGTGTTTGTGTTTAATTTTCCGCATATTCATATCTCACACACTCATCACTTATCTTGCTGCAAAGATTCAAGACCGAAGAAAAATTCAAGAATCCATTCACCCCCCCCCCTCTGTATTCTTTTACTGTATTCAATACTCAACATTAAGCACTCTACTAGGCCTTTGACAATGCGGGTTCAAATTAATGTAAGGCCAATACAAGAAAAAGGTCTAGACAAGTAATGTGGTATGTCACCGAAAAAATAGAATTAAGCTCAACGGGTTAACTAATTTATCATGTAAACATGGTGTGGTAATATGGGAAAATATGCGGTTAATCCTAATGCCTTTATCATTTTAATCGTCAAATAATGTCATGCGTTTCAAGAAAGATCTCAAACAACTGCTAGCAATGCAAACGACAAGTGGACACTTAAGCAAACGAAAAATCATGCAAAAGATATGCATATAGGCTCAAAACTCACTTGGTGTGACAAAACATAATCAATCCCAAGTAACAAGACTCTCTAACGCACCTACTTGTACTCAAAGCATATAGACCAAATTACCTTGCACATATTCATGTCATTCTAATCACTTACCACATTCAATTAAGTCTACTAGCTTCAACTTGCTAGTGTACGTGTGTGCACAAGAACAAAGCACATCAGTTCTCAATCAAAAGCATCCATAAACACAAGATTCCTACGCATGCATGGGTGTATCAAGCAAAATACAACAACTAATCAAATTGCATGGCTAGAATTATTTTTGGTATTTTTCAATTTTTTTGAATTTTATAATATATAATTGTTTTTTGGATTTTTTATCATTGAGAACTCATCCCCACACTTAAGCGAGTCAATGTCCTCAATGACTCATTAACTAAACAAAGAAATCTACAATATATAAAATAGAAGGAAAGAAAAACTCCCCTTTGCAGAAGCATGAAGTGGCCTTTGAAAATATTGAAGAAGTATGTGCTTGCTCAAATTTAATTTCTACCCAAGGCGCGCCTTACATATCCTTCCCCATCGCAACTCAACATGCTTGTTAGGCAAAAATCCCCTTTTTGTAGCGATTAAATTCAACCTCCGCCGTGGAAGACAAAAATTTTGCAACACTAGCATCACCTCTCCCACGCCAATACGAATCGGAGAGGTGAACTTGCAATTAATTCCTCTTTAGAATTGAATTTTTAGAGATTTAAATAAATAGAAGAGGAATTGGATTTGTATGTATAGGTGGGTATATATATAAGATGATGGATAGATGAGATTTAAAAATTTAGAGTGTGGAAAGGAGAAATTGGAATGGGTTTGAATTTGATGTAGGATAGAATTAAGAAAAAAAATTAGAAAAGAATTGGGTGTAGAAATTTAGGAGAGATTTGGGAGGTTTAGGAATTGATATAGGATTAGGATTGGGTTTAGGAGATGATAGTATAAAAGGGAGAAAAGAATTTGGGGAGAGAAAATTATTATTTTTTTTTTATAGGCAAACAGCTGAAAAAATCGACCACACCTTCTGCATTCAGGGCAGGCTGCGCGCGGCTGGCGCAGTCTGCGTTTAACTCAGTAATGCAGGCGCAGCCTGCGTCACGCAGGCGTAGCCTGCGCGTCTTACAGAAACGCAGGCGCAGCCTGCGTCACCCGTATATATATATATATATTTTTTTTTTCACAACAGTTTTTTTTTTAGAGAAGAAAATAAAACAACATACACAATACTTGGGTTGCCTCCCAAGAAGCGCTTCTTTAACGTCAATAGCTTGACTGAGCTGGTTTAGATCTCCATGGAGGGTTTGTCAAGATAAATCACTTCCATCTTCCCTACGAATGCACCATCCACATATAATTTAAGGCGTTGACCGTTGACCTTAAATTTTGTTCCATCTCGTCCCATAATTTCGATAGCACCATAAAACTTGACTTCGGTGACAGTAAAAGGTCCGGACCATCTTGATTTGAGCTTCCCCGAAAAAAGTCAAAGTCTGGAATTGAACAACAACACCTTGTCACCAACCTGAAAATCTCTTCTCTGAATCATCTTGTCATGCATCTTCTTCGTTCTCTCCTTGTAAAGCCGAGAGTTGTCATAAGCATCAAAACGAAGCTCATCTAACTCATTAAGTTGAAGAAGTCTCGCTTGCCCCGCAGCCTTCAAATCCATGTTGAGTTCTTTTATAGCCCAAAAAGTGCGATGTTCCAATTCCACTGGCAAGTGACATGCTTTACCATAGACCAACCGATAGGGAGTGGTTCCTATAGGTGTTTTATATGCCATCCGATAAGCCCACAAAGCATCATCTAACTTCAAGTACCAATCTTTCCTTGACTTTGCAACCATTTTCTCCAAAATGCTTTTGATTTGGCGGTTAGAAACTTCCACTTGGCCACTTGTTTGAGGGTGATATGCAAGAGCAACCTTGTGAGTAACGCCATATTTCTTCAACAAAGTTTCAAACTGTCGATGGCGAAAATGAGAACCACCATCACTTATCACTGTTCTAGGAACTCCAAAACGTGGGAAGATAATATTCTTGAAAAGCTTCATAACTACCTTGGAATCATTGGTTACCGATCCAACTGCTTCAACCCACTTGGACACATAATCGACAGCAACTAAGATGTATCTCATCCCACAAGAACTTGGGAAAGGACCAATAAAATCAACACCCCATACGTCAAATATCTCGACCTCAAGAATACCAGTTTGAGGCATCTCATGGCATTTAGAAATATTACCCGTCCTTTGACATGCATCACACGCCAAACAGAAAGCACGAGCATCCTTAAATAGAGACGGCCAAAAGAAACCGGATTGAAGTACTTTAGCAGCGGTTTTGGAAGGACCATGGTGGCCTCCACATGCGAGAGAATGACAATGCTTGAGAATGTCATGTACTTCGAACTCAGGAACACATCTACGAAAGATTCCATCAGCACACTTTCGATACAAGAAAGGGTCATCCCAAAAATATTGTTTAGCATCGTGATAAAACCTCTTTCTTTGCTGATAAGTCAATTCTGGAGGGTGAGATCCACTAACACAAAAATTTTCAAAATCTGCATACCATGGAGTTTGAGTAGCAACCGAAAACAGGTGATCATCTGGAAAAGAATCGTCAATAGGAGTACTTGACGCAATATCAGATTTGAAACGCAACCATGAGAGATGATCCGCAACTACATTCTCAGCACCCTTCTTGTCTTTGATTTCCAAGTCAAACTCTTGAAGTAAGAGAATCCAACGAATGCTTTGCTTCTTTTTTCGCCAACAGATACTTAAGTGCCGAATGATCAGTGTGAACAATGACTTTGGAGCCAATGAGATAGGCTCGGAATTTGTCAAGAGCGTATACCACAGCTAGAAGTTCCTTCTCGGTCGTAGCATAATTGACTTGAGCTTCATCCAAGGTTTTACTTGCATAGTAGATAGCATGCAATACCTTATCTTTCCTTTGACCGAGAACTGCTCCAACTACATAATCACTTGCATCACACATGATTTCAAATGGAAGATTCCAATCTGGATATTGAATGATTGGTGCACTTATCAAAGCTTCCTTAATTCTGTTAAAAGACTCCAAACAAGCATCAGTAAACACAAAGGTGGCATCCTTAAGCAATAATTGAGTGAGGGGTTTTGCAATTTTTGAAAAATCTTTTATAAAACGACGATAAAAACCCGCATGACCAAGGAAACTCCTCACTCCCTTGACATTAACAGGAGGAGGAAGTTTCTCAATCACCTCAATTTTTGCTTTGTCAACCTGGATGCCACATTCAGAAATCAAGTGACCAAGTACCACTCCTTCATTGACCATGAAGTGGCACTTTTCCCAATTCAAAACCAAATTCACCTCTTCACAACGTTTAAGCACTTTAGAAAGATTATGCAGACATACATCAAAATCAGACCCATAAACACTGAAATCATCCATAAATACTTCCATGATAGACTCTATGAAATCAGAAAATATGGCAGTCATGCAATGCTGAAAAGTAGCAGGGGCATTGCACAAACCAAAAGGCACTCTACGATATGTAAAGGTACCATATGGGCAAGTAAATGTAGTCTTTTCTTGGTCATCAGGATGTATAGGGATCTAAAAGAACCCTGAATATCCGTCTAAATAGCAAAAGTACTTATGCTTAGCAAGTCTTTCTAACATCTAATCAATGAAAGGGAGAGGGTAATGGTCTTTTCTAGTAGCAGTGTTTAACTTACGGTAATCAATGCACATTCGCCATCCGGTGACAATTCGAGTGGGAATTAATTCATCTTTATCATTTTAATTACCGTTGTTCCTCCTTTCTTAGGGACTACCTGAACTGGGCTTACCCATTTAGAATCAGAAATCGGGTAAATGATGCCCGCATCTAACAATTTCAAAACTTCTTTTTTAACAACCTCTTGCATATTAGGGTTCAAGCGGCGTTGTCCCTGTATGCAAGGCTTATGGTCATCATCTAAGTGAATTCTATGCATGCAAAAGTCTGGGCTAATCCCTGTAAGATCATCAATACTATACCCAATAGCTTTTCTATGCGCACGCAAAACAGTAAGAAGCTTAAAAACCTGGTTATCATCAAGACTAGAGCTAACAATCACAGGACAAGTCTTTTCTTCATCAAGAAACACATATTTCAGATTAGATGGCAAAGACTTTAGCTCTAACTTGTTTACCTGAGGTTCACTACAAGAAGTGACAGTGTTGGTTACCTCACAATTTGGATCAGCTGCACCATCCAACTCAAGAATAAATGAATCGACTTCAGCATGTCCTTCTCCTTCGTATGCTTCAAGCATGAGCACTGCTTCTAATGCATCATTCAATAGAATCTGAGGCATCTCATCTCGGACAATTCCATCTATAACATCAATCCTGCAACAAGTATTCTCAAGCAAAGGGGATTTAAGAGCAGAGGTTAGAGTAAAAGTAATTTTATCATCACCAACACTCAATGTGAGAGTCCCACTTTTAACATCAATAACAGCACCTGCAGTACAGAGAAATGGTCTACCCAAAATAATAGGTATTTGGCTGTCCTGTTCCATATCTAGAACTACAAAGTCTACAGGAATATAAAATTTTCCAACCCTAACAGGCACATCCTCTAAAATTCCAAGGGGATATTTTATCGAACGGTCTGCCATTTGCAAAGTCATCTGTGTACATTTTAATTCTCCCATATTTAGTTTTTGAAAAACCGAGAGAGGCATGACTGAGACGTTAGCGCCTAAATCACATAAAGCTTTATCAATGAACAATGCACCTAAATGACACGGGATTGAAAAACTACCAGGATCTTTAAGCTTAGGTGGAGACTTATTCTGTAAAACAGCACTACACTCTTCAGTAAAAGCTACTGTCTCCACCTCACCAAAAGACCTCTTCTTAGTGAGAATATGCTTAAGAAACTTTGCATATGATGGAACTTGAGAAATTAAATCAGTGAAAGGAACCATTACCTCAAGATTCTTGACAAGTGTCATGAATTTACCAAACTGCTGGTCCACCTTAGTTCTGTTCATCCTGCTAGGGAATGGGAGCTTTGGCACAAATGGTGGAGGAGTAACTGCAGTCTTCTCTTTGTCCTTTTTCTTGCTTTCCTCAGTTTCACCTTCGTTTGCATCTTCAACGACGTTCTCTACCTTGTCTTCCTCAGAATCCTCTTTTTCTTTCTCAGTAGGAACATCGTCAATAGGCATTGGAGGAGCATCATATGTACGACCACTCCTAAGAGCAATGGCATTCACATTTTCCTTTGGCTGAGTTGGTTGTGCTAGTAGAAAGCCTTGTTGCCTTGTAGAGGAAGAACTAGCCATTTGAGCAATCTGAGTTTCTAGCATCTTATTATGTATCTCCATCTGGTTCATCTTTGTTTGCATTTGTAACAATATCTTCATCATATCACCTTGATTATCAGCCTGTGCAGCTTGATTTGCTTGAGGAGCATAATTTTGAGGAGGCCTTTGGAATCCAGGGGGATTCATAGGTCCTTGATGAGGCCTATACTGTTGCTGTGGAGGAGGCTGATACGACTGTTGATATTGCTGCTGCTGATTAGGAACATTTAAATTCTGAGCATTATTGTTCCTATATGAGAAGTTCGGATGATCTTTCCAACCAGGATTGTAACTGTTGGAGTAAGGATTGTACTGCTGCCTCTGTTGGAAAACATTTGCTTGCTCCATCTGAAAATGTTATGAATTTTGAGTATGGTTCTGGCAATCGTTACCATAGTGGCCTTGGATGCCACAGACTTCACAAACAAGATTATTCATAGGAGCCATGGATGACAATGTATTGATACTCATAGGTTGAGTAGAGGGCTGAGATGTCTTCAATGAGTGGATCTCCTGAGTTAATGCAGCTAGTTGAGATGATAATAGAGAGTAAGCATCCACTTCAAGTTTACCCCCTTTCTTGGCTGCTCTCGGATTACTGAAGTGATTGGCAGCCAAATTGGAAAGAAAAGCATATGCATCATCAACTCCTTTGTCTAAAAACACGCCACCTGCAGCGTTATCAACCATCCCTTTTGTTTCAGGATCAAGACCATTGTAGAAGCGTTTAAGCAGAAACCACTTCTCAAGACCATGGTGAGGGCATGTACATTGATAGTCCTTGAATCTGTCCCAAGCATCCCGAAGAGATTCGCCATAATCTTGCTTAAAACCCATCATCTTGTCGATCAAATCGTCGGTTCTGTTAGGAGGGAAGAACTCAGTTAAGAAAGCCTGAGCAATCTTATCCCACTCGGTCAGGTCAATATCATTCAACCATTTTTGAGCTTTGTCACGAAGAGAGAAACCGAACAACATGACTTTCAACTGGTCTGGAGTGACTCCCTGATGTTTAATTGTAGAACAGAACTGTTGAAACCGTTGCAGATGATTTGTAGGGCCTTCAGAGGCAAGCCCAGCAAATTGATTCTGTTGGATCATAGTGAGCAAAGCAGGCTTGATCTCGAAATTTGCTGCTTGAATCGCTGGCATAGCAAGGCCAGTAGGTACCCCACTTGGAGAGGGCTGTGAGTAGTTCTTCAAAGATTTGGGAGGGTCCGCCATCTCAATCTTTGGTTCAGGTATCTCTTGCTGCTTCTCTTTCCTTTGTAGATCTATGTATTGTTGACAAGAAAGTTTAGAATCTGGACTAAGAGGAGTTGTATCCTCTTTCGCTTGATCTTCTTTCGTTTGAGACCTGGTCCTGGGCATCAACAACTAAACAAGGAAAAGCAGTAAGATCGGTCTCAGTTGGAACAAGAGTTCCAAAGAGACAAGAGAAAATATCTAAAACAATCGAACTAAAATTATAGAAACTAGGCGTCTCCCCGGCAGCGGCGCCAAAAACTTGATGTGTAAAATTATGTCTAACCGCAAGCGCACGGTATCAATTGTAGTAGATACTAGCAAATACGGGTCGATTCCTCAAGGAGACAGTTTCAGTTTCAAATCAATTATTATTAATTGTTTCTATTTACAAACGATTATTAGAGGATTTTATTAACTACTAAAACAAATTTAACAAAGGTTTTAAATCAATTAATTAAGGGATCTAGGGCAATTCAGGTTCACCATGCTTACACCAAACAAATCACAAAGGTATAGCTTTTTAATGGGGTTAAGTAATTAAAGCAATGGTTAATCTTTTTCAAGCATTAACACTCTCAGAATATCTAATGATGCTTTCACACTCACCTTCAATTCCGCTAATTATATGTAAGCCTCTAGTAGTAAAATCTTTCGATCTATTACTCCTATTGCAATCAATTAATCCGTGATATTGCGCAATTACACAAATTAAGAATTAGTACATATCAATCAGAATTACTCTTTACCCATCAATCTACTAATCAAATTAAACCCAAATCATGGTGCAAACATGGCTCCCCTTGATACCCTAGAATTAAATTACTCACTCATTCTAGGATTAAAACCAACAATGATAATCAAGGAAGCCATAATAAACATGTAATTAATAAGGAGAAGATAAGAAATACCTTAAATCTTTGAATAATGAAGAACAATTAAATCCAAGAATTAAATTGAGCTTGCAAAGATGGAGAAAAGAAAATAAAACCCTAGCTTTTAATATTAAGAAGTATGTAAAAATTGTGTGTCCAGGATCCCTTACAATGTATCCCTAGAAGTGTTTATATAGACTCTAGAAATCTTTCCTAGCAAGGAAACATCCTAAAATACAATTAGAATTCAATTTAGGTGCAAGAAACTTCCTAAAATTCAATTAGAATTAGAAAAAGGGCAAAACTGGAATTTTTCTGCTTTGCTTCTCATAGAACACGCGCGTGAATTAATTCAGCATGCCTCCTGCACTTGATTTCTTCCTAAGGTTGTAGAAAATCTCCCAAGCTTCGCGTGAGCTGTAAGATCACTGAAAGTGGACTTCTAGAACTCCAGATATGGCCAAAACAGTGTAGACTGCGCAACCTTCCCAGAAAATCCTAATTTTAATCAATTAATTCTCCAAACACGATAGAAGCATCAACCTTAATCAACATTCTCGTAAATCTGCACAACTAAGCAAAACACATCAAAACTACAACAAACTTGAGTCCAAAACAATCAATTTAAGCCGATATGGAAGGCTCCAAGTGGATATAAAACACACTTATCAGTATTCTTACGCAGAGAATTATCTTCAAATACAACCATCAGGTGGACCAAGAAAACCAACCTTAGATTTTTTTATATCGTGCGTTGTATGTGTGTTAGATAATTTGTTTATCTTGTTTTTTTGTGTTCATGTAATAATCTGTTTAGACCTCACCAGTTCGAAAGAATTTAGTCAAGATTGTATTCAACCCCCTTCTACAATCTCCTGGTGCATAACTGGGAAATAACATTATTCTTCTTCTTTATTTATTTATTTTATTTTTCGATGCAATTATTTAATTTTCATTTTAGATTAAACTGTGAAAATATTGTTGTAATTAAATTAGATTTGATTGCGAGTATGTTGTTTAATTTCCGAAATTAAATTTGGAAAGTTTATAGTTGTTAATTATGATTGTGGGGATAAATTGTGAGTCCGATAATATGTTCGGGTTAGTAATTATTAATCATTAATTAGTAATTGTTATTGTCGTATATAATGTGTTAAGAGTATACTTGAGTTTGCTAAGTTATAATTGTTTATGTGCTAAATGTTATAAGTCGAGTCGAAGTATTTGTTAAATTTCATACTTGTCAAGCTAGTGCGGGTGAAGTTATATGTGGTTAAATGATTGTTAGTACTGATTATTATTTGTCTTATAATGTTGGAGTTTATATGACCTTACTAATTGTAAATGGTTTGTATGGGTTAAATGTCGTAGTCGAGCCATAATAATTGTTGGATGTTATACTTGTCAGATACTTGGTGGTGAGTTGTATATGTGGTCCAAATGGTTTTTATTAAGTATTTGATTAGACTTTATATTTTGTGTAAATGTTAAGTGATGATATCTGAAATGTACCACTGGCCTTAAAGGCTGTATGGTTTGCTTTGATTTGGTTTTGATTGAAATTGAGGGGCTGTGACCCGGGATAGTTCAAATTACAAAAAGGTTATTTCTAAATGTTTATATAATATTATGAATTCATTACTAGTTGTATGGTTTTCAAATGTTATATAGCGAGGATAAACTGTTAGTTCATTTTCCTTACATGTTGAGGTGTCGTATGTCTGGGCAGATCATTTTCTTAATTGTTTAGGTGCCGCAAGTCTGGGCGGGTACTTTCCTTACTTGTTTACTTTTATGTTGCTGCAAGTTGAGGCAACTTTATTTTCGTATGGCTTATTAGATTAAATTATTGAATTGGAAAACAGGTGGATAGTCCTATTTACGAATACTTCATGCCGAAATTTTCTAAAATTCCCCTATAAATCTATTTAACTTATTTGATTTCAATGATCTAAAAAGTATGCTATGATTGCTAAGGGTTTAGGTATATGTATCAGTTGATTATTTCGAGGATAGATTGTAGTTTTGAAGATTAAATTGTTGTATTGTTTTGAAGTGTTTATGTGACGTGTTTATGTGATTTAGCTGGTTATACTGAAGCTATTTTATGAATATAATTGGATATGTTCTATATGTGTTATATGTGTAAGCAATATAGGATGCGCATGGGTAGAATAGAGCAAACAATAAGGTTTTTCTTGGTTGATACTGAAATAGTACTTTACCTTGTAAAGGTACGAGTAAGAGACCTGGCCGAGAGCAGTGCACGGGTAAACAGAAATTCGAACAGAAGGATAATTATCGAAGTCGACGAGGGTAATGACGTGAAGATTAGCAAATTATGAAGTAAAGATGGAGGTAGGCCCGAGTAAGAAGCCCACATGTAAAGGGTAGAGACTGATGAGAAGTTGAGTTAAGGATCAATGTTTAAGATCGAGAACTTATTTAATCAAGGCAAGTGTTATTACTCCTCACTAATTGTTCAAGTGATGCAATTTCCGCTCTTTTTACATATAAAATAATTCGGATATGTTATATCTAGAAAAAGATGTATTTCTTCGAATAACGTGCAAAAGTTTTTTTCTCCCCCTATAGTTCAAGTGCGGATTTTCAAATGATTTTACAAATAATCCTTTTCTTCAAAAATATTTTAAATATGGTACATTATTGGATTCCTCAGTGGTGGGCCATTTCTTTTACTTCATTCGAAAATGTTCTAGAAACTTTCTAAATAGAGAAAATCCAAGTTTTTAAATCCTTATAAAAAAACCCGTTAGCACAATTCCTGGTTTTAACATATTTTCACCGATGGACCCCTTTTCGCAAATGTTTTCTTCAAAATGAATTGCAGTTAATTACCCTGAAATTATTTTACAAACAATTGTTTTTAAACTACTTTATTCACTTATGTTTATTCAAACCATTCAACGTGGTGTAAAATTTATTAAATGCGTTGTGCTTGATTATGTCCCTGCTCTAACTTTGAATTTCAATTGTTGATAATCTTGTTACAATTTATATCTTTTATTGTTGCCCAAGTTGATTTTCTCTTCAATCAAGTTAATGATGTTATGTACCCAATTACTTATATCTATCTTATCGATACGAGTACAAAATATTATCTTTATATTCTCCACCCTATTTATTATTGAATTCGTCGATATTTATTGAAGATCTTGATTATTCGGTTATTCCCCTGTATTGTATCGAACTTGTCGATACCAAAAGATATTGTTACTTCCTCATTGACTCTTAATCATAAGTTGTTATTCTGGACGTGAGCTTCTAGTTTGTGATGCCCCCAGATCCGGGGTCGGAGATCTAGGCGCTCACGGTCCATTTTCCATTAATAACATACCTGTTCTTGCACATAATATATAAAACAACCATCGACCTCACAATAAACTCACACCGCACACACACACACACACAGGTTAGAGCCTCAGAAACGTCACCACATTGATTAAGCAGAAATAAAAGTATCAGAGTTATTACAGACCGAATTAAATAGTATTTATGCTACCAACAACACTTCGATATGAAGCGAAGTTGGCGGCTTGAAAGTTTGTTACGATACACTGCCTTGCACAGGTCATACTGATAAATAAAATGAACTAACAAAAGCTGCCAACCAATCCGGCTAATGGGGCCTACCGGTGGAATCTCAACTGCTGGCTCGGGTCTAGTCACCTGCTTTCGAGCAGTCTGTCTGGGTCTTGCCATTTCGCTTAGCTGTTGTGTTTGTAAATTTGAAAACAAGCAAGAGTGAGTAACTATAGCTCAGCAAGAAATATATGAATAAGGTAAGCAATATAACATTTCATATGATTAGCAGTTATTAAACTCGTTTGTATCAATCAGATATAAAATCACTTGTCTTTGTTGATAAATCTCGAAGGTGCACCAATACGTGCCCTCGTTTTCAAAATAAACTTGCAGTTCTAGATACTGCATAGAGTCAACATCTTTCTCATCAAAATAGAACACTATCAGAAACTTGGCACAAAAGCCTAAGAAGCAGTGTCAAAGCATTTTTCCAAAATGGAGGAATGGGACTTAAAGAAAACACAAAACCTGACAAGGATTGACGATGATCAGTCGCCACATCCAAGTCCAATAATCCGCGGGTCTTCTCTACCGGTAGAAGGATAGAAACTACATCCGTAACTATCCCCGGGTGAAAACTACATCCGTAATAACCCTCGATGAAAACTACATCCGTAATCATCCTTCGGCAACACCTGGGCCGGAATAATAATTGATGGACCGCCTGGCTCACGGCCGCTTACACATCCCGGGAATCGTTCGTCAACGGTTCCCACACCTGCCAGAGTCCCTTTTTCTTTTTCTTTTGAAAACTTGATTTTGATTGAAAACAGAGTAATTGAGATCCGACATCAGTCGAACGATGATTCTTGAAATCATACAAGAAGCAGAACCTGACCGGGGGTTTTCGAAAATGTTTTGAGTTCGAAAGAGTTCGAGTTTGAAAGTATTAAATGTATCTTGGATTGACTTCGTCTTTAAAATAATGAACGATAATTAATAAATAATATTTTAAGATTTAATATTAATAATTAATAAAATAATTATTCGATAAAATAACTTTTAATCCAAGATAGTGTTTCGAGTATTTACGAAGATATAACAATAATTACTTGAGTATACGATACTCCCCGAATGACCCTTCGGGTTTTCGCAAACTAGTTACGATATAATAATATACCGCTCCCCGGTCAATAGTATATACGGACCGCTACAACCTCTATTGCTAGAGTCGTTGTCCGAGGAAAACATTTCAATCTAAGTTCAAGGGGTACAATCATATATGTACTTATACAATCTCAATTGCATCAATACTTTGATAAACATAACATTTGATATGATTGAAAACTACAAACACAACAGTGAAAGTCCTTGTATATGTATAAGTTTTGAAAAGTAAACTTGCCTTGGTTTGGTTGGGGTGGTCGAGCGTGCGGAGTGGAACGATCTATACATAAGCAATAACCGCTCGTTAGTACCTTAACAATATCTCATTAATTACGGGGTTTTAGAGGGTACAAAGTTAACTTAATGACTTCGTCTTATGACACTCTAACCCCACTATAGGTTCATGTCATCACTCGATTACGCTCGTCACTTATTCGACTTAATTTAGTTACCACATTCGAATCATAACCATTACCCCTAGAATTATGCTCCACTAACGACTTTTTCCCTTGCGCGAATTTTACTCTAGCATTTTTATAAAATTGAAAAATTCATATTTTAATCAAATTCTTTTTGGGTAGCCTTCACCACTGTATTTCCTAGTTTCTCAAATTTTTCCATGATCCCACATATATTTTTAGGGGTTTAAACAAGGTTCACAAGGGGGTCACTTAGTGTAGTCCGGAATCCAGAAACACAATTTACTTCTCCGGCACTTAAAATCTATACATTACCTAGTCATGAAACTTACATTTCCAGAAACTACATTCAAATATCTTTCCAAAAATATATGGTAGGACCTCAGGGGACAATATTTGGGGGTTCAAAACCATGTTACAAGACAGGTCAAGTTTCTGGGAAAAATTCAGCAAGCATGTTTCACTTAGATCAACCAATATTCTTAATTCCACAACACAACCAACATCTAATTCACTTAGTTCATGCTTTATAACATTCATGGAGATACATATACTATCCACAATCATAAAAATCACAATCACAACATCAAAACTCAAGATCCATATCATCCATCACTTGAACATCCAAGATTAACACAATATATACATGGATCTACCATTGAACATCATAAACACTACATGGCCAAAAGGATTTATGATTTTTATACCTTCTTGAGTGCCTAGGAGCCTTGGGTAAGCCTTACAAAACTCAAGAACACCTTGAATGATCTCCTACAACCCTTATAATCCAAGATCTAAAAGAAAAAGTAAACATGGTTACTATTCACAATATCTATAACAATTAATATCTTGAAATTGAATGGATGAAAGGGCTTGAAACTCTTAGTATACCTTTCTTAGATGATGGTGAGAGCCTAGGAATTATGCCTTGATTTATGAGTGAGGAGAAATGGCGGAAGAAGAAATTTTCTTCTCCTTTTTGGAGCTTGGCCGAGAGCACTTGTGTTCAAGGGGGGGGGAGAACTTTTGTGTTTTTGATTTTTGTTGTTTGGTTGAATAATTGATAAAGTAGTGATTGGGTGATACATATTGGTGTAAGTATATGCATGGTACTAACCTAGGTATGGCCTCATGTACTTCTTGTCTCCTCCTTGGAAAAAAGCAATGTAACACGTTACTATTCCTCTTCCATTTGGTTTAACTCGTTTGCTTCCTCCTAATTACTTGGTTGCATGGGACTTGCATGCAATACTACTCCTTGTATCATTATTCTTCCACCAATGCTTGACATTTAATCTTTAATTCGTATCGTATCTTAATTAATCTCTCGTAATAATATTTTGTCGCGTAGAAATTTCCCTCGTAATCCCCTAAGTACTTAATTGTGTAAATTCCTCGAATATCCATAATTCCTCGTCATAATCATTAATAAATCTTTTAATACTCTAATCATTCTCAAATCCCAAGTTTTATAAATCTTACTAACCATAAGACTCTTGCCTTCACAATCTTCCTTTTATCTTACATAGTAAATGCAACAACATAGTTTCTCAGACAATCAATTCTATTAATCAACAGGGATGATTAGAAAGGTTCCAAATTGACAATGCCACATGATGTTAAATAAAAGAAAATATTACCAAAAATTAGGGTTCTTACAGCCTCCCCTCCTTAAAAGGATTCCGTCCCGGAATCAGGTTGAAAACAGTTGGGGGTGCTTTTCACGCATCGCGCTCTCTAGTTCCCATGTTGATTCTTCGACATTTTGGTTCCTCCACAAAACTCTCACTAGTTTGACAACCTTGTTCCTCAGCACCTATTCTTTTCTATCCATGATTTCTACGGGTTGCTCCACTTATGTTAAGTCTGGTTGCAGATCCACCTGATCATGTTCTATCACATGTCGGAAGTCGGTATGGTAGGGTCGTAGCATGGACACATGGAACACATTATGTACTTGCTGCAAGCTCGGGGGTAAAGCCAATTCATAGGCTAACTTCCCAACCCGTTTCAAGATCTCAAAAGGTCCAATAAATCTCGGGCTTAGTTTCCCTTTCTTACCAAATCTCATCAATCCCTTCCACGGTGATACCTTTAACATCACAAACTCTCCTACCTCATATTCTTTGTTCTTGCGGGTCTGGTCCGCATACTTCTTCTGTCTGTCCTGGGCTGCTACCAGCCGTCCTCTTATGAGTTCGATAGTTTCTCTTGTCTGTTGGACCAGTTCAGGTCCTAAAATCTTCCGCTCTCCAACCTCTTACCAACACAAGGGAGACCGACATCTTCGTCCGTACAAAGCTTCATATGGGGGCATGCCTATACTCGCATGGTAACTGTTGTTGTAGGAAAATTCGATCAACGGCAAGTGGTCATCCCAACTTCCCTTGAAATCTATGGCACATACTCTCAACATGTCCTCGATGGTCTGGATGGTTCTCTCACTCTGTCCGTCTGTTTGGGGATGGTATGTAGTACTCATGTTTAACTTGGTCCCCACACAATCTTGAAAACTTCTCCAGAACCTGGAGTTGAATCTTGGGTCTCTATCTGATACAATGCTCACAGGAACCCCATGCCTTACCACGATCTCCTTTAAGTAAATATCTGCCAGTTTGTCGACAGTGTATCTCTCGTTGATTGGAAGAAAATGTGCTGACTTGGTCAATCTATCGATAATTACCCAAATGGCATCATGATTAGTCTTGGTCCTTGGTAATCCGATCACAAAGTCCATCGCAATATGTTCCCACTTCCACTCGGGTATCTCTAAGGGTTGCAACAATCCACTGGGCCTCTAGTGTTCGGCCTTTACTCTTTGACATGTCAAGCATTTACTTACCCACTCTTCCACGTCCTTCTTCATATTTGGCCACCAATAGTATTCTCTCAAATCTCTATACATCTTAGTGCCTCCAGGGTGAATTGAGTACCTCGAACTATGAGCCTCTTGCAAAATCTCGTCTTTTAATTCTTGAACGTTCGGGATCCATATCCTAGATGCGTACCTCATAATTCCATTCCCGTCCTTCTCACACTTAATTTCCTCGCCAGTCAAAATTTTCTCCATCGAATTCTTTTCTTCTTCTATCTTCTTTTCCTGGCATAACTTAATCTTTTCCAATAGCGGTGGTTGGACTCTTATTTCCATTAGACTCTCTTGTCCAATTCCTGGTAACCTCACTTCAATCTCCAGTTTCTCAAGGTCCTTGATCAACTCGTCCACTGACGTTATCATCTTGAGTTTCTCCTTTTGGCTAAGTGCGTCGGCCACCACGTTGGCCTTCCCTGAGTGATAATGAATCTCATAATCATAATCCTTGATTAGTTCTAGCCATCTCCTCTGCCTCATGTTTAACTCTTTCTGAGTGAATATGTACTTTAAGCTCTTGTGATCCGTGTAGATTTCACACTTTTCTCCGTAAAGATAATGTCTCCAGATCTTCAAAGCAAAAACTATCGCTGCTAATTCCAAATCATGGGTGGGGTATCTTATCTCATATTCCTTAAGTTGTCTGGACGCATACGCAATCACTTTACTGTGCTGCATAAGCACACACCCTAAACCTTTATGGGATGTGTCGCTATAAATCACAAAATCTCCCTTATCATCAGGTAGGGCTAGTACTGGTGCTGTCACCAACCTCTTCTTCAACTCTTGGAAGCTCTCTTCGCATTTTTCAGTCCACACAAACTTCTCGATCTTGCGAGTTAGTCGGGTCAAAGGGGCTGCTATCTTAGCAAAGTCTTGGACAAATCTCCTATAGTAGCCAGCCAACCCTATAAAACTTCTCACCTCTATCGGAGTGGTTGGTCTCTCCCAATTGGATACAGCCTCTATTTTGGCTGGGTCCACTAGAATGCCTTGTTCGCTAATCACATGCCCTAAAAACTGAACTTCCTTCAACCAAAATTCACACTTCGAGAACTTAGCGTACAACTTTTCTTCTCTCAATGCTCCCAATACAATCCTTTAGTGCTCTGCATGTTCCTCCTCCGTCTTGGAATAGATCAAGATGTCATCGATGAAGACTATAACACACTTGTCCAAGTATTTCTTGAAGACTCGATTCATTAAATCCATGAAAGCTGCAGGGGCATTCGTTAACCCAAATGACATCACTAGGAACTCATAGTGTCCGTACCGGGTGCGAAAGGCCGTCTTTGGTATATCTTCTAGTTTAATCTTTAACTGGTGATACCCGGTCCTCAAATCAATTTTAGAAAAATAAACTGCGTCCTTTAATTGATCAAACAGGTCATCTATCCTGGGCAAGGGATATTTATTCTTTATAGTCACCTTGTTCAACTCCCTGTAGTCTATAAATAATCTCATACTACCATCCTTCTTTTTCACGAATAACACCGGGGCTCCCCACGGTGACACACTAGGTCTTATCATCCCTTTATCCAACAACTCTTGTAACTGAGTGGCTAGCTCTTTCATCTCCACTGGGGCTAGCCGATATGGGGCTTTCCAAATTGGGGCCGTACCCGGAACTAAATCTATGGCGAACTCGATGTCTCTATCAGGTGGTAGTCCTGGAAGATCATCCGGAAATACGTCCGCGAACTCATTAACGACAGGGATTTCCTGTAGGTTTGGTGCCTCCTTCTTGGTATCCTTCACATAGGCTAAATAGGCTTCGCATCCTTTACGTAACAGCTTCTTAGCTTGAATCATAGTCAGGAACTTTTGGTTTTGCCGTTTTCCACTAAACACTACTTCCTCGTCCCCTGGCAGTCTCAAACTTACTTTCTTCTTTACACAATCAATCTGGGCTCCGTGGGTTGTTAGCCAATCCATACCTACTATTACGTCAAACTCTCCTAGTTTAAAAGGTATTAAGTCTACCCGAAAGTGTCACCCCTCTATTTCTAGGTCGCAACCTGGACATACTTGGCTAACAGGTATAATTTCATGGTTAGCTATCTCTATTTGCAATCTGTCTTTCAAAGGTTCAGTATTAAGGCCTAACTGACATACAAAATCTAGAGATATGAAAGACTTGGTAGCTCCCGAATCAAATAAAACATTTGCCTTAACTGAGTTGAGTAGTAGAGTACCTGCAATCACATCCGTGTTCCTCACGGCATCCTGCACCGTCATGTTAAAAGTTCTTGCAGTAGGGGCCTTGTTAGAAGCAGTTCCACTCACTCTCGATGCAGCTGGCCCAGAGGACATACATTCCCTCATTCGGTGCCCCGGTTTCCCACACTTGAAGCAATTACCTCCGGCACTGGTGTTGTTACTAGTTCCTCGACAGGCGTTAGCATAATGTCCTGTCAGCCCACACTTGAAGCACTTCACATCCTGCAGGTTACACACGCCCGCATGTTTTCTTCCACATTTATTGCATTCTGGGGGTAGGGCTCGGGATGGGGTAGAGTAAGACGATCCCTGTGGTCGGCCGCTCTGGCCCACACTCCAACTTTCAGCTCTCTTGGTTCCAAAGTTTCCGCTGGGTTGGGACATCGTTCCTCGCTTAAATTTGCTCGGAAAGCTCCCTCCCGCAGAGTTTCCCTTTCGATTATCAAACTTCCTCTTCTTTCCTTCCCTCTCCTTCTGCATCTGTTCACTCCCAGCCTCAACAATTGATGCTTTCTGTACCAGGGTGGCATAGTCTGTCAGCTCAAGAACCGCCACACGATTCTGAATCCATTGCTTTAGCCCTAATTGAAACCTTCGGGCCCTTTTTGCCTCAGAGTTCACATATTCCGGCACAAACCTCGACAACTCAGTAAATTTGGCCTCATACTCGGCCACCGTCATGTTACCTTGCTTCAGTTCCAAAAACTTCAGCTCCATTTGTGTCTCCATGAACCTAGGAAAGTACTTCTCCAAGAATAGCTCGCTAAACCTCTCCCAGGTCACCACACCTCTTCCTTCCAAATTCTTCTTAGCTTCCCACCAATAGTTCGCCTCACCCTTCAGAAGGTAAGTGGCGAAAACAGTCTTCTGCTCTTCAGCGACACCTAGTATCTCGAAAGATTTTTCCATTTCCTTCAGCCAAGCCCTTGCCTCGACCGGGTCGGCAGTTCCTTTAAATTCTGGGGGTTTCAGGGATTTGAAGTTCCGGAAAGCATTTGCATTAGCATTTTGGGGTGGTTGCTGAACCGGGGGACGGTCCAAATTCTGCCTAAGTAACTCCATGAAATGTTCCATAGGGCCTCCCCTAGGGTGTTCTACCTCTCGGGTATCATCACCAGCTTCTTCTTCTTCTTCATACTAAGAGTCATCAAACAAGTTCTGATCGTTGCCCTCATTCTCACTCAGGTTGACATTCTCCCCTTCATGGTTCTGGTGGCCTCCGATCCCATGGTGGCTACCCTGGCCCTCAGAACTGATCGGGTGAGCTCGAGTGTTCATTCTTCTGGGTGGCATGATTCTGATAATGAAACAAGAAATGGGTTAGGGTTTTCCAATTATCTGACAGCGTTTACACGGGTCAGGAACGTATCGTTCCTCCTCATAAGGGTGGAGGTTGCAAAAGTTTTAATAATCCGATGCCGGAGATAAAATGTCAAACATTTTTGGGAAAAAAATCTCTATGGGATGCGAAAACATTTGCGAGAGTTTTGAAAATTTCGAAACCTCAATTTTTTTTTTTTTGAAAAAAAATTATTTTAAAAATTGTAGGAATATTTTTGGAAATTGTAGAGAATAATTTGAAATCGCATATCGTAAATTTGAAACAGCATGGTTGTATTTGTGGCTTGTAGCAATTGTATAATCACAGTTGTATATCAAAACAGTAAAGCATGGCATCGGAAAGTAAAGCAGTTGAGACAATATCAAGGAAAATGAAACTAAATAAGTACGGTACAAGGGTTATCATAAAGTTTGGATGTTAGAGCCAAATACGTAGTTCCGATGTCAAAGTCTAGCAAAAGTGGAACAAATACAAGTACATCATCTGAATAGTCAGGGCTACACAAAAGTAGGGCTACATCCGTACATACTACCCGAAGTCACATGTACATATCTGTAGGTCAGTCTACTCATCCACTGGTCAGAAAGGATACCACTGCACAAGTCAACTATCCCGCAAAATCGACACACTAATGTCATCTGAACCTAGGGGACTGAGCTATCAGTAACACATCACGGGACCGCACCGCGGCAGAGCAAGGTCCTCACTCGGGCAAATGCACGACGCACAGCACGCCTAGGATCCCTAGCCTGGATCACTCCGCCCCCGCGGATCCCTAATCCAAGAATCCTCTCGCGACTCCTCCTCTCAATCCTATGGAGTCGAGCCCTAGTCCTCCTAGCAACAGCGGTCCTCATCTCAGCATGGATCCTCAAGCGCGCCTCGCGCTCCTCCACTAGTGCCCGCCTCGCCTCGTTAAGTCGGGCCTCCGTAGAAAGTAAGTATCGGGTCAGGAACTGCACCACGTAAGCGTGCTCAGTACCCGACACTGGGGGTAGGTCCATCGGTGGAGGTGGTATGACAGGAACAGGAGCAGGTGCAGCAGCAGGAGCAGTGGCAGGGGTAGGGTCAAGCTCCTCATCGCCAGAAGTATCATCCTCGGAGTCACCGTCCCATGAAACAAGGCTCGATGACTATGGAGAAGGTGGGGGTGACACAACACGACCCTCACCGGATCTCACACTCTCCTCATCAGTAGCTACAGGAGATGGGGTAACAGGCTCTGGCTCAGGCTCAAAGGGCTCCTCAACGGGATCCTCATCATCAGTATCTCCTATCAGCGTAATCCAGGGGCCGAGCTCAGAGTCAGCACCCATATCCTCCTCAGGATCCTCGGTATCTCGCATCAGTGCCTCATCATGCTCTCTCTCGAAAGCCTCAGGGTCTGGTATCTCCTCCATCTACACAAGGAAAATAAGGAGGGTCACTAACCAAAAAGAAAGGTTTAGGAGTAGTTCCCTCACGGGCCTTAAAGTCAGGGCTATATCCGATAAACCGACTACAAACTCGATGAGAGTTCTAAGTATTATTAAGGTTGTTATTAGGGTTATTATTATTGTTATTATTATTAGGGTTGCTTTCTTAAATTACTATCGTTTCTGAGAACTGTAACCTCGCTCTGATACCATTTCTGTGACGCCCCCAGATCCGGGGTCGGAGATCTAGGCGCTCACGGTCCATTTTCCATTAATAACATACCTGTTCTTGCACATAATATATAAAAAAACCATCGACCCCACAATAAACTCACACCGCACACACACACAAAGGTTAGAGCCTCAGAAACGTCACCACATTGATTAAGCAGAAATAAAAGTATCAGAGTTATTACAGACCGAATTAAATAGTATTTATGCTACCAGCAACACTTCGATATGAAGCGAAGTTGGCGGCTTGAAAGTTTGTTACAATACACTGCCTTGCAAAGGTCATACTGATAAATAAAACGAACTAACAAAAGCTGCCAACCAATCCGGCTAATGGGGCCTACCGGTGGAATCTCAATTGCTGGCTCGGGTCTAGTCACCTGCTTTCGAGCAGTCTGTCTTGGTCTTGCCATTTTGCTTAGCTGTTGTGTTTGTAAATTTGAAAACAAGCAAGAGTGAGCAACTATAGCTCAGCAAGAAATATATGAATAAGGTAAGAAATATAACATTTCATATGATTAGCAGTTATTAAACTCGTTTGTATCAATCAGATATAAAATCACTTGTCTTTGTTGATAAATCTCGAAGGTGCACCAATACGTGCCCTCGTTTTCAAAATAAACTTGCAGTTCTAGATACTGCATAGAGTCAACATCTTTCTCATCAAAATAGAACACTATCAGCAACTTGGCACAAAAGCCTAAGAAGCAGTGTCAAAGCATTTTTCCAAAATGGAGGAATGGGACTTAAAGAAAACACAAAACCTGACAAGGATTGACGATGATCAGTCGCCACATCCAAGTTCAATAATCCGCGGGTCTTCTCTACCGGTAGAAGGATAGAAACTACATCCGTAACTATCCCCGGGTGAAAACTACATCCGTAATCACCCTCGATGAAAACTACATCCGTAATCATCCTTCGGCAACACCTGGGCCGGAATAATAATTGATGGACCGCCTGGCTCATGGCCGCTTACACATCCCGGGAATCGTTCGTCAACGGTTCCCACACCTGCCAGAGTCCCTTTTTCTTTTTCTTTTGAAAACTTGATTTTGATTGAAAACAGAGTAATTGAGATCCGACATCAGTCGACCGATGATTCTTGAAATCATACAAGAAGCAGAACCTGACCGGGGGTTTTCGAAAATGTTTTGAGTTCGAAAGAGTTCGAGTTTAAAAGTATTAAATGTATCTTGGATTGACTTCATCTTTAAAATAATGAACGATAATTAATAAATAATATTTTAAGATTTAATATTAATAATTAATAAAATAATTATTCGATAAAATAAACTTTTAATCCAAGATAGGGTTTCGAGTATTTACGAAGATATAACAATAATTACTTGAGTATAGGATACTCCCCGAATGACCCTTCGGGTTTTCGCAAACTAGTTACGATATAATAATATACCGCTCCCCGGTCAATAGTATATACGGACCGCTACGACCTCTATTGCTAGAGTCGTTGTCCGAGGAAAACATTTCAATCTAAGTTCAAGGGGTACAATCATATATGTACTTATACAATCTCAATTGCATCAATACTTTGATAAACATAACATTTGATATGATTGAAAACTACAAACACAACAGTGAAAGTCCTTGTATATGTATAAGTTTTGAAAAGTAAACTTGCCTTGGTTTGGTTGGGGTGGTCGAGCGTGCGGAGTGGAACGATCTATACATAAGCAATAACCGCTCGTTAGTACCTTAACAATATCTCTTTAATTATGGGGTTTTAGAGGGTACAAAGTTAACTTAATGACTTCGTCTTATGACACTCTAACCCCACTATAGGTTCATGTCATCACTCGATTATGCTCGTCACTTATTCGACTTAATTTAGTTACCACATTCGAATCATAACCATTACCCCTAGAATTATGCTCCACTAACGACTTTTTCCCTTGCGCGAATTTTACTCTAGCATTTTTATAAAATTGAAAAATTCATATTTTAATCAAATTCTTTTTGGGTAGCCTTCACCACTGTATTTCCTAGTTTCTCAAATTTTTCCATGATCCCACATATATTTTTAGGGGTTTAAACAAGGTTCACAAGGGGGTCACTTAGTGCAGTCCAGAATCCAGAAACACAATTTACTTCTCCGGCCATAACTTAAAATCTATACATCACCTAGTCATGAACCTTACATTTCCAGAAACTACATTCAAATATCTTTCCAAAAATATATGGTAGGACCTCAGGGGACAATATTTGGGGGTTCAAAACCATGTTACAAGACAGGTCAAGTTTATGGGAAAAATTCAGCAAGCATGTTTCACTTAGATCAACCAATATTCTTAATTCCACAACACAACCAACATCTAATTCACTTAGTTCATGCTTTATAACATTCATGGAGATACATATACTATCCACAATCATAAAAATCACAATCACAACATCAAAACTCAAGATCCATATCATCCATCACTTGAACATCCAAGATTAACACAATATATACATTGATCTACCATTGAACATGATAAACACTACATGGCCAAAAGGGTTTATGATTTTTATACCTTCTTGAGTGCCTAGGAGCCTTGGGTAAGCCTTAAAAAACACAAGAACACCTTGAATGATCTCCTACAACCCTTATAATCCAAGATCTAAAAGAAAAACTAAACATGGTTACTATTCACAATATCTATAACAATTAATATCTTGAAATTGAATGGATGAAAGGGCTTGAAACTCTTAGTATACCTTTCTTAGATGATGGTGAGAGCCTAGGAATTATGCCTTGATTTATGAGTGAGGAGAAATGGAGGAAGAAGAAATTTTCTTCTCCTTTTTGAAGCTTGGCCGAGAGCACTTGTGTTCAAGGGGGGGAGAACATTTGTGTTTTTGATTTTTGTTGTTTGGTTGAATAATTGATAAAGTAGTGATTGGGTGATACATATTGGTGTAAGTATATGCATGGTACTAACCTAGGTATGGCCTCATGTACTTCTTGTCTCCTCCTTGGAAAAAGCAATGTAACTAGTTACTATTCCTCTTCCATTTGGTTTAACTAGTTTGCTTCCTCCTAATTACTTGGTTGCATGGGACTTGCATGCAATACTACTCCTTGTATCATTATTCTTCCACCAATGCTTGACATTTAATCTTTAATTCGTATCGTATCTTAATTAATGTCTCGTAATAATATTTTGTCGCGTAGAAATTTCCCTCGTAATCCCCTAAGTACTTAATTGTGTAAATTCCTCGAATATCCATAATTCTTCATCATAATCCTTAATAAATCTTTTAATACTCTAATCATTCTCAAATCCCAAGTTTTATAAATCTTACTAACCATAAGACTCTTGCCTTCACAATCTTCCTTTTATCTTACATAGTAAATGCAACAACATAGTTTCTCAGACAATCAATTCTATTAATCAACAGGGATGACTAGAAAGGTTCCAAATTGACAATGCCACATGATGTTAAATAAAAGAAAATATTACCAAAAATTAGGGTTCTTACATAGTTATTTGGTTGACAAGGGTTGTCGATTGTCCCGACACCTATTGTGTTTGGTATAGAATTGAAATGTTTTTTAAAAGTAGTCCCTTCGGGGAGACCAGATTCGTGGTTAGATGTTAAGGCCAATGTCTTCCGTGGATCCATTAAAGGACATTGCTGGGTGCGTTTGTCCGGGGTTAGTGCGTGACTGATCAGCAGCCTAACCTTATTATTTTTAAAATAAATAAAAATCCAATTCTAATCTATGCATTGAGATTGAATTGCTTAAGACCTGATTCCTTTGAAGCCCATTTCGATTATATTATGTTATCAGAGCTTTTATCAGTTCCATTGTTGATGCTCCTTATTCTAGTTGAGCAATATTGGTTCCTCTTGATGATAAGAATTTGATTTAGCTGATTCTTTTCGCAGCATGTGATAATCCTTCTTGTTTTCAGATGCTATATTTAAGTTCTTTAGCTGCTTCTTTTTGTAGCATATGTTGATTATTCTTGTTTTTCAGATCTTACAAATTGTTGTTGATATTGTATAACTATTTGCACTTGCTGATAATTGTTGGCTCACTCTTGCTTTAATGTTTATTTTCTCCAGTTAATAGAGATGATTAGTGGGCCTTATGGTCAGTCGATATTACTCTTCCGACAGCGAGAGGCGATGTTCGAGTTGTTGATTTCGTCGGATAGTGGTTCTGGAACTTGTCAAGGTTGGATATCTAGTTCAGTAGTGATCCTAGATAGTTACAAAATTTGTATAAGGATTTTATTCTGAGGTTGGATTGTAATAATGTTATTCGATAGTTTGTTTCATACCATAACCTGTATGTGATCTTAGTTAAGGGGTTTTATTGTTATATGATGTTTATATCCAGGGTTGTATAACGATGTTTGTGGTTAGTGGCCCCAGATCTGTACCACGGGTTGTGGGATGTCACAGTTTGTATCAGAGCTACAGGTTATGGTCACTAAAAGAGATTAGGAGGGTTTGGTGTACATTTATAAGATAGACATCGGGTAGAACGATTTAGGATAAAGATCGCCTTAGGATACTTTGGCAGGTATTGCGACGTTATACGGTCTTTCCGCATACGCGCGAGTAGGAGTTCGAATCGTTTAAGGATTTGGCTATGAGCGAGATAGCGATGCCGCATAAGCCAAGTGGGCAGCTGGAGCTACCAGTCTGGAAGATATTATCTCGAGGTTTCTGCGTATACTTTAGAACTTTCTATGATATTAGTTACGATGTGAACGTTACGGAGAGAATACGAGAAGGTTATGAACACGATGTGGGAAGTGATTATTGGCATTGGACGGAAGTTAAGGCATAGCTGTGCACCCATAATCATTCATTTTGTTCAATTTATTGCCTAAAGAAATTTCTATTCTTCTTTTGAATTGTCGTAAATTAATTCCCGGTTGGTATCGTTGCTGAGGCATTCGTTGCGCGGTGACGGTCCAAAATCGAGAATGAATTGAGATCTTCTTATTTATTTAACTCATTATTGTCAGGCCAGTTTTGGCAGCTAAGTATATTAGTGCTTAGTCGACAAGAGTGAGATTATGAATAATTAGGAATTTCTTGAATGTTTGCCTGATCAGTAGTTGATGCATCCATTGAAAAGTCTACTATACATCAGTTGATGGCGAGTTTTGTATATCAGATTTATTCGAATTCAATCTAATTTCTTTCAGAAATATCTATATTTTCCAGAGAACACTTGATCCAACTTTACATGAAAATTTGTGAAACTCTTGAAACCCTTCTATTTTTCATGAATATCTGATCTTCTTATTTCCAACTGAGATGAACAACCTATGTAGATAGGGGATTCAGGGACATCTTATCTTTGTGATAGAAGTCCGGTGGGACGCCACTGATTGTGTTTGTCATGAAAGTACTAAAGACTGGCCATCTTTATGTACTATGGTGGTTGACCAAGTGACAAATACAACCTGATAATAGTTCAAAGATCATATTGATCTCTCGGTTAAACTCCTCTATAAAAGTTTTATCAAACAAACCCAGTGTATATTCATGCTTGATGCCCATTCATTCTATTGACTTCTTTTGTCAGAAACCCTAATGATTTCAAAATTACTAACGATGAAGAAATGCGAAGATAGACGCGACGACATCTTAAATGATTGAAACTACAATTACGCTGACGAAGGATTGGTTGTGCCAATTTAAGAATTTGGTGGTTAAGACAGATATGTCGTGTCAAATTGGATTATTTATTGAATCGATAAAACATGGACAAGATTTGAGACTAATGAGAATTGAATAAAGGAAAAGAGCAGTAAATAAGAGCACATGATTGCAGATATTGTTAAGGACGAAAAGAGAATGGTGATGGAGATGTTTGGTATAAGATGTTCAGTGTCGAAGGAAGATTGTTTTAGACACCTATTAAATGGCGGAGGTAGTAAATGGAATATCATAAGATTTTGAATGTTTTGAATCCGTCATTGGACATAAGCTTTTAGAATCAACAAGGATGACATGAGTAAAGCATAGTGAAACAAAATAGATTGAGTGAAGGGTAAGGATTAAGGTGATTGTGTAGAGTAAATAACTTGTGCGAGCCAGTTTAAAGAGTCATGATCATTAAGGATGGAGGGGAGTTGACCAAGATGGAATAAAATGACAAGAAGAGAAAGACAGTTTTCCAGGAAGTTTCCAGAAGCATTTAAACAGAAGACATATGAGTTAGTTAATGGAAGAATGTGGAATCCCAAGGATTTGGAGTTAGAAGAGTGAGGGCATAATAGTTGCCTATAAGATGAGAATTAGCAGAGGTTAACGAGACCCCCCTGATCAGAGAATAAGATTTCGGGAGAAAAGTCCATGGGGATTTTGTTGAGATAAATGTGGAGAGTTATGGCTGTAACCAGAAGGGTAGTCTGGTAACAAATAATAGAGTCAGAAGTTAAAGCTATGTGTTATGAGCTTGGAAAGATAGGAATTTTTGCTAGAGATGGTATCATATCGATCTTAGTGGAACTTATGATAAGAGTGACAAGTCTATTTTCTATCATTATTAAGAATCTAAAAATTCAAAACGATTATGAAGGAAGTTAGCAAGAAGTGGATTGTGATGACTGCAAAAAGAATTAAATTGGATCCAGGATTGGATTTATTTCCTAACAGCGAAGACAAGAAAATGAGACTTTGATTTTTAAGAAATGTAAAAGCGATGTTTTGAGGCCGGAAGTAGACATAGAGGTCTTAACGATCAAGAAGATCAAGAAATTGTTATACCAAGGGTATGAAGTTATTTTGTACAAGAAGGAGATATCAGAAAGGAAACAGTTAAGTCAAAGCATATTTCAATGAATGAGATTTACATTTCAGGATGTTTGAAGACTGGTGAAGCGTATGCAAATTAATCGAGAATGACTTTAAAAGGTTCCAAGAAAAGGAAGAAAATTTTTGCGTAAGGATTTTAATGTGAAATTTTGGATGTCGTGATTTTGTGATTAATTAATGTGAGTGGTGTTAAATGTTGAAGTTGTAATGTGTAGAGTCAAATTCGAGGACTCGTCAAGTATGCAGAGTAGTGATTCGAGAGTTGATTTCAGAGGACGTGGGATAGTGAAGTTACAAACAAGTTGTTTCTAACAAGAATATTGTGGAAAGTTATGGCGAAGCCAAGGTTATGGAGTTTATTAGTTTTAACAGTCAATGATTAAATGTTTTCAAAGGTATTTTGTTTCAAAAGCTTTTTGTTTAAAACTTTATTATTTTAAATGTTTTTCTTTTAAAATGATTTTCTAAAATATTTTTCAAAAGGATTTTCGATGAATAAAAAAATAATCCTTGATTTACTTTTAAACCAACAAAATATTCGAGGTTTTTTTTAATGTTTTAACAAACCGATGTTTTGAAAAAGTGAAAATTGAGTTGTAAATCGAGTTGTGGTTGACGCGTATGCCATGCTATGAAGGTTGATCGTGTTGTTCGATTTCAAAGATGCGACTGAGAATAGATGACATAAGGTTAAGTTTTCAGATTAGGTACTCAGTAAAATAGTGGGATTAATGATAGATAGAATTTTTCCAGTTATTCCCTTCTCGATCGACATTGTACATTGAAAGTGAAGTAAGAATGATCGGGGAATTTCTTGAAATTCGTTTCTCAAAAGTTTTTTCTGTGGCCGTGTGATTATAAGTAGGAGCGTGGGAGTTGTACCAAGTGTAGGTTGTTGTGAATCAAGGCAGATTACGCGTTTGCGTTATTGAGAATGATTGGCTTGGTATTATAAGTTTTTACGCAGAGTATAGTATGATTTCCGGAGAAAGGATATTCGCCTACGTGTGGTTAACGTCTAGAGTTAATGAGACTCGGTAACCAAAGTTTAAAGTTATTTCGGAATTTGAGGGCTCACAAAATGAGCTTATCAATGTATGAGTTGATATAGGGAATCCTAGGGTTGAAGATATAACCTGGGAAGTGGAAGAAAGATGTTTGAGAAGAACTGTTACTTGTGTCCTTAGGATTGATTCTGAGGACAGAATCCTTTTAAGGGGGGAAGGATATAACGCCCTAGAAAATTTCGTATTTCATAAATATTTATTTAATAAAAATTATGAATTTTATTATGAGTATTGTTGGAAAGGTGGAATATGTGTGATATCGTGTTTATGTGCTTGCATGATGATTTGTGTGTGCCGTGTAAGTCGGTGTAATTTTTTTATTTGTATTTTTGAGGATTTAAATATGTTTAAATCATGCATTTTTGATCCTCTGGTAATTTTATAAAATTATTGGAGTTATTAAAAATCATGAAATCTTTTGTATTATTATCTTTATATATTTATTTAGTTTTTAAAATCGTCGGGTGAATTAATTTGGGTGTTTTAGTATTTTAAAATGATTTTAAGAGTTTTAATTGCATTTAAAGGATCAAAACTTGTAAAATCCATATTTAATTCATTTTTTATCCTAAAAATATTTTAAAAATATGTGAGTGCTCGTAATTTTATACTCTTTATTTTAAAAATGGAAAGTTTAATTTTCCGAATTTTATATTTAATTTCGATTTATAAAAGTTGTTTATTAGTTTTAAAAGTGAACAAGTGGTGTTTTATTTGGGCCCGGAATAAATTGTAGTAGTAGCAATATATGTGTATTGGGCCAAGCCCAATAACACACAAATATCATAGCAGCAAAAGAAGTCAGGGAGGGAGAAATCAAATTGGGGAAGAAAGAAAATTAGGGATTAGAAAAAGGAAATGGGGAAAATTGAATTGGGGGGAAGAATTGAAACCAATTAAGCAATACATACATATATGTGTATATACATGTGTAAAGGGGGCTGTGTGTGTGTGTGTGGTGGTATAGAGGGGGAGAGAGAGAGAAAGAGAGAGAGATTTTTGGGGGGATTGGAACCGGAAAGGTATTCTTTTTCTATATTTATTTATTTTATTTTTCGATGTAATTATTTAATTTTCATTTTAGATTAAATTGTGAAAATATTGTTGTAATTAAATTAGATTTGTTTGCGAGTATGTTTAATTTCCAAAATTAAATTTGGAAAGTTTAGGGTTGTTAATTATGATTGTGGGGATAAATTATGAGCCCTATAATATGTTCGGGTTAGTAATTATTAATCGTTAAATGCTAATTGTTATTGCCGTATATAATGTATTAAGAGTATATTTGAGTTTGCTAAGTTATAATTGTTTATGTGCTAAATGTTATAAGTCAAGTCGAAGTATTTCTTGAATTTCATACTTGTCAAGCTAGTGGGGGTGAAGTTATATGTGGTTAAATGATTGTTAGTACTGATTATTATTTGTCGTATAATGTTGGAGTTTATATGACCTTACTAATTGTAAATGGTTTGTATGGGTTAAATGTCGTAGTCGAGTCATAATATTTGTTGGATGTTATACTTGTCAGATACTTGGTGGTGAGTTTTATGTGTGGTCCAAATGGTTTCGATTAAGTATCATATAGTCGATTAGACTTTATATTTTGTGTAAATATTAAGGGATGATTTCTAAAATGTACCAATGGCCTTAGAGGCTGTATGGTTTGCTTTGATTTGGTTTTGATTGAAATTGAGGGGCAAAAAGGTTATTTCTAAATTTTTATATAATATTATGAATTCTTTTACTGGTTGTATATTTTTCAAATTTTATATAGCAAGGATAAACTGTTAGTTTATTTTCCTTACATGTTGAGGTGCTGCATGTCTGGGCGGATCATTTTCTTAATTGTTTAAGTGCCGCAAGTCTGGGCGGGTACTTTCCTTACTTGTTTACTTTTATGTTGCTGCAAGTTGAGGCAACTTTATTTTCGTATGGCTTATTAGATTAAATTGTTGAATTGGAAAACAGGTGGATAGTCCTATTTACGAATACTTCATGCCTAAATTTTCTAAAATTCCCATATAAATCTATTTAACTTATTTGATTTCAATGATCTAAAAGTATGCTATGATTGCTAAAGGTTTAGGTATATGTATCAGTTGATTATTTCGAGGATAGATTGTGGTTTTCAAGATTAAATTGTTGTATTGTTCTAAAGTGTTTATGTGACGTGTTTATGTGATTTAGCTGGTTATACTGAAGCTATTTTATGAATATAATTGGATATATTCTATACGTGTTATATGTGTAAGCGTTATAGGATGCGCATGGGTAGAATAAAGCAAACAATAAGGTTTTGCTTGGTTGATACTGAAATAGTACTTTACCTTGTAAAGGTACAAGTAAGAGACCTGGCCGAGAGCAGTGCACGGGTAAACGAAAATTCGAACAGAAGGATAATTAGCGAAGTCGACGAGGGTATAGACGTGAAGATTAGCGAATTATGAAGTAAAGATGGAGGTAGGGACGAGTAAGATGCCCACATGTAAAGGGTAGAGACTGATGAGAAGTTGAGTTAAGGATCAATGTTTAAGATCGAGAACTTCGTGAATCAAGGCAAGTGTTATTGCTCCTCACTTATTGTTCAAGTGATGCAATTTCCGCTCTTTTTACGTACAAAATGATTCGGATATGTTATATTTAGAAAAAGATGTATTTCTTCGAATAGCGCGCAAAAGTTGTTTTCTCCACCTATAGTTCAAGTGCGGATTTTCAAATGATTTTACAAATAATCCTTTTCTTCAAAAATATTTTAAATATGGTACGTTATTGGATTCGTCAGTGGAGGGCCATTTCTATTACATCCTTCGAAAATGTTCCAGAAACTTTCTAAATAGAGAAAATCCAAGTTTTTAAATCCTTATAAAAAAACCCGTTAGCACAATTCCTGATTTTAACATATTTTCACCGACGGACCCCTTTTGGCAAATGTTTTCTTCAAAATAAATTGCAACTAATTACCCTGAAATTATTTTACAAACAATTGTTTTTAAACTACTTTACTCACTTACGTTGATTCAAACCATTCAACGTGTTGTAAAATTTTATTAAATGCGTGCTTGATTATGTCCCTGCTCTAACTTTGAATTTCAATTGTTGATAATCTTGTTGCAATTTATATCTTTTATTGTTGCGCAAGTTGATTTTCTCTTCAATCAAGTTAATGATGTATGTCCCCAATTACTTATATCTATCTTGTCGATACGTATACAAAATATTATCTTTATATTTTCCACCCTATTTATTATTGAATTCGTCGATATTTATTGAAGATCTTGATTATTCGGTTATTCCCCTGTATTGTATCGAACTTGTCGATACCAAAAGATATTGTTACTTCCTCATTGACTCTTAATCATAAGTTGTTATTCTGGACGTGAGCTTCCAGTTATTTGGTTGACAAGGGTTGTCGATTGTCCCGACACTTATAGTGTTTGGTATAGAATTGGAATGTTTTTCAAAAGTAGTCCCTTCGGGGAGAGTCCCTTTGGGGAGACCAGATTCGTGGTTAGATGTTAAGGCCAATGTGTGCCTTGGATCCATTAAAGGACATTGCTGTGTGCGTTTGTCTGGGGTTAGTGCGTGACTGATCTGCAGCCTAACCTTATTGTTTTTAAAATAAATAAAAATCCAATTCTAATCTATGCATTGAGATTGAATTGCTTAAGTCCTGATTCCTTTAAGCCCATTTCGATTATATTATGTTATCAGAGCTTTTATCAGTTCTATTGTTGATGCTCCTTATTCTAGTGGAGCAATGTTGGTTCCTCTTGATGATAAGACATTTGATTTATCTGATTCTTTTCGCAGCATGTGATAATCCTTCTTGTTTTCAGATGCTATATTTAAGTTCTTTAGCTGCTTCTTTTCGCAGCATATGTTGATTATTCTTGTTTTTCAGATCTTATAAATTGTTTATATTGTATCACTATTTGCACTTGCTGAGCATTGTTGGCTCACTCTTGCTTTAATGTTTATTTTTTCTAGTTAATAGAGATGATTAGTGGGCCTTGTGGTTAGTCGATATTACTGTTCCGACAGCGAGAGGCGATGTTCGAGTTGTTGATTTCGTCGGATAGTGGTTCTGGAACTTGTCAAGGTTGGATATCTAGTTCAGTAGTGATCTAAGATAGTTACTAAATTTGTATAAGGATTTTATTCTGAGGTTGGATTGTAATAATGTTATTCGATAGTTTGTTTCATACCATAACTTGTATGTGATCTTGGTTAAGGGGTTTTATTGTTATATGATGTTTATATCCAGGGTTGTATAATGATGTTTGTGGTTAGTGGCCCTAGATCTGTACCCCGGGTTGTGGGATGTCACACTCTGTATGTGTGCATAATTTTCATGTCTAATAAATGATATTTGCAATAATTCTCTTTGGGATTTATATACTTTAACTATCGGAGCCTTACCTTAACTATTTTGAAAGCTTCTGTTGGATGCAAACTTATGTAATAAAATTATTACATTTAGGTCACTGTGTGGGTTGAGTTGCATTGTCACACAAAATCCATTTATTACCTCCACCGGAGGTTCGCAAGTATATTTAGTTTGAGGCTCATGAATGATTTGTAGTCCAGGCACTTCCATATTTGTGTTATGAAGTGATTTGAACTCCTGTTCAATTGCTATTGTTTTCACTTTCAACGACTGAAGATTATTTTCACATCGTTTATTGTTATTACTATTTGCGGGAAAAAAAACATTTTGCTTTGTTTGACTTCAATGTATACTAATCTTTTCAATATGGATGTTACATAAAATACTTCGCACTTGAATGTTTCATTTTTTCTTGCTTTGTTAATGTTTATGTGATTGAACAAATTAGAATTAAGAAGCATATTAGGTTCATGTTTACACCAAAGTTATTCCTGTTGGCTTTCTTTTCTTAAAAATTATTCGTAGAACAATTGTGGTGTGTACCAAAAGTTATAATGTATCATCATTTCATGGTTAATTTCCTTTTTAATTATTGATTTTCTCTATTTTAGACTTTGTCAATCCTTTGTAATCATAGATGTTCTTCAACACTTTACTTATGTGCCGATAGAACAAAAATCTTTGAAAATTGTTCTCCGTGTTAAAAATTTGAATATTACATATTTGAGAAAAAAATCTCTTTTTATTAAAGGAATATTTTGATTGACATGGCCTTAATATTGGCGGGAGCTTTATGGTACTGCAAAAGTCACAAAGTTAGATATAGTTCAAACATGCAGATGAGTTAGTGTTTGCCTCTTCTAACTTTTTTCCTTTTCAATTTGACTGCTTTTCTCATGTCTAGAATATTGTGGGAGGTTCTTAAGTATCGATCATGGAGATATGTCAAAAAGAAAGTGAATGAGGAGGAGCATTTGGCATTATAGGATGTAAAATGAAAAGGAGGAAGAGTTCGATACTCCGAAAATGTTGGAAGAAGAAGCTGGCTATTGTACTTTTGTTGTTGCCACTCCAGTTCTTTAAAAATGCAATTTAGTTTAGAGAAGAATCATTCTTAGTGATCAAGAGTTTGAACTGCTCTACTTAATTTGATAGATCCTTTAATTTTCACACGGTATACGCTATTAAAATAAAATTGGATATCTATTTATATTATAAAGCTTGTTGCCTTTTTCGGTACTATATTACTAAAGCATCCTTTTGCTTTTTTCTGTATTTACATTAAAATGCCACTTGACCAATTTGACTTATACTCTCCTTTGATCACAACCACACAATTTATGATAATTCATACGATTATACAAAGCTTTTGAAATGTACACCTTGACACAGACAAATGATATAACTTTCAAATCCAAATTCGTTATACACACATTTTCTTTGTTAACGTTGTTTTCCAATAATTTAAATTCAAATAATCTGCCTTTTTGTTCGATTTCTTATCACACGTTACATGATAGGGCCATAATTCATCATATTTTTAATACCTATTTTATGTTAGTTTTCGTAATTTTATTAATTAATAAATTGTTTTATTTTGTTTTGTAGGAAAATAAATAAAAACAGATTTCTAGCAGGAAAAGGTGCAAAAAGGGAAAGGAGGTGGAAAATACTTGAAGTCAAGGAAATTGGAGGAAAAATCGATTACTTATTGGAGAAGAAAAGGAAATTGAAGAAATTATATTCAAGATCGGATTGTAATCAAAGGGGCCAAACCCAATATTTTCCCCTATATATATGGCCTTCTCCCTTGTAATTTTAGACACCTAGATTTTTATAATTTTTCTCTTGTTTAAATCCTTCCTGCAAGCTACTCTATTTACGTGATTAATATATAAATTCCTACGTTTCAGATACTTGTTCGTGCTTCCTGCTTCTTCCTCCTTTCTTGTCCGTTAATTGTTTATTCTTAGTTCGTATTTACTACTCACAGTATCTAGTTTACATGCATATTTTACAAGTTCTATTTGATAAAACTTTGATAACATAAGTTAAGGTCAGTATTTTATTAGCTCAGATTAATTACTTTTGTTTGTTTTCACCACCTGCGACTTCCCTGCCTTCTGTGTGTTTAAATTAATTGTTAATTTAGTCAAATAACTTGTAGTTGTTTCATGTTTTGTTCGTATTATAATTATAGTTATCTCGTTTATTTTATAATCATGAGTAGCTAATTTTCTTGCCCTAGGATGAAGATGAAGTTAATTTAATTACTTTTGATCTCTTCTCGTTTCTATTAATTGGTTCTTATAATTTTTCTTGGTGCTTAATTATTCAATTGACAAAGTGATTTTGATATATTATTTTTACCGGATTTATTTTTCATAGCCTATGCTTGCTCCTTGAAGTTTTGATAGGTTATTGTTAGATAACAAGTTTCATAGTATATGCTTGTCTCGTTAATTGATATATCTTGTTTGTGAAGAAAAGAGGATTGGTTTTAGGGCGAGGTGATATTAATTGTGATTAATTAGCGGATTCGGATTCCTAGGTTTTCCATATTATTTGATAATCTTTGTTAATTAGTTTAATTAGGTTAATTAAAACTCATCTCAAACCTATTTGTCTAGTTCGCCTGATTTAATTATTAGGGTTTTGAAAATTCATAGTCTCTGTGGATCGACCTGTATTTGCTACAATTAACCACTGAGCGCTTGCAGTTATTTTACGCATCAAGTTTTTGGCGCCGCTGCCGGGGACTATTGGTATTTTTCACTCCTTGATATTAATTCTTCGGATTAGTTTCTTGTTTTCTTGTGTTTTTTTTAGGGAATAGTGAAGCGGAGAAAAGTTTGGATAAGAAGATCGCTGGAAGGCCTCGCTGTCTCTTTTGAAATTTTTGAAAGCGCTTTTCGGTATTCCGTATCACCTCTCTCTATTTTTTTTTCTTTATTATTATTGAAAAAACACAAAAAAATTAAATATTCAAAAAAACCCAAAAATATTAGTTAGTTATTTGATTGTTAAAAACCAATTTGTTGCATCATTCATTCTCTCACATAGTATCACATCATCTAGATTTCTTTATTGTATTTATTGCTTTCCATCTTTTAATTGTGGTGATTGCTGGAGTAAAGAGGTACGTACAATTTAAAATAGAACACGTAGTGTAGTGCATCCATAAGTGTTTACTTTCTTGTTCTTTGTGTGTTGCATCATTCAATCAATCTTAAGGATGCCACCCAATTACAAGATAAGGTGAAGGATTTCATCACCCTTTCCTTGGCCCACAAATCACTAATTCCTTCATCTTGCATTCCCCTTTCCTTAATAAAACTAAGTCGACGTTAGCCCCTAGGATCTCACGCTCAATTAGGAAGAGAATCTAGGAGGAACAAATCACTAAGTATTCTTTCGTTTGGTGTCTAGGCAAGCGTGACGCTTACCTGGCTAATTTGGATTGGTGTCTAGAAAAGTGTTTAGCCTCTTGGCAATGCTTGCACCTGCCTGGCCAGTCAGGACGAGTGCTTTTTGAGTTGTGACTTTTAGTAGTATCTTATTGTTAGGAGCAAGGTCTAGATTTTTCTTAGGATAATATAGATTTTTCTTTTTAATTTTCCATTTTTTTAGGTGTTTACTTATAGCTCTTGTCTGCTACGTAATTAATTGTTTACTTCTCTTGTATGCAAAGTGCTTGGGTTCGAGACACTTCATCTAGATTAGTAAGACAAACCAATCTGCCATCTCCTAAAGTAGTGAGGCAACTCGAGTTCTCTTCACCCAATAGAATTGAGTCAAAAGAATTAGAAGTTCAACCCGTAGTCATGGCTGTTTCACTCAAAGACCGTTGTTACCCCGCTCGTACCGCTCAATCCTCATGCATAGTCTTACCCGCAGTAACCGCGAATAACTTTGAAATCAAACATCACAACATTAGCATGTTACCTAGGTTTGCTGGGGTAAAGGGAGAGGATCCATATCTTTTCATTCGAGAGTTTGAGGAAGTGTGTGCATTGCAAAAACTTCAACAATTGAGTAGGGATTCCATTAGGCTCAGGCTTATTAATTTTGCTTTGAAAGAAGATGCTAAACAGTGGTTGTACAGTCTACCCGTTAATTCTATTTCCACATGGGAGGGATTTGTTGCTATATTTCTTAAAAAATATTTTCCAAACCATAAGGCAAACAGACTTAGGAATGAAATCAACCAATTTCAACAAAATTGGAATGAGTCTTTTTGGAAATATTTTGATAGATTTAAAAAGTTGCTGTCTAAATGTCCCCAACATGGTATAGAAAAATGGAGACTTTGTAAAATTCTTTATGAAGCCTTAGATAGCCAAACCACTGCTCTGTTAGAGTCTATGTGTAATGGCAAGTTTATGGACAAAGATGAAGATGAAGCTTGGCAATTTTTTGAGGAGTTAGCTGAAAGAACAATGTTGTGGGAGTCAACTAGGGAACCTAATCAAGAAGCTGAAAATTCTAACTCATCTAAGGGCTTACGCGTAGTTGGTAATTCTATTGCAACCGAAGCTAAGTTAGCTACACTCACTAGACGTCTAGAAGCCTTAGAAACCAACAATGCGTCCTCTCAAATGTCTCTCTGTGCAAACTGTAGTTCTCCTAATCATGTGGTAGAGAATTGCCCTGAAATTGAACAAGTCAATTCCATGTTTCAACCTAGAGTTAGGAATGATCCTTATGCACCCACATATAATCCTGGTTGGAAGAGTCACCCAAATTTCTCATGGAACCAAGGTCAATACAATCAGTATAATCAAAACCCTCAACCTGCTTTTCAAAAGCCTAATCCTGGTCCATACCCAACTCAAAATCCTAATTCATATCCACCTCAAAATCTTGGTCATTCCAAACTCAGTCCCCATGAATCCTCCTGGTTTTGCTGAATCTGATAAGAGATTCAATTCTTTAGAAAAGAGTACTGAGGCGTTATTGAAATCTCAAGCTAATCTAACTCAATCTCAACAATCTTTCATGCAAACCATGACCCAAGATAGGCAGTTACTGAATTCCAACACTCAATCCATATCTAAGCTAGAGGTCCAAGTCAGTCAATTGGCAAACACAATCAGTGAGAGAGAGAAAAATCGATTTCCTAGTCAACCCGAGACAAATCCTAAATTTCATCCAAATCAAAAGTCTCGTGAAAATGTAAATTCTGTCATCTCTCTAAGATCTGGTAATCAATTCAACAATCATGCTGGTGTCAATACTCAAGAAGAAGATAAGCGAACATCTGAACCAAATCATTTGCTCTTGAATCCTAGTCTTAAACAATATTCAAATCCCGAGAGTTCTGAAGTAGATAAAGCTGATAAGTCATCACCATCCGATGAACCACCTTCGAAACCCCACTCTGATGTGTCTAATGAAAAAGTCTTTAAGCCGAAAGCCCCGTTTCCTCAAAGACTTACTTCAAACAAACAATCTGCTCAGTTAGATAAGAATTTTGAAGTCTTTAAGCAAGTCAAGATTAACATTCCTCTTTTAGATGCGATTCAACAAGTTCCCTCTTATGCTAAGTGTCTAAAAGATTTGTGTACTCATAAAAAAACCACTCATGTTCCTAAGAAAGCTTTCCTAACATCTCATGTTAGTTCTATTTTGTCAAATCAAATCCCTGTGAAGTATAAGGATCCTGGTTGTCCTACCATCTCTTGTGTCATAGGTGATACTTTCATTGATAAAGCTTTACTCGATCTAGGAGCTAGTGTGAATCTTCTTCCATTATCTGTCTATCAAGCCTTGGGTTTAGGTGAACTTAAGAAGACTAGTGTCACTCTTCAGTTAGCTGTTCTGTTAAAACTCCAAAAGGTATAGTGGAAGATGTGTTGATTAAGGTTGGTGATTTTGTCTTCCCCATTGATTTCGTTGTTCTAGAAACCGAACCAGTCAAAAATCTCAAAAATCAAATTCCCATCATTTTGGGAAGGCCTTTTCTTGCCACGTCTAATGCCTTAATTAACTGTAGGAATGGTTTAATGAAGCTAACTTTTGGAAACATGACAATTGATCTCAACATTTTCAATGGAGGAAAACAACCCAATGACTATTTTGACCAACCCATAGAAATTAACATGATTGATGAGTTAGTTGATAATGAAGTCATGAATGTTGATGATGTGCTTAGCTTTTGTCAAAACTACTTTGGTCAAGAATAGGATGATACTTGTCATAAAAATGAGGTCAATGAAATGTTAGAGTCCACCATTCCTAGTTTCAACCAAGAGTTAGAACCTTCTCCTTTGCCACTTTATGAAGCTAATGAATCAGTTGAGACAAGTCCACCAGAATTAGAACTCAAACCTCTTCCCAAAAATTTTAAGTATATGTTTCTAGGCCCTTCTGAGTCTTTCCCAGTCATAATTGCATCTGATCTGACACATTCTCAAGAGGAAGAACTCTTACTTGTACTTAGAGAGAATAAGGAAGCCATAGGGTGGAGCATATCCGATATCAAGGGAATTAGCCCTGCCATTGTCCAACAAAGGATTCATTTAGTTGATGATGCTAAACCAGTTAGGGAGCCACAAAGGAGGTTAAACCCGACTCTTAAAGAAGTTGTTAGGAAGGAAATACTTAAATGTCTAGATAATGGAATCATCTATCCTATATCTGATAGTTCTTGGGTCAGTCCTGTTCAAGTAGTGCCTAAAAAGTCAGGGATCACTATAGTTGTCAATGAGGATGATGAACTAGTTCCCACTCGTGTCCAATCTGGTTGGAGAATGTGTATTGACTATAGGAAACTAAATGCTGCCACTAGGAAAGATCATTTTCATCTACCCTTCATTGATCAAATCTTAGGAAGGTTAGCAGGTCACTCATACTATTGATTTCTAGATGGTTTTTCTGGTTATTTTCAAATTCCCATTGCTCCTGAGGATCAAGAAAAGACCACCTTCACTTGTCCATTTGGAACCTTTGCCTATCGTCGTTTAGCTTTTGGTCTAACCACTGCCCCTGCCACCTTTCAAAGATGTATGATGAGCATTTTCTCTGACATGGTAGGAGAATTCCTAGAAATCTTTATAGATGACTTTTCCATCTTTGGTTCTTCTTTTCATCAGTGTCTTCATCATCTTGACTTAGTTTTAAAACGATGTAAAGAAACAAACCTTGTTCTTAATTGGGAAAAGTGTCATTTCATGGTTAAAGAAGGAATTGTTCTTGGTCATAAAATTTCTTCAAAAGGAATTGAAGTTGATAAAGCTAAAATTGATCTCATTGCTAATCTACCTCCACCAAAATCTATCAAAGAAATTCGTTCCTTTTTAGGGCATGCTGGTTTTTATAGGCGTTTCATTAAAGATTTTAGCAAAAAGGCTAGACCATTGACCAATCTTCTTTCCAAGGACATAAAATTTGAATTTACTAATGAATGTCTTCAATCATTTGATCATCTTAAGAAAGAATTGACCTCAGCCCCTATTATTCAGTCCCTTGATTGGAATCAACCTTTTGAGCTTATGTGTGACGCGTCTGATTATGCGGTAGGAGCAGTTTTAGGACAAAGAATTAATAAGATACCTCATGTCATATACTATGCTAGTAAGATTCTAAATGATGCTCAACTCAACTACTCCACCACTAAAAAAGAAATTCTACCTGTTGTTTTTGCTCTTGAAAAGTTTAGGTCGTATCTTATAGGTTCTAAAATCATTGTTTACACAGACCACTCTGCTCTTAGATATCTCTTCTCTAAGAAAGACTCAAAAGCCCGATTGATTAGGTGGGTCTTGTTGCTCCAAGAGTTTGACCTAGTATTGGAGTCCACCATTGATATGCCTTTGAATGAGTCTTTTCCTGATGAGCACCTTCTTTCCGTATCTACCACTCCTTGGTTTGCTGATATTGTTAACTTGTCACTGGTGATATTCCTTCTCATTGGTCTAAGCAAGATAAATCCAAATTTCTCTCACAAGTCAAATACTTCTTTTGGGATGATCCCTATCTTTTTAAGTATTGTTCGGACCAAATCATTAGGAGGTGTTTTCCAAACCATGAGTTTATAAGTATACTTTCCTTTTGTCATGATCAGGCTTGTGGAGGTCACTTTAGTGCTAAAAAGACTGCTGCTAAAATACTTCAATCTGGTTTCTACTGGCCCAATCTGTTTAAAGATTCTGCTGAATTTTGTGCCGCTTGTAGTAGGTGTCAACATTTAGGAAAGATCACTAGAAGAAACTTGATGCCAATGAATCCAATCTTAGTTATTGATTTCTTTGATGTTTGGGGAATAGATTTTTTGGGTCCCTTTCCTAATTCTTTTGGTAACCTCTACATTCTCTTAGTGGTTGATTATGTCTCTAAATGGGTCGAAGCCATACCAACTAAGTCTAATGATAACAAGGTAGTTCTTAAGTTCTTAAAGGAGAATATCTTTTCTAGATTTGGTACGCCTAGAGCTATAATTAGTGACCAAGGTAAGCATTTCAAAAACCATCAGTTTGAGTCTCTTTTGAGGAAATATTCCATCACTCATAAGATAGCCACACCTTACCATCCTCAAACTAGTGGTCAAGTTGAGGTCTCTAATAGGCAGATTAAACAAATTCTAGAGAAAACTGTCAATTCAAATAGGAAAGATTGGTCTGTTAAGTTGATAGATACAATTTGGGCTTATCGCACAGCTTTTAAGACTGTTTTGGGCATGTCTCCTTATAGCATTGTGTTTGGTAAAGCATGTCATCTTCCCGTTGAACTTGAACATAGAGCTTTTTGGGCCATTAAAGAGTTGAATTTTGATTTACCCACTGCTGGTAGTCATAGGAAGTTACAACTATCTGAGTTAGAAGAAATCAGGAATGATGCCTATGAAAATGCTAAGATTTATAAGGAAAGAGCTAAAATTTTGCATGATAAATCTATTTTGAGAAAATCTTTTTCTCCTGGTCAAAAAGTTCTTTTATACAACTCTAGGCTGCATTTATTTCCTGGCAAATTGAGATCTAGATGGGAGGGCCCATATGTTGTTAAAGTTGTTTTTCCTCATGATTGAAATTGAAAATCCTAAAACTGGTGAAACATTTAAAGTTAATGGTCAACGCCTTAAACCATTTTTAGAATTGCCAGTTGATAATGAGGAGGAGGTGATCCACCTCCTTGATGCGTGACTCAAGTAAGTTTGAAAGGCATATGATGTAGCCTATTTGTATTTCGAGGATACAACTCATCTTAAACAAGATTGTAATAGTAAATAGTCTATAGGCTGTCACAAGGAATCTCAGATAGTATTATCTGTCAGAAGAAAAAGATCAAGGTCAATCTACAGACTTGAAGAATTACTACATTGAAAGAAGTTCAGTCATCTGATCAAGCCTCAGTGAAGTATTCGTTAAAGAAGTGGATTCATTTAAAGTGACAGAGATTTCGACAGTGATAGAGACAGTACAGAAGAATTAATAGATAGAGAAGAAAAGAAAAGGAACCAGATTTTAAAGTCAATATATGAAGAACAGTCATTGCGGTTAGTCACTCATGAACCAGACAGTACATCGAGTGTCAACAATAAACAGTGGTTGTTCATCATTAACTTCAGTGGTTCAAGCTATCAAGACGGGTATATTAAGAGAAGACATTAACCACAGCCATAGAGTCAAAAATAAAGAAAAGCCGTTGGAGTTAGTCGCTCATGAACCAGACCGTGCATCGAGCGTCAACGAAAATTCGGTGGTAATTCTTTATTACTTTTAGTGGTTCAAGAAAAATATTTGAGCTGTCAAAAGATTTATATTAATTCTCTTTTAATTAATATAATTATGTAATTGATTTAATTTAATAAATTAATTCATTCCGAATTAATTTATTTATTAAATTGATTATCATGTTAATTAATTTTGAATTAATATATTAGTCTAATTGATTTAATTAATTAATTAATTAATCATTATTCGTTTAAATGATTAATTGGTTAATTAAATTAAATCAATTGAAAAAGAAACCAAAAATCAAAAGAAGCAAAAGAAATAAAAAAAAGAAAAGAGTTGCAGGATGTTCACTTGTTTGTGGTCGACAAAAAGAAAGAAACAAAAAAAAGGAATTGGACAAGTCGTGTTAATTGTGAACTAAAGAAACATACATGCTGAATTCAAAAGTAAGCATGCATACAAAAGGAATAAGAAACAAAAGTCTGTCAACAACACATGCATGCGGGAAATTCTGTCGGACCAGGTTGAACTCGCCTGTGGCGCGCGTGAACCTCACGCGCCAGGAAAAGTAGAAGAAACAGCCGCGCGTGTGTCACACCCTTGCTTCCTGTGACTAGGCTTCGTTTAGACAGCAGAATATTTTGTTTACATTCAACCATACAGCCGAATTATTTAATGTTAACAAGACAATCTCAATTGTCTTACCGATTGTCTTGGTAAGCATTGATTGTCTTGCCTATTCACTACACCAAAACTGGCCATTAGTAACGGATATATCCGTTACTAATCGTCCGTCACAATTGCTTTTTTTTTTTTATTTTGTAACAGATATATCCGTTACTAATTAGTAACGGATATATCCGTTACTAATTCTCAACATCCGTTACTAATTAGTAACCCACCTCTCAGCCAATCAAATCGCTCCACTTGTACTCTCAGCCAATCAGAGGCTACCACCACAGTCGCCCCCACCTCTCACCCAACCTCAATTTTTCCAGATTTGTTGAAGTAAGGTTTCGAACCCCTGACCTCCTGTGAGGTAGTACACCCACTCAACCAACTGTGACACGCGAGTATTTGTGATATATATGGAAATACAATCCTTATACTATGAACTTTTACATGCTTTTGTTTTATAAATTCGTTTAAAATTATAATTTTTTAAAAAATTCGTTTTAATTTAATTTTACATATTTTTTAAAATTCAATTTTTTAAAAATTCGTTATAATTATTTATTTTAAAAAATAGAAAATAATTATTTTTAAAAAAAATCGAAAATAATTTTTTTTTAAAAAAAAATCGAAAATAATTATTATTTTTTAAAAATCGAAAATAATTTTTTTTTAAAAAAACGAAAATAATTAATTTTTTTAAAAAATCGAAAATAATTAATTTTTTTTAAAAAATCGAAAATAATTATTTTTTAAAAAAAATCGAAAATAATTATTTTTTTAAAAAAATTGAAAATAATTATTTTTTAAAAAATCGAAAATAATTATTTTTAAAAAAACAAAAATAATTTTTTTTTTAAAAATCGAAAATTATTAATTTTTTTTAAAAAAATCAAAAATAATATTTTTAAAAAAATCGAAAATAATTTTTTTTAAAAAATAATCGAAAATAATTATTTTTTTTAAAAAACGAAAATAATTATTTTTAAAAAAAATTGAAAATAATTATTTTTTTAAAAAAACGACAATATTTTTAAAATCTTTTTTCGACGATCCAACCGTACGGTTGTTAATATCTAATGATTTTAGTGATATACACAAAAAATTAAAAAATTACAAGCTTATTTGATGTGATTTTATAAAATAAATCTCCAAAAAACAATACTCGCGATAACTAGTATCGTCCCGATTGCACAAAACAATATTTTTAAAATCTTTTTTCGACGATCCAACCGTACGGTTGTTAATATCTAATGATTTTAGTGATATACACAAAAAATTAAAAAATTACAAGCTTATTTGATGTGATTTTATAATATAAATCTCCAAAAAACAATACTCGCGATAACTAGTATCGTCCCGATTGCACAAAACAATATTTTTAAAATATTTTTTCGACGATCCAACCGTACGACTGTTAATATCTAAAGATTTTAGTGATATACACAAAAATTAAAAAATTACAAGCTTATTTGATGTGATTTTGTAATATAAATCTCCAAAAAACAATACTCGCGATAACTAGTATCGTCCCGATTGCACAAAACAATATTTTTAAAATATTTTTTCGACGATCCAACCGTACGACTGTTAATATCTAAAGATTTTAGTGATATACACAAAAATTAAAAAATTACAAGCTTATTTGATGTGATTTTGTAATATAAATCTCCAAAAAACAATACTCGCGATAACTAGTATCGTCCCGATTTCACAAAACAATATTTTTAAAATCTTTTTTCGACGATCCAACCGTACGGCTGTTAATATCTAATGATTTTGGTGATATACAAAAAAAATTAAAAAATAACAAGTTTATTTGATGTGATTTTATAATATAAATCTTTTAAAAGTATTAAATTAGTAACAGATATATTATTCCTTAGTAACGGATATATCCGTTACTAATATTAGTAACGGATATATCTAATACTAATTCTATGTATTCGTTACTAATTAGTAACAGATATATCCGTTACTAATATTATATATCCATTACTAATTAGTAACGGATATATAATATTAGTAACGGATATATCTGTTACTAATTAGTAACGGATACATAGAATTAGTAACGGATATATCCGTTACTAATTAGTAACGGATGTTGAGAATTAGTAACAGATATATCTGTTACTAATTAGTAACGGATGTTTAGAATTAGTAACGGATATATCCGTTACTAATATTAAAAAAATTTAATAAGCTCTCAGCCAATCAGAGGCTGCCACCACAGCCGCCCCCACCTCTCAGCCGCCCCCAGCTCTCACCCAACCTCAATTTTTACACCCACTCAACCAACTGTGACCCGCGAGTATTTGTGATATATATGGAAATACAATCCTTATACTATGAACTTTTACAAGTTTTTGTTTTATAAATTCGTTTAAAATTATAATTTTTTAAAAAATTCGTTTTAATTTAATTTTACATATTTTTTAAAATTTAATTTTTTAAAAATTCGTTATAATTATTTATTTTAAAAAATAGAAAATAATTATTTTTAAAAAAAATCGAAAAATTTTTTTTTTAAAAAAAATCGAAAATAATTATTATTTTTTAAAAATCGAAAATAATTTTTTTTTAAAAAAACGAAAATAATTAATTTTTTTAAAAAATCGAAAATAATTAATTTTTTTTAAAAAATCGAAAATAATTATTTTTTAAAAAAAATCGAAAATAATTATTTTTTTAAAAAAATTGAAAATAATTATTTTTTAAAAAATCGAAAATAATTATTTTTAAAAAAACAAAAATAATTTTTTTTTTAAAAATCGAAAATTATTAATTTTTTTTAAAAAAATCAAAAATAATATTTTTAAAAAAATCGAAAATAATTTTTTTTAAAAAATAATCGAAAATAATTATTTTTTTTAAAAAACGAAAATAATTATTTTTAAAAAAAATTGAAAATAATTATTTTTTTAAAAAAACGACAATATTTTTAAAATCTTTTTTCGACGATCCAACCGTACGGTTGTTAATATCTAATGATTTTAGTGATATACACAAAAAATTAAAAAATTACAAGCTTATTTGATGTGATTTTATAAAATAAATCTCCAAAAAACAATACTCGCGATAACTAGTATCGTCCCGATTGCACAAAACAATATTTTTAAAATCTTTTTTCGACGATCCAACCGTACGGTTGTTAATATCTAATGATTTTAGTGATATACACAAAAAATTAAAAAATTACAAGCTTATTTGATGTGATTTTATAATATAAATCTCCAAAAAACAATACTCGCGATAACTAGTATCGTCCCGATTGCACAAAACAATATTTTTAAAATATTTTTTCGACGATCCAACCGTACGACTGTTAATATCTAAAGATTTTAGTGATATACACAAAAATTAAAAAATTACAAGCTTATTTGATGTGATTTTGTAATATAAATCTCCAAAAAACAATACTCGCGATAACTAGTATCGTCCCGATTTCACAAAACAATATTTTTAAAATCTTTTTTCAACGATCCAACCGTACGGCTGTTAATATCTAATGATTTTGGTGATATACAAAAAAAATTAAAAAATAACAAGTTTATTTGATGTGATTTTATAATATAAATCTTTTAAAAGTATTAAATTAGTAACAGATATATTATTCCTTAGTAACGGATATATCCGTTACTAATATTAGTAACGGATATATCTAATACTAATTCTATGTATTCGTTACTAATTAGTAACAGATATATCCGTTACTAATATTATATATCCATTACTAATTAGTAACGGATATATAATATTAGTAACGGATATATCTGTTACTAATTAGTAACGGATACATAGAATTAGTAACGGATATATCCGTTACTAATTAGTAACGGATGTTGAGAATTAGTAACAGATATATCTGTTACTAATTAGTAACGGATGTTTAGAATTAGTAACGGATATATCCGTTACTAATATTAAAAAAATTTAATAAGCTCTCAGCCAATCAGAGGCTGCCACCACAGCCGCCCCCACCTCTCAGCCGCCCCCAGCTCTCACCCAACCTCAATTTTTACACCCACTCAACCAACTGTGACCCGCGAGTATTTGTGATATATATGGAAATACAATCCTTATACTATGAACTTTTACAAGTTTTTGTTTTATAAATTCGTTTAAAATTATAATTTTTTAAAAAATTCGTTTTAATTTAATTTTACATATTTTTTAAAATTTAATTTTTTAAAAATTCGTTATAATTATTTATTTTAAAAAATAGAAAATAATTATTTTTAAAAAAAATCGAAAAATTTTTTTTTTAAAAAAAATCGAAAATAATTATTATTTTTTAAAAAATTGAAAATAATTTTTTTTTTAAAACGAAAATAATTAATTTTTTTAAAAAATCGAAAATAATTAAATTTTTTAAAAAAATCGAAAATAATTATTTTTTTAAAAAAATTGAAAATAATTATTTTTTTAAAAATCGAAAATAATTATTTTTAAAAAAACGAAAATAATTTTTTTTAAAAAAATTGAAAATTATTAATTTTTTAAGAAAAAATCAAAAATAATATTTTAAAAAAAATCGAAAATAATTTTTTTTTAAAAAATAATCGAAAATCATTATTTTTTTAAAAAAATAATCGAAAATCATTATTTTTTTAAAAAAACGAAAATAATTATTTTTAAAAAAAATTGAAAATAATTATTTTTTTAAAAAAACGACAATATTTTTAAAATCTTTTTTCGACGATCCAACCGTACGGTTGTTAATATCTAATGATTTTAGTGATATACACAAAAAATTAAAAAATTACAAGCTTATTTGATGTGATTTTATAAAATAAATCTCCAAAAAACAATACTCGCGATAACTAGTATCGTCCCGATTGCACAAAACAATATTTTTAAAATCTTTTTTCGACGATCCAACCGTGTGGCTGTTAATATCTAAGGATTTTAGTGATATACACAAAAAATTAAAAAATTACAAGTTTATTTGATGTGATTTTATAATATAAATCTCCAAAAAACAATACTCGCGATAACTAATATCGTCCCGATTGCACAAAACAATATTTTTAAAATCTTTTTTCGATGATCCAACCGTACGGTTGTTAATATCTAATGATTTTAGAGATATACACAAAAAATTAAAAAATTACAAGCTTATTTGATGTGATTTTATAATATAAATCTCCAAAAAACAATACTCGCGATAACTAGTATCGTCCCAATTGCACAAACCAATATTTTTAAAATATTTTTTCGACGATCCAACCATAAGGTTGTTAATATCTAATGATTTTAGTGATATACTCAAAAAATTACAAGCTTATTTGATGTTATTTTATAATATAAATCTCCAAAATACAATACTCGCGATAACTAGTATCGTCCCGATTGCACAAAACAATATTTTTAAAATCTTTTTTCAACGATCCAACCGTACGGTTGTTAATATCTAATGATTTTAGTGATACACACAAAAAATTAAAAAATTACAAGCTTATTTGATGTGATTTTATAATATAAATCTCCAAAAACAATACTCGCGATAACTAGTATCGTCCCGATTTCACAAAACAATATTTTTAAAATCTTTTTTCGACGATCCAACCGTAATGGATATATAATATTAGTAACGGATATATCTGTTACTAATTAGTAACGAATACATAGAATTAGTAACGGATATATCCGTTACTAATTAGTAACGGATGTTGAGAATTAGTAACGGATATATCCGTTACTAATTAGTAACGGATGTTGAGAATTAGTAACGGATATATCCGTTACTAATTAGTAACGGATGTTTAGAATTAGTAACAGATATATCCGTTACTAATATTAAAAAAATTTAATAAGCTCTCAGCCAATCAGAGGCTGCCACCTCTCACCCAACCTCAATTTTTCCAGATTTGTTGAAGTAAGGTTTCGAACCCCTGACCTCCTGTGAGGTAGTACACCCACTCAACCAACTGTGACACGCGAGTATTTGTGATATATATGGAAATACAATCCTTATACTATGAACTTTTACATGTTTTCGTTTTATAAATTCGTTTAAAATTATAATTTTTTTAAAAATTCGTTTTAATTTAATTTTACATATTTTTTAAAATTTAATTTTTCAAAAATTCGTTATAATTATTTATTTTAAAAAATAGAAAATAATTATTTTTTAAAAAAATCGAAAATATTTTTTTAAAAAAAAATCGAAAATAATTATTATTTTTTAAAAAATCGAAAATAATTTTTTTTTAAAAACGAAAATAATTAATTTTTTTAAAAAATCGAAAATAATTAAATTTTTTAAAAAAAATCGAAAATAATTATTTTTTAAAAAAAATCGAAAATAATTATTTTTTTTAAAAAATTGAAAATAATTATTTTTTTAAAAATCGAAAATAATTATTTTTAAAAAAACGAAAATAATTTTTTTTAAAAAAATTGAAAATTATTAATTTTTTAAGAAAAAATCAAAAATAATATTTAAAAAAAAAATCGAAAATAATTTTTTTTAAAAAAATAATCGAAAATCATTATTTTTTTAAAAAAATAATCGAAAATCATTATTTTTTTAAAAAAACGAAAATAATTATTTTTAAAAAAAAATGAAAATAATTATTTTTTTAAAAAAACGACAATATTTTTAAAATCTTTTTTCGACGATCCAACCGTACGGTTGTTAATATCTAATGATTTTAGTGATATACACAAAAAATTAAAAAATTACAAGCTTATTTGATGTGATTTTATAAAATAAATCTCCAAAAAACAATACTCGCGATAACTAGTATCGTCCCGATTGCACAAAACAATATTTTTAAAATCTTTTTTCGACGATCCAACCGTATGGCTGTTAATATCTAAGGATTTTAGTGATATACACAAAAAATTAAAAAATTAAAAGCTTATTTGATGTGATTTTATAATATAAATCTCCAAAAAACAATACTCGCGATAACTAATATCGTCCCGATTGCACAAAACAATATTTTTAAAATCTTTTTTCGACGATCCAACCGTACGGTTGTTAATATCTAATGATTTTAGAGATATACACAAAAAATTAAAAAATTACAAGCTTATTTGATGTGATTTTATAATATAAATCTCCAAAAAACAATACTCGCGATAACTAGTATCGTCCCAATTGCACAAAACAATATTTTTAAAATATTTTTTCGACGATGCAACCATAAGGTTGTTAATATCTAATGATTTTAGTGATATACACAAAAAATTACAAGCTTATTTGATGTTATTTTATAATATAAATCTCCAAAAAACAATATTCGCGATAACTAGTATCGTCCCGATTGCACAAAACAATATTTTTAAAATCTTTTTTCAACGATCCAACCGTACGGTTGTTAATATCTAATGATTTTAGTGATACACACAAAAAATTAAAAAATTACAAGCTTATTTGATGTGATTTTATAATATAAATCTCCAAAAACAATACTCGCGATAACTAGTATCGTCCCGATTTCACAAAACAATATTTTTAAAATCTTTTTTCGACGATCCAACCGTAATGGATATATAATATTAGTAACGGATATATCTGTTACTAATTAGTAACGAATACATAGAATTAGTAACGGATATATCCGTTACTAATTAGTAACGGATGTTGAGAATTAGTAACGGATATATCCGTTACTAATTAGTAACGGATGTTTAGAATTAGTAACAGATATATCTGTTACTAATATTAAAAAAATTTAATAAGCTCTCAGCCAATCAGAGAGGCTGCCACCTCTCAGCCGCCCCCACCTCTCACCCAACCTCAATTTTTCCAGATTTGTTGAAGTAAGGTTTCGAACCCCTGACCTCCTGTGAGGTAGTACACCCACTCAACCAACTGTGACACGCGAGTATTTGTGATATATATGGAAATACAATCCTTATACTATGAACTTTTACATGTTTTCGTTTTATAAATTCGTTTAAAATTATAATTTTTTTAAAAATTCGTTTTAATTTAATTTTACATATTTTTTAAAATTTAATTTTTCAAAAATTCGTTATAATTATTTATTTTAAAAAATATAAAATAATTATTTTTTAAAAAAATCGAAAATATTTTTTTAAAAAAAAATCGAAAATAATTATTATTTTTTAAAAAATCGAAAATAATTTTTTTTAAAAAACGAAAATAATTAATTTTTTTTAAAAAATCGAAAATAATTAAATTTTTTAAAAAAATCGAAAATAATTATTTTTTTAAAAAAATCGAAAATAATTATTTTTATAAAAAAAATGAAAATAATTATTTTTTAAAAAATCGAAAATAATTATTTTTAAAAAAACGAAAATAATTTTTTTTAACAAATCGAAAATTATTAATTTTTAAAAAAAAATCAAAAATAATATTTTAAAAAAATCAAAAATAATATTTTTAAAAAAATCGAAAATAATTTTTTTAAAAAAATAATCGAAAATCATTATTTTTTTTAAAAAACGAAAATAATTATTTTTAAAAAAAATTGAAAATAATTATTTTTTTAAAAAAACGACAATATTTTTAAAATCTTTTTTCGACGATCCAACCATACGGTTGTTAATATCTAATGATTTTAGTGATATACACAAAAAATTAAAAAATTACAAGCTTATTTGATGTGATTTTATAAAATAAATCTCCAAAAAACAATACTCGCGTTAACTAGTATCGTCCCGATTGCACAAAACAATATTTTTAAAATCTTTTTTCGACGATCCAACCGTATGGCTGTTAATATCTAAGGATTTTAGTGATATACACAAAAAATTAAAAAATGACAAGCTTATTTGATGTGATTTTATAATATAAATCTCCAAAAAACAATACTCGCGATAACTAATATCGTCCCGATTGCACAAAACAATATTTTTAAAATCTTTTTTCGACGATCCAACCGTACGGTTGTTAATATCTAATGATTTTAGAGATATACACAAAAAATTAAAAAATTACAAGCTTATTTGATGTGATTTTATAATATAAATCTCCAAAAAACAATACTCGCGATAACTAGTATCGTCCCAATTGCACAAAACAATATTTTTAAAATATTTTTTCGACGATGCAACCATAAGGTTGTTAATATCTAATGATTTTAGTGATATACACAAAAAATTACAAGCTTATTTGATGTTATTTTATAATATAAATCTCCAAAAAACAATACTCGCGATAACTAGTATCGTCCCGATTGCACAAAACAATATTTTTAAAATCTTTTTTCAACGATCCAACCGTACGGTTGTTAATATCTAATGATTTTAGTGATACACACAAAAAATTAAAAAATTACAAGCTTGTTTGATGTGATATTATAATATAAATCTCCAAAAAACAATACTCGCGATAACTAGTATCGTCCCGATAATATCTAACGATTTTAGTGATACACACAAAAAATTAAAAAATTACAAGCTTATTTGATGTGATTTTATAATATAAATCTCCAAAAAACAATACTCGCGATAACTAGTATCGTCCCGATTGCACAAAACAATATTTTTAAAATCTTTTTTCGACGATCCAACCGTACGGCTGTTACTATCTAAGGATTTTAGTGATATACACAAAAAATTAAAAAATTACAAGCTTATTTGATGTGATTTTATAATATAAATCTCCAAAAAACAATACTCGCGATAACTAGTATCGTCCCGATTGCACAAAACAATATTTTTAAAATATTTTTTCGACGATCCAACCGTACGGCTATTAATATCTAAAGATTTTAGTGATATACACAAAAAATTAAAAAATTACAAGCTTATTTGATGTGATTTTGTAATATAAATCTCCAAAAAACAATACTCGCGATAACTAGTATCGTCCCGATTTCATAAAACAATATTTTTAAAATCTTTTTTCGACGATCCAATCGTACGGCTGTTAATATCTAATGATTTTAGTGATATACAAAAAAAATTAAAAAATAACAATTTTATTTGATGTGATTTTATAATATAAATCTTTTAAAAGTATTAAATTAGTAACAGATATATTATTCCTTAGTAACGGATATATCCGTTACTAATATTAGTAACGGATATATCTGTTACTAATTCTATGTATTCGTTACTAATTAGTAACAGATATATCCGTTACTAATATTATATATCCATTACTAATTAGTAACAGATATATAATATTAGTAACGGATATATCTGTTACTAATTAGTAACGGATACATAGAATTAGTAATGGATATATCCGTTACTAATTAGTAACGGATATATGTGCATTAGTAACGGATATATCCGTTACTAATTAGTAACGGATATATCCGTTACTAATTAGTAACGGATATATCCGTTACTAATTCTATGTATCCGTTACTAATTAGTAACAGATATTTAATTTGCCAGTTTGGTGTAGTGATTGTATTGCCTATTGTCTTGGCAGTACAAGTTGATTGTTTTGGTGGTTTTGGATTGTCTTGCCGATTGTCTTGGCAGTACAAAATTGATTGTCTTGGAAGAGCAGATTGTCTTGCCGATTGTCTTGGTAGTACAAATGAAAAAGAAAAGAGGCAGAAGACTATATTAAATTAAGACAGGCCGCCAGAACAAACAACACACAGAACATATCATCTTCAAGAAACAAAAAGCTATTCTCTCTCATTGAAGAACAACACAGCAAGAGAAATAAATTTGTATAAATTCAAGTTCATCTTATTTTTAATATCTGATCCGATAGAACTTGTTTACTTGATACTCTTGTACTATTAGCGAGTTTTTACTCCTAATCTATATCTCGATTTTTATTAACAAATCTAGAAAAATTCATGTCGAATTTTCTAATTTGTTTTTATTAACTAGATATAATTTCTGTACTGTATTTGTAACAAACCCCTCAAGTTAATATAATTTTATATTCAACTTGAATTTTGTTTCATTTAATTCCGCTCAAATTTGTCAAAATATAAATTAAATTTATCCGGACAAATTTCGATTATACAGTACTATTTGTATTCAACCCCCCCTTCTACAAACATATTGGACCTAACAATTGGCATCAGAGCCTATTGATTGATACACAAATCAAGATCCTACTCTTATTTAGTCAAAAATCCATTTCGAACTTTTAACTCACTTAAAAATTCATCATGTCTTCAAAAGTCCTTGTTAAGATTCCTATCTTTAATAAAGATAATTATGATATGTGGAAAAATAAAATGGAGCTGTTTCTTGATGTTACAAATTCTAAATATTTGGATGTTCTGAAAAATGGACCTAAAATTCCTATGGTCATTGAACAACAAGTTGTTACTGATGGAGTTGTTACAAAACCTGCTAGAACCCATGAAAAAGACCCTGCGTCTTACTCCTGATGAAAAAGAGGATGCATGACTAGACAAGAATTTGAGACTCATACTATTAGATTCCCTGGATGCTGTGATGTACAGTCATGTGATGAATTGTAAAACTGCAAAGCACATGTGGGAAACTATTGAGACTATTAATGAAGGAACTGATGAAGTCAGGGAAAACAGACTTCAAATTTTAATCTCTGAGTATGAACACTTTAGAGCTGGCCCTAATGAAGGCATTCATGAAGTGTTTGAAAGGTATAACAAAATAATCAACAACTTGCAAATCCATGGCAAGCAATATACACAAAAAGAGATTAACATGAAGTTTCTACTGACCATGCCTACTCACCTAGAACATAGGATAACTGCCATTAGAGAAGCCAGAGACATGAATCAAATTACTCTTGAAAGGCTCTTCGGCATTTTGAAAACCTATGAGTTGGAATAAGTTCAACAGAAAGAAATTCATGGTGAAGGTAGGGTTCCAAGTTCTTCTACAGCTCTAGTGGTTGAGACTCCAAAGGAAGTGGAAGCTAAGGTTGTTCAACCTTGCAGCGCTGACAAGGAACAGGTTGAAGTTGAGATTGGTCATACACCTGTCAGTCAGGATGGTGGAGATTTCTACTCATTGGAAGAGCTGGATCAGTTGGAAGATGAGTCAATGGCTATGATGGTGAGGCAATTCAGTAACTTCAGATTTAGGAGGAATCCCAAGTTCAAGTTCAAATCTAACTACAATAGATTCCAGCGAGGAGGTTCTTCCTCAAGTAGCACAAGGGGTGGCTACCAAACTGGAATGGTAGACAGAAGCAGGATTAGGTGCTTTAAATGTAATGAACTTGGACACTTTGCAACTGAGTGTCATCAACCTCAACAAGATGCAAGGAGAGAGTATGCATCTGGTAAGAAGAACACAGACACGGCCTATGTGGTACAAGGCAAAAGCTGGGATGACACGGACAGTGAAGATGAAGAAGTTGGAAATCTTTCGCTGATGGCAAATGATGGAGCATCTGATCATCGTAACAAACCGGTAACTCCTTCTGACCCTGAGTTGATTCGTAGTCTTTTTAATTCCTTAGATAATGCACAAACTGGATATAGAAGACTAGATCTGCTAAGCACTAAACTTGGAAATGAAGTGTTAGAATTGAAAAAGGTGCATATTAATCAAGATCAACAAAGAGATGAAATAACAATGCTTCATAAAAAGGAGAAAGCTATTCTAGAAGTTGTAGGCAAACAAATGGCTAGAATTACTGAACTTGAAACACAGGTCAGGGCTTGTTGTAATTCTGTTAAAGTTTCCAAAGAGTTTTTTAACAATCAAGTTGTAGAACGAACAACAGGTATAGGGTATGGCTACAATGAAGCTGTTGGATCATTGGGCATAAATTCTCCTAACCCTGTTAGTGCTAAAGAAAGGGGTATACCACATGTACTCAAGAATGTTAAAGAACCTCTATTTAAAAAATCTGATGCTGGACCACCAGATATTCTTTCTATGGTTATCCACGAAGAAATGAGAAATGAGGACAGTGCAAATGGCACAGTCGTTGTTAAGGATAAATCTGTTAAGAACGCTAATCCAAAGAATGTTTCATCCAAGAAAGATGTCACAGTCTTTGTTAAGGCTAAATCTATTGAGGACACTAATCCAGAAAATGTTTCATCCAAGAAAGATGTACCTAAAGTGCCAGTCAAGGTTGTTGAAACAACTATTTCTTCTAAGACTGGATTAGGTGGTAACAAGTTGAAGCAGAACAATAACATGTCTAACATGAGTAACATGCCTATCATTGATTCTAATCATAAAGCATGTGGTGTTGTCAACTGTATGTCTTGTGCTTTTAATGTGATGTCTGCTTACTTTAATGGTAATCATGCATGTGATAATAAGACTGCTCCTCGACAACATATGAACAGGAATAATGTTAGATCAAAGACTGCTAGTCCTCCTTATGTTAGGAGAGAGACATTTGTACCAAAGCCGAAACAAAGTTTTATGAAGGCTGTTTACAAAGTCAAATGTCCAGTCAATGATATTGTTACTAAACAAACATGGATACCTAAACTGAAACAAAAGATTGTCAAATCTGTTTATAGGGTAAAATGTTTGCTGATTAATGGTGTTAAGATTAAGAATGTTGTTGTGCCTAACAAAGGCCAATACTTCAAGTATTTCGGACCCAATCAAATTTGGGTCCCAAAAAGGGTTTAACCATTTTGGCATTGCAGGGTGTGTAACAGGTACATCATGTTATGTGGATTCTGGACAGTGGATGTTCAAGGCATATGACCGAAGATAGAGCCCTGCTATCAAGAGTGGTGACGGTATCTGGCCAAGTGGTTCATCCCTTGGAGACAACAGCAATGGTATGACCTAGGGTCAAGGCTATTCAATAGCCAAGGAATGTTGTCAGTAATAAAGCATCTTTTACAAGATGAAGAGCCTACTGTTTGAGGATTAAGGAAAGAAAACTTATCTGTAGCTGACATGGAATATCAGTCAAAAGTGAAGTCAACAAGGTCAAATCTAAAGCTTCATCAGACAGGAGTTCAGCTATGACTTAAGGAGCTCTCTCACCTGAATGTCATATCAAGAGATTCTTTCCTGGAAATCGAATCAGTAAAGGAGACTGCCTCATCTGGAATTAAAGTAAAATAAAATTATGAGGCATGTCATAAAGAGAAGTCAAAGAAGCATCACACAGAAGTTCTACATCAATGAAAAATATACCTTAGTGATGATGACTGATGACTTCTCTCAAGAAACAAGTTGTTGTTCAGACAATCTGAAGACAAGACACCACTGATGGTGATTGATCACATCTAGAAGAGTGTCAGGAAGCAAAACTGACTATGACAACTTGGAGACCAGATTACAGGACCTATCAATTAGTGTTCTGGATGATTTCTTCACCTTCAAGAGTATTAATGCTGAAGCAGTCAATAGTTTGCTACTGACATGATTAAACCCTGATCAGTAAGAAATATAGGAAGACCCCACAAGTTATGAAGAAAATTGTTTTGCAATGTGAAAGGCATATGACATAGCCTATTTGTAGTTCGAGGACTCAACTCAACTTAAGCTTAGTTTGTAATAAGTAAATAACTTTAACTGTCTCAGGAATCTCAGGAGGTACTATCTGTCAGAAGAAAAACCCTAAAGTCAATCTATAGTTTTGATGTTTTACACTGGAAGAAGTTCAGATTGCTGATCAAGCCTCAGTATAGCATCAAAGAAGTGGATTTATTTCTAAGACAGAGATTTCTAGAGTGACAGGTTCAGACAGTATACAGTGAAGTACAAGAAGGAGAAAGAGATGAGAAGAAAAATGAATCACATTATTAATGTGAAAATTAAAGGACAGTCATTGAGGTTAGTCGTTCATGAACCAGACAGTACATGGAACGTCAACAAAATATTCAGTGGTATTCTTTTATTACTTTCAGTGATTCAGAAAAGAATTAAGACAATCCAAGGATATATAATTATTCTTGTTTAATTAATTTAAATCAAGTAGTTAATTTAATTAATTAATTAATTCATCTTGAATTAATTCTTTAATTAAATTAATTATTAGATTAATTAAATCAGATTAATTATTTAAGTAAGAATAAATTAAAATGATTATTCATTAATCAATTTTAATTAATTCTGAAAAAAATGAACTAGCAAGACAATCCCTGATTGTCTTGCCGATTGTCTTGAAGGATAAATTCAGAACAGCAAGACAATAGGAGATTGTCTTGCCGATTGTATTGGTGAAGAAATCAATAAAGCAAGACAATTCCTGATTGTCTTGCCGACTGTCTTGATAATGATAATGTCTGAAAAGCTTTTAAAAAGTAGAATAAAAATCTAATTTGATTGTCTTGACGATTGTCTTGGCAGTTCAATTTGATTGTCTTGATAATGATCAAAAAGAAAAAGCTTCAGACAGAATGATAAATTTGATAAAGCAAGACAAAGATATCTGAATTTGATTGTCTTGACGATTGTCTTGGAAGAACCTGATTGTCTTGACGATTGTATTGCCTATTGTCTTGGCAATACAAAACTGGTTGTCTTGGAAGAAGAAATTGTATTGAAGATTGTCTTGATAGTTATAATTGAAGATAAAGATGCAGAGATTTATATATATCAAGACATCTCGACAGAAGTAATCAGCAAGGAAAAAGAACACAGAAATATTACATTCAAGAACTGAATTCTCTCTTCTCTCTCATCAAGAACACAGCACAAGAAGCAGAAAATTATTTAGAAAATCAAGTTCATATTATTTTTGATATCTGATCCGATAGAACTGATTTCATTGATACTCTTGTACTATTAGCGAGTTTTTACTCCTAATCTATATCTTGATTTTTATTAACAAATCTAGAAAAATTCATGTTGAATTTTCTAATTTGTTTTTATTAACTAGATATAAATTCTGTACTGTATTTGTAACAAAACCCTCAAGTTAATATAATTTTATATTCAACTTGAATTTTGTTTCATTTAATTCCGCTCAAATTTGTCAAAATATAAATTAAATTATCCGGACAAATTTCGATAAAACAGTACTGTTTGTATTCAACCCCCCCTTCTACAAACAGATTGGACCTAACAATTGGTATCCGAGCCGGTTGGTTGATACACAAACCAAAGATTCCATTTTAATCAATTAAAAATCATCCCCGAATTTTTTAACTCTCTTAAAAAATTCATCATGTCTTCTAAAGTCGGAACTGTGAAAATTCCCATATATGACAAAAACAGTTATGATATGTGGAAGAACAAAATGTTAATGTTCCTCGAGGTTGCAAATCCTAAATACATGAAAGTCTTATCAGAAGGACCAATAATACCTTTTGGATTAACTCCTGAAGTTGTTACTGATGGAAAAGTTGTTACCCCTGCAAAGCTTGTACAAAAAGATTCTTCTGAATTCACTCTTGCTGAAAGAGAGGAAGCTGGACTTGACATTAATTTAAGACTGATTTTAATAGATTCTCTAGACTCTGTGATGTACAGTCATGTGATTAACTGCAAGACAGCAAAGCACATGTGGGAAACCATTGAAACTGTGAATGAAGGAACAGAGGAAGTTAGGGAGAATCGTCTAGAAATTCTGACATCTGAGTATGAACACTTTCGATCAGCATACAATGAAAGTATTCAAGATGTGTTTGAAAGATATAACAAACTTGTCAACAATTTACAGATGCATGGCAAGTACTACACTCAGAAAGAGATCAACAGAAAATTTCTACTGTCAATGCCTGTTCATCTAGAACATAGAATTACAGCTATCAGAGAGTCGAGGAATCTAAGTGAAATTACTGTAGAAAGACTCTTTGGTGTTTTAAAAACCTATGAACTGGAACAATCTCAACAAAAGGAGATTTATGGAAAAGGAAGAATTGCTAATACTTCTACAGCTCTTATTGTTGAGAACAAACAGGAAGTGGAAGATAAGGTTATTCAACCCTGTAGTGTTGACAGTGACAAGCTGGAAGTTGAAGTTGGTCAAACGAATGCTACTCCAGATGAAGGTGACTTCTATTCACTAGAAGAACTAGATCAGTTGGAAGATGAGTCCATGGCTTTGTTGGTAAGGAAATTCAGTAACTTCAGATTCAGGAAGAATCCCAAGTTCAGGTACAAATCTAATTATAACAGGTTCCAGAGAGGAGGTTCTTCATCCTCAAGTAACAGAGGAGGTTACAAAACTGGAACAGTTGAAAGAAGTAAAATTAGATGCTACAACTGTAATGAACTTGGACATTTCGCTACTGAATGTCAGAAGCCAAAACAAAACCAAAGAAAAGACTTTGGATCTGAGAAGAAGAAGACAGGAAGAGCCTATGTGGCTGCTGGAAAAAGTTGGGATGATACAGACTCTGAAGATGAAGAGTATGGCAATCTTGCCCTGATGGCAAAGTCTGATAACTCCAATGGTACATCATCTGAGGTATCATGTACTGAAAGTCAATATATTTATCAACTTACTGATACACTAGGTAATGCTAATAGAGAGATTGAAAGGCTAAATTTGTTAAATACAGATCTTAGTAATCAATTATCAGAATTACATGATGTACAAAATTGCCATGTTATACAAAAATCAGAAATAAGAATGCTAAAAGAACTTGAGAGGTCTCTAGCAGAGATAGTGGTTCAACAACGTGAAACAATAGCTGAACTAGAAATAAGAGTTAGTGCTACTTCTAATTCTTGTAAAGTGGCTAAAGAGTTGTTTAACCAACAAGCAATTAATCAAACCGTAGGAATTGGGTTTGATTATAATGAAGCTATTGGACGAAAAAGCATTAATACTCCTAATCGTGTCAGTGCTGTAGATAGGGGTATACCATTAGTGCTTAAGAGTGTTAGTAACCCACTCTTTAAGAAATCCATAGCAGAACCTTTGGATACAACATCTTTAATCATTAAGGAAGAGATGCGCATTGAGGATGTAGCTAATGGCGTAGTCTTAGAAAGTAATCAAGTTGTTAAAAATGATAAAGATAGAAAGACTGTGTTTGTAAAAGCAGAAAGAGATGGTGAGTCTACTAGTTCATTGAAAACTAGTAACAGAAGTAACAACATGAATAAATGCAACAACAAATCTACCATGCATGCTATTCCTGTTATTGATACTGCTCATAAGAAATGTGATGCTGCTAATTGCATGTCTTGTGCTTTTAATATAATGTCTGCTTACTTTAACGGTAATCATGCATGTGTTGATAAGAATGCTCCTAGACAGCAGATGAACAAAAATAAACATGTAAGATCCAGGACTGTAACATCACCTAATTCTAAGATTAGGACCCCAAGTCCTTCTCAGGATATGGTGAAGACATGGTTACCCAAGCTGAAACCAAAACAAGTTAAAGCTGTTTACAGGGTTAAATGTCCAGTACCTAAAGAAAATGTTGTTAAAATAAAAAGTGTTGCTTTGCCTGATAAAGGTCAATTCTTTAAGTACTCCGGACCCAATCAAATTTGGGTTCCGAAGAAAGTCTAACCAATTTGTCATTGCAGGGTGTGAAACAGGTTGAACGAGTCATGTGGATTCTGGACAGTGGATGTTCAAGGCATATGACCGGAGATAAAGCCCTGCTGACAAATGTGGTGGAGAAGGCTGGCCCAGTCGTTACCTTTGGAGATAACAGCAAAGGTAAAACTGATGGATATGGCAGATTAGAAGCTGGAAATGTTATCGTTGAAGATGTCTCTTTTGTGAATGGCCTTGAGCACAATTTGCTCAGTATTAGTCAATTCTGTGATAGAGGTTATGAAGTGCATTTCAACAAGAATAATTGTCTAATATCACACAAGAGAAATGAAAGGCCGCAGTTGACTGGAGTAAGAAAAGGAAACTTGTACATAGCCAATATGAACTCTGGAAGCACAGAAGAAATTAGATGTTTTTATTCAAAGGCATCTACTGATGAAAGTTGGTTATGGCACAAGAAACTTTCTCACCTAAATTTCAAAACAATGAACTCTCTAGTGAAAAGAGAGTTGGTGAGAGGTTTACCTTCGATTGAATTTACTCAGGAAGGTCTATGTGATGCTTGTCAAAAAGGGAAGTTAAAAAGGGCAACTCACAGGAGCACTAACATATCATCAATAACTGAACCATTACAACTTCTCCATATGGATTTGTTTGGTCCAGTTAGTGTGATGTCCATGTCAAGAAAAAGATATGCTCTTGTGATTGTTGATGATTTCTCAAAATTCACATGGGTACTATTTCTGAACTCAAAAGATGAAACTCCACAACTGGTAGTTGATCACATTAAGTTAATTGAGCTGGATTCTAATCGTCCAGTAAGAGCTATAAGGTCAGACAATGGAACTGAATTCAAGAATGCAGTTCTGAATGACTTTTGCACTGAAAAGGGTATAACTAGACAGTACTCGGCTCCCAGAACTCCTCAGCAAAATGGGGTAGTTGAAAGAAAGAATAGAACCTTGATTGAAGCTGCACGTACTATGCTAAGTGAATCAAGGCTTCCATTGAACTTTTGGGCTGAAGCTGTCAACACTGCATGCTATACTCAGAATCGTACTCTTATCAATAAAGACTTAATGAAGACACCATATGAAGCTCTACATGACAAGAAACCAACTCTCAAGTACTTCCATGTATTTGGGACAAAATGCTTTGTGTTGAAAGAAGGAGAAGATCAAGGTGGTAAATTTGAAGAAAAAGCACATGAAGCAATATTTATCGGTTACACTAGAAGAGCCTACAAGGTGTATCTTATTGATCAACAGAAAACTATGGAAAGTGTCAATGTTACATTTGATGACACAAAACTCCCAAGTATCCAAAATGAAGATCCATCTGAAAAGCTTAAGTTTGATGACATTTCAGACTCAGATTCAGATGATGACAATCAACCTGAAGTTGTTGCTGATAATAATGATCCAAATGTTGGTGGTAATGATCAAGGTGATGCTGGTGAAAACAATGATAACTTTCAAGACACCACTAATACTCTTGAACCATCAACAAGTCAATCTGGCAACAACTCAGGGGGAGATAATGAAGGGTCAACAAGTCATACTCAACATCATACTGAAGAACAAGGCGAATCGTCAAGATCAACTCTTCCCAGACAAACTGTTTGGAATAGAGCTCATCCTTTTGAGCTGATTCTTGGTGATCCTGATGTTGGTGTGAAAACAAGAAGAGCTTATCAGAATCAATGTAACTATTCTGGGTTCCTGTCTGTCATGGAACCTAAGAAAGTAGAAGAAGCTCTATCTGATCCTGATTGGGTGATTGCTATGCAAGATGAACTCAATCAATTTAAGCAACTAGAAGTATGGAAGCTGGTGCCCAGACCTAAAGATAGAAAAGTGGTGGACACAAGATGGGTATTCAGAAACAAACTAGATGAAGATGGCACTGTGATAAGAAACAAAGCAAGACTGGTAGCTAAAGGTTATTCTCAAGCTGAAGGCATTGATTATGACGAGACCTATGCTCCAGTGGCAAGACTTGAGGCCATCAGAATATTCTTGGCATATGCATCCTATTCAAGATTCAAAGTTTATCAAATGGATGTCAAGAGTGCCTTTCTGAATGGTAAGCTAGATGAAGAAGTGTATGTAGAACAGCCTCCTGGTTTTGAAGATCAAGATCATCTGGACTATGTTTACTTTCTTTACAAAGCTATCTATGGTCTTAAGCAAGCCCCAAGAAAATGGTATGACACTCTTTCTGAATTTCTAATAGAAAATGGTTTTATAAGAGGTGTCATAGACAAAACTCTCTTCACTAAAAGACATAAGAATGATATAATACTAGTCCAAGTCTATGTGGACGATATTATATTTGGGTCTACTAATGAGCTTCTATGCAAGAAGTTTTCTAAGTTAATGCAGGGTAGGTTTGAAATGAGCATGATGGGAGAACTGAAATTCTTTCTTGGATTACAAATAAGTCAGAGACAAGATGGAATATTTATTTGTCAATCTAAGTACATCAAGGAACTCCTCAAGAAATATCACATGGAGGAGTGCTCATCAGCAAAGACACCATCAACTATAGCTGTCAAAATTGGTTTATGTGAAAGTTCTGCCAAGGTAGATATCACAGGCTATAGAGGTATGATTGGCTCTTTGCTTTACCTAACTGCTAGTAGACCAGATATAATGTTTGCCACATGCTTGTGTGCAAGGTTTCAAGCGAACCCTAAAGAAATACATCTCACTGCTGTCAAAAGAATCTTAAGATATCTAAAGGGTACGCCTAATTTAGGCATCTGGTACCCTAATGAATCTGGTTTTACTTTAATTGGATATACAGATTCTGACTATGCAGGAAGTGTTATAGACAGGAAAAGTACATCTGGGAGTTGCCAATACCTAGGTGGAAGACTGGTATCTTGGTTCAGTAAGAAACAGCAAACAGTTTCCAACTCTACAGCCGAAGCTGAATATATAGCTGCTGGAAGCTGTTGTGCTCAGATCTTATGGATTAGGAATCAATTAATGGACTATGGCATTGTATTGGAAAATATCCCTATTTTATGTGATAATACAAGTGCCATAGCAATCGCCAGCAATCCTGTGCAGCACTCAAGGACAAAGCACATTGACATAAGGTATCATTTTATAAGAGAGCATGTAATGAATGGTACAGTGGAACTACTATTTGTAGGCTCTGGAGATCAAACTGCAGATATTTTTACTAAGTCGCTTAATGAATCCTCATTCACTAGAATTGTTAGTGAATTGGGTATGTTAAACAGTCCTAGTAATTAATACTGTTAATTTCTGAAATTTGATCTTTAATAATTTTGCAAGTGATTATTCTGTGAATATTTGTTGTTTGAAATCACTTGTATAATTATTTTACCAACTAATTTTCTTGCTTGTTTAGTTATTTTTCACTTTGTTTATTCATATTATTTAATACTCCATATTTCTATATTTTTAGAATATTTGTAGATATTTATTTCTATTTTAATAATTATTTTATTAAATGTTTTGTAATGTTTGTCCTTTTGTTATTTAAATTTGTTCTCGTAAAAAGATTAATCCATGTTTCTGTAAAATATTTATTTTTAATATTTTTAATAATATTAGAGTGTATTTTAATTGGATTAATTTTGCACATTATTTGTATTTTATTAGCATTTTAGTTAGCAGTTTAATTAATTGTTGTGATTGTGATTATCATATCAAGACAATCGCCAAGACAATCCACAGATTGTCTTGGAAGGTTATTTTGTTGTTAATAAAATACTTTTCAGATTTTTATTATGTTTTCATCTTATTTTTACTCAAAACAAACGATTGTCTTGATAGTTTTGAACTACCAAGACAATCGGCAAGACAATCAACTGATTGTCTTGGAGTATTTTTCTTTACTTTCAAAATTAAAAATAAAAAAAATGTGTGTGTGTAAATTTGTTGATTATTCTGTTAAATAATTGATTGTCTTGATAGTATTTATACTAACAAGACAATCGGCAAGACAATCAAATCGATTGTCTTGTAGTGTTAGTATTTATTTTAATAAAAATAAAAATAAAAAAAATTGTTTTCATTTTCTTTTATTTATTAGAATTGTAAACGATTGTCTTGATAGTAATTACACTACCAAGACAATCGGCAAGACAATCAACCCGATTGTCTTGTAGTGTTATTTTGTACTTAACAAAATAAAAACAGAAACAGAAATCTCAAACTCAGCAATACAATTATCTCTCTCGTGTCTTTACACAGAGCTCGCAATATATACATACAATACACACAGATTTGTACTGAATTGCTGCTCAAATTTCCTCAACCAAACTGAAAAACAAGACCAGATTTGAATAGATCGTTTAATTTCCTTTCTTTTGAACCGATCAGTTTCGAGTTTTGTTAAAGTTTTTGAAAATCAATTTTTGAAAATTTGAATCGGGTTTTGACTGTTTTGAGAGTTTTAGATTTTTTCTGAGAAATCTAAAAATAGATTGAGACTCCCAGTGATCAAGAGAACAGCATATAAATTTTTGGGATTTTTCTGACAACTTTGAATTAATTCGAATTTTTAATTAATTTTAATTAATTATTAATTCTGAAAATTTTCGAATTGTTTTAATTTTCTTAAAATTAAAGTGTGTTTTTGTATTTAAAAATGGCTGATAATTTTGAGATAATGAAACATAATTTGGTTGGCTATTTTAATCCGAACGATTGTCCCTACGATCGATTTAGGCCTTGGATACGATTTTTGAATGACGATTCAATTATCCGAACTGCCATTTCGATTGAAGCCCCAATTAAGATAGGACCACTGAGATTGATTTGCACAGAATCTGTGGTGTCTGAAGACTTGACCTCATTCTCGTTTGATTTTGATGGTACACACCACGTCGTGACAGAATCAACCCTAACTACTGTTTTGGGTCTCCCGGCGGATAATTATGATCCATTTCCAACCAGTGAGCAACTCTATCAATTCTTCATTGATATTAATTATCATGGAGTAATTGATATGAACAACCTGAGCAAAAGGAATCTGGTTCAACCATGGGATGCATTCTTCGACACGATCTCCAAGGTATTTGCTAATTCAGCCAGAGGTAATTTTCACTTACTCACCTCTATGTTACAAACTATTGGTTATGCTGTTGCTAACAACCGTAGAATCAATGTTGGTAATCTACTTTGGAATACTATTATTAACAGGATTGTTAAGGCCAGAAAGGATTTTGATGAGGGTAAGAAAGTGCTATGTTATTATCCTAGATTTTTAACTCTGATATTTAATCATCTTGTTCCTGTTGGTCAACAAACAGTTTTTAGGAATGACAACCCTATGGTATCAGGCAGGCAAACCAAGAAAATATTCACTAGCCTTGATACACATAGAAAGTTGATAAATGTGCCAGTGTATATTACACCATATTTGTCTAACTTCATAAATCTACCTGTCATTCCTCGACTTTTGAATGCAACTGAACCTGAACATCAAGATGTACCTGTCCCTGAACATCAACATCAAATAGAACAATCTATTCCTTCAGGTACAGCTACTGCATCAATGGAGCAGGTATTACCTTCTATCTCTCAAACTGTTTCTGGAGCCCAAGTGGCTGATAGGTCAGACCAAGAGGTTGTAGAACCACAGCCTCTATCCCAGGTCTTAGAGCCAAACACTGTGTCTAACCAAATCTCTAAACCTAAAGCCAGAAGCAAGTTGATGACAAAAAGGGCTGATAGAAGAAGTGATGATGTTAGTGATCCCACAGCTCTGCCTCCACCAAAGAAGAGAAGAAACCTACTACTTGAGGCATCTGTTAGCCCATCCATTTCCTCCCAACAGGATTTGGACATTGAAATGGCCGATGAACTGTTACTAATTTCATCCTCTCAACAGGATGCAATTATTGAATTTCGCCAAAGGGCCGTGGCACCTTGTACAGAGTCAAGCACACCTCTATTACTCACAATGGGGGAAAACATTAACTTAGAATCTGATGTTGCTAAGGACACTGAGCAAGGAGTGCACGATAGGATTGTTACTGTGCCTACCATTGTTACGGTAGAAGAGCCTTCACAGGCTTCAGAGGGAAATCTTGACTCTCTGCCAAGTATAATAGAGTCATCATCTCCCCTCCCAGGAGGAACATTCCTGGCTCCCTCAAGGGATTCTTCACTCGCAGATTTATCTGGTGAAAGTGAAAGGCAACTTGGTCATCCTATCACTGAAGAAATTCAGTTATCAAATCCAAATGAATTGATAGAGATGACTGAGGATTGGGAATTGCGAACTCCCATTGCACCACCACTGACCTCTCCAGAAGAGGCTAGGGTGATTTCTTATGCAGGTACAGCTCAAGGAAAGGAGCTAGTGTTGAGTGATGTGAGGACCACCTTAAATATGAGTGAAACAGATGCACGAAAGGAGAGTGACATATCCTTGAGTGAACATCAGGTGAGTGCACACACTGACACAAACACTTTGTCTCTAATGGCTCAAATCAAAGAACTGCAAAAGAAATTGATGGAAACTGAGGCTGAAAAACAAGTTTTGAAAGCACAAGTGGATGAACGGTCTTCTTCTTCCACCTCTGTCAACAATCAGCTCATGATCATTCGTGACGATGTCCACAATATAAAGACTACACTCACTCCAGCAATCAATACATTGATACAATCTAACTCCCAGGCATCTACAGAAAGAACAGACATTCTAAATGCTATTGACAGACTCTCTAATAGGGTGGATGAACTTCAAGTGGAAATGCATGAATCTGCTCAATCATATGCTACAACTTTTGCAAATCTTGAAGAGAAGTATGATTACATGTTTGAAGGACTTGATCATCTTTACAAAATTGTTAAACCTACTCATAATATCACACCAGAACAAAGAGCATACTTTGAAGACTATGATGATGATAATGAGGGGGATAATGATGCAAATAGGGAGCTTGACAGTCAACGGAAGTCTGTAGAGGATTCCTCAACTAAGGGGGAGAAGTCTGGAGATGGAGCAGGTAAGTCTGGAGGAGAAGCAGGAGGTAGTACTGGTGAAGCAGGAGGTAGTAAGTCACAAGGGAGGCATAAGGAGAAGTCTACCAAGGGAAAAGAAAAAGCTCATGATCAGGATGCATTTGAGTTTGATTTTGATCTCAGGAATAGTAAGTTTGAAGTACATCAATTAAATGATATCGAAGAAGATCTTTCAAACTGGCAAGATGATCCTGTGTTTGAGAAGGAACTGCAAGAGGAGAAAGCTGATCGTCTGATGAGACAAGCTAAGCTTGAGAAGACCAGACAGGTAGTGAATGAAAGGTTGAAGTTGAAGCAAGCTGAAGATGCAGAGAAACAAAAGCTACATGCAATCAGTGTACAGGAAAGGAAAAGGGATATTCAGTTGAAGATTGGTCCAAAGTGGGATAGAGCAAGAGAGATTTTTGATTCTATTCAGAACACTGCTAATGATGATGAACGTTTACTCCAACTACTTCAACAGTTTCAAGAGACCAATCCAGATTACTTGCAATATATGGATGCACTGATGCTGGAAATTTCAAGGATAGTTGCTGGATTTGATAGATGTGCAGATCAACTGATAATTCAGATTGATTCTCGTACGATGGGTTCTCTCTATGTGTCACTTCAAATCTTTCAACAGAGAAGCTTGATGGAACTGTGGATTATGTCTACAAAGGTAAAAAGGTTTTCTGAACTGAATATTCTACTTCATGAAAGACTTTTGGAGTTTGCTCAAAGGAATAGTCCACAAGTTATTCAAACTCCACATCATGTTAAGTTTCTCAAGGGTAATACACTACACTCTTGTTTCCTTGATTCTAAGTCAATGAAGTTATACACTGCATCTCATCTGGTATGGTTAGAACATATGCTGAGGACTACAGGATTCGAAGATAAAGAAAGTATCTTTGTTGCTGACATTATTCGATCATATGCTTTAACTGGATTTGAAAAGAAATACTACACTCTTCGGAATCGACTTTGGGGTAACCTTGGAATCTTGCCTAAGAAACCTAAAGGTCTTATGTCAGATTATGAACGTGTACTTGACAAGGATTTGATCAAAACCTTGGATGATCAAGAACGATTTGACACAGAGAATATCAGAAGATTCCTGGAGCAAGAAGATGAAGTTGAACCTGGAGAGATAAGGGATGAAGAAACTTCAAAGTGAAAATCAGCTCTACATGTAATATCTTTAGAGCTTAGATAGGTCAAGATAGAAAAATGTATTATATGATCAGTCTAGAGGATCATCTATCTTGTATTTATCTTTTATGTTTGAATCTGGAAAATGTTAAATATAAACCAGAACTTTTCGTTTATTTACTTTGTGTTTAAAGTTTTATCTTTTACTAAGTTAAGTTGAGTTAGTTGAGTAATCCTCTAGGAATTTGCTTGTTATATTCTAACAAACAAATAGGGGGAGATTGAAAGGCATATGACATAGCCTATTTGTAGTTCGAGGACTCAACTCAACTTAAGCTTAGTTTGTAATAAGTAAATAACTTTAACTGTCTCAGGAATCTCAGGAGGTACTATCTGTCAGAAGAAAAACCCTAAAGTCAATCTATAGTTTTGATGTTTTACACTGGAAGAAGTTCAGATTGCTGATCAAGCCTCAGTATAGCATCAAAGAAGTGGATTTATTTCTAAGACAGAGATTTCTAGAGTGACAGGTTCAGACAGTATACAGTGAAGTACAAGAAGGAGAAAGAGATGAGAAGAAAAATGAATCACATTATTAATGTGAAAATTAAAGGACAGTCATTGAGGTTAGTCGTTCATGAACCAGACAGTACATGGAACGTCAACAAAATATTCAGTGGTATTCTTTTATTACTTTCAGTGATTCAGAAAAGAATTAAGACAATCCAAGGATATATAATTATTCTTGTTTAATTAATTTAAATCAAGTAGTTAATTTAATTAATTAATTAATTCATCTTGAATTAATTCTTTAATTAAATTAATTATTAGATTAATTAAATCAGATTAATTATTTAAGTAAGAATAAATTAAAATGATTATTCATTAATCAATTTTAATTAATTCTGAAAAAAATGAACTAGCAAGACAATCCCTGATTGTCTTGCCGATTGTCTTGAAGGATAAATTCAGAACAGCAAGACAATAGGAGATTGTCTTGCCGATTGTATTGGTGAAGAAATCAATAAAGCAAGACAATTCCTGATTGTCTTGCCGACTGTCTTGATAATGATAATGTCTGAAAAGCTTTTAAAAAGTAGAATAAAAATCTAATTTGATTGTCTTGACGATTGTCTTGGCAGTTCAATTTGATTGTCTTGATAATGATCAAAAAGAAAAAGCTTCAGACAGAATGATAAATTTGATAAAGCAAGACAAAGATATCTGAATTTGATTGTCTTGACGATTGTCTTGGAAGAACCTGATTGTCTTGACGATTGTATTGCCTATTGTCTTGGCAATACAAAACTGGTTGTCTTGGAAGAAGAAATTGTATTGAAGATTGTCTTGATAGTTATAATTGAAGATAAAGATGCAGAGATTTATATATATCAAGACATCTCGACAGAAGTAATCAGCAAGGAAAAAGAACACAGAAATATTACATTCAAGAACTGAATTCTCTCTTCTCTCTCATCAAGAACACAGCACAAGAAGCAGAAAATTATTTAGAAAATCAAGTTCATATTATTTTTGATATCTGATCCGATAGAACTGATTTCATTGATACTCTTGTACTATTAGCGAGTTTTTACTCCTAATCTATATCTTGATTTTTATTAACAAATCTAGAAAAATTCATGTTGAATTTTCTAATTTGTTTTTATTAACTAGATATAAATTCTGTACTGTATTTGTAACAAAACCCTCAAGTTAATATAATTTTATATTCAACTTGAATTTTGTTTCATTTAATTCCGCTCAAATTTGTCAAAATATAAATTAAATTATCCGGACAAATTTCGATAAAACAGTACTGTTTGTATTCAACCCCCCTTCTACAAACAGATTGGACCTAACACAATGATAAATGAAAGTGAGCATCCTAGCAATCTGCTAATGCTCAATAGGATAATTTCCTTGGTTACTTGGTGGAGTCAACAGCCTACAGGGTGATTGTTTTTAATCAACAGAAGGTGATTGAAAGTCTTAGTGATGTTCAACGACTTCTAGCTCCCAGCTGTTAATGGTAATGATGATTCAGATCCAAGCAATGTCAACATTGAGAATCTTCATGTAAACCCAACAACAGCTTAGGGGGAGCAAAAGAAGGATCATCTAGTCAACTCAACACCACAATGAAAGTCAAAGGACACTATGAGAACATGTCTACCAAGACAAAGAGTGTTGACTCAATTAACTCTTTGTTCTAGTTCTTTGTGTTTCTAATGGTGGAAGTAAAAGACTAACAGAGCTTCAAGTACTAATGATTATTTCTTTAGTCTTCTTTTAGAAGAAACTAAGAAAGCTACAAAAGCTCTGAAAGATCCAGGTTGAGTGATTGCAATGCAAGATGATCTCAATCGGTACAAAAGGCAGATTGAAGGGAAGCTGGTATCTAGACCAAACAACAAGGCTGTATTTGGTACAAGGATAACCAGAAGTCTACCTGGATGATGTCAAGGCATTGTTATGAGGGACAAAGCCAAACTGGATGCTAGGTTACAATTTGATCAAACAGTATATTTGACAAGAACCACCAGTGACAAGATTTGAGGATATCAGGCACCTGCTGCACATTCAAGATTATAATGGACATCTAGACCTACTGAATCTGGATGCTAGAGGAATGTGAACAAGTGCACTCCTGGTTGGTGAGATAATTGAAGATCTCTACAGGTTAGTATAAACTGGTATCATCACTCAAGCAAGCATGGAAGACATGGTATGACACCCTAACTATAATTTAATATTTGGTATCAATCTTTACAGTTGGTATCTTTTAACAATTGGTGTCATATCTATAGAACTCTCTACATCTTTAGGCACAAACATAAATGATATATATGTGCAATGATATCTTGATTATATTATATGTTGGTCTACTAGCTATAAATTGGTATCAAGATATTTGCTGTTATCATCAGCTCATTATCTTATTCAATTGCTAATAGATCACTTACACACATATTTTATTCTCAATTATGCAAATGTGCATGGTCCCAAGTGGATTCTTGAGAATCTATTCTTGAAGTTATTACACTTGATTTTCAGATGTCTTAAGTTGGACCCAAATCTACGGAGATGGTACCCTAGAGACATCAGTTCTGACATGTTTTGCTACATAGAGACAGATCAAATGAGTTGTACGAAAGCAGGAGAACACAAGGAATCAATTTCATCTCCAACAACTCTGTGAAACACTCAAGGACTAAGCAACTTGCATAAGGTATCAATTCTTTTGAGAACATGTCTTTAGTTAAGAATAACTTGCAGACACGTTTGCTAAATCACTTGATAAAATTAATTTTTCAAGATTGGTTTGTGAACTTGGGATTTTATTAATGTTATATAATTTGTATATCCCATCTGTTAAGTATTTCTTAAGTAAGCTCACAAGTATTCAATTATCTGTATTGAAAGGTCTTGTGAACTTATTTACATCCAGACCTCACACTGAAAATTATCTATTGAATGATTGCCATGTGTATAATTGCAATATATTTTAGTGGTGATTATTTAAGGATAATTTAAATACTTAAATGCTAAAATCTAACTCATAGAGATTTAGTATTTAATTATTTAATTATTTATTTTGATTTATATGGTTACGGACTTGAAGCAATTCAATTTAGTATTTGCTCTGTACCTTATATTTATTAAAATAAATAAACAACATAACTAATTTGGACCTAATCTGTATTGGTCTTCAATTAGTTGTGAGATGTTAATTCTAGTGAATTTTATCAATGCTCCATTTTCAGAAATTCACTATAATTAATATCATGGTTTTAACAATTGGTTGTATTGAAATTTTGACTTATATCAGTTAATGATATTTAGTTAGAATTCTATTTACTAACTAATTGTGAGATGTATTGATATGTGTGAAATTACTTAGAACTCCTCTAAGTAATGATTTTTATATCTTTTACAATTCACTCATATTATTATACATGGTATGAAAAATAATCTAAGTAGAACTATGGATATTGTAATATCTAAAGTTACCATTGTTCAAATACTTTGAATAATTTTTATGCTTATTTGCAAGCTTCAAATCACTTTGATAATAAATGTTTTATACTATGGATCAAGGTGTATTGGACTTAGAATATTATTTCTAAGATTGCAGACAAGACAGTCTTGGTAATCAAGTTTTATTTTTAGAACCAAGATTTTCTACAAACAAACAGTTGTTAGGAGTTAACAATTGTTGTTATCGAGGAGTTGCCTTGAAGTCATAAGATTAAAATGTTAATGATGATAATTATCCAAGTGATAGTGGTAGAAACAATTTTGTTATTGGCAATACCAATGTCACTGGAAAATAATCATCAAGTCATTCTCGCAATAACTCGAGGGAAGTAAACAAAGGATTCACTAGTCAAACACAACATCACAATGAAGAACAAGGTGATTCATCAAGATCCAACTTTCTCAGACAGTGTGTTTGGAATAGAGATGATCATTGGTGATCCAGATGTTGTAGTAAGAACTAAAAGGGCTTCTCAGAATCAAGGTATAGAATCTAAGGAATTTGAGAAAGCAATTGTGAATCTGGAACAACAAGAAATGTGGAAATTGGTGCCAAGGTTTGAGCGCTAAGTAACTGGTATGACATTCTTTTCGAATTCTATCTTGTCATCTTTCTAAAAAGAATTGTCATAATCGTTCTAATGTTTTAATCCATGTTTCTTTATTTTAGAATAATAATTTTCTCTAAAAATATTTTTCTCTAATTCTCTAGTTAGAATTTTTGAGGAAGCTATTTTTGTTGAAAATTTCATTATTTTAAAATAGCTGACATATTTATGATAGTTTATTAAATCATATTTTCTCTCTAAATAATTTTCTAGTAGAAAGTTGTTTTGTCAGAAAATATATGGATTTGCTAACCTATTATAAATATTCTGGTATATACTTAATGTTTTTATACATGTATTGTAATTTTTAAATGTTAATCTTATTTAACATGTTTTGTAGTGTTTGTCTTTTTATTTTAGTCGTATGTTCGTTTATAGTTTAAGCTATGTAAAATATTAAATCATGTATAGTTTTACTATTTTTATTTGTTTCTATACTAATTCGAATTTGAATTTTTCTTTTCTTATAGTTTTTATTTTGTATAATTATTATATATATTATTTCTTATTTTTGTATATTCTTTTTCATGTGTATATAAATAGTTTGTATAATTTTTACAGTTTAGTCACTATACTTGCAAAACTAACAAATAGGTCACTGTATTTGGTTCTTTTGTTGTTCTTCTTCTTAACACACACAAAACCTCCAGTTTAAGTATAAATCTTTGTTTTGTGATTGCTGTTAACAGATCTTCGTGTTAAGGACTTAACAATTGACCAATGTTGGTATCAAATTGGTATGTGTCTATACAATTGGTTAGGAACTAATGTTTGATTTTCAGGATCTAACAATTGGAAGACAAGACCTATCAAGTGCTAACAATTTCTAATAGTTGGTATCTATCTTACAGGACCTAAAGCATGATAAAATAGTTTTGTTTGTATTGGTTTAAACATTAACTTAAATTAATTCGATTAATTTTTATTAATTGAATTTTTGTCCTTGTTTTGTTTAGTAAAACTAGCTCAAGATCTATATCTTCCTAAACTCAAAATATCTTTCTACAGCTGTGATTGCTTACATTGTAAATCTTTTGAAATCACAACTGTACATCATTTCTCTTAAGATAAAATGCAATATTTTCTTAGAAAACTTTTCAATGTTAAAAATGCATTCTATCTATGTTGCTTATATTCTGTGATGCAGGTTCATCTACATGAAAGTTTGTATTCTCACATGTTTAGTCATAAGGTTGTAAACCCAAAAACTTTTGTCCCAGGCTTCAGTCAAACTCAAACACATTCTATCTTACCCCCTAAATGGAAGTAAACCTATCAGACTAGAGGTCACCAGGGAGTAACTGCACTTGATGCAGCAAACAATGATGTGTGGGATATTCAGTTGGAGAATCACTACCTTATACACTAACCAAAATATTTCATATGCATAAGTGAGATTGCACACACTAAGGATGAATTGACGGAAACCTGTAATCCAACCATTTTACGATTATGATTATAAGTTAAAGGTTTTTTAATGAATCAAGAGTCTTCACAGACCTCGAGAGAAGGTATTGATCTCAAATGCAAAATTCAACAAGATCATTATCTAACTCCCCAGAGGGAACATCTCTCGATCCTACGGGTAACGAATCCGACATAGGTGCGGATCGACAACTTGTGAACTATGATTCAGATTTTACCTGATGAGTTTAACAAGGTGATGTCTTCACAGACATTAGAAGGGAACCTTGATCTCAATGCTAAATTTATAGATCATTGTTTACCTTCTCAGAATTCAAATCTGAAAACCCTAAAAAGGGAAATTAGCAACTTGTAGATTATGACTCAGATTCGTCTGACGAGTCCAACGAGGATTTGGGATTTGCGAACTCCCATTGCACCACCACTGACCTCTCTAGAAGGGGCTATGGTGATTTTTCCTTGCAGGTACACTAACGGATGTTGGAGCTATGAGTGATATGAGTGAAACACTAGTGAGCAAGAGTGTAAACACAGAGAGAAGTGAGACACTCAACACAAATGAGTGGAGAGAAGAGTGAAACACTTGTGAGGTACACTAAACACTATCACACACTCACAGTGAGGAAGAAAATGAAACTTCCTTTCTAACAAAGCTTTATCAATTGATTTCAATGTACTCTAACGATTGATATAAATTGGTAACAATTTGGTATCAACTACTTTGTCAATTAGTTGAATGGAGGATTCCTCAACTAAGGGGGAGAGATATATTGAAAAAGATATATTCAAGCTTAAAGCTTACCTTAGTAGGATATACTCAACTAAGGGGGAGAAGTATGGGGTAGAAGTAAAAGAAGAGTGAGTTAGAAAGGGGGAGCAGTAAAGACTGTGCTGAGGATGCAAGTCTATTTTCTAAGGAGGAGCCTTAGATGAAGAAGCAAAAGAACTTTCATTTGTTATGAAAGTGGAGATATAAGGAGAATTACATCACAATACTATTCTATTAGTCTTTCAATGTACTATGTATAAAGGCTAAGTGGAAGAGTAGTAAATTCACCAGAAGTTATAGAAATGGTATTGATTCACCATTGTCTATATAGTAGGAATAGCTATTTTTCTTTAGTGAGAAAAGTTGTGTCAGAAATGGGAAGTGATTGTAAATCAAGAACTGCTGATAATCACCAATGTAAGATGTGAAGGATTATCAGGTAGAGATATGAAGAATCAGAAATGAAGATGAGTTATCTATTGAAGATCAGTTCAGTGCTAGAGGAACAATCATCTATCATTTCTTCAACTGAAGATTCTGGAATTGTTAAATCTAAACCAGAGAAATTTTTATTGTATTATTTACTTAATTCTTAAAAGTTTTATCTTTTTCTTGTTTAAGTGAGGTAGTTGAGTTATCCTCTAGGTATTTGCTTGTTATTGTCTAACAAACAAATAGGGGGAGATTGAAAGGCATATGATGTAGCCTATTTGTATTTCGAGGATACAACTCAACTTAAACAAGATTGTAATAGTAAATTGTATATAGGTTGTCACAAGGAATCTCAGATAGTATTATCTGTCATAAGAAAAAGATCAAGGTCAATCTACAGACTTGAAGAATTACTACATTGAAAGAAGTTCAGTCATCTGATCAAGCCTCAGTGAAGTATTCGTTAAAGAAGTGGATTCATTTAAAGTGACAGAGATTTCGACAGTGACAGAGACAGTACAGAAGAATTAATAGAGAGAGGAGAAAAGAAAAGGAACCAGATTTTAAAGTCAATATATGAAGAACAGTCATTGCGGTTAGTCACTCATGAACCAGACAGTACATCGAGTGTCAACATTAAACAGTGGTTGTTCATCATTAACTTCAGTGGTTCAAGCTATCAAGACGGGTATATTAAGAGAAGACATTAACCACAGCCATAGAGTCAAAAATAAAGAAAAGCCGTTGGAGTTAGTCGCTCATGAACCAGACCGTGCATCGAGCGTCAACGAAAATTCGGTGGTAATTCTTTATTACTTTTAGTGGTTCAAGAAAAATATTTGAGCTGTCAAAAGATTTATATTAATTCTCTTTTAATTAATATAATTATGTAATTGATTTAATTTAATAAATTAATTCATTCCGAATTAATTTATTTATTAAATTGATTATCATGTTAATTAATTTTGAATTAATATATTAGTCTAATTGATTTAATTAATTAATTAATCATTATTCGTTTAAATGATTAATTGGTTAATTAAATTAAATCAATTGAAAAAGAAACGAAAAATCAAAAGAAGCAAAAGAAATAAAAAAAAAAGAAAAGAGTTGCAGGATGTTCACTTGTTTGTGGTCGACAAAAAGAAAGAAACAAAAAAAGGAAATGGACAAGTCGTGTCAATTGTGAACTAAAGAAACATACATGCTGAATTCAAAAGTAAGCATGCATACAAAAGGAATAAGAAACAAAAGTCTGTCAACAACACATGCATGCGGGAAATTCTGTCGGACCAGGTTAAACGCGCCTGTGGCGGGCGTGAACCTCACGCGCCTTGAAAAGTAGAAGAAACAGCCGCGCGTGTGTCACACCCTTGCTTCCTGTGACTGGGCTTCGTTTAGACAGCAGAATATTTTGTTTACATTCAATCATACAGCCGAATTATTTAATGTTAACAAGACAATCTCAATTTTCTTACCGATTGTCTTGGTAAGCATTGATTGTCTTGCCTATTGTATTGCCTATTGTCTTGGTAGTACAAGTTGATTTTTTTGGTGGTTTTGGATTGTCTTGCCGATTGTCTTGGTAGTACAAAATTGATTGTCTTGGAAGAGCAGATTGTCTTGGCAGTACAAATGAAAAAGAAAAGAGGGAGAAGACTATATTAAATCAAGACAGGCGGCCAGAACAAACAACACACAGAACATATCATCTTCAAGAAACAAAAAGCTATTCTCTCTCATTGAAGAACAACACAGCAAGAGAAATAAATTTGTATAAATTCAAGTTCATCTTATTTTTAATATCTGATCCGATAGAACTTGTTTACCTGATACTCTTGTACTATTAGCGAGTTTTTACTCTTAATCTATATCTCGATTTTTATTAAAAAATCTAGAAAAATTCATGTCGAATTTTCTAATTTATTTTTATTAACTAGATATAATTTCTGTACTGTATTTGTAACAAACCCCTCAAGTTAATATAATTTTATATTCAACTTGAATTTTGTTTCATTTAATTCCGCTCAAATTTGTCAAAATATAAATTAAATTTATCCGGACAAATTTTGATTATACAGTACTGTTTGTATTCACCCCCCCTTCTACAAACATATTAGACCTAACAAAGTTACCTTGTTGTATATAGTAGTTAGTTATATTCCTCCGTCTTGCCTTTATCAGGTATTCTCGTCCTTTTACTTTGTCATTTTTCTCTCATTTGCATACATTGAGGACAATGCATGATTTAGGTATGGGGGAGGGATTTAGTAGTATTATTTTTATTAAAAAAAACCCAAAAAAAAATTGAAAAATGAAAAAAAACAAAATAATTCTAGCCTTGTAAAATGATTACTTGTTATAAGTTGGCTTGATGCACCCTTACATGCTATAGTACTCTTGTGTTTCTGAAGCTTTTGATTGAGAACTGATATGCTAAGTTCTTGTGCACACACATCCACTAGCGAGTTGTAACTAGTAGACTTATTGAATGTTGTAAGTAATTAAAAGGACATGAATATGTGCAAGAAGATTTGGTTTCCATGCTTTGAGTACAAGTAGGTGCATTAAAGAGACTTTTGCTTGGGATTGATTATGTTTTGCCACCAAGTGAGATTTTGAGCCTATATGCATATCTTTTGCATTTTATATTCGTTTGCTTGAGTGTCCACATATTGTTTGCATTACTAGCACTTGTTTGAGACCTTTCTTGAAATGCATGACATTATTTGATGATAAGATGATAAAGGCATTTAGGAATAACCTATTATTATCTAAATTACCACACCCTTTATATATGATCAATTAGTTACCCCTTTGAGCTTAATCCTATTTTTTTCGGTGACACACCACATTACTTGCCTAGACCTTTTTCTTTTGTAGCCTTACGTATACTTGATCCCAATTGTCAAGGGCTAGTAGGAAGTTGTGGGAGTAATAAGGTGTGTGAGATGGGGTTTACTTTTGTTCATTACTTTTGGGGAAATATTGGGTTTTGTTGCTTACTTGTCGGTCGTTATTCAATAAATTTTTGAAGAAGGATTGTCGTTGCGTATATATTTATCTTAGCTCTCGTTAAAAAAAAACAAAAACAAAAAAAAACAAAAAAAACCAAAAAAAAAATCATATGAGAGCATAATTATGTTTCTGTGTTTTTGTGATCCTTCTTCATTCGACTAATCAAGCAGTTTGTTGGAAGAAAATTAGAAATCCATGTATGGGGAGAAAGTATGGTGTTGTGTATGATTTATTATGATTCCTGCTAGCTTTTGACACTTCACCTTATTTGGCTTTACTTGACATACCTTGTCCCTTGCCGCGTTACAACCCAAATAAAGACCTTTTGATTATCATCATTAATGTATGTTGTGTTAAAGTTAGATTGATACCAAATGTCAAGCATGCTTATGATTTTGTTGGAATTGAGTGATACACTTACCCTTGTTCTTGAGTGAATATTCTTTTGTGAGTGAAAGGTGAGTTATTGCTTGTTTTGTGCATATGACATCCCAAGTTTTGACTCTAAGGTGTACTCTTGTGGGCTTAGCATGGTTACCAACTTATTTTTACACTTGACGTGGACTTCTAATGACCTCTGCATATTTCTTTGAGTAGACTATTTGAATACTTGCATCTACACACCAAGACATTGCAAATTAACTTTGATTTCTTAAGTTGATGTAGCATGAAATGACTTGTATGTGTGGTGTTGCATTGAACAATCTTTTACATGAGCTAGATGGATTTTGTGGGTACATCCTCTATAGGCCCTCACGAGACCTCACTCGTCCACTAGGGCTGCCTAGGGGTTTAAAGGGCTTATTGCATATGCCAAATGCAACCGTGATCACCTACGGAAGTGGTATTATTTATTTAGGTAGTATTTTATATTTTATTTTTCTCGAGGACGAGCAAAAGATAGGTATGGGGGCATTTGATAGGGCCATAATTCATCATATTTTTAATACCTATTTTATGTTAGTTTTCGTAATTTTATTAATTAATAAATTGTTTTATTTTGTTTTGTAGGAAAATAAATAAAAACAGATTTCTAGCAGGAAAAGGTGCAAAAAAGGAAAGGAGGTGGAAATTACTTGAAGTAAAGGAAATTGGAGGAAAAATCGATTACTTATTGGAGAAGAAAAGGAAATTAAAGAAATTATATTCAAGATCGGATTGTAATCAAAGGGGCCAAACCCAATATTTTCCCCTATATATATGGCCTTCTCCCTTGTAATTTTAGACACCTAGATTTTTATAATTTTTCTCTTGTTTAAATCCTTCCTGCAAGCTACTCTATTTACGTGATTAATATATAAATTCCTACGTTTCAGATACTTGTTCGTGCTTCCTGCTTCTTCCTCCTTTCTTGTCCGTTAATTGTTTATTCTTAGTTCGTATTTACTACTCACAGTATCTAGTTTACATGCATATTTTACAAGTTCTATTTGATAAAACTTTGATAACATAAGTTAAGGTCAGTATTTTATTAGCTCAGATTAATTACTTTTGTTTGTTTTCACCACCTGCGACTTCCCTGCCTTCTGTGTGTTTAAATTAATTGTTAATTTAGTCAAATAACTTGTAGCTGTTTCATGTTTTGTTCGTATTATAATTATAGTTATCTCGTTTATTTTATAATCATGAGTAGCTAATTTTCTTGCCCTAGGATGAAGATGAAGTTAATTTAATTACTTTTGATCTCTTCTCGTTTCTATTAATTGGTTCTCATAATTTTTCTTGGTGCTTAATTATTCAATTTACAAAGTGATTTTGATATATTATTGTTACCGGATTTATTTTTCATAGCCTATGCTTGCTCCTTGAAGTTTTGATAGGTTATTGTTAGATAACAAGTTTCATAGTATATGCTTGTCTCGTTAATTGATATATCTTGTTTGTGAAGAAAAAAGGATTGGTTTTAGGGCGAGGTGATATTAATTGTGATTAATTAGAGGATTCGGATTCCTAGGTTTTCCATATTATTTGATAATCTTTGTTAATTAGTTTAATTAGGTTAATTAAAACTCATCTCAAACCTATTTGTCTAGTTCGCCTGATTTAATTATTAGGGTTTTGAAAATTCATAGTCTTTGTGGATCGACCTGTATTTGCTACAATTAACCACTGTGCGCTTGCAGTTATTTTACAGATCATTACACTCTCTCCTTCTTTTTCTATAAGATTTCGATTTCTTTTCATTTTCTTTGGATTCTGACTCTATAATTTGTTCTTTATATTGTAGGTTATAATTTGTAGATTGGACATGAAATTCAATTGTTTCAGGTATTTAAAGCCCCTTTTTCTCTTTATTTTCCTTGAACTATATATGAAGCACTCAAGTACTCAACGACGATGGGCGGTCCGAAGGTAAAGAGATATCTACAACCTTATTTTTCATTTAACTAACCGTAAAGCTTTGTTCTCTGTTCTCATTTATATTTTTATGTCTCCCCTTCCACCAAACGTTTAAAGATTTTATTATGTATAATTGTTTATATTTACGTGGTTGGTGTGATCTTTCGAAAGATTGGGATTGATGCTGATAGATATAAAAGTGCAGATGATTTTTTATGTAGAGCATAAAAGAAAAAACACACCTTTGTTTAATTAAAAATGTGGAGTTATGTTCTACGCAATTTGATTTGTCACCCTTTACTGTTTTGAACATTAAATATGTACAAGCATCTAGGAAAAAATTCAAGAATGGGTGTGTGTTTTTACATAATATATTTAATATTTATATTTGCAAACAATATTATAAGGTAAAGAAGAGAGATGTAGTGGTGAAACATTCTGTGTATAATGTATAGTCTCTGTTGATAGCTTGAATTAGTGATGCCTCCTGGTAAAAGAAAGGCCAAACGGAGGAAAAAGTTAAGTGATTATTACTTTTTCGATGCGGATGCAATCCAAATACTGGATGAAAGAGCTAAGGTATCTTACTATTTTATTGATTGCACATTGAAATATAAAATCAAATAATAAATAATGTTTGTTTTGTCCGTTCCATTTTACAGCCACGTGAGTAAAGACGAAAACGATGTTATTGAGACTCTGTATACAATGGCTGAATTATTGAAGCTAAAATTTGGTTGTTGACCATATTAAGAATGATTTGTCCATAGTTGCATTTTCTCGAACTACAAAGTGTTGCAAGCTTGGAAATTTCTTTCCTTTAAAAAATTAAAATATTTCTTTAATTATTTGTACATCTGTACCTGTTTTGTTTCAAATGAGTTGTTTTTAAAATTTATTCGAAAGAGCTGCACTTCTTACTGTGTTACTAGATATAAATTATTTTGAGTATGTTTGTGTTTTCCGTCCAATTAAAAGTTTATGTTTACTCTGGATTGAACAGGATACACCGAATGTAGTCTTTTACCTCAAGCAATATGTCTTTGATTTGCAATTGGTGTTATATCAAGTGTGACACTACGACCACCTGATTTACTATAGATACACTGATACGAGGTGGCCCAATATAAATTATTTAAATCTGATATAAACCATATTGATGTTTGTTCTTTAGTTACAATAGATAAGTGTGTTATGATTTTGAAAATACAAAGGGAGGCAAAGTTTATTTAGATTGTATTGATTTATTTCAAACTCTAAGGATTGAAACAAGAAAAGATACATGTCTATATACATATGTTTTTTGATTAAATTTGCTCAGATTTGAGATTTGACTCTCTTTTGAGCACTACTCATGCTCATTTTTAAAATAAAAGTATATATTTACACAAAGAGAAGGTCCAAACTTAATTAATGATTCTTTACAATGTTAAGCTTCTTTAAAGGTGATAGTTCGACCTTTGTAATATCATTATATGCTGCAAAAAGGTACTAGAAGCCTACCAAATGATATACACCAACCTGCTAAGATTTAAAGACAACTTTTTTTTTTGCTAATTAGATTTAAAGAAAACTTAAACACCTTAATATTTTAATCATATGAATAAAGATTTAAAATTTGAAAATTTGCATTGAACAAGTATTTATATATTTTGGTTATGACAAGTATCACACAAATGCATAAACAGAGATTTTCGTACATAAAGGGGGGAAGGAATGATAAGGTTTTATGACCCATTTGTTTACATTTGAATTGAGTACCAACCTTAAGAAATATACAAAGTAATGGAAAGAAAAATAGGAAGAATAAATAAAATGATATGACCAATTAATATTTAATGTATAAAATGAGTATAATACATGAAAATGATAGATATAGTTAATTTTTAAATTATAAATTCTTTATTACTTTTCGAAATTTTAGAAATTGAAAAATACTTTAAATTTTTTTTAAAATGTAAAAAATTGAAAGGTACATCTCTAAAACAAAAGTTGTAAAGAAATGAATCAGAGAATATTAGATTATACAATTAAAACAGTACATTGAATTAAGGAGGGATTCAAAAACAAAATTATTCGAAGATAACGTTTTTGTGAGATGAACAACGCTTTTTAACTAATTTTTCTATTCAATCAGGAACAGAAGAGAGAAAAAATATAATCAATATATTCACAAATATATTTCGTTTTCAAAGATAACAATTTCTTTTTTTAAATAAAAAATATTAAATATTTACAATTAATTTTTTAAAAAATAATTTTTTTCACCCTTGCGTAGCGGGCAAACATTCTAGTTGACTATATATGCTGAATCTTTAAAGACCTGTAACAAAATTTCATATCATTTATTACTATATTAAAATTACATTTTTTATTTATAACAACTTCAGATAATATTAAATTACTATTTATAAAATATAGCCAAACATTATAACCAATTTTATTGGAGTACAATACCCTCCAGGTTCAACAAATCTATATATTATTGTTGTGGAATAAAAACTATGTTATGATTTGTAATTAATGCTAGAGTGGTTGAGCTTCGAGCTTTAATGGCTGCTTCTGCGTTCGAGACTAAACGGTCCTCACAGAATGCCTACGTATCTCTGTATTAGAGAATCAAGCCAAGAAAACGTAGTTCTGAGATGAGGGGTCAGGCCCTTTATATAGGCTGAGAAGCCTTTAGAATTATGGTAGGAGTTAGAGACTTGGTAGAAAAGTCTTTGAGGAAAGTTCTAGATCTATTCCTTGTAGGAATCAGTTTCCATATTGAATTGGATGCCTTATAGGATAAGTCTGAAAGGGATATTATCCTTATCCAACTCTTATTTGCTGAGCTGTTTATTTCCCCCAATATTAATTACGAAATTAATATTATAATAGGGGTTTTGGGCCCATCTGGTGGGCCCCACGTTTGGACCATTCAGGGTCTAATTAATGCCTCATTAAATGTGTCTTTAGGGCTTATTTTCAGCCCATATCATTTGCCCCCCAACTTCTAGGAAAACTGATCAGGTTTTCCTTGAAGTTTTAACGGCCTTTTTCGAGACTCGGGTCAGGGTTTATCTTTGATATCGTTTTTGACGTAAAGCGTGGAGCGACCGACGCGTTTACAACGACGCTAGATTGTGCCAGTAGCATTGAACGGTGCTAAACGGCACTAAACGACACTAAACGGTGCTAAACAGCCTTAAACGACGTTTAAACGATGTTAAACGACGCTAAACGACGATAAACGGCGCTAAACGGCACTAAACGACACTAAACGGTGCTAAACGGCACTAAACGACACTAAACGGTGCTAAACAGCCTTAAACGACGTTTAAATGATGTTAAACGACGCTAAACGGCGATAAACGGCGCTAAACGGCACTAAACGGTGCTAAACGACACTAAACGACACTAAACGGTGCTAAACAGCCTTAAACGACGTTTAAACGATGTTAAACGACGCTAAACGGCGATAAACGGCGCTAAACGGCACTAAACGACACTAAACGGTGCTAAACAGCCTTAAACGACGTTTAAACGAAGTTAAACGACGCTAAACGGCGATAAACGACGCTAAACGGCACTAAACGACACTAAACGGTGCTAAACAGCCTTAAACGACGTTTAAACGATGTTAAACGACGCTAAACGGCGATAAACGGCGCTAAACGGCACTAAACGACACTAAACGGTGCTAAACAGCCTTAAACGACGTTTAAACGATGTTAAACGACGCTAAACGGCGATAAACGGCGCTAAACGGCACTAAACGACACTAAACGGTGCTAAACAGCCTTAAACGACGTTTAAACGATGTTAAACGACGCTAAACGGCGATAAACGGCGCTAAACGGTGCACCTGAAAAAATCAAGATTCAGGTTCAGAAGCTGCCCGAGAATTGCTGAAAAACCAAGATTCAGGACCACAAGCTGACCCGCGATCGGCCGGATCGAGGGCTAGCTTGTGGTCGGCTAGCTCCTGGTCGGCCGAAGGGCCTCCAACCAAGGTGGTCGGCTGACACCTGGTCGGCTGGAGGGCCTTGACCCCAGGTGGTCGGCCGGCACCTGGTCGGCTGAGGGCTGGTCGGCCGGGGCTCCTGAATTTGCCTTGGTCGGCTAGCTCGTGGTCGGCCGGGGCTCCTGAATTTGCCTTGGTCGGCTGCAAGGTGGTCGGCCGGGGCATCTGAATGTGCCTTGGTCGGCTACAAGGTGGTCGGCCATGGCTCCTTCGGGTGTTGTGGTCGACCATTTCGAAGGATTCAGAAGCTGAATCTCGATCCTCGGTTGGTTTTTTGGTCACCCGTGACTTTCAAGGATTCAGAAGCTGAATCTCGATCCTAGGGATTCAGAAGCTGAATCTCGATCCTAGGTTGGTTTTTTGGTCATCCGTGACTTTCAAGGATTCAGAAGCTGAATCTCGATCCTAGGGATTCAGAAGCTGAATCTCGATCCTAGGTTGTTTTTTGGTCATCCGTGACTTTCAAGGATTCAGAAGCTGAATCTCGATCCTAGGGATTCAGAAGCTGAATCTCTATCCTAGGTTGTTTTTTGGTCATCCGTGACTTTCAAGGATTCAGAAGCTGAATCTCGATCCTAGGGATTTAGAAGCTGAATCTCGATCCTAGGGATTCAGAAGCTGATCCTAGGTTTAGTATTTTGGTCAATCGTGACTTCTATCGGGATTACACCTTAATTCAGGATTAGCACTACTAACCTCGTGTTTAAGATTAAACTCGTTGTTTATATCTTTAAGTACAACATCCATGCAGTAAATATTTCAGCTGTTTCTTTTCCGACAGATATGAATTATAACGATTCTTTCTGTATAACGTGGATAATTTCCGTCCTTTTTCGTCTGGAAACGATAGATGACCTGTTAACACGAACCGAGATGAGATTCAACCTGATGTACCAGGTCATGTATTTTCTATAAAAGAGGAGAAGTAGCCTTCATTTCCATTCACTTCTTCATTTCTGAGCTTTCAGATTCTTAAGTTCTCTTAGGTTCAAGTTACAAGATCCAGTTCGAGCTTCAAGATCAAGTTTCAGATTCAAGATCAAGTTTCAGCTCCTGCATCAAGATGTCGGAAGGTGATCAACCAATGGCTCCCCCGGTCTCCATGATGGAAGCCATGTCAAAGAGGAGTAAAATGAGGACTGCCAAAGGTAAAGAAAGAATTCAACCTCCTACATATGTTGAACATAGATTCGAATCCTTGCTAGAACTTCTAAATATCATGAGGGATACATTTCCCAACTGCTCTAGTCTAGATTCTTTTAATAGTTCCAGTAAATTGTCGGAACGGGACGTTCAGAAGATAAGGGAGTCTTATCACTTTCCAAGTGCCATCCAGGTTCGTCTCCCGAGTCCATCAGATAGAACTTGCAACTGGCATCCTGAAAGGATCTGTGTTTACTGGGGTGCCTTAGATGCTGGGTTCAGGTTCCCGGTTGACAATTTTATTATTAGGCTGCTGGCTGAATATCAAATCCACCCCTGTCAATTGTATCCCAACGCCTGGAGGTACATTTCTATTTTCTTGATAAGGTGTCGGAAGCTGGGGATTCATCCGACAACCACAATGTTTCGAAGTATCTTCGGGGCCAGCAACTCTTCTGAATCCAAAAAAGGATGGGTGAGCCTCAAGCACCGAGCCAAGCTTCCACACATGGTGAATCCCTTCTCCTTTCCAGATTCACAACATTTCTGGGAAAGGGAGTTTGTAGTTCTTGAATGGAAGGGCGGTGATTGGGGCAACTTCTTTGTGAAGAAATTCGGGTCTGTCGAAGATAGTTCCCACTTCGTGTGTGACCTTTCTGATCCGGAATTGTTGGACCGGGATAGGCTTCTTGCTGACGACGGTCGCACACACTATAAAACTATTTTAAACGAAAAGAATCTCATTGGGACTGGCCTTAGCTTTCTTTCCATTGAGGGTAACTTTCTTACTTGAACTTATTGTGAACTCTGTTTGTTCTTATACCGATGTTTTTCTCTTTGTATTTCAGCTGCTGAGGAGATTGATAATCGTCCCGAGAACCGGCCAACTGTTACCAAGAGGATGCAGAAAAGGGCTGAAGAGAAGCTGAATCCAACCAAGCCTCACATCCCTAATTTCTTGGAGCGTTGTTCTCAAGGTGGTAAACGATCCCGAAACGCTGACGGGGATGTCCGGACTCCTTTCATACCTCCTTGGGGCATCTGCGAACAAGACTCGGTCTTCGGGAGTCCTCATCTGGCCCTAGACTGGTTCAAGTTTTCCATCTTTATCTTGCTTCTCAGGGGTTGTTATTGTCTCCTGCCCCCCGACTTCTTGGTTGCTAATGGTGCATTCAACCACGAAGTCAGCCAATGCCTGAGCCTTAATGGCTGTTCGAGGCTTATACGTGATGTCAAATTCTCCAAGTTCGATTGCCCACTTGATTAGCCTTCCACTAGCCTTTGGGCTATGCAATATGTTTCTCAACTGTTGGTCCGTCAGGACTTCAATCTTATGTGCCTGGAAGTACGGGCGTAACTTCCTCGAGGCTGTTATCAAAGCCAAAGCGAACTTCTCAATGGGAGAGTAATTCAACTCAGCCCCGTGCAATATCTTGCTCACATAATAGATAGGTTTCTGGACTTTCTTTTCTTCTCGAATAAGAACGGCGCTCAACGCTTGCTCAGATACCGCCAGGTATAGATAAAGAGTCTCCCCAGGACTAGGTTTGGCCAGCAACGGGGCTTCAACCATGTACTTCTTCAATTGTTCAAAGGCCTCTTGGCTCTCAGGGGTCCACTCAAAATTTTTTACCTTCTTCAATGCTTGAAAGAACGGCAAGCATTTATCACCAGACTTGGAGATGAATCTTCCTAAAGCCGCTACACGGCCTGTCAACTTCTGCACATCTCTTATAGAGCGTGGTGGCTCCATGTCTAAGATTGCCTTAATCTTGTCAGGGTTGGCCTCTATGCCTCTCTTTGAAACCATCAGGCCCAAAAATTTTCCTGATCCAACGCCAAAGGCACACTTGGCTGGATTCAACATCATTTTGTGGTGCCTCAGCACTTCGAATGCCTCTCTGAGGTGCTTAATGTGGTCTGCCTTGAACAGGCTCTTGACTAGCATGTCATCAACATAGACCTCCATGGTTTTTCCAATTAGATGGGCGAATATCTTATTCACCAGTCGCTGGTAAGTAGCTCCTGCATTTTTTAGACCGAAAGCCATAACAAGATAGCAGAAAACACCAAAGTCAGTTATGAAAGATACCTTAGGGACGTCATCCTTGTGCATCTTAATCTGATTGTAGCCGCTGAACCCATCCATGAAGCTCAGCATCTCATGTCCAGCTGTGGCATCTATTAACATGTCTATCCTAGGTAAAGGGAAGCAATCCTTAGGGCATGCATCATTCAAGTCGGTGAAGTCTATACACATCCTCCACTTACCGTTGGCTTTCTTGACCATCACAGGGTTAGCCAACCATTCTGGAAACTGAATCTCTTCAATAAACCCAGCTTCTAAGAGCTTTTCCACTTCCTGCTTTATGGCCTCTTGCCTTTCAGGTGCAAAGTTCCTCTTCTTCTGCTGTATTATCTTTCGATTAAGATCGACATTCAATCTGTGAGTTATAAGTTGGGGATCAATCCCTGGCATATCAGCTGCTGTCCAGGCAAACACATCGCTATTTTCTTGCAAGAATGCTATCAATTTACCCTTCAGGGGTTCCTTCAGAGAGGCTCCTATATAAGTCACCTTTTCAGGGTCGCCTAGCTCCAGAGGAATAGGTATTAAGTCCTCCGCTGGCTTTCCTCTATGTTCATCATCACCACGGACATCCATGTCTTCGATCGGAAGTACCTGCCCCCCGATTCCATCAGCCCTTAACGCGGATACATAACAACTTCTTGCCATCTTCTGATCACCCTTTTGTTCTCCAACACCATTCCTGGTTGGAAACTTAATCTTCATGTGATATGTGGAGGCCACAGCCTTGAATGCATGAAGTCCAGTCCTTCCTAGGATCGCGTTATAGGTCGAGGATGCCTTGATCACAAGAAAATTCAGCATCTGAGTAGCTTCTCTAGGTTCCTGTCCAATCGTCATGGGTAACTGAATAGTCCCTTCAACCTTGGACTCAACTCCATTAAATCCGTAGATTGGCATGTTGGTGGGGGTCAACTGAGAATCGGTGTACCCCATTTTCACAAACGCATCGTGAAACAAGATATCAACAGAAGATCCATTGTCGATCAAGACTCGTTTTACCTCCGAGTTTCCAATTACAGGAGTTATGACCAACGGGTCGTCATGGGGGAACTTTACCCCTTCGAGATCTGAATCATCAAACCCAATAACTATTTCAGTCTTGGCACGTTTTGGGGCTTCCCCCACAATGTGCATTACTTCTCTGGCATATGCTTTTCGAGAGTTTCGAGTCGTGCCGGCCGCTGTCGGGCCTCCCCAAATCATATTAACAACTGGCCCTCGGGGCTGTGGGTTACGATCACGATCACGATCACGATCGTTATCTCTTCTGTCATTATCCTTTCTTTGGGTTCCACGATCATCATTCTTCGTGAACCTGCTCAGCTTTCCTTTTCGGATTAAGAACTCAATCTCATCTTTTAACTGTCTACAATTATCTGTATCATGACCCACATCACGGTGGTACCTACAGTATTGATCCTTGTTTCTTTTTGTGGGATCACCCCTAAGTGGCTTCGGCCATCGGAAATCTTTATCCTTCTCAATATCTAGCATGATCTGACTCCTAGGAGCATTCAGTCTCGCATAGTCGTTGAATCTTGATCCCAAATTCTTCTTCGGGGGTGAATCAGAATCCTTGCTAGTCCGGGGATACTTGTCCCTAGCATCGTACTCTTGCTCTTGCTTTCGTTTCTTCGAATCGTTAGAACCCTTGCCATTGCTTCCTGTGGTATCCTTCTTCATGCTGTCTTCGGCCTTGATATATTTATCGGCCCTCCGTTGGAGCTCGGCCATATTTTCAGGAGGGTGTTTTGCCAAAGACCTTTTAAAGAAGAGATCTGTGGTTCCGTGTTCCAAGGCTACCATGGCCACCTTATTTTCCAGATCAGTAATATTCAGCGTCTCCTTGGTGAACCGCTTGAGATAATCTCTCAGATTCTCGTTCTTCCCCTGTACCACATACATAAGGGATGCAGAACTTTTTTCATGAACTCTCCCACTAATAAACTGGCTGACAAAGGCGGCGCTCAGCTCTTTGAACGAGCCGATTGAGTTTGCAGGTAAGCGGCTATACCACCTTTGAGCCATACCAGACAAGGTTTGAGGGAACGCCCTACACTTCAAAGCATCGCTTGCAGGCTGCAACAGCAGTGCGTTTGAGAATGTCCTAACATGGTTTGCGGGATCGCCCGTTCCATCATAGGCCTTAATTGTCGGCATCTTGAACTTCCTTGAGATGCGAGCATTCATTACCTCCTCAGTGAACGGAGGTGTAGGATCATCAGGATCCCCAAGGGGCATCAGATCCCTAGGGTTACTTTTGGGGGTCTCCACCCTTGTTGATTTTTCAATCGGGGCATCGGCCCTTCGTTGCCTCCTTGAGGGCCTCTCCAGATTTATAATGGGAATTCTCCCTGTAACTGGAGGAGGTTGAATCAGACTTCGCCTTGCTTGCTCTCTAGCAATATCGTCCTTCAGCCTTTGGATCTCTGCCTCATGAGCCTTAATCCTTTCCTCGGCCGTTTGTGGAGGTTCATCCTGGATTCTTTGGGACCTCCTTCGAGGTTCTTTACTAGCACGTCGCCTCCTCGGGGCTTCATCACGATCATCATTGTCATCCTCAGAAGTTGAATCATCAGAATAGGGACCAGAGTAATCATCGTACTCCCGATCTCGGATCTGTAAGGCATGACCGCTCGGTCCAGGTTCCCTACGTTGAGGGGGATAATTAGGCAGCCCATACATCGGGTTGGTGTTCAAAGGGAGATCCGTGGTGTGGATCTGTACCCCCGGAGGTAGCGTACGACCAGCGCTATCAAGAGGAGAAACCACCATCTGAAGAGGGTTAGTTTCTCGGTTTTGAGGAATAGCCACAGTTCCCTCAACATGGGGAATCGTCCCTGAGGGTTGAGAGGTTAGAGGTTGAATGACCGTCCCTGTTGGTGGGGGTAATTGTCCTCCCTCAGCGGTGACGAGCGGATCAGAGACAGCAGGTGGAGCAGTGCTAAGAGGTATGGCCTCAGTTGATGTTGTTCTTTGTGTTTGAACCATGGTTGATGTCTTGGTCCCACAGACGGCGCCAAATGTTGTGGAATAAAAACTATGTTATGATTTGTAATTAATGCTAGAGTGGTTGAGCTTCGAGCTTTAATGGCTGCTTCTGCGTTCGAGACTAAACGGTCCTCACAGAATGCCTACGTATCTCTGTATTAGAGAATCAAGCCAAGAAAACGTAGTTCTGAGATGAGGGGTCAGGCCCTTTATATAGGCTGAGAAGCCTTTAGAATTATGGTAGGAGTTAGAGACTTGGTAGAAAAGTCTTTGAGGAAAGTTCTAGATCTATTCCTTGTAGGAATCAGTTTCCATATTGAATTGGATGCCTTATAGGATAAGTCTGAAAGGGATATTATCCTTATCCAACTCTTATTTGCTGAGCTGTTTATTTCCCCCAATATTAATTACGAAATTAATATTATAATAGGGGTTTTGGGCCCATCTGGTGGGCCCCACGTTTGGACCATTCAGGGTCTAATTAATGCCTCATTAAATGTGTCTTTAGGGCTTATTTTCAGCCCATATCAATTATAAATTGATGGATAATCCTTTCCTCAGTTTCGGGATCCATATTTATGTTCGGTTAAATTTTTTAACTATATTATGATCCATGGACTATCTACTTTTGAGGGTTGGTATCATATTTAGCTTTGTAAAGATCCATGTATTTATTTAACCCATTCTTAGTTATGGAAAATCTACATATCAATTTAAATATCATTAATGTCAATTATAATGTTTATGGTAAACTTATTAATAAAAATTTGAATTAATCTTTTAATTCAGGTAAGTTCTTCAATGCATATCATCATACAATATATACAATAAAATATTTTAATTGAAATAATCTTTAAATGTTTTTGTTTTAATAATAAGAAGATAACCTTTTATTTAATTGATATTATTTTTTTCATAATTACAATTAGAAATATAAAATTTTTTAATTAACTAATGATTTATTATATTTATAATTTTTATAAAATTATTCTGAAATACCCGTGTGCCTAGCACGGGCTTATAATCTATTTTTAGCTAATTATTTATTTACACTAATATAGCAAATCAATTTAGCCAATTTCATTGAAGATGCTCTAATATTGTGTAAAGCATAATGTAATGTAATATGTAATAGAGGACATATATAATTCAGATAAATAATATTAACTCTATACAGGGATCGTGAAATTTGAAGAACAAGCATCAACAAGGATCAAATCGATGAAAGAAGTTCATTAACATGATCAAGCCTCAGTGATAAAATAAGATGTACAGATGATTCAGTTGAAGGACCAAAAGATTCCTTGTATTTATATTATTTGAAGATACTACTGCAGGCTAATCAATTAGAATGTAACGAAGGTGTGAAGATCAAGATCAGTGCTAGACACTTGTGACCAGACCAGTGCACTAAGTGTCAGCACATACGAGAAGGATCAACACATTAATTCACAGAAATAATTGCCAAAGCCTATTGACAATCAAGGACAAACATAATATCTCAAGGTATTATAAAAAATTAATTTACTCTGAAAATTAAATAAGTAACAGATTAATTAATTATTTATAACAAAATAATTAAATTAATCTGGTACTTGGATTATTTTCTAAGATGAATTAAAACAGCAGAATAAACAGAAGAGAAAAGCCCAAGAGATATAAAAAAATAGTAATACTATGCGCGGTTGCTATGCAAGATTACTATACGTGGTTACTATGCAGGTACCGTGCAAATAGTGATACTATGCAAATAGTGGTACTGTGTAAATAGTACTTATGGTGCAAATAGTAGTTACTATGAAAATAGTGGTTACTATGCAGGTGGGGCCCACGTAAAGAAAAAATTCAGCAGACAGGATTTTAGTTGTTGGAATAGTGGTTACTATGCAGGTGGGGCACACTGGAGTTGTTGGAATAGTACAGCATAGTGACTTTATGTAGCCTATAAATTGGCCTGTTGTATTTCATTTCAAAACACACCTCAACACACAACTTTCTCTTCTCTCTCTTATATCTTCTCTGGTAAAACTACTCAGAATATCTTAGAGAATGGTTGTTGGAAACAAGGTCTAGGTTACACTAATAAAAAGAAAACTGCCAACCTAGAAGCTGAGACCTCTAAACCTGTATTTACTGAAAGGGCTGCAAAGCCAAAAATTAATCCTGTGAGGTTTGTACCAAATCTTTCTAGCCTAAATCTGAAAATGAGGAAGGCTCCAAACTAGAGTTAAGAAAAACTTAAAATCTGACAAACCAAAACAGGATGCAGTCAAATCAGTAGATATTGGCTTAATGTCTCAGCTTAAACAAAAGTTGAAGGATATAAAAAGAGTGAACAAGGTAAAAGAACCTAGGAAAAATAGAAATGGAAAGGTAGGCATCAATAAAAGCAATAACTATATGCCTATTCCCAATGCTCCTAGGAAGAAATGTCACAACTGTGGAAATCCTAACCATCTTGCTACTTTTTACAGGAAGAATAAAAATATGAACTCTATACCTCCTAAGTCAGGAGTTAAGAGTGGTTCAGTTATGTTTAAGCCACAAAATCCTTGTTTTCACTGTGGCAGTAATTGACATTCTATTATACATGCAAAGAGTATCATAATTTGTATTATGATTATTATGAACTTAAACCCTCTTTGAATAAATTTAAGATTGATTCTACATATATAAATTCTGATAAAAAGTATGTTAGCATAAACTCTGATAAGACTTCTACTGCAAAAGCTAACAAACTTAATAAGGCCAAAGGATCCAAGCAAGTCTGGGTCCTTAAAACTAATCATTAGTGGTTTTTGTGATTGCAGGGTAACAGGAAAAATATCCTTGTTCTGGACAACGGATGCTCAATACACATGACTGGAAATAAAGCCCTGCTATCAGAATTTGTGAAGAAAGCTGGCCCAAGTGTTTCTTATGGAGATGGCAACATAAGAAGGACTCTGGGATATGGCAATATCAATCTTGGGAATGTCATCATTGAAACTGTAGCTCTAGTCTCAGGACTCAAACATAATATGCTAAGTGTGAGTCAAATATGTGACAGAGGTTATCATGTGGATTTCTTTGAAGAACACTGTGAAGTTATAAGCAAATCTACAGGAAAAGTTGTTCTGAAGGGATACAGGCATGGTAACATTTATGAAGCCAAGCTTTCAACAAACTCTGAAGGCTCTACAATCTGTCTACTAAGTAGAGCATCAATTGAAGAAAGCTGGAACTGGCACAAGAGACTTTCTCATCTGAATTTCAATAGCATTAATGAGCTAGTGAAGAAAGATATTGTAAGAGGATTGCCCAAATCAGTTTTTACTCCAAATGGCCTATGTGACTCATGTCAGAAGGCAAATCAAAGGAAAACTTCATTCAAAAGTAAGACCGAATCCTCAATTCTTGAGCAATATCATTTATTGCATGTTGATTTATTTGGTCCAGTAAATATAATGTCTATTGGAAAGAAAAGATACGCGTTGGTTATTATTGATGAATACACCATATATACATGGGTGTATTTCATGCATAAGAAAGAAGAAACTGCATCAATCTTAATAGAGCATGTCAAACAACTGGACAAAGGATCTAAGCATACAGTGAAAATCATATGAAGTGATAATGGCACTGAGTTAAAAAATGTAGCCATGGAAGAATATTGTAAAGAAAAGGGAATAAAGCAAGAATTCTCTGCACCTGGAACTCCACAACAAAATGGAGTAGTAGAGAGAAAGAACAGGACTCTCATAGAAGCTGCAAGGACCATGCTTGATGAAGCAAAGCTGCCAACTTACTTCTGGGCTAAAGCTGTGCAAGCTGCTTGTTTCACACAGAAGCCGAACCTGAAGTACTTTCATGTGTTTAGATGTAAGGGTTTTGTTCTTAAGACTCATCCAGAACAGCTTTCCAAATTTGATTTAAAAGCTGATGAAGGAATCTTTGTTGGATACCCACTATCCAAAAAAGCATTCAGAGTCTACAATCTGAGAACAAAAGTGGTCATGGAATCTATCCATGTGTCTTTTGATGATAAGAATATAACAAGACTTGAAGATTTTGATGAACATGACCAGCTGAGATTTGAGAATGAAGAAATAAATGTTGATCTACAAAATTCTGATACTATTTTAGACTATACTGTTCAATCTATACAAGTAGATCAGACTGCAGCACATATTGAGGGGGAGCAAGTGAACGATGAAAATGAACCCCAATCAAGTGAAGAAACATCAAAGAATGCATCTACTGATGATTCATTAAACTCTGATTCATCAAACTCTGAAAGCAACAGCTCAGGAGGAGCAAACAATGATTTTGGATCTACTAGTCACCACAATTATGAACTTGGGGAATCATCAAGATCAAATTTGCCAAGACAAATGGTATGGAGTAGAGCACATCCCTTTGAATAGATCATTGGTGAACCGGACACGGGTGTACAGACTAGAAGAGCAACACAGAATGAATGCAATTTCGCAGGATTTTTATCTCAAATTGAACCTAAAAAGGTTGATGAAGCTCTTAATGATCCAGATTGGGTAACTGCAATGCAGGAAGAACTCAATCAGTTCGAAAGGCAGAAAGTATGGAAGCTAGTGCCAAGACCAAAAGATAAATCTGTAATTTGTACTAGATGGGTGTTTAGGAATAAACTGGATGAAAATGGTATTGTTACGAGGAACAAGGCTCGATTGGTAGCAAAGGGTTACTCTCAAGAAGAAGGAATTGATTATGATGAAACCTATGCTCCAGTTGCAAGGCTTGAAGCAATTAGGATGTTCTTAGCATTTGCTGCACACTCCAACTTTAAGGTTTTTCAGGTGGATGTGAAGAGTGCATTTTTGAACGGAGATCTAGAAGAGGAAGTCTATGTTGAAAAACCCCCTGGGTTCGAAGACAAGGAATTTGAAGGTTTTGTGTACTTTCTCTTCAAAGCTCTCTATGGTCTCAATCAAGCCCCTCGAACATGGTATGATACTCTCTCCAAGTTCTTACTTGAAAATGGTTTTACAAGAGGTATCATCGACAAAACTCTCTTTCATAAAAAGCATAAAAATGATATAATTCTGGTGCAAGTATATGTGGATGATATAATATTTGGTTCTACTAATGATTTGCTATGCAAGAGATTTGCTAAGCTAATGCAGAGTAAGTACGAGATGAGCATGATGGGTGAGTTGTCCTTCTTCCTTGGACTTCAAGTTGTTCAGAAGCCTGATGGTATTTTCATCTGCCAGTCAAAATACATAAAGGATATTCTGAAGAAGTATGGGATGCAAGAAGCAGCTACTGCCAAGACCCCGATGCCAACTGTTGTCAAGCTTGATCAAGACAAATCTGGTAAGTCAGTTGACATCACGAAGTATCGAGGTATGATCGGCTCTCTCTTGTACTTAACTGCTAGTAGACCAGATATTATGTTCGCAACTTGTTTATGTGCTAGATTCCAAGCTAACCCTAAAGAGTCACATCTTATAGCTGTTAAACGCATTTTCAGATACCTTAAGGGAACCCCCAATCTTGGGATTTGGTACCCTAAAGGAACAGGTTTTGACCTAGTTGGCTATATAGATTTTGATTTCGCAGGTTATAAGATTGATCGGAAAAGTACTTCTGGAAGCTGTCAGTTTCTAGGAAGAAGGTTGGTATCTTGGTACAGCAAGAAGCAACACTCAGTATCTACCTCGACAGCCGAAGCAGAATACATTGCGGCAGGTAGTTGTTGTGCTCAGATCCTGTGGATGAGGAATCAACTTCAGGACTATGGACTCATGTTGGACAAAATTCCAATTCTATGCGACAACATGAGTGCCATTGCCATTGCCAACAATCCAGTTCAACATACCAGGACTAAGCACATTGATATCAGGTATCATTTCTTACGAGAGCATGTCATGAATGGAACTGTGGTATTATATTTTGTTCCCACAGATCAACAAATTGCAGACATCTTTACTAAACCACTAGATGAATCCACTTTCTCCAGGTTAGTTGGTGAACTTGGGATGTTAAATCTGTCTAATTAATTTTGGATAATCAATAATTGCAATTTGTTATAAGTTCACATGTATTTTAAATGTCCATATGTTTAGGACTTGTGAATTTATTTGCATCCAGTCCTCATATTATAGTTATCTCTATATTAATTACCATGCTTATAAATGCTATATTTTATGGTAATTCGTTAGTAAATAATTGTGTTAATTGTAGCATAATTAAATAAATATTTTATTGACATATATCAATTAATGATAATTTGTTAATTTTATGTCTATTTAATTATGAGTTTGTCTGATTATTGTGGAATAATTCTTGAATTATTGATTGGTTATGTTAAATCCACAATAATTAGAAATAATAAGTTTGTATGTGTGTGTGTATATAGGCTGATAGGTTTTGGTGATAAGATGTTTTTCGGCTGATAGGTTTCGGTGATAAAATGTTTTTTCGCCTAATTAGGTTGTTAGGTGAGAAATTATTGAGCGGTGTAATTTTTCAAACATAACCTGTCACTATCACACCTAACCCACTTATCCTTGAAACCTTATAAATGATGAGTTTTTGTTTATGTTTAACATCATCATTTTTCAGATATACAGAGCATATACACACAATTGCTGAAAATTTCAAGCTTTGACCGGAAAGATCTAACAATCTAGCTGGTGGTTTTTAGAGCGGATTTCATATTCGTGTTATACGCATCATCCTTTATAAAAACTAACCCTTGTTGTTGAATTTCTTTAAAGTTTTGAAAATGGCATTGCAGGAAAGCTTTTTAATTGCTAAAGTTAATCCTATTTCCATTCAGCAAATCGAAACCATTCTGGATGAGCAATTTCGAGCTTGGACACAATTTCTGAATGAACATTCATTTATTCACTATGCTTTAGTTACACAAGTGCAGCTTAACCATGATGCATTGCGTGAACTATATTGTAGTGCGGTTAACACTTCTGGACAGGACCGGTGTGCAATCACATATCGACTGTTTGGTAGGTCGATTAGGGTCACTGAACGAGATGTTAATCGAATTCTTCATTTTCCTATGGAAAATCTCGTTTCTGATCCTACACCTGAATAGATTGAAATGTTCTTTCGTTTTATAAGGTACCAAGATGGCAATTTCAATACTGGTAATCTTTCTAGAACGATTGTAACCCAATACTGGAATTTCTTCTTTCACATTCTTAACCATGTTTTTTCCTCAGATAGAACAAACTCCAGATCGAATACCTGAATTTATTCAAAAAATAAGATATGCGGTCGCCAATAATTTGATGATTAATTTTGGAAAACTAGTACTTGGTCAAATCGTTTTAAAGATGAAACACTTGGGAACAAGAGATGTTCGGACTCAAAATATCAAATGTCTATATCCAAGGTTTCTATAGCTAATATTAAATGATTTTTTGAATGATGAAGACAGGGTACGCTTGGAAAATGGTCGAAAGGTGGAATGTTCTTACATGAAGACGAATGTAATTAATTACATGAGCAGAAAGAACTATATGGATGTGCCTACAGTCCTAACTGAACTATACGGTCTTTCACTTGTAAATTTTTGTGATTTGTCAAAGTACGTAAACGAAAAATTAAATTAGGTCTAGGAAGTTATACTAGATAATACAGTAATTTCTCCCCTAGGATTATTCGATGTGACATTAACAAATAACGAGTCAATGTGACAAAACGTTTTCTTGTACCAATCATTAATTTGGATAAGGAATATCAATGCAATAATATATCCTAGTCTAGATTCTATATGGTATATTATAACAAGTCGGCACAAATATCGAAATATTCCCGAAATTGGTTTTTTGAATTAAAAACGATAGATTTATTCAAAACAATGTTCATTTCAAATGTTTTATCCTCAATTATATTCGATATATTTTTCAAAAGAATAATTTTTAAACTTGCCTTATTTATTAACTTGCCGAAAGTACAAAAACCGATTTTATCCCAAAGCCCCTGATAATTTTTGATATGGGCTAAAAGTAAGCCCTAAAGACACATTTAATGTGGCATTAATTAGACCCGATATGGTCCAAACGTGGGGCCCATTTATGGGGCTCAAAATCCTAATTAAATATTAATTTCATAATTAATATTAGGGGTAATAAATAGCTCAAAAAATAAGAGTCAAACAAGGATAATACTCCTACCACACTTAGCCTCCAAGGCATCCAATTTAATAAGGAAACAAAATCCTACAAGGAAGGCGTCTAGAACCTTCCTCAAGGCGGTGGCTTGCCCACCAAGTATCCGAATCCTACCATAATTCTAAGGCTTCTCAACCTATATAAAGGGCCTGACCCCTCATTCTCAGAACTACGTTGGCTTGATTCTCAATAACGAGATACGTAGGCACTCTGTGAGGACCGATCAGTCTCGAAACATGGAAACATCCCCCTAATTATCCCCCTCGACAAGGGGAACCTGGACCAAGCGGTCATGCATTACAGATCCGAGATCGAGAGTATGATGACTACTCCGGCTTCTATACTGATGATTCGACATCTGAGGATGACGATGATGATCGCGACGAAGCCCCAAAGAGGCGACGTGCTAGTAGAGAACCTCGAAGGAGGGCCTAAAGAATCCATGATGGACCTCCATAAATGGTTGAGGAAAGGATTAAGGCTCATGAGGCTGAGATCCAAAGACTGAAGGATGATATTGCTAGGGAGCAAGCAAGGCAAAGTCTGATTTGACCTCTTCCAATTACAGGGAGGATTCCCATTATAAATCTGGAGAGGCCTTCAAGGAGACAGAGAAGGGCCGATGCCCCAACTGAAAAATCAACAAGGGTGGAGACTCCTAGAAGCAACCCCAAGGATCTAATGCCCCTTCGGGATCCTGATGATCCAACACCTCCGTTTACTTAGGAGGTGATGAATGCCCGCATCTCAAAGAAGTTCAAGATGCCGACAATTAAGGCTTATGATGGAACGGGCGACCCCGCAAACCATGTCAGGACATTCTCAAACGCACTGCTGCTACAGCCTGCGAGTGACGCCTTAAAGTGTAGGGCGTTCCCTCAAACCCTGTCAGGCATGGCTCAAAGGTGGTATAGCCGGCTACCTGCAAACTCGATTGGCTCTTTTAAGGAGTTGAGCGCTACCTTTGTCATCCAGTTCATTAGTGGGAGAGTTCATGAAAAAAGTTCTGCATCCCTCATGTATGTGGTGCAAGGGAAGAATGAGAATCTAATGGATTATCTCAAGCGATTCACCAAGGAGACGTTGAATATCACTGATCTGGAAAATAAGGGGGCCATGGTAGTCCTGGAACACGGAACCACTGATCTCTTCTTTAAAAGGTCTTTGGCAAAACATTCTCCTGAAAACATGGCCGAGCTCCAACGAAGGGCCGACAAGTATATCAAGGCTGAGGAAAACATGAAGAGGGAAGCCGGAGGAGGCAATGTCAAGGGTTCCAACGACTCAAAGAAGCGAAAGCAAGAGCAAGAGTACGATGCTAGGGACAAGTATCCCCGGACTAGCAAGGACTCTGAATCACCACTGAAGAAGAGTTTGGGACCAAGATTTCCTGATTATGCAAGGTGGAATGCTCCCAGGAGTCAGATCTTGCTAGATATTGAGAAGGATAAACACTTTCGATGGCCGAAGCCACTTAGGGGTGACCCCGCAAAGAGAAACAAGGAATAATACTGTAGGTTCCACCTAGATGTGGGGCATGACACAGATGATTGTAGGCAGTTGAAGGACGAGATTGAGTTCTTGATCCGGAAAGGGAAGCGGAGCAGGTTCACGAAGGGTGATGATCGTGGGACCCAAAGGAGGGATTATGATAGAAGAGACAATGACAGAAGGGATAACGATCGTGATCGTAACCCACAGCCCCGAGGGCCAGTTATCAACATGATTTGCCAGAGAAGGCATATGCCAGAGAAGTAATGCACATACTGGGATAGCGGCCGGTACGACTCGAAATTCTCGGAAGGCATATTCCAGAGAAGTAATGCACATCGTGGGAGAAGCCTCGAAGCGTGCCAGGACTGAAATAGCCATTGGTTTTGATGATTCAGACCTCGAAGGGGTGAAGTTTCCCCATGACGACTCGTTGGTCATAACCCCTGTGATTGGAAACTCGAAAGTGAAACGAGTCTTGATAGACAATGGAGCTTCTGTTGACATTCTATTTCATGACGCGTTCGTGAAGATGGGGTACACCGACTCTCAGTTGACCCCAACCAACATGCCTATCTACGGATTTAATGGAGTTGAGTCCAAAGTTGAAGGGACTATTCAGTTGCCCATGACTATTGGACAGGAACCTAAGAAGGCTACTTAGATGCTGAATTTTTTGGTGATCAAAGCATCCTCGACGTACAACGCTATCCTCGGAAGGACTGGACTTCATGCATTCAAGGCTGTTGCCTCAACGTATCATATGAAGATCAAGTTCCCAACCAGGAATGGCGTTGGAGAACATAAAGGTGATCAAAAGATGGCACGAAGCTGTTATGTAGCCTCGTTAAGGCCTGATGGAGTCGGGGGGCAGGTCCATCCAATTGAAGACATGGATGTCCGCAGAGGTAAGGAACACCAAGAAAGGCCAGTAGAGGACATCACAAAGAAGCCTTGGGCAGCCATTGAGGCTAAGGCGATAACTGACTTCGTGGTTGAATGTACCATTGGCAACCAAGAAGTCGGGGGGCAGGAGGTAGTACCCCAAGCAGGAAGTGAACTTCAGAATAAGAATGAGGAGACCAGAAGGAATGGTGGGCGCTCTATTTTGATGGAGCATCAAAAACAAAATCAAGTGGTGCAAGCCTAGTCTTGCAAAGCCCCGATGGGCTCAAGTTATCCTAGTAGGACTTAGCATCATATTTATCTAGTAGAAGTAGAAATAAGGTTCATTGAAACCATTGCAGAGCATGTTGCTCCGAGTAGGACAGTAGTACCCTATGTAAGGGTTGAACCCATTTCAAGTTATTAATGCAAGTTTGATTTCCATTCATTGATTGTGTGATTTTGTTTATGTGCTAAGCACCCGATGAGTGCAAGTCAAAGATGACCGAGTACCGAAAATAAAAGAATACACGAATGGAAAACAAACAAATACATAAATAAAGATCCCGAAGGGTCAAGAGTTAGGTTACAACGCGACCAAGTAAGAGTTTATGTCTGTGAAGGACCCTGGATAAAAGACAAGAAGATAAAAGCTACATGCAACAATCAAAGCCATGAAAGACCGAGGATGTTAAGGACTAGCTACTCTTCAATACTTATTAAGTGCCTGGATTAAGGATCCAAGGATGAAGTCCAATAGATAACCTTAAGCAAGGATTAAGAAGATCAAGCAAGCTCTCGCCTCAGAAGTTTAATAGGCAAGAAGCCAACGGGATTGCATTTATCGAAATCTAAATCGAGGAATCAACCCTGAATCCTAGGTTGAAGAACAAAATTTGTTAGCCATGTAGGCCAAGGTTAGTTATGAAGGCCAAACTTGAGGGGGTCATGAACCTCCAATTAAGATCCAAAGGTTGAAACTTCATGTTGAAACTTGAAAACCAATATGTAATTTTGGATTCTCGATCCAGAATGCCGACGTTGAATATCTGAACACCAGCGTTCAACACTTGAATATTAACCCTGAAATGGAAATTGAAAACCTCCTAGGGAAGGTTCAAGACCTCGTGGGGATAACCAGAAACCCCCTGGCCTTGGACCGGCAGCTCTGATAGATATTTCGGTGATTTAAAACACCCTTGAGATTGAAAACCCTTGATCACAAACATTGGCGTTCAACCTTCGAACATCGACGTTCAACACTCAAGGCCGAACACATGTTAGCCGAGAAGCCGCCCGAGAAGCCCAAGACCAAGTCAAACATTGAAGCCATGACGACCAAGTAAGCTGAGAAAGGTTGTTTTAGAAACTCTAGGTTGATGTCAACCCAAGATGAGGAGTCTGCAGGAGCCACTTACCAAAGGCTAATAAGCAAGATTTTTGCACCCTTGACCGGAAAGACCATGGAGGTCTACGTAAATGACATGTTAGTCGAGAGCCTATTCAAGGTAGGCCTTATTAAGAGCCTCAGAAAGGAATTCGAAGTACAGAGGCACCACAAGATGATGTTGAATCCAGCCAAGTGTGCTTTTGGTATTGGATCAAAAAAAAAAATTATTACTGATGGTTTCAAAAAGAGGCATAGAGGCCAACCCTGATAAGATCAAAGCGATACGAGACGTACAGAAGTTGACAGGCCGAGTTACAGCCTTAGGAGATTTATTTCAAAATCTGGTGATAAGTGCTTGCCTTTCTTTCAAGCATTGAAGAAGGTGAAAGATTTTGAGTGGACACCTGAAAGCCAAGAGGCCTTTGAACAATTGAAGAAATATGGTAGAAGCCCCGTTGTTGGCCAAGCCTAGCCCTGGGGAGACTCTTTCCTTATATTTGGCAGTACCTAAACAAGCATTGAGTTCCGTTCTCATTCGAGAAGAGAGCAAGGTTCAAAAGCCTATCTACTATATGAGCAAGGTGTTGCATGGAGCTGAATTGAATTACTCTACCATCGAGAATTTTGCTTCGGCATTAATAACAGCTTCAAGGAAGCTGCAACCATACTTTCAATCACACAAGATTGAAGTCCTGATGGACCAACAGTTGAGAAATATTTTGCACATCCCAAAGGCCAGTGGAAGGCAGATCAAGAGGCATAAGGAAGCTCCGAGATGCAAGACAAGGCGCCAGGCCAGCCAACCTCCTAGCAACCGACCAGGTGCCAGAGTGTGACGCCCCTAGATCCGGGGTCAAGGATCCAGGTCATCACGGTCCAATTTCCAATCAATATCAATATCCCTTGAGTCTTTTTTTATAACTTAATATTTATGCAATTGACCCCACATTAATACACACACACACACACCAGTTATATGCTCATAGAACAACATCCACAATATTAAAAGTTTAAAGTTATCAGTTATTACAAACCCAGAATTCTACTAAGTACATTGTTGAATAATACTTCTACAGGAAGCATTTCAACAACCAAAAGTTTATTACAAACTTACACACTTAATTTACATAAGTCAACTAAGCCCCTTTCGCTTGTCACTACCTCGGGGATGGTCGCCAGCACTCGCTCAAAAGGTCGCCTTTCCCTTACCCTCTTGCGGGGTGTAGTGCGTAGTATCGGCATGGGACCTAGCTGCTATATACATAAGTAGCAAGAGTTAGGTATAATAGCTCAGCAAGATAATATTGTAAACTAGAATTTAGAATGTGAACAGGTATACATATATATACATATATAAGCAGAGACCAATTATAATCTTTAAGAAAGAATAAAGCTCTTATTTAATAATACATCATCCACTTACTATTATAAGAAAGAAATCTAAAATAATATAATATCAGTTTTTCTTCATCTGTTACCATAATTCCATCATCTTATATCATTATTCTGTTTTCAGTATAGAGATCTGAAAATCATTTTCAACTCTTTCTTTCAAGTTTTGGGGATTTTCACTGTTGCCGAATACGTAAGGACGATGATCAGTCGCCCTCCGTACCCGTCCTTTTTACTACCGGTAGAAGGAGGAAGGTACACCACTACATCCCCCTGGAGGAAGGTACACCACTACATCCTCCTTCGGCAACTCTTGCGCCGAAATAAAATATTGATTGCTGGACTGTGCCGTACACGGCCTCCTACGCTTTTTGTTGTTATCCCCCTTTTTGTCAAATCATTATTCCATTTATAAAATATCATTCCACATTTCCATTTTCTCGCTTTCATTTCCACATATCATTTACTCATATCATTTCCATTCTCGCACATTACTTCTATAATATATATATATATATATATATATATATATATATATATATATATATATATATATATATATATATCATAATGCTTTGATTATGATCCAGACATCTCTTTTATATTCAAGAAATCAAATATACTTTTATATTCATAAAATATTCCGTCTATTTTAAGAGTAGTAAATAATAATCAAATAATATTTATTAAACCACTGATACTCAAAAAGAATATTTTTATTATAGTATTATAAACCATATAACCCTAGATAACAACTGATACCATTCCCTTTCATATCTCTTTTACCATAGAGCATATTCGCTCCATTCTTAATCATCTTTATATCCATATTTCATAAATCATATCCATCTCTCTTTAATTTTCCCAAAATCAAGGAAATATATTCTTTGCAACATAGCAACAATAGCATCACATATATATAGTCCATGATATCATTTCATTCCGAAGATAAATAATTTTCAAAGTAGGGATAGAAGGATCTTGCCTGGATCTCTAAAGCGAGTAGGTATGATACTGAGTTCGTCTCCCGTCTCTATAGAAACGAAAGGTTCACCGTTAGTATATATCCCACTTAATCACCTAATCTTTATACAATAACACCCTTGACACATAATATATGTTTGACATAGCTTTTACGCACCAATAGTTCCAAGAACTTAATCACTTTTAAACTCGATCAAGGTTTTAGTGTATTCCACCATTTCCCCTAATAACCAGACTCGACTGTAAAAATTCTCAGAAAATATCAATTCCGAATTTTAATGAAAGGTCAACTGGTAATGGTCCTCTGACCACCCTACTACAATATGCCAAAATTTTATAACTTTTAAAAATGTTTAAATATGGTAATTATAGCCTCAAAGTTGATACAATTACATTTTCTCGGTTCTCGAACGTCTTTCACTAAAACTGACTTTTCTCCTAAACCGTTCATCAGATTTTAACGTGCTTTATATCAAAACGATCTATGAACCAAGCTCTACCCTCTCATGATCAGTGGGTGCTCTGGACAGAAACCTACCGTACGAATATGGGGACCAAAAACAGGGCATCTATTTGGTTTAACGAAAATCGGGCATTATAACGGCTATATTTTCATACTTTCCAAGATATTACTCCTCCAAATCCATCATCCACCTTATACACCATCACCTACACCATGTGGTCATCTTACCAACCATGGTTACAAGCACACAATACTTCCATATTCAACTTAAACCACTTACAAACACATATATCATCATGAATTATCACTTATATCAACATATCTACTAACACAACTAATATCCTTCATAAATACAAAAAGGGCAAGAACATTTATACCTTCTTGAAGCTTTAATCACACTTAATAAACCTTTGATAGTCCTTACACAACCTTAAAGTGGATGGAATTAGCTAAAGAAATCATAAAAACCAAAGTTAGCTCTTGAAATCACTATTCATTACTATTCATCATCAACTTTGATGATTTTATTACCTTGCCAAATGATGTTTGTTTGCTATGAAACTTGGTGGATGTCTTTATATATCCTCAAGTAACCTCCATGATTTTTCCCTTGATTTTAGATTGCTTGAAACTAGGGTTTTGATTTTTTTTTTCCTTGATGAATAATGAAATTCGAATTGGAAGAAGATGATGGAAGGGAAGAGATTTTTCTTGATTTTTGATCATATCCTAGCTAATCTACTTTTGGTAGATATTTATCTATGTCATATGGATAATTATCATGTGATTTTACTAATTAATCCTTAAGAAAAGTGAGTTGAAAATGATGTAATGGATGATGTAATTGTAGATGATCTAGAATACTTGTTTTCTTGATTTTTTCTAAGTATTATGCTAATTCTCTTGATAATTAATAATATGGTAGGTATCCTTGTTAATTTATAAATCTTGGTTGTTTGGTTGCCATACTCGTCTAATTGTGATTCGGTTCGAATATACCTCATTATCTCAGTGGTTCTGAAATCATTTAACAATCCAAATTAATTTGATAATTCCTTAACTTAATAATCCCTTAATTTACCCTAACGCACTAATTCCTCAATATATAATTCCTTTAATATCTCCATGCTCCTTAATATCTAATAAAATAGAAGCTCATTCGAACTCAAAATCCTCAAAAATCCATATTCAGGAATTTCTGAAATCTATCGTCATTTCGAGTCACTTATTTTCTTAGTTCAACACGAATATGGTTTCTGTTTACTCATTTTCTGTTTCAATTATAGTGTACCTACATACCATTTCCCTAAATCCTCAAATTTTACTATTCATGTGATCACTGTAGCCTTTCTAAAGTTAGGGTTATTACATTCTTCCCCCCTTAAAAGGATTTCGTCCCGGAATCATGTTGAAAATACTAATGAATACTTCTCTTACTTGACAAATTCCAAATTTTCGCACTACTTCCTTTATCCTTCAGTTCCTTCATAACATCTCTACCTTGTTTGCGCAAATACACCAACATACACTTGTTTGTCATTCATCAACATTCCATTTAGCTTATCAATAATAGTACTTTTACTGTCTTTTCCTTACAAATCTCCTCCTGTTTTCAGTCATTCTATATTATCTCATTCCTCCTTTCTCTTTTAACTAAAGTATCGGCCACCACATTGGCCTTTCCTGAATGGTAATGTATTTCACTTATAGTTTGGCCATATTCTGATCTCTATCATGACATAAAATATTGGTACTTCATCTTAATACATCTCGTCTCTGTAAAATCTTCCAGAAACTAGTCTTATAATGCTATTCCTTGAAACAATTATAAGAAAATATTATTCATAATATATATTTCCTGTTCGTGTCCTACAAGGTTGTGTTTTTCCCACAAAATATCCTTATTCTTCCTCACTGAATCAGCATATCTTACTTCCTAACAGATAGATTATTCTTACCTATTTTATTAACTTATTTACCCTATTAATGAATTAAGTCGATCCCTAACCAAACACTTACACTAAAATTTTAAATCGAAAATAAGTACTTGTGTCTGCATCTGGTTTCTTCAACGCTTCTCCTAGGGTCATGTTGTACACTCTAGCAGTAGGCCTATTTGAAGCAGTCATACTTTGCCCTGGTGCGGATGACCCATCGGAACGACAATCTCTAGCAAGGTGTCCTAGTTTTCCACACTGGTAACACTTGATGGCACTCCTATCGACCGATGGACACCTCTCCTGAAAATGTCATTTCTGTCCACACTTGAAGCAAGTTACCCCTAACATTCTACACACTCCCGAATGCTTCCTACCACACACGTTACAATATGGGAATGGTGGTTGTGATTGATTGGACTGAAATGTTCCTGAAGATTTACCACCCTGATTTACCATCTCACTAGTAGTCTTGTTACCCCCCGACTTTCCCACAAATTGAAATTTTTGTCCTCTACCTCCTTTGTTAAAGTAGCTTCCCTCACTTGAACCTCCTTTCGGGCCCTCAAATCTTCTTTTCTTATTCTCTCGACCTATTTGGGTTTGTTCACTCTCGGCTTCTATAATAGATGCCATCTGGACCACTACACCATAATCAGTCAACTCAAATGGTGCCACTCGCGTCCGTAGCCATGGTTTCAATCCTTGTTGGAACCTTTTTGCTCATTGTTCTTCAATACATACAAACTCGGGAACAAACCTCGACAGTTCTGTAAATTTAGTTTCATACTCTGCCACTGTTAGGTTATCCTGTTTTAACTCCAGAAACTTTATTTCCATTTGGTTTTCTAGATACCTAGGGGAATATTTATCTAGAAATACCCTAGTGAAACGCTCCCAGGTTATCACTCCCGCTCCTTCTAGATTCTTTTTAGCTTCCCACCAGTAATTTGCCTCTCCCTTTAAGAGATAGGCTGCAAAAACTGTTTTCTGATCTTCCTCTATCCTCAGTATCTCAAAAGCCTTCTCCATCTCTTTCAGCCATGCCCTGGCTACTACTGGGTTAGTGGTTCCCTCAAATTCTGGGGGTTTTAATGACTTAAAGGCACGAAAGGAATTAGCTGCCTGATTGGGGAGAACAGGTGGTTGTTGGGGATTCTGTGGATTAGCTAAATTCTGCCTTAATAGTTCCATGAATTGGTTAAAGGGAATGCCTCCCGGATTTCCTTGTTGGCCAATTGATTCCTCTTCTTCTTCTTCTTCATGATTTTCTTCATTATGAGCATTTTCATTCAGTCTATTACCTCCTATATTTTGACTTCTTTCGTCTCTCTCATTTCCCCTTGCATTCGCTCTATTATCACGTCTAGGCGGCATAGTTCTGTACATAACAATAGTCTTTATTAATTACCCGAATTTGGGGTACAATATACATCATTTCTATATACACAATTATATCGTTAATTAACTCATTTGCACATCACAATATTCTTATCTCCACACGGTTTGCATCTAGTTATATTATAACTTTAGTAAGTAAGTGTATCGCCCTTAACACGATAACCTTTTCATTAAGTCAATCACCTTTTATACATCAATATTTTTGAATCTTAACATTTATTATTAAAATGCAGTAAAAATTTAGACAGAATGCACAAACTTCATTAATTTACATAAATATTTTACAACTTGGGTACAACGTCTTTTACTACTAATGTTTTACATCATAGAGTACATGGTTCGAAATCTACAAACATAACCGTACATACTAATCTGCTACAACAAAAGTACTACTAGCTGTCTTCCAATCAGACTGGGATTAAAACAGTAACCAACTAAACTAATCCCCCAAAAAGACATCAGTAAGATGACTAGTCTGATTAGTGACGAAGACTACTACCCTGACTCACAGTCCTGCCCTAATAATGTCTCGAATCTGGACTACCATAGACGTGACTGTATCCACTATCGCAGCCCTCCACTCTGGGTCTTCTCTATCAGCTAACAGCCTCCTAATGTCCCCCAGGGCCCGCAGCTCAACACTCACTAATCCCAAGGATATACCATCAGGAATGATACCTCCTCTCCCTCTCTCTGACCTCTGCATCAGTGTGTCTATCACCCGGCGGGACTCCTCTAACTGACCCTGTAGGTCAAAGTACTCTGTCAACAGGATGGCTGGAAGTGAGTCATTTGTCGGTAAGGGTGCCTCCTGAGGGGGCATAGCAGCTGGTATAGGCGCCTGTACAGGTGGAGGTGGTGGAGGTGCAAATGGTGGGGATGGAGGAATAGACTCGGTATCTGCATCCTCAGAAAGATCCTCCTCTATCTCATCCTCTGGAAAGATAAAATGTCCGGGCGGAGTGAATGGCTCAGCTGGATCCTCTAGAGGGCCAGGACTCGGTGAGGGAGATGGGACTGGTGATGGTACTGGAATAGGCAAGGCAGGGGTAGGTATCATATGGATATCGGTCCACTCAGTCTCCTCCTCCTCCTCAGCTATGACTGACAACCTAGGCCTCTTACGTAACGGCCTCTCCTCCTCAGGAATCTCCCATCACACTCTAGAAGGACCTGCCTCATCAGATCCTGTAGAAGGTCTACCAATGTATGGCACTATGGTTACAGCATCTCTCTGTCTACGCTCCTCTGCCTCCTCTCTCAGTCTCTGCTCACACCTCTCTCTGGATGCCGCTCGACGTCTCTCCCTGAGGTCTTCGACCGCATACTCGGGAACCTCTACCCCGGCTAGCTGTAGATCTACAAGCTCCTGCTCTGACAATCCTATCCACTGAGGGTCTCGACTCGGCTCTCCCATCTCTGATCCCTATAATAAAACATAAAATTCTATTAGTAATAATCTATAAAATTATAATCAATGCTTCAAAATAAAACTATCTGCGATATACCACCCTTGAACTCGATGGGAGTTCACAATTTATATTATTACTGATACAATTATTATTATTATTAATCTTGTTCTTGAGCATTATGACTCTTAGCTCTGATACCATCTGTGACGCCCCTAGATCCGGGGTCAAGGATCCAGGTCATCATGGTCCAATTTCCGATCAATATCAATATCCCTTCAGTCTTTTTTTTGTATAACTTAATATTTATGCAATTGACCCCACATTAATACACACACACACACCAGTCATATGCTCATAGAACAACATCCACAATATTAAAAGTTTAAAGTTAACAGTTATTACAAACCCAGAATTCTACTAAGTACATTGTTGAATAATACTTCTACAGGAAGCATTTCAACAACCAAAAGTTTATTACAAACTTACACACTTAATTTACATAATTCTACTAAGCCCCTTTCGCTTGTCACTACCTCGGGGATGGTCGCCAGCACTCGCTCAAAAGGTCGCCTTTCCCTTACCCTCTTGCGGGGTGTAGTGTGTAGTATCGGCATGGGACCTAGCTGCTATATACATAAGTAGCAAGAGTGAGCTATAATAGCTCAGCAAGATAATATTGTAAACTAGAATTTTAGAATGTGAACACGTATACATATATATACATATATAAGCAGAGACCAATTATAATCTTTAAGAAAGAATAAAGCTCTTATTTAATAATACATCATCCACTTACTATTATAAGAAAGAAATCTAAAATAATATAATATCAGTTTTTCTTCATCTGTAACCATAATTCCATCATCTTATATCATTATTCTGTTTTCAGTATAGAGATCTGAAAATCATTTTCAACTATTTCTTTCAAGTTTTGGGGATTTTCACTGTTGCCGAATACGTAAGGACGATGATCAGTCGCCCTCCGTACCCGTCCTTTTTACTACCGGTAGAAGGAGGAAGGTACACCACTACATCCCCCGGGAGGAAGGTACACCACTACATCCTCCTTCGGCAACTCTTGGGCCGAAATAAAATATTGATTGCTGGACTGTGCCGCACACGGCCTCCTACGCTTTTTGTTGCTATCCCCCTTTTTGTCAAATCATTATTCCATTTATAAAATATCATTCCACATTTCCATTTTCTCGCTTTCATTTCCACATATCATTTACTCATATCATTTCCATTCTCGCACATTACTTCTATAAAATATATACATATATATATATATATATATATATATATATATATATATATATATATATATCATAATGCTTTGATTATGATCCAGACATCTCTTTTATATTCAAGAAATCAAATGTACTTTTATATTCATAAAATATTCCGTCTATTTTAAGAGTAGTAAATAATAATCAAATAATATTTATTAAACCACTGATACTCAAAAAGAATATTTTTATTATAGTATTATAAACCATATAACCCTAGATAACAACTGATACCATTCCCTTTCATATCTCTTTTACCATAGAGCATATTCGCTCCATTCGTAATCATCTCTATATCCATATTTCATAAATCATATCCATCTCTCTTTAATTTTCCCAAAATCAAGGAAATATATTCTTTGCAACATAGCAACAATAGCATCACATATATATAGTCCATGATATCATTTCATTCCGAAGATAAATAATTTTCAAAGTAGGGATAGAAGGATCTTGCCTGGATCTCTAAAGCGAGTAGGTATGATCCTGAGTTCGTCTCCCGTCTCTATAGAAACGAAAGGTTCACCGTTAGTATATATCCCACTTAATCACCTAATCTTTATACAATAACACCCTTGACACATAATATATGTTTGACATAGCTTTTACGCACCAAAAGTTCCAAGAACTTAATCACTTTTAAACTCGATCAAGGTTTTAGTGTATTCCACCATTTCCCCTAATAACCACACTCGACTGTAAAAATTCTCAGAAAATATCAATTCCGAATTTTAATGAAAGGTCAACTAGTAATGGTCCTCTGACCACCCTACTACAATATCCCAAAATTTTATAACTTTTAAAAATGTTTAAATATGGTAATTATAGCCTCAAAGTTGATACAATTACATTTTCTCGGTTCTCGGACGTCTTTCACTAAAACTGACTTTTCTCCTAAACCGTTCATCAGATTTTAACGTGCTTTATATCAAAACGATCTATGAACAAAGCTCTACCCTCTCATGATCAGTGAGTGCTCTGGACAGAAACCTACCGTACGAATATGGGGACCAAAAACAGGGCATCTATGTGGTTTAACGAAAATCGGGCATTATAACGGCTATATTTTCATACTTTCCAAGATATTACTCCTCCAAATCCATCATCCACCTTATACACCATCACCTACACCATGTGGTCATCTTACCAACCATGTTTACAAGCACACAATACTTCCATATTCAACTTAAACCACTTACAAACACATATATCATCATGAATAATCACTTATATCAACATATCTACTAACACAACTAATATCCTTCATAAATACAAAAAGGGCAAGAACATTTATACCTTCTTGAAGCTTTAATCACACTTAATAAACCTTTGATAGTCCTTACACAACCTTAAAGTGGATGGAATTAGCTAAAGAAATCATAAAAACCAAAGTTAGCTCTTGAAATCACTATTCATTACTATTTATCATCAACTTTGATGATTTTATTACCTTGCCAAATGATGTTTGTTTGCTTTGAAACTTGGTGGATGTCTTTATATATCCTCAAGTAACCTCCATGATTTTTCCCTTGATTTTAGATTGCTTGAAACTAGGGTTTTGAAATATTTTTTTTCCTTGATGAATAGTGAAATTCGAATTGGAAGAAGATGATGGAAGGGAAGAGATTTTTCTTGATTTTTGATCTTATCCTAGCTAATCTACTTTTGGTATATATTTAGCTATGTCATATGGATAATTATCATATGATTTTACTAATTAATCCTTAAGAAAAGTGAGTGGAAAATGATGTAATGGATGATGTAATTGTAGATGATCTAGAATACTTGTTTTCTTGATTTTTTCTAAGTATTATGCTAATTCTCTTGATAATTAATAATATGGTAGGTATCCTTGTTAATTTATAAATCTTGGTTGTTTGGTTTCCATACTCGTCTAATTGTGATTCGGTTCGAATATACCTCATTATCTCAGTGGTTCTGAAATCATTTAACAATCCAAATTAATTTGATAATTCCTTAACTTAATAATCCCTTAATTTACCCTAATGCACTAATTCCTCAATATATAATTCCTTTAATATCTCCATGCTCCTTAATATCTAATAAAATAGAAGCTCATTCGAACTCAAAATCCTCAAAAATCCATATTCAGGAATTTCTGAAATCTATCGTCATTTCGAGTCACTTATTTTCTTAGTTCAACACGAATATGGTTTCTGTTTACTCATTTTCTGTTTCAATTATAGTGTACCTACATACCATTTCCCTAAATCCTCAAATTTTACTATTCATGTGATCACTGTAGCCTTTCTAAAGTTAGGGTTATTACACAGAGGGAGGCCCAGCCGACCTCCTGGCAGCCGACCAGCTGTCAGGGGAAGGCCTGGACGACCTCCTGGCAGCCGACCAGCTGTCAGGGGAAGGCTGCGGCCGACCTCTTGTTAGTTGGTTGGTCAGGTGGTGATTCTAGAGCGATCTTCCACCTTGGAACATGATCAACAACCTCTGAATGTCAAGTTAGATGGGGGAAGTATGCACCTTGGAAGGTCCGTTAACATTAAGGCAATGCCCTTTCAACGTTTGTTTCTTCTTAGATAGAGAACTACGCAGGGATTTTATACTTCCAGGTCCTGAAGACCCCACCATCAATTCGAAATTGGTAGCACCAGTTGATGTAAGCTGAAGGATAGACCCTCTTAAAGCTCCTCTTGAGACTGGTTGGCTTCCTGATAATACCTTGAAGGCACAGAAACTATTAGTGATAGTGTTGAGATAAGAGGTCCTTTGTCATTCCATACTTAAAATCTTGAATCTCAAATCCCGACACAAAATTTTAACCTTGATGGCCAAAAAGGCTGTCTGCCTCCAATCGAGTTTGTCGTTTGAGTTTAAGGACTTGAATCAAGAGCCGTCAATCAAATTCAAACCAAGGCAAGGTCCTGTGAGAATAAGAAGAAGTTTGGAAACCTAGAATCAAGATAAAGGGTTAACAACCAGCCAAGGCACACCAGACTTGAAGTCAAGTGCTGAGTGGTAAGGGAACTTCTTGAACGATCAACCGAGAAGCAAGACCTCCACCGTATGTAGCGAGGGGGCAAGAACTAAGGGACTTCATCATTTTTACATCATAGAATTAAAGTTAATGGTTGGTTATAACCGACAACCATGAATGAGTTCAAGGTTTAAAACCAAGGATTCAACAAGGGAGTTAAGGCCCATAAGGTCATGAAAGCTATGCAAGCCAATTTAAAGTCAAGAATATTTGTTTATCAACATTCAGATATTGATATCTAATGTTCGAATATTGTTGAACAAGATTCAAACATCTCAAGGAAACCTCAGGAGGCAAGGCCGACCTTCTGTCAGCTTTTCAACATATCTGTCAGCCTTCAGATGTCACTCCTGATGTTTGAAACATGACTGACTTGGATCCGTTTAGCGCCGTTTAACATTTAAACCTAAACTTTGGATTCTAATTTGACGATGCTGAATGTAAGCCTAGATGGTCAAGTATAAGTTAAGAAGCTTGGAGTTCTAGTCTTGAATCAAGGACTAAGGAACTAAGTTAAAGCCGTGGAAGGCCAGGAAAGCTACTAGAACTAACCTTGGATCAATAGATTCAAGCATAGCTCAAGAGCGAGCCACTCAATCAACATTCCAACATGGTGATTAAAAAGTTCGAAGTAATTCTATTTAAGATCAGGCAAGCATGAAACCCTTGAAAGGAGTTTGAAGCTACCTCATGGAAGGTCTGAGACCCTTAACAATCAACTAAGGATCCTCTTGAAGCCTTGGCCGACCTCTTGGCAGCCGACCAGCTGTCAGGGGAGGCCTTGGCCGACCTCTTGGCAGCCAACCTACTGTCAGGGCTGTTTGGACGATCTTATAGTCCACGCGAAGCTCACTGAATTTTCTACAACCTTGGAAGGTCTTATCCGACCAGGAGCACGTGGAAGGCGACAAGGACCTCCTGGCAGCTGACCAGCTACCCGGGAAGGGGTCGGGCCGACCTCTTGGCATCCTCAGCCGACCAGGAGCACCTGGCAGGTGACCAGGACCTCCTGGCAGTCGACCAGCTACCCGAGAAGGGGTCTGGCCGACCTCCTGGCACCTCCCGTCAGTTGGTTGGCCCGATTGATGGTTCTGGTGAAGATTTTTTACTTTCCAGAATGAACGTCGACCTTCGAACATTCCTAAAATTTAGCGCCGTTTAGCATCGATTAGAACCGTGTAGTGCCGTCTTAGGCTATTTAACATCGTTTAAACATAGATTAAATGTCATCTAAGGCTGATTAGCACCGTTTATCGTCGATTAGCACGGTGTAGTGCCGTTTTAGGCCATTTAACATCGTTTAAACAAAGATTAAACGTCGTCTAAGGCTGATTAGCGCCATTTAGGGTCGATTAGCACCGAGCAGTGCCGTCTTACGCCATTTAACGTCGTTTAACATAGATTAAACGTCGTTTAAGCGTCGATTATTGCCGTTTGAGTCAACACGGAGCCCCTGTCAGCCAATCAGCCGACCAGGAGCACATGTCAGCCGACCAAGAGCACCTGTCAGCCGACCAGGAGCTCCTAGCAGCCGACCAGCTGCCTGGGAAGGGGTCAGGCCGACCAGGAGCACCTGTAGGCTGACCAGCAGCACCTGTCAGCCGACCAGGAGCACCTGGCAGCCGACCAGCTGACCAAGGGGTGGCTGCAACTATCCTCGTCTCCTTTCGACCGATCATTTAAGCACCGATTAGTGTTGATTAGCACCGATTAGTGTCGATTAGCACCGATTAGTGTCGTTTAAGCATAGTTTAGTGCCGTTTAGCACTGTTTTGCATCGATTAATGCCGTTAGTGCCGATATAAGCCATTTAGCATCGTTTAACACTGTTTAAACGTTGTTTAAGGCTGTTTAGCGCTATTTAGTGCCGTTTAACACCGTTTATTGTCGTCTAACATCGTCGTAAATGCGTCGGTTGCTCCACGCTTTACATTAAAAGACGATACTCGTGAAACACTAGTGTTCAACGATAAACCCTGACCCGAGTCTCGAAAAATGCCGTTAAAACTTCAAGGAAAACCTGATTAGTTTTCCTCGAAGTTGGGGGGCAAATGATATGGGCTAAAAGTAAGCCCTAAAGACACATTTAATGTGGCATTAATTAGACCCGATATGGTCCAAACGTGGGGCCCATTTATGGGGCTCAAAATCCTAATTAAATATTAATTTCATAATTAATATTAGGGGTAATAAACAGCTCAGCAAATAAGAGTCAATCAAGGATAATACTCCTACCAAACTTACCCTCCAAGGCATCCAATTTAATAAGGAAACAGAATCCTACAAGGAAGGCGTCTAGAACCTTCCTCAAGGCGGTGGCTTGCCCACCAAATATCCGAATCCTACCATAATTCTAAGGCTTCTCAGCCTATATAAAGGGCCTGACCCCTCATTCTCAGAACTACGTTGGTTTGATTCTCAATAACAAGATACATAGGCACTCTGTGAGGACCGATCAGTCTTGAAACACGAAAACAGCCATTATAGCTCGAAGCTCAACCACCCTAGCATTAAATACGAATCGTAACCTACTTTTTATTCCACAACAATTTTCATTCAAATGGATAAAATTGTAAACTATTCAAAATAAATATTACGTGGACTTCATGGTCATTACTATTTGAGTAATATTATATTTGAATATATTTCGAGTCACAACTTTAGCCATAACGTCGACAAGTTACGACAAACGGCTAATGTATTTTATTCCATCACGTTAGGGCATTTAATCAAAATATTTTTGAAAAAAATACCAACACATGTAATTTTGACTTGAAACTTTGATAATGTTACTAGAATATTTTTAAAAAAAATTAGACAAAGCTTCATGAATTTTTGAGAATATTTTTCGAGAACCCCTAAAAACACTTCAATTTTTATTTTGGGGTTGCGAAAAGTCATCCAAACTCATACAAACCTATGGGTTGAATTTGACCATAAGTTTTATGATATCTTTGAAGATGTTTTGCATTGATCTCATATTTTTCCAAATTATTTTAAAGAAAATCAAACGAAATGGGTTTGTCGCGTAGTTACGTATTTATCGATTTTTTCGTACCAATAGAAGCTTCCTATATTATTTAATTGATGTTTCCCACATGTTGATTTTCTGTAGAGTTTCTAGGAAGATTCCAAATGGCCACTTTATGCCTTTTTGTACTATATTCAAGGTTGCCACCTGTCTACTGCCCATTTGTCCAAAAATCCCTAAATTTGCCTATAAATACCAAGCCATTCTCACCCATTTTCTCAAGCCTCTTGAGCCAAAAAAATGCTGCTAAATACTTTCTAGATATACACCATATCCCAGATTTTAAAATCTCTTAAAAGTATTTAGCAAACAGGCTTCATTATTCATCTTTTACACAACTTTTAAGCTTGTTTTTCACTTCATTTCTTGCTCCAAAACACTTCTCGGCCAAGACCTCTTTAAGGCAATCTATTCTTTTCTTTAGCAGCCTTTGAATTTTTCTTTAAAGTGTATTTAATGAACCTTTGAGTCCCTCTTGAATACCTTTCATTTGTTGATCTTTCGGCCTTGTTTTGGTAGTGTTTTTGGTCCATTCCTTGCTCATTTCTTCACCTTCGGCCAAATTCTTTTTGGGCAGCCCTCTTGCACATTTTATGCAGTCCCTTAAGTGTTCTTTCTTGTTTCTTTGAGTCACCATTAATATCTCCTCGCATATCCATCAATTGGTGCTCTTTTGGCTTAAGTTTGGTGTTGTTTTTAGGTTCAATCCTAGTTTGTTGTTATTGAGTTATTTCTAGACTGCAAGTGGTACCAAGTTAGTTACTGTTTGTTTAGTATGTGTACATCTACACATACTTGTCCCGAAACCTAGTTCATATCCTTTGAGAATATCTCTTATATGAGAATTCTTTGCTTTAGGTAACCAAGCCATCGGATAAAGTCAAAGGTCATAAACCAGTTATATTTTTGCACTTATATATATATATATATATATATATATATATATATATATATATATATATATATATATATATATATATATATATATATCAAGGCACTTGCCTTGTCCAACTTTTATATATATTATCAAGGCACTAGCCTTGTCCGTGTGTGTGTTTAATTTCAGGCAAAATAGCCGTGACGCCCCCAAATCCGAGGTCAAAGATTCAGGTCGTCACATCACCATCCAACCATATCATACCTGTATTAACTTTACAACTCAACAATACATCCATCCAGACCTCAATCTTAAGCACAAACAAGTTAGAGCCTCAGAAACGATAATCAAAAGTAACACTAAATATTACAATTCATCTGTACAATCTAGAATCTTGCGCACTTCCATTTATACAACTACACTTGAAGACAAGTCTTACTATTACAGTTGAAAACCTATCAGACTTACTCTGTAGTATTTATCAGGAACTAAATCATCTCAGGGGTAAATCTTCTACTCCTCTTCTGCTGGTGCGGAGTTAACTGATCAAATTCTTCTCTTTCTGAAAAGTTTTTATAAAGCAAGAATGAGCTACATAATGCTCAGCAAGTTCACCATTTTGAAAAATAATAATGTGGTTTATTTCGAAAACATTCCCAACTATATGGGTATATATCTCAGATTTCAAAACATAATTGGACAATATATATGTCCGAGTTTGAATAAAACATCTATACTCACTAAGGAGCTTTAAGAATAACATATGAACCCTTTATAAGGTTCCTATTTCAATATATCACAAGTTTGAAAATATATACATATGAGTATATCATTTTCGGTAAAACACTCTACGGTTAACATACTGTACAGGGAATACATCTTTGCAAACCTCTTTCCTTCCATTAGCTTAGAAGGTTTCTCATTCAAAAACATTTCATTCTTTGAAATAATTGCAAGAGTGCACTAACACGTGCCAATCTTTATAGAAAATCTTGCAGTTCTAGATACTGCACGATGTCAATATTTTTCTTATCAAAAGCCACACTATCGGAAACTTGGCATTTAGGCCCAAGAAGCAGTGTTTGAGTATTTTTCCAAAGTGGAGGATGGGACTGGAAGAAAACATAAAAACCTGACAGGGATTGACGATGATCAGTCGCCACATCCAAGTCCAATAATCCGCGGGTCTTCTCTACCGGTAGAAGGATAGAAACTACATCCGTAACTATCCCCGGGTGAAAACTACATCCGTAATCACCCTCGATGAAAACTACATCCGTAATCATCCTTCGGCAACACCTGGGCCGGAATAATAATTGATGGACCGCCTGGCTCACGGCCGCTTACACATCCCGGGAATTGTTCGTCAACGGTTCCCACACCTGCCAGAGTCCCTTTTTCTTTTTCTTTTGAAAACTTGATTTTGATTGAAAACAGAGTAATTGAGGTCCGACATCAGTCGACCGATGATTCTTGAAATCACACAAGAAACAAACCTGACCGGGGGTTTTTGAAAATGTTTTGAGTTCGAAAGAGTTCGAGTTTGAAAGTGCTAAAGGTATCATGGATTAGCTTTGTCTTTAAAATAATGAACAATAATTAATAAATGATATTTTAAGATTTAATATTAATGATAAATAAAATAATTATTTACTTAAATAAGCTTTTAATCCAAGATAGGCATTTTGAGTATTTACGAAGATAAAAAAATAATTACTTGAGTATACGATACTCCACGAATGACCCTTCGGGTTTTCGCAATTTAATTACGATATAATAATATACCGCTCCCCGGTGAATAATATATACGGACCGCTACGACCTCTATTGCTAGAGTCGTTGTCCGAAGAAAACATTTCATTCTAAGTTCAAGGGGTGCAAACATATATGTACTTATACATCTCAATTTCATCGATACTTCGATAAACATAAACATTTGATATGATTGAAAACTACAAACACAACAGTGAAAGTCCTTGTATATGTAAGTTTTGAAAAGTAAACTTGCCTTGGTGTGGTTTGGGTGGTCGAGCTTGCGGAGTGGAACGATCTATACATAATCAATAGCCGATCGTTAGTACCTTAACAATATCTCTTTAATTGCGGGATTCTAGGGGGTACAAAATTAACTTAATGACTTCGTCTTATGACTCTCTAGCCCCACTATAGGTTCATGTCATCACTCGATTACGCTCGTCACTTATTTGACTTAATTTGGTTACCACATCCGAATCATATCCATTACCCCTTAAATCACACTCCCTTTACGACTTTTTCCCTTGCGCGAATTTTACTCTAGCATTTCTATAAAATTGAAAAATACATATTTTAATCCAATTCTTTATGGGTAGCCTTCACCACTGCATTTACTAGCTTCTCTAATTTTTCCATGATCCTACATAAATTTTTAGGGGTTTAAACAAGGTTCACAAGGGGACCATTTAGTGCAGTCCGGAATCCAGAAACACATTTCACTTCTCAGGTCATAACTCAAAATCTATACATCATATAGTCATGAACCTTATATTTTTGGAAACTACATTTAAATACCTTTCCAACAATATATATTAGGACCTCAGGGGACAAGATTTGGGGGTTCAAAACCCTCTTACAAGACAGTTCAAGTTTCTGGAAAAATCTCAGCATGCTTATATCACTTATCCATTCAAGAATCTTACATACACATCACATCCATCATCTAAACCACCAAGATCATACTTTAAAACATACATGGAGTTACATACACTAACCATAAGTTTAAAAATCACAACCACAACACTTAAACTCAAGATCTACATCATCCATAACTTATATGTCCAAGATTCACACTAACATCCATGGATCTAACATTAAACACCATAAATAATTCATGGCCAAGAGGGGTTAGAGTTTTTATACCTTCTTGATGTTCTTACAATCTCAAATAAGCTTGGTTAACCTTGGGGAAGCCTTACTCTATGCTCACCATCTTCAATCTCACCAAAGAAATCAAGAACATGGAAGTGGGTTTCCTGACTGGAAACACACGCCCCAAAGATCAGCCAAAACGAAGCCCTTGCACTCGTTTTCTAGTCGAGGCTCCTGAATGAAAGTTGTAGAGCGTCTTAATAGCTTTCTAACCATATAAAGAGCAAAAAATTTCATTGAGTAATGAAGTCTCTAGGCCCGTTTTAGTGAGCTCCTTTCCTGTTGGGCAGAATGGAGTATTTGGTGTTTGTTTTGTTTGATTAAAGTGATAAAGTGATCAATAATGCTTGATATATTCACTTGGATGCATCTTATCTTCTTGACATGTGGTGTCATCTCCTCATTGGTTCATTTGGATTACCTTTATCCATCCATAATTGCAAGCAAGTCCCTTGCTTTATACATATTGTTTCCAAGTCCTTCCTTCCTTTTCTTATTTGCACCAAGGGGCTTCCCTTCTTGTATATTTACTAAATCAATATGTTACAACTTATATGTTGCACTTCATTGTAATAGTGTGGCCCAATACCTCAAATAATCGTTGTGTCCAATTTTCTTTGTATTTTCTCTTTATCTCAAAAAAAATTCTCGCGGTTTCTCAATTGTTCTCATTTCTCAATTCTAGGAGTTTATTCTCAATCCTTTTTCCCTCTCATAATATATCCTTCCTTGGACTCTTAATATACCATATCCTTAATCCATGATTCGTTCGCTCAATCGCTTAATCTCATTGTAAAGTTTCAGCGGTTTCTAGAACGTTTGTTTCACTTCCTCAGTGGTTTTCGTTCCAAATTCTCAAATCACTTATAATAAAATTCCAAAATATTAACTCCTCAATTCCTCAAATTAAATATCTCATTTCTTGATATTACTGATATATAATTCACTGATCAATCAAATATTACACGAAAATAGAATTTGGAATTTCTGAATTCCGATCGCATTTACATACACTTATTTACTCCGTAGATTACTAGTATAACTTCGGAATATCTACACTACGTCTCGTACATAGGGGGCATGAAAAATTTTCTTAATCCTCAAAATCACTATTCATCCACCAAATCACTATTCATTGATGCACTTCATCATAATAGGAAAAGTTTTAATTCTACCGAAATTTTGGGTTCTTACAATAGCGTGGTGAAAATCAAAGTGTCTGTGGATCGATTTCTCAAGTATTAAAACGATGAAATTGTGCGCTTGCAATTTAAATCCTTATTTTTTAGCACATCAAGTTTTTGGCGCCGCTGCCGGGGACTAATTATTTTTCGCGTCTTGATTTTTAATTTTTCGGATTAGTTTTACTTGTCTTATTTTTATCTCGTTTTTTTAGGAGAGTTGGAAATTTCGGGAATCTCCTCTCGAAGCTTGGAAAAAAATGGTAACCTGTATTTCTCTCTTTTTGTCTTTTTATTATTTTAGAAAATCACAAAAAAATCAAAAAAATCACAAAAAAATTGAAAATTAAAATCCAAAAAAAATTAGTTAATTACATAATTGTTGCATCATGCATTTAATCACTTAGGGCACATCATCTAGATTTTTATTTTCTTGTTTTTAATTTTCCGTACCTTATAAATTGTGGTGATCGCTGGAGGACCCAAAGGTGTGTTAAATTCTTTCTTTCTTTAGATTAGAGCACGTAGTTTAAAGCATCCATAAATGTTAATAGTTTTTTATATCTCGTTATTTGTTGCATCATGTAAATAAATCTTAAGGGCAAAACCTCTCAAAAGATAAGGGAAGGGATTTCATCACTCTTTCCTTAGCCCAAAAACAATTAATCCCTCATTTTGCATACTTTAGCCTTAATAAAATTGAATTAGACATGGCCCCTAGGAATTTCGCGCTCAATTAGGAAGGTACCTAAAAAATGACGTAATCTTTAATTATTCCAACTTTTTGGTGTCTAGGCAAGCGAAAGCTTACCTGGCCAATTAAGGTTTGGTGTCTAGGCCGGTGTTTAGCCTCTTGACAATGCTTGCACCTACCTGGCCAAATCGGTTCGAATAATTATTGATTTACCTAATTTTTGGTGGTCCTTAAAGTTAGGAGCAAGGTCTAGTTTTCTTTATTTAAGGAACCCTAGGGTTAGAATTTTTCTTTTGATTTTTAACCCTTTCTTTTTGTGTGTTTATTTTATCGCAATTATTTGCTACTTTTTCCTTTCATGGTTTATGCGAACTATTTGGATTAGGGATAATTCTTCTAGACTAGTGAGATCGTTTGAGATTTCTTCCTCTTCTGATTCCGAGTCTTTAGATAATCCCGAACCAATAGTAACCATGGCCATGTCTCTTAAGGACCGTTGCTATCTCACCCGTTCCGCTCAACCATCGTGTATCACTCTTCCTCCCGTTAATGGTAATAATTTTGAAATCAAATCTCATCACATTAGTATGTTACCTAAGTTTACCGGGAGCGATGGTAAGGATCTCTATCTTTTTCTTCATGAATTCGAGGAGGTTTGTACCTTACAAAAACTCCAACAATTAGCCGAAGACTCGATTAGGCTTAGGCTCATTAATTTCGCTCTTAAAGAAAATGCTAAAAAATGGTTGTATAGCCTACCGATTAATTCTATTTTCACGTGGGAGGGATTTTTGGTAATTTTTCTTAAAAAATATTTTCCAAACCAAAAGACTATGAGAATCACAAATGAGATAAATCAATTTCATCAAAAGGAAAATGAGTCTTTTTGGAAATATTTTGATCGTTTTAAAAATCTTTTATCACAATGCCCCCACCACGGAATAGAAAAATGGATACTTTGTAAGATCGTTTACGAGGCCTTAGATAGTCCAACAACCGCTTTGTTAGAGTCTATGTGTCAAGTAAATTCAAGGAGAAAGATGAGGACGAAGGGTGGGCATTTTTCGAAGAATTAGCCGAGAAGACTATGTTGTGGGAGTGTACTAGGGAACCGAATAAGTCTAACGAATCCTCTAGTTCATCTAGGGGTTTGCATTCAATTGGAAATAATATTGCAACCGATGCCAAGCTAGCCACCCTTACTAGGAGACTCGAAGCTTTAGAAACTCATAGTGGGCCCTCACACATGTCTATGTACCCGAATCAAGTGATGCGAAATCTTCAAGATTTTCAACAAGTCAATGCGTTGTTTCAACCAACCCCTAGGAATGATCCTTTGGCACCTACATATAATCCCGGTTGGAGGAATCACCCGAATTTCTCGTGGAACCAAGGCCAAAACTACCAATCTCCGCCACCTTCTTTTCAACCTCCTTGTTTTCAAAAGCCCAATCAAAACTCGTACCCGATTCAAAATCACGTTCCTTATCCAACTCAAGCACCCGCCCACCCTCCCGGCTTTCATAAGTTGGATAAGAGAATTAATTTCTTGGAAAAGACTCTTGATGCGCTTTTAAAATCAACAACTAATTTGGCATAATCTCAATAAACCTTCATGCAAACCATGACTCAAGATAGGCAAAGTTTGAATGCTAATACTCAAGCCATATCTAAGTTAGAGGTTCAAGTGAGTTAATTAGCAAACGCCATTGTGAGCGAGAGAAGAACAAACTCCCGAGTCAACCCGAGGTAAACCCTAGATTTCCTCTCAACCGAAGACCTCCCGTTATCATTTCTTTAAGGTCGGGAAACAAAGTTGATAATCAAGTAGGTGTCGAGTCTCCCGAAGAAAAAGAGTTAGATGATGAATCGAACCCTAGCCTTGATCATTCCACACAAATCTCGACCCCCGTGTCACCAGAATCTTCTTATAAATCATCATCATCTAGTGAACCTTCCTCATCTTGCAAACTTCCTTCACCTAACGAGTCTTCATTTGTCATTCCACTTTCGAAATCCATTCCCGATGAACCTAGCAAACGGTCTTTAATCCTAAAGTTCCTTATCCTCAAAGACTCCTTTCAAACAAACATCGCCTCAAGTAGAAAAGATTTTGGAAGTTTTCAAACAAGTCGAGATCAACATTCCTCTTTTAGAAGCCATTCAACAAATTCCCTCTTATGCTAAGTGTCTAAAAGATTTCTGTACTCATAAGCGATCCACCCACGTCCTTAAGAAAGCCTTCTTGACTTCTTATGTTAGTTCAATTCTTTCGAACCAAATTCCCGTGAAATATAAGGATCCCGGTTGTCCTACAATTTCATGTGTCACAGGCAATACTTTTTTGGACAAGGCGTTACTTGACTTAGGTGCAAGTGTGAATCTTCTTCCATTTTGTGTCTATCAAGATCTAGGTTTAGGTGAACTTAAAAAGATGAACATGACGCTTCCACTAGCTGATCGTTCTATCAAAATGCCTAAGGGAATAATTGAAGACGTCTTAATTAAGGTTGGTGATTTCATTTTTCCGGTTAATTTTGTTGTCCTCGATACTCAACCCGTCACGAATCCTAAGAACCAAATCCCAATCATTCTAGGAAGACCTTTTCTTGCTACAACCAATGCCTTGATTAATTGTAGGGATGGTTCGATGAAAATCACTTTTGGTAATATGACAATGAACTTTAACATCTTTAATGTCGGAAAAGAACCCAATGAGCTTTATGAACAAACAATAAGGGTTAATCTTGTTGATGACATTGTTAATTGGTCAAACCTTGAGGATAGTGAGATTGAGTCTCTTCTCAATGAGGATTTAAAGGTCAACTATGCATCTAATCAAGAGTATATTGAGTCGTTAAGGGATATGACCTCGAAAGAAATGTTGAGAGAGTTAGACGACATTTGTTCTAAGTGGGAGATACCACCCGAGGATGCTTGTGTTGAGGCCGTTGTTAAAACTCCCGTTGGTGAACCACCTACATTTGATGAATTGTTAGGAGATTTGAATGAAATTTGTTCTAAGTGGGAGACCCCTCCCGAGGTTGTTAGTGTTGAGCCCATTGTTAAGAGTCCCGTGGGAACACCTTCCGCATTTGACTCAACTTTGTATCATACCGAGTTTGATCAACATCCCTTAGGAAAAGATGGATCCTTATCTTATGTTATTTCTAGTGACTCAACCCATGACCAAACTTTCATTGTCTCTAATTTTCTTAAACAAAATAAAGAAGCCTTAATTTGGTTTAGGGAGAACATTAGTGACACTTGTTTTATAAGGTTGAATGATTCCATGTTACTTGAGAAAATCTTTTCTAATCAAAATTTTCAACAATGTCTTCATCTTTTCTCAAAGCTTCATCCCAATTTTCCCATCGGCATCGGCTGATTCAGTTTTGTTCCTTTCTTCCCCTCGTGATCCAGGTATGGGGGAGGAATTGTGTGCGTGAGTCGTGTTAATTAGTTGTTTTTCATTTTCGTTCGTCTCCATCATCCCTTGTCAGGTATTATCTCCTCATTCTCCTTTACTCATTTCTCTTGTATTTGCATACATTGAGGACAATGCATGATTTAGGTGTGGGGAAGGGTTTTAGTGTAAATACATAAAATTGAAAAATCCAAAAAAAAATTCAGAAATCCAAAAATAGAGATATTTTAGCTTAGTTGTCCTTCCCACTCTTGAAATTTTAGAACTAGTTGGTGTTAATAATATTTCGAAAATTATATATATAATGCCTTTAGATGATTTGAACGTAGTCAAGTAAGGTTTTACTCATGAAACTTGTGTCGAACAAATTTTTGCTTAAAAATCCAAGACGGCACATTTACACAAGACCTTTGATGGAAATATTGTATATGGATGTTATTCGATACCTGAGAGAGAACCCACATGTTAAGACAATGTCGAATCAAACCTTTGCGATAAATTGTTCATATAGTGTCTTAAAAAAAAAAGAGTCGATAAGTGCTAATGGAAGGAATGGCCAGATTGGTCTCATTAGTACCAGAGCAATTAAGTCTGAGGGGACTTTGTGCCTAGTAACCTAAAGCCCTTTATGGTTTGGGATTGCTGACCCAACGCTCGCTACATGAGTATCAGTGCATAAGTCTTTTGGGACCTCAATCATTGCACGGTCATTTCAACCATTAATGTTAATAAATTCTTAAGTTTTAATAAATTCATAGTAGGGAAATCGGCTAGGTTGGGCTCATTGATAACCCGAGTAAGTAAGTTCGATGGGACTTTGTGCCTAGCAACCTAAGGTCCTTTATGGTCTGGGATTGTTGACCTAAAGCTCACTAAATGGGTATCGATGTAAAAGTCTTTTGGGACCTCAACCATTGCACGGTCGGTCTAACTACTAAGAATGTGAAGTTTGGCTAGATACTTGTTTTAATAGAGATTGGGTCAGTTCAATATTGGTTGAAAATGAGAAAATGTTCGTATGCACTTTATCCATAGAACTTATCGTACCCACATTCGGGACCTATCATCTTTATCCTGTGAAATATGTTATGCACATAATACTTATAATATATATATGATCTCCAAAGTTTCCAACCAAATTATGTTCTTCATAGAACTTAACTCATGTGGGGTATATATATTTTTGAGTATGCTCATCAGTTCATGCAACATTTGTGTTTGTGTGTGTGTGTGAAAATAACTTGTGGGCTTAAAAATAGTGTTAAATCCCAAAATGATAACTCGAGTAAAGGCGTGGTATCAACATGTTGATGATAGTTATCGAGGTCTCTAATAGACCACTTTAATAGTCGATAATGACAAGTTCGCTAGTTTGACTTGTTGACCAAATGGAAAGTGATAAGTGCATATTTTTGCATATTTTTATTACCTATTTATTGCTTGAACTCGTATTTTAATAAATTATTTTGTTGCATTTCAGGAAATTCGAGAAAAAGAAAAGAAATGGCAAAATAAAAAAATAAAGAGCAAGGAAGGGAAAAAGAGGAAGAAAAAGGACTTAAATGAAAAAAAGAAAAAGAATTATGACCTTGGAGGAAAAGGAATCTTTCAAGACACATGGAAGGTGGAGATCATCCCAACACATTAAATAAGTGTATGGCCAAGATCCACTCAACAAAGCTTAAGGAGGAAGGAAACAATTGGATGGCTACGATTTCTCCACCACATTAGAAGGTGTATGGTGGAGATTCACCCTACACACCCATAAACCCTAATTCTTATCCTATAAATACCCCCTTACCTCACTTGTATTGAACAACCTAGATTTTAGGGTAGTTTTAGGGTAGATTTAATTTCTTGTTTTGTAGTTCTAAATTTTGTAAACACTCCTCTTTTAATTAAAGTAAATTTTCATTTCCTTTAATTTCTTTTCTTGATCTCTCTTTTATGTTGCCTCGCTTTCGTTATTTTCGTAAATCAGTGGACAAAGTAGCGAAATGCTAACCACTTGGGGTTGAAAGTAACGAAATTTTAATTTCTTGTTCTTAGTTAATAATTGTACTTGTGCCCCTTTAAATCTCCATTTTATTGTGGGTTTCATAAATTTTAATTGTAGATCTGAATTTTCCATATTTTATGTGTTAGTATAATAATAAAAAAACAACAACAAAATTAGTTTTAATAATTTTCAGCATTTTATTTACCTGCCATTTTAGTGTTAATTCGAAGCCTTAAGTTCTCTGTGCTATGTTTTTATTCTAGTTTCAACGAAAAGATTCATTTCCTTTGTTTTTTCTTTCTTTTCGCTGCTTGCTGCGTCTCTTTCCCATTTTCGAATTCTTACTCCTCTTCGTGATTTCCTCTTTCGATTTAGCACACAAAAACCCATTTTACTCCCCTTTCCCTCTTTTAATTTTCCTTCTTCTTTTCTTGTCAATCCAAACACACCTTTTTCTTGTTTTGAATTACTGCTTTGTGTTTAAACATTGTCTTGGTGGCTGTCCATTTCATTTATTTCACAAATTGTTGTTTCATTTTTGCTGAAAATCGTGCTTCTGTGTTGTGTTCTGCATTGCTGTTCGTGTTTGTATTTCCGTGTTCTCTGAGATTTGCGAGTTGCTGTTGCTGTGCTAGTTTTGTTTGTCAGTTTGTTTGTCAGTTTGTGATTTTCGAGTCTGTAGTTTGTTTTGAGAGTTCTGAGTCTAGTGGTTGTGAATCGTTGAGTTTAGTTCGAGTTTACTGATTTGCTGGTTTTCGAATCGATCCTCGGTTCTTTGTTTTTGTTGGTTTTCTTCTGGTTTAGAATTAGAAGTGGATTTCGTTCTGTTTTGATTTTCTATTACTGTATTGTTGAGTTTTGTACATTAGTTCTTTACCGAGTTCTCATGTCTAGTGTTAATGAGTTACTGCCGAGTTGCTGTGTTGTTGTTGGTCGAGTTCACTGAGTCGAGTTTTCGAGATGCTGAGTTGCTTATTGAGTTTTAATGGTCGAGTTGTTGTTTGTTTTTTCACTGTGTTACTGAGTTCTGGCTTTCGAGGTTGCTGTGAGTCGAGTTCTGTTGGTTATATGCTTCGAGTTGTTCTGTGTATTGTTAGACCTGTAACAAGTTCCCGAGTTCTCTTGTTCGTATTTTGTATTTTTGTTCGAGTTGAATTTGCTGAAATTTAGTTTTGGTCGATTCGTTAATTCCTGTGGTTTGTTTTATTTCTTTTTGGCTAGTCATATTTACAAATGGGTCATGCTAAAATTTAATTAAAAATTTCTGTTAATTAGATAAAATTAATTAATTTAGTTCTCTTTGTTAAAATCAGTTTTGTTCTAATTTTGTCCTTAATTAGTTTTTAAGTATAATAATAATTTAATTTTCTTTTAGGAATTAATTAGTATAAACTCAAATTTTCCAAAATCCAATTGTTCTAGTCCGATTAAATTAAAAAATTAAGGCTTGCGAAAATATTAATCTCTGTGGATCGATATCTCAAATATTAAAATGATGAAATTGTGCGCTTGCAATTTAAAATCTTTATTTTTAGCACATCAAAAAGGCTTAGTTGGCAAACGAAAATGTTACGTAGCAGAGCTAAACACGACATGTCGTAGTCCCTGCCCCTGGGAGAAGTAGAAGGGAAGTATACCTCAGTTGACTGGGCATTGAGAACATAAATAGAGAGGACAATATACACAAACAAGTGAATAATACACACACATATATATACAACATATTGATACACATAATCATATTATATCTCCTTAAAATCTAAAAATATAATCCCAAAACTCAAAAACACATAATCTCAATAGTTAAATTGCAATTCAAAAACTTCCAAGTGATGTGTTAAATTATGTCTAACCGCAAGCGCACGGTATTAATTGTAGTAAATATTAGCAAATACGGGTCGATTCCTCAAGGAGACAGTTTCAGTTTCAATTCAATTATTTTCAACTGTTTCTAGTCACAAACGATTATTTGAGAATTTTATTAACTACTAAAACAAATTTAACAAAGTTTTTAAATCAATTAATGATGGGATCTAGGGCAATTCAGGTTTACCATGCTTACACCAAACAAATCACAAAGGTATAGCTTTTTAATGGGATAAAGTAATTAAAGTAATGGTTAATCTTTTTCAAGCACTAACACTCTCAAAAATCTGATGATGTATGTAAGCCTCTAGTAGTAAAAATCTTCCGATATATTACTCCTATTGCAATCAGTTAATCCATGATATTGCGCAATTACACACATTAAGAATTAAAACATATCAATCAGAATTACTCTCTACCCATCAATTTACTAATCAAATTAAGCCCAAATCATGGTGCAAACATGGCTCCCCTTAATACCCTAGAATTAAACTACTCACTCATGGTAGAATAAAAACTAACAATAATAATAATAAAGAAGAAAGCCATATTAAACATGTAATAATGAGAGAGAAGATTAGAAATACCTTAAACTTGATAATAATAGAGAACAAAAGATCTAAGATTTAATTATAGCTTACAAAGATCAAGAAGAGAAATAAAACCTAGCTTGAAATAACGTACGTCCAGATATGATATGATATGTGTTACAATGATATGATTTGTATATCTATGTGATGATATGATTTTACAATGATATAATGTGTTTTTATAGGCCCTAAAAGTTTTATCCAACAAGGAAATACCTAATTTACATAACAAATTCGAAATAGGAAAGAATTGTAGAGTTTTTAGGAGAAAATTCGGAATGGACAGAATGCCCCCGAGGCCGCATCCTGAGATCTGAGGCCGCGGCCTCAAGCCAAATCTGCCCGCGCCGAGGCCGCATCCTGGGATTTGAGGCCGCGGCCTCAAGCCAAATCTGCCCGCGGTTTTTCAGCAGGCTATTTCCTTCGTTTTTCCTTCGTTTTCTTTCCGTTTCCTTTCGTTCTTTTTCTCAAAGCTTCCATACTTCAATTCCTTGCCTTGGAACCTTCATGGTAGCTCATAACAAGACTCCATTGTTCGTTCTTAAGCTCGAATTGATCTCCAGAATTGACGGAAATTGCAACCTTATTCCAAAATGCTTAGAAACGATCCACAAATTCACATTTCCTCTCGTAACTTCATAAAATCATTCCTTCGAGTTAAAAAAACACCATAAAATCATTGAATAATGCTCGATTCTTCCAACATGGCAATTATTTATTTCCTGTCATAAAACACATCAAACACTAATTAAATCCACACGATTATTCGCAAAAGCACCGAAAATGTGGGAACAAAATCCTATAAAGTATATATAAAATACACTCTATCAAATATCCCCACACTTAGCACTTTGCGCGTCCTCGTGAAAAATAACATAATAATTATACTAACTAATTAGTACTACTTCCGTAGGTGATCACGGTTGCATTTGGCATATGCAACATGCCCTTTAAACCCCTAGGTAGCCCTAGCGGACGAGTAAGGTCTCGTGAGGGTTTATAGTAAATTTACCCACAAAATTCATCTAGCTCATGCAAAAGACCACACATCAACACAACACCACACACACCCGTCCTCTCATGCCACTTCAACTTAAGAATCAAAATGAAAATGCAATGTCTTGGTGTCTAATGTACAAGTATCCACATAGTCTACTCAAAGAAGATGCATAAGATCATAGAAATTCATGTCAAATGTAAGAATAAGTTGGTAAACATGCTAAGCACACAAGAGCACATCTTTGAGACACAACCTGGGATATCCTATGCAAAAGCAACAACTCACCGTTCACTCACAAAAATATTCACTCAAAATAATTGGTAAGTGTTTCACTCAACTCCAACAATATCATAAACATGCTTCGTCCTTGTTATCAATCTAACCTTTAACGCAACATACATCATCGATGACAATAAAAAGGTCTTTGTTAAGGTTGTAACGGGGCTAGGGACAAGGTATGTCAAGAAAGCCAAAGAAGGTTAAGTCAAAAGCTAGTACCTGACAATGAAATTCAAACAACTCCCATACTTTCATCCCCACACTTGAACTTTTATTTATAAACAACTTGACTAGTCGAATCTAAGTAGGATCACAAAAGATAAGCATGCTCTCGTATTTATTTTTTCTGTGTTTTTTTTCTTTTTCTTTCTTTTTTTTTCCTTTTTTTTAGGAGAGCTAAATAATATCAAGAACAATGATCCCATAAATATGATTTCAAACTTCGATTAACAAGCTATCAACCAAACCCCAAGTATTCCCCCAAAATTATGATCATCAATAAAAACTCCCCTTTATGCACACCTTATCACTCCCTTACAAACAATACTAGCCTTTGACAATTGGGTTCAAATAATGTAAGGCCAATAGAATAAAAAGGTAATGGCAAGTAATGTGGTGTGTCACCGAAAGAACAGGATTAGGCTCAAAGGGTTAACTAATGGATCATGTATAAACGGCTTGGATATATAGGAAATATGAGGTTATACCTAAATGCCTTTATCATGTTATCATCAATTAATGTCATGCATCTTAAGAAAGACCTCAAGCAAGTGCTAGCAATGCAAACAACATGTGGACACTCAAGCAAACGAAAAATCATGCAAGAGATATGCATATAGGCTCAAAACTCACTTGGTGTGACAAAACATAATCAATCCCAAATAACAGTCTCTCTAACGCACCTACTTGTACTCAAAGCATATAGACCAAATTACCTTGCACATATTCATGGCATTCTAATCACTTAGCACATTCAATAAGTCTACTAGCTTCTACTTGCTAGTGTACGTGTGTGCACAAGAACATCACATATCACTTCTCAATCAAAAGCATCCATAAACACAAGATTCCTAAGCATGCATGGGTGCATTTACACAAGTAATCTTCACATGGCTAGAATTATTTTTGGTATTTTTCAAATTTTTTAATTTTTAAATTTTATTTTTTTTATTTTTTATATACACTACGTTGAGAACACCGAGAACACCTCCCCACACTTAAGCGAGTCAATGTCCTCAATGACTCATTAACTAAACAAAGAAATCTACAATATATAAAACAGAAGGAAAGAAGAACTCCCCTTTGCAGAAGTATGATCCATGGGTTGCCTCCCAAGAAGCGCTTTTGTTTAACGTCGTTGGCTCGACTCAGCTGGTTCAGATCTCCGTGGAGGGGTTATCAAGATAAATCATTTCCATCTTCCCTACGAATGCACCATCCATGTATAATTTAAGGCGTTGACCGTTGACCTTAAACTTTGTTCCATCTCGTCCCATAATTTCAATAGCACCATAAAACTTTACTTCGGTGACAGTAAAAGGTCCGGACCATCTTGATCTGAGCTTCCCTGGAAAAAGTCGAAGTCTGGAATTGAACAACAACACCTTGTCACCAACCTGAAAATCTCTTCTCTGAATCACCTTATCATGCATCTTCTTCGTTCTCTCCTTGTAAAGCCGAGAATTGTCATAAGTATCAAATCGAAGCTCATCTAACTCATTAAGTTGAAGAAGTCTTGCTTGCCCCGCAGCCTTCAAATCCATGTTGAGTTCTTTTATAGCCCAAAAGGAGCGATGTTCCAATTCCACTGGCAAGTGACATGCTTTACCATAGACCAACCGATAGGGAGTGGTTCCTATAGGTGTTTTATATGCCGTCCGATAGGCCCACAAAGCATCATCTAGTTTCAAGTACCAATCCTTCCTCGATTTTGCAACCATTTTCTCCAAGATGCTTTTGATTTGTCGATTGGAAACCTCCATTTGGCCACTTGTTTGAGGGTGATACTCAAGAGCAACCTTGTGAGTAACGCCATATTTCTTCAACAAAGTTTCGAACTGTTGGTGGCGAAAATGAGAACCACCATCACTTATCACTGTCCTTGGAACTCCAAAACGTGGGAAGATGATATTCTTGAAAAGCTTCATTACTACCTTGGAATCATTTGTTACTGATCCAACTGCTTCAACCCATTTGGACACATAATCGACAGCAACTAAGATGTATCTCATCCCACAAGAAGTTGGGAAAGGTCCCATAAAATCAACACCCCATACGTCAAATATCTCGACCTCAAGAATACCGGTTTGAGGCATCTCATGGCGTTTAGAAATATTACCCGTCCTTTGACATGCATCACACGCCAAACAGAAAGCACGAGCATCTTTAAATAGAGACGGCCAAAAGAAACCGGATTGAAGTACCTTAGCAGCAGTTTTGGAAGGACCATGGTGGCCTCCACATGCGAGAGAATGACAATGCTTGAGAATGTCATGTACTTCGAACTCAGGAACACATCTACGAAAGATTCCATCAGCACACTTTCGATACAAGAAAGGGTCATCCCAAAAATATTGTTTAGCATCGTGATAAAACCTCTTTCTTTGCTGATAAGTCAATTCTGGAGGGTGAGATCCACTAACACAGAAATTTTGAAAATCTGCATACCATGGAGTTTGAGTAGCAACCGAAAATAGGTGATCATCTGGAAAAGAATCGTCAATTGGAATACTTGACGCAATATCAGATTTGAAACGCAGCCGTGAGAGATGATCCACAACCACATTCTCAGCACCCTTCTTGTCTTTGATTTCCAAGTCAAATTCTTGGAGTAAGAGAATCCAATGAATAAGCCTTGTCTTTGCTTCTTTCTTGGCCAACAGATACTTAAGTGCCGAATGATCAGTGTGAACAATGACTTTGGAGCCAATGAGATAGGCTCAGAATTTGTCAAGAGTGTAGACCACAGCTAGAAGTTCCTTCTCGGTCGTAGCATAATTGACTTGAGCTTCATCCAAGGTTTTACTAGCATAGTAGATGGAGTGCAATACCTTGTCTTTCCTTTGACCAAGAACTGCTCCAACAGCAAAATCACTTGCATCACACATAATTTCAAACGGAAGATTCCAATCTGGTGATTGAATGATTGGTGCACTTATCAAAGCCTCCTTAATCCTGTCAAAAGACTCCAAACAAGCGTCAGTAAACACAAAGGTGGCATCCTTAAGCAACAATTGAGTGAGGGGTTTTGCAATTTTTGAAAAATCTTTTATAAAACGACGATAAAAACCCGCATGACCAAGGAAACTCCTCACTCCCTTGACATTAACAGGAGGAGGAAGCTTCTCAATCACCTCAATTTTTGCTTTGTCAATCTGGATGCCACGTTCAGAAATCAAGTGACCAAGTACAACTCCTTCATTTACCATGAAGTGGCACTTTTCCCAATTCAAAACCAAATTCACCTCTTCACAACGTTTAAGCACTTTAGAAAGATTTTGCAGACATACATCAAAATCAGACCCATAAACACTGAAATCATCCATAAATACTTCCATGATAGACTCTATGAAATCAGAAAATATGGCAGTCATGCAACGCTGAAAAGTAGCAGGGGCATTGCACAATCCAAAGGGCACTCTACGATATGCAAAAGTACCATATGGGCAAGTAAATGTAGTCTTTTCTTGGTCATCAGGATGTATAGGGATCCGAAAGAACCCTGAATATCCATCTAAATAGCAAAAGTACTTATGCTTAGCAAGTCTTTCTAACATCTGATCAATGAAAGGGAGAGGGTAATGGTCTAGTGGCAGTGTTTAACTTACGGTAATCAATGCACATTCGCCAACCGGTGACAATTCGAGTGGGAATTAATTCATCTTTATCATTCTTAATTACCGTTGGTCCTCCTTTCTTAGGGACTACCTGAACTGGGCTTACCCATTTAGAATCAGAAATCGGGTAAATGATGCCCGCATCTAACAATTTCAAAACTTCTTTTTTAACAACCTCTTGCATGTTAGGGTTCAAGCGACGTTGTCCCTGTATGCAAGGCTTATGGTCATCATCTAAGTGTATTCTATGCTTGGAAAAGTCTGGGCTTATCCCTGTAAGATCATCAATACTATACCCAATAGCTTTTCTATGCGCACACAAAATAGTAAGAAGCTTAAAAACTTGGCTATCATCAAGACTAGAGCTAACAATCACAGGACAAGTCTTTTCATCATCTAGAAACACATATTTCAGATTAGATGGCAAAGGCTTTAGCTCTAACTTATTTACCTAAGGTTCACCACAAGAAGTGACAGTGTTGGTTACCTCACAATTCAGATCAGCTGCACCATCCAACTCAAGAATCAATGAATCGACTTCAACATGTCCTTCTCCTTCGTATGGTTCAAGCATGAGCACTGCTTCCAATACATCATTCAATAGAATATGAGGCGTCTCATCTTGGACAATTTCATCTACAACATCAATCCTACAGCAAGTATTCTCAAGCAAAGGGGATTTAAGAGCAGAGGTTAGAGTAAAAGTAATTTAATCATCACCAACGCTCAATGTGAGAATCCCACTTTTAACATCAATAACAGCACCTGCAGTACAGAGAAATGGTCTACCTAAAATAATAGGTATTTGGCTGTCCTTTTCCATATCTAGAACTACAAAGTCTACAGGAATATAGAATTTTCCAACCCTAACAGGTACATCCTCTAAAATTCCAAGTGGATATTTTATCGAACGGTCTGCCATTTCCAAAGTCATTTGTGTACATTTTAATTCTCCCATATTTAGTTTTTGAAAAACCGAGAGAGGCATGACTGAGACGCTAGCGCCTAAATCACTTAGAGATTTATCAATAAACAATGCACCTAAATGACACGGGATCGAAAAACTACCAGGATCTTTAAGCTTAGGTGGAGACTTATTTTGTAAAACAGCACTACACTCCTCAGTAAAAGCTATTGTCTCTACCTCACCAAATGACCATTTCTTAGTGAGTATATCCTTAAGAAACGTTGCATATGATGGAACTTGAGAAATTAAATCAGTGAAAGGAACTGTTACCTCAAGGTTCTTGACAAGTGTCATGAACTTACCAAACTGCTGGTCCACCTTAGTTCTTTTCATCCTGCTAGGGAATGGGAGCTTTGGCACAAATGGTGGAGGAGTAACTGCAGTCTTCTCTTTGTCTTTTTTCTTGCTTTCCTCAGTTTCACCTTCGTTTGCATCTTCAACAACTTTCTCTACCTTGTCTTCCTCAGAATCCTCTTTTTCTTTCTCAGTAGGAACATCGTCAGTAGGCACTAGAGGAGCATCATATGTACGACCACTCCTAAGAGCAATGGCATTCACATTTTCCTTTGGCTGACTTGGTTGTGCTGGTAGAGAGCCTTGTTGCCTTGTAGACGAAGAACTAGCCATTTGAGCAATCTGAGTTTCCAGCATCTTGTTATGAATCTCCATCTGGTTCATCTTCCTATTGGTATCCTCCATATTCTTTTGCATTTGTAACAATATCTTCATCATGTCACCTTGATTATCAGCCTGTGCAGCTTGATTTGCTTGAGGAGCATAATTCTGAGGAGGCCTCTGGAATCCAGGGGGATTCATAGGTCCTTGTGGAGGCCTATACTGCTGCTGTGGAGGAGGCTGATACGACTGCTGATATTGCTGCTGCTGATTAGGAACATTTGAATTCTGAGCATTATTGTTCCTATATGAGAAGTTCGGATGATCTTTCCAACCAGGATTGTAAGTGTTGGAGTACGGATTGTACTGCTGCCTCTGTTGGAAAACATTTGCTTGCTCCATCTGAAAATTTTGTAAATTTTGAGCATTGTATTGGCAATCATTACCATAGTGGCCTTGGATGCCACAGACTTCACAAACAGGATTATTCATGGGAGCCATGGATGATAATGCATTGATACTCATAGGTGGAGTAGAGGGCTGAGATGTCTTCGATGAGTGGATCTCCTGAGTCAATGCTGCGAGTTGAGATGATAATAAAGAATAAGCATCCACTTCAAGTTTACCCCCTTTCTTGGCTGCTCTCGGATTATTGAAGTGATTTGCCGCCAAATTTGAGAGAAAAGCATGTGCATCATCGACTCCTTTGTCCAGAAATACACCACCTGCAACGTTATCAACCGTACCTTTTGTTTCAGGATCAAGACCATTGTAGAAGCGTTTAATCAGAAACTACTTCTCAAGACCATGGTGAGGGCATGCACATTGATAATCCTTGAATCTGTCCCAAGCATCCTGAAGAGATTCACCATAATCTTGCTTAAAACCCATCATCTTGTCGATCAAATCGTCGGTTCTGTTAGGAGGGAAGAACTCAGTTAAGAAGGCTTGAGCAATCTCATCCCACTCGGTCAAGTCAATATCATTCAACCATTTTTGAGCTTTATCACGAAGAGAGAAACCGAACAACATGACTTTCAACTGGTTTGGAGTGACTCCCTGATGTTTAATTGTAGAACACAGCTGTTGAAACCTTTGCAGATGATTTGTAGGGTCTTCAGAGGTAAGCCCAGCAAATTGATTCTGTTGGATCATAGTGAGCAAAGCAGGCTTGATCTGAAAATTTGCTGCTTGAATCGCTGGCATAGCAAGGCCAGTAGGGACCCCACTCGGAGAGGGCTGTGAGTAGTTCTTCAAAGATTTAGGAGGAAGGTCCGCCATTTCAATCTTTGGTTCAGGTATCTCTTGCTGCTTCCTTTTCCTTTGTAGATTTATGTATTGTTGACAAGAAAGTTCAGAATCTGGACTAAGAAGAGTTATATCTTCCTTCGCTTGATCTTCTTTCGCTTTAGACCTGGTCCTGGGCATCAACAACTTAACAAGGAAAAGCAGTAAGATCGGTCTCAGTTGGAACAAGAGTTCCAAAGAGACAAGAGAAACAATCTAAAACAATCAAACTAAAATTATAGAAACTAGGCATCTCCCCGGCAGCGGCGCAAAAAACTTGATGTGTTAAATTATGTCTAACCGCAAGCGCACGGTATCAATTGTAGTAGATACTATCAAATACGGGTCGATTCCTCAAGGAGACAGTTTCAATTTCAATTCAAATATTTTAAACTGTTTCTAGTCACAAACGATTATTTGAGAATTTTATTAACTACTAAAACAAATTTAACAAAGTTTTTAAATCAATTAATGATGGGATCTAGGGCAATTCAGGTTTACCATGCTTACACCAAACAAATCACAAAGGTATAGCTTTTTAATGGGATAAAGTAATTAAAGTAATGGTTAACCTTTTTCAAGCATTAACACTCTCAGATATCTGATGATGTTTCCACACCCACCTTCAATTCCGCTAATTGTATGTAAGCCTCTAGTAGTAAAAATCTTCTGATCTATTACTCCTATTGCAATAAGTTAATCCATGATATTGCGCAATTACTCACATTAAGAATTAAAACATATCAATCAGAATTACTCTCTACCCATCAATTTACTAATCAAATTAAGCCCAAATCATGGTGCAAACATGGCTCCCCTTAATACCCTAGAATTAAACTACTCACTCATGGTAGAATAAAAACTAACAATAATAATAATAAAGAAGAAAGCCATATTAAACATGTAATAATGAGAGAGAAGATTAGAAATACCTTAAACTTGATAATAATGGAGAACAAAATATTTAAGATTTAATTATAGCTTACAAAGATCAAGAAGAGAAATAAAACCTAGCTTGAAATAACGTACGTCCAGATATGATATGATATATGTTACAATGATATGATATGTATATCTATGTGATGATATGATTTTACAATGATATAATGTGTTTTTATAGGCCCTAAAAGTTTTATCCAACAAGGAAATACCTAATTTACATAACAAATTCGAAACAGGAAAGAATTGTATAGTTTTTAGGAGAAAATTCGGAATGGACAGAATGCCCCTGAGGCCGCATCTTGAGATCTGAGGTCGCGCCAAATCTGCCCGCGCCGAGGCCGCATCCTGGGATTTGAGGCCGCGGCCTCAAGCCAAATCTGCCCGCGGTTTTTCAGCATGCTATTTCCTTCGTTTTCTTTCCGTTTCCTTTCGTTCTTTTTCTCAAAGCTTCCATACTTCAATTCCTTGCCTTGGAACCTTCATGGTAGCTCACAACAAAACTCCATTGTTCGTTCTTAAGCTCGAATTCATCTCCAGAATTGACGGAAATTGCAACCTTATTCCAAAATGCTTAGAAACGATCCACAAATTCACATTTCCTCTCGTAACTTCATAAAATCATTCCTTCGAGTTAAAAAAAACACCATAAAATCATTGAATAATGCTCGATTCTTCCAACATGGCAATTATTTATTTCCTGTCATAAAACACATCAAACACTAATTAAATCCACACGATTATTCGCAAAAGCACCGAAAATGTGGGAACAAAATCCTATAAAGTATATATAAAATACACTCTATCACCAAGCTAGCAATATAATTAATACACATGAACACGCACTCTCACTATCAACACCCGATTGAAGAGAAAACTTCTTCCACATAAAATCTGGTCGATCAGTGTATTTCTCAAAATCAAATTCATACCACTACATCAATGATATCAAGTTAGTTTGTGGGTTTGATTTTAAATTATGGATTTGGGAGTTATTTTTTTCATGAATTTAGTCTGTAATTAGATTTTTTGAAACAAACTTTTCTTCATAGCTATGGTAAATATATGTTTTATATGTTACTCTCTTTTTGGTTGTGTTAAAATAACGTTGATGGTTGTAACATCCCAACTTTTCGGACTTTTTTTTTATCAAAAACTAAATAAATTACAATTTATTAATCCAAAATTCTATAACAAAGATAACTATTACAAAAGCGCAGCTAACAAAGACTATCTATCCCGACCTAAGATCCTTGAACTCCAATGCTATCTCACTCAATCTTACACCGAACCTGAAAATTGTAAGTAATGAGCTATACAGCCCAACAAGTAACCAATCAATCCAACTAGTAAGGTCAAGTAACACGTATACACGTATTATACAAGATAATCAATACGATATACGAAATAAAAACTTTCGATACACATATTTTTATTCGATACGATACCACATAACAACAATAACTTGAAACCCACAATTCTTACCACGACACTTATAACCCGCTAATAATAGTCCTAAATTTTAGAAATCTGTCACTACAACCCGGTGACTCGGTCCTAAGTCTTTACTTTCACAAACCATGGCATAAATCAGAGTTCCAAGACTATTGTTTACACATAACACATAGATACACTAGTACATATAATCTCAAAATATATCATCACTTAGCCCAAGTTTTAATAATCATATATACACACATAACACATAGTTTTGAACACACTAGAAAGAACGATAAGAAACTTACCTCTACGCGAAAACTCAAGAATCAAATCGTCCTAGATCATGTATTCAATTCTGATCAGACCTGTATTTATCGTTTTTGACCCTGTAAACGATGTTTTTTAGAAAAACTCAAAGAAAAAAGTTGTAGAGCACAAAAGATCTTTTCGACAAGTCCATAATCAACGAATTCGGACTTACGATGAATGTTCTACAAATTTTACAAGACAACTGATTTGTGTTCGGAAAAACCCTACAAATTTTGATAATTAAGACGAGAAAGAAGAATAATATATATTTATAGTGGTACAAAACCCTAAACCCAAACCTACTAATATTTGTTTTAAAATCTGATCCATATTTAAGCCTAATTAAGCTAATCCAATTTTTAAATCCTATTTATTACCTAATTTTGATCCCTTTTTTCCCATTATTCTTTTATTATTACTAATCTAAAAATTATGGGATATTACATACTACCCTCCTTAAAAAGAATTTGGTCCCCAAATTCTTAACAATCCTACACTCCCAAAGTTCGTGGCACATCTATTTTAAAATTCTAGTCCTAACGACATTCTAAAAGATCGTATCCTAGAGAATGTACTAGTCCCATACCTAATACACTCTCAAGGACAACCTGGCTCTGATACCAACTGTAACAGCCCTTTTCGGACTATTAATTCTAAATCGAAAACTAAAATAAATTATAATTTATTAATCCAAAACTCTATAACAAAGATAACTAATACAAAAGCGCAGCTAACAATGACAATCTACTCCGAATGTAAGATCCTTGAACTCCAATCCTATCTCACTCGATCTTACACCGAACCTGAAAATTGTAAGTAATGAGCTATACAGCCCAACAAGTAAGCAAGCGATCCAACTAGTAAGGTCAAGTAACATGTATACACGTATTATACAAGATAATCAATATGATATAATACGATACACGAAACAATAACTTTTGATACATATATTCTTATTCGATACGATACGATACCACATAACAACTATGACGGCCCAAATTCGGGGTCCAGATTTGGTGCCACAACCAATACAATTAAGTATAACTTAATTATACAGACGACCCCTCAACAAGGATCGATCTCAGGTTATAGTATGAAACAAGAATCTAAATTAAAACAACTATTTTAACTACTATACCTTCTTATCAGAAGCGCAGTCCAATATTGAATGAGTCCATGCTGACTCTGCAATCTAACTTGAATAGAACGCCTTGCCACACTCGTTCGGATTATAAGACGTAGGTAGACCATTCTTAAGTCTAGCTGAAAGGTTAGATGAATAAAACAAGTGTGAGCCAACAACGCTCAGCAAGTGAATAGTGATGTAAAAACTTCTAAATAAACTGAAAAATGATAACAAACATAAAGCTGTCTTCCAACAATAATAAGATAGTAGAATGATATGACTGGAAGCAATAGAATAATACTGACATTTGATAACAACGGGATATCAACTGAAAGGCAAAGCAACAGTTGATAATATATAAAATATGTGCAAGGCAATTGACATTTCCAATAATAAACCAATTTCATTCCATAGTAAATTAAAAGTAATCATCATTTTAAGAAAACTGATTGGAGGTTTTTATTCATAACAGACAATACGGGTGATCAGCCCATAGAGTCCCCATACCGGACACAAAGTCCCTCTGGAAATTAATCCTCTCATTAGGATAGCTTGGGTTCCCAAGAGGCAACACATTGGCCTATAAAGGTGTCGAACTGGACAAACAAGAACTACACTATAACATACACAAACCGACGGAATCAGCATTACCCGTTCGCCCCATCTCTCCAATCGTCAGGAATCCGTGGAAACCATTTAGATGGAGTTCCTAACATTTTATAAAATTTCTCTTTAAAACTACTAAGTTTTGTAAAACTCTTTTTAACTTCATAAAACATTTTAATACTTAATCCTTTCGAAAACTTTTACTTCGAAGTACTTTCGACTCTCTGATAACAGATCAGCCCAGTCTAAGTAACTTTAAAGTATTTAAAGAAAACAACTCATTTTGATTTGCAATGATGAAAGTCTAAAAATTTAGTCAAGTGGTCTAATACCAAAGGAATAGGGTTACAAATCTTATTCATCCAGAAAACACTCAAAGATAATCAAGATAATAATTAAGGAATAGTTATAAAATTGCAAGGTTTAGGTTGTACCAAATTGGAATTTAAGAAACGTGAGTATTCACTTTAAAACATTAAAGCAGGGTAATATATCAGTTTATGGAGTTAAAGGTCTTGCCTTTATGAAACCATGGTTAGACAGAGCATAGTAAATAAGTCTCACTTTTATAAATCAAGGTTCGTTTGAATACGAATTTCAAAACAGGGTTTAGTAGCATATAGTTTCTTAAAACAATGTTTTGTTGAAATAAGGTTCATTGAAAGTCAAGTTCAATAAAATTATGATTCCTTAAAACATGGTTCGTTAAAACCTGGATTCTTTAAAATAGAGGTTTAGTGAAACTTGGTTCTTTAAAACAATGCTCGGTAGGATAGAGGTTAAGAAAACATGAGTAAGTAATACTAGAGTTAATAAAACATGATTTGATAACTAGAAGAAGATTTATCAATCAATAAATTATAAAACAGGTGTTAAGTTTTAGAAATCGTATTTAATTAAGACTTAAAAGTCCGATTGGGTTCATAGGGTATAAGATGATACACATAATAAAGGTCTAAGCTTAAAGCAGAGGACAGGTTGTAGAATCAAGATTCACTGTCAATCTAAAGAAGGTAATGATAGGGTGCATAGCAATCACTGTATATCGAAAGATAGTTCACAGAATAACTTAATAGAAGGGTACAACAAGGTACAACTTGTAAACTGATTTGAAAGAAACATGTTATGAGCAACAGAAGCATATATACTTTACTTGAACAATAAGTGAGGAATAGAAACACTTGTCTCAATATACGTAGTTCTGTTTCTAACACATCGATTCATTACTCACTTTGCGTCAGTCTCTACCTCTTCATATGACGGTCTCTAATCAACTATACATCCATCTTTCTTCTATAATTCATCCGTACCGATATCAACATACTTGTCAACTCCGATAAATATCCTCGTTCTTGAAATTCCATCTACACGCATAATGACTTCTTACCGGCTTCCTACTTGCACCTATAATAAGGTAAAGTACTATTTCAGTACACTATAATCCTCAATCGTCTAACTCTATTCTACCCAAACAGTTCCTATAACTCTTAACAACTTAACATTCATAACACGTACGAGTTATACTTATCAGACAATCTAGTACAATCAGATAAGTACTTAAGCACATAACACATAGCTCTCAATAGTCATGCAAATCACTTAAACACTTAGCAATTAAAACATGCAGTTCACATATGTCACTTAAACACTTAACACACAACATCACCTTGACTTATAATCAACTTATAGCCTTATACTATAGACTTTACGACTTATAATTCTAATAAAAATCGGGCAGAGTTTCCTTTATAAACTAGACTATCCCGTCGGAACATAACCGACTCAAATCACAATAAAACTAATCCGATGGATTACAAATCCACCTACAAGCCCAAACATAATCTACTCATAACTAATACCATACTTATACTTAACCATTTCACCAATACGACCAATCTCAAATATCTTACAAATAGGCTATCAAAGATAAAATCTGAATTGATCAGTCCCAAAGAATGCCACTTTACTGCATAAAGATGAATTCAAGTGAAAAAGTACAGAACATGAAACTTGAAGACAATTCCGAGACCTTTCCAGAATGGTAAGGCTCATAAATTTTGAACAAGTACTCAATTAACTATGATTTTTCAAATTTTAAAAATCATAATCCCGAAGTCAACTAAAATAGCTCAACTTTGACCGACCATAACCCAATCATTTTAAATCCGATTGACATGATTCTACAGCCTATTCCATGTATCTTTTCGCAAGAAATCTGAATATGTTATCAGTTTTACTAACCGACTTAAAATGATTACCAAACAAACTGTTTAACAGTAGCAGGTTTTTACTACTAAAAAACTGAAAAATCAACTTATAAAACATTACATGCATCTTCATATATTCATATTATGCTTAATTAAAATCCGTAATTAACATCTAACATCATAATCATCATTTAAGTACATAGATTATAATTATCAAAGATCATTTAACAATTCATATGCATATGTTTATATATTCGAATAAAATTCAAAATCTATAAAACCCTTACATGCAATCCAATTTAATCACATATATATAACTACACTAGATTATGTATATGTATTGTAGAACCCATAAACTACATCCACCGGCCGGCCGGTCACCGGAAACCGCCATAGCCGCCGGTGGGGTTTCGACCCATCACCAAAAACAACACAAAACCATACAAAAACTCGATTTTAAACCATAATTAACATCACACAATCATCTAATCATTGAATTGATAGCTATGCAGCCTTGTATGGTAAGATTCAAAGGTATACATACATATACATATATATTCATGTAAACTCTACCAAAACATCATCTAAATACAAGAACATGCTATAGGTAATTAAAATAGAGTTATTAGCACGTTTTGATGCTTGAAAATCGAAAGAAATGGAAGAAGGGAGGAGAGAGTTACCAACAGCAGGTGAAAGAAATGAGCAGGGGTGAAGAAATGGCGGTGGTGGGAGTTTTATAGAGCCAAGGGCAGTTTGGTAATAATGCTGAAAATCATTTTAAAATTCTGTTTTTAATCATTTTAAAATTGAAATAAATTAGAAAATTAGTAGAAAAATAATTTTTAAAATTATAAAATGAAATTTATGAAATTACAGACCTCCCATATTTTTAAAATAATTTTGGGATCAAAAATGAATTTTGTATGATTTTTACAAGTTTAACATCTTTAAATGGAATAAAGCGTTTTAAATAATTTTAAAATACTTACGCTCACAATTAAATACTCCCAAAAATTCTAAAAACTAAATAATATCATAAAGATGATAACCCAAAAGATTTCATGATTTAAAACGTCTCCGATGATTTTATAAAAATCTCGGAAGATTAAAAATGCATATTTAAAATACTTTTAATGCTCCAAAAATACGATTAAAATTCCACAAGCACATATAACACTTACCAATCATCACATAGTGGTACAAAACCCTAAACCCAAACCTACTAATATTCTTTTTAAAATCTGATCCATATTTAAGCCCAATTAAGCTAATTAAATTTTTAAATCCTATTTATTACCTAATTTTGGTCCCTTTTTTCCCATTATTCTTTTATTATTACTAATCTAAAAATTACGGGATATTACAATGATGTTTTTAATTGCTATTAGCTTACATGTACTTGAAGAAAAGATGCATTTAGATACGGAAACTAAACGGATGGACTATGGTTAGGAGATGGAGGTGAGGAGAAGTTGATGTTTGATGATAAGATTAGTAGAGGCCATTGAACAATATTTAGATTAGTGATCTGTTGAATAATCACTTTAAAAAAAGTTGTTTAAATTATTATTATCATGTTGTTTAGAATTTTAGAGGTAAAATTATTTTTAAAATTATCATGTAGCTATTTGAAAATTGAATTTTGAACTTTTACATAAAGAGAAAAATAGGTCTGAGGATGATCACAGAAAACTTCCCTGAGGTTATAACATATTCCTATATATTTTTAATGGCAGTTTGGTAAATACGATAAACAATTACTGAATTTACAAATTCATCGTCATGTATTTATATGAGAACTTCTTGTAACATCAGGCTACTACTACCTGAGGATGATTTCGGGTAAATGATTGTTTTACATAAAATTGTGATTTTTTTAAAAAAATACTTTTTTTTCTTTTCAATTTTAAAAAGAGATAAAGATATTAAAATAATAGAAAAAGAGTTTTTAAAAGTTTTAAAAGAAAGATTAAGATTTTAAAATTAATCAAATTGTTTAATTAAATTTAAAAGAAAGATCGAGAATATAAAAAATATCTAACTTTTTTATGTTAGAATGAAATTTAATTTTTTCTAAAAACTTATAAAAAAGATTGGGATTTAAAAATAAAATATAACTTTTTCTTTAATTGAAAAGAAGGATCGAGAACTTAAAATAAAAAAAGGTTCTGATTTATAATAAAACTAGCTCCATAGCCCGTGCGAGGCATGGGCTTGTTCTAGATTTGCGAGTTTCAGAAGCAGTTTTGTCGCATATGTAGCTTAAAATTGCCGCACATACACAATTTTGACAAGATGAAATGATTATTTTCCGGAACAACATTCATAGCTAATCTACGAAATTCGTGCCTCTCCATCAAATTGCATGTTGAGTATGTCTCTAGTGGGAGGAGGCTTGTAATCTATTAACTTCAATAACTATTCATTCTGCATTAATCAAAACCAAAAGATAAAAAGATTTAAATACAATCACAATATTATCCATACATACATACATGACTAAATATTACACAAATAGTCAGCCATACAATCCAGTTATTAGGCTACAATCATTAGTTAAGACAAACAATCCAGCTTTTGATTAAAGTACCTTACCAGTATATATAAATGCATAATTGGTGATAGCGAGATCATTGGTAAATCTTTGCATGATCTGATTGACGAAATTATTGTTACAAGGTGGAATTCTTATCATCTGCTCTTCGTAGTTGAAGTGCACACCTAGAGTGTGTGTTATGGCTTTCTAAGATTACTTTTAGAATTACCGAAAATAATGGCTGACTCTTATTCAAACAGTCTGCGTGCCAGAAAGAATTGGCTTACTGATTTGCTTACACAGATAAAGATTGCTTGCTGTAATGTAAATATGCAATGCAGAACAGAATTATAAAATAGTAAGCAATAAAGAACACACAAGAATTTTAGCCAGGTTCAACCCCTAATCCCCTATGGTCTACGTCCTGGTCCCTTACCAACTTGGTAAGAGAATATATTATTGATCAACGAAATAAACCAATTACAAGATACAATAATATATCTCCCTTTTTCCCAGCTGCTGATATTGGCTTGCTGAATTGCTGTTCCAGATCCCTGCTCTCTAAGAACTATACTTCCCAAGTACAATCTTCTCTAGCACTAGATCTCTGAACCCATATTCCCTTAGCCAACTATCCAGCAACTAAATCTTACAACTTGAACAATACTAATCAAATGAAAAGAGTTACAACTCAAACTACGGATTCTCTATATGTATAAACGAATATGAATATTCTTAGAGCTCGAGAGAACCAAAGAGAAAGGTTTTCAATAAACTTTGTGAATTGTGTGTGTGTTCTCCAATAAGTATTTGAAAATCTATGAACACCTCTATTTATACCCTATATACAACGTTCAAGTAACGTTCAAATTACAACGGTCTTAATCCTCCAGATTTCACGTTTAATTTGTTACGATACTTAATTATGGTATGCAGCAAAATACTTCTATTGGTGGAGAGAAAAACGTTTTGGAATAAAGCTCCAACAGTCAAGTATATATGAATGTATAGAAAAAGTTTTGAGAAAGAAATCTTTGATTGAAAAACTGTTAGGAATAATTCATAAGTTGTGATGTTGAGAATAAAATTTTGCTTATACTTCTTGTAAATCTTGATCTTATAAAGGATTTAGTACTTTTTATAGGATATATTCGTTAGATAGTAATCTGTAGAGTTTAGTCAGGAATAGCAGTGCATCAAGGACTACATGTCAGGAACTGAGATAAAATCCTGATACGTCAAGTCAAATACTGATGGATGTCGAATCCTGATGCAAGGTGGAATCCTGATATCAGTCATGTTACTGATGATGTCATTATGGATACTACAGAAATTGGCAAGTGCTATAAAATAGGATCGTTGTTTTGAAGAACAAGCAAGAAGATATCATGAAGGAAAGAATTTTCTATTGATGGAAACTATCAACTGGACGGCAGAACATTGTCATGTATAGATCATTACTTTCTGTCTACACGATCCCTGCACCTGCTATATGTCCCAGGTTGTAGAAAATCTCCCAAGCTTCGCGTGAGCTGTAAGATCGCTGAAAACGGACTTGTAGAACTCCAGATATGGCCAAAACAGTGTAGACTGCGAAACCTTCTCAGAAATCCGAATTTTAAATCAATTTATCCTCCAAAAACGATAGAAGCATCAACCATAATCGACATTCTTGTAAATCTGCGCAACTACACAAAACACATCAAAACTACAACAAACTTGAGTCCAAGACAATCAATTTAAGCCGATATGGAACGCTACAAGTGGATATAAAATCCACTTATCACACCCCCAAACTTAAACCGATGCTTGTCCTCAAGCATAAAAAATAAACTATTTACAACTAACTAGTACCACTTCCGTAGGTGATCATGGTTGCATTTGGCATATGCAACAAGCCCTTTAAACCCCTAGGCAGCCCTAGTGGACGAGTAAGGTCCCGTGAGGGCCTATAGCGAATGTACCCACAAAATCCAATGCAATGCAATGCATGAATACAACTAATATGAAAATGCAAAGATCCCATTCAAACTAACCAAAACCAACTAGCAAGCACATATCTCAAGGAATGCAAATAACTCCAAGTAGAGCTCGACTAAGTCCCCGTATACTAACAATACATGAACAGAACGTGCGTGTGTGCGATGCTCATCAGAAATACTTCCAAAACTAGATCAAAATCATACATGTTCTTTGCCAAGACAATCACAAGTTTATAAATAGAATAGACTGTAAACATTTCATAACCTAAGAACACCTCCATCCTTATCCAAGGTAGACAAGAATCCATGCTTATTTACTAACAACTACTACACATAATAATATACAAGCATGCTTATTTAACCGTGCAATGGATGAGACCCCAAAAGGCTTATACAATAATACCCATGTAGCGAGCGTTAGGTTAGTGGATCCCAGACTATAAAAGCCTTAGGTCACTAGGCACAAAGTCCCCGCGAACTTAATAGCTCGAGTATTAAAGAGCTCACCCTGGTTTATTTTACATATAAACAATTGAAACTTTTGACTTTTTTTTTTCTATTTTTTTCTGCTTTTTTTTCATATATGCCATCTGGAATGAGAACTCTCAATTCCAACCTTAGACTAGTCATATAAATATGAGCCGGCTACTAGCCATTTGACATCTAGCAATTATTGACAATTATTTACAATTAAGCATTAAATCCCTGTTTTCCCCCAAACTTAGACTTAAGTGCTCCCACACTATCAAGGCAATAACGAAAATTCTAAATATAAACAAGTGATTAAATCTCAAAACATCCAAACAAGCATGACCCTAACCTAGCCCAAAAGCACCCAATGAGACTGTGTAATTAGTTTTGTTTCTGAAACACATAAGTCAATTTCATAGAAACTATAAGTCAACCCTCTATTCATCATTACCACACTCAATTAGACATCAACCTACCAATCAGAATTAGCTCGTTCTAAGGGATCATGAAATATGCATGCCATGAAATGCAACTAATATGAACTCACATGGTATACGAAACAAAAACAGAATGTCCTATATGAAACAAACGTAGATAACACGAACATAAATGCATGAACTACCACTAATATGAAAAATATGAAATCTATATGAACAAAATAACTACCACAAATAACTACTATACACTACTTATCCCCCAAACTTGAAATATTCAATGTCCGCATTGAATGGAAGTAAATACGAGGGATAGCAGAAAACATACCTACAAGGCGCCTTACAAATCCTTCCCCATCGCAACTCAACATGCTTGTTTGGCAAAAATCCCCTTTTTTTAGCAATTGACCTCAACAACCGATTAAATTCAACCTCCGTCGTCGAAGACAAAAATTTTGCAACACTAGCACCACCTCTCCCACGCTTAGGAGCCATAAGAATCAATACCCAACTCACAAGAAGCTCAACCAATAATTACCAAGCAATATCACACCAAAAATAGCCCAAGTACCAAGAATAATACAAAATCCCCAATTTACAAGAACACAAATTCGTAATAAAAATAAGATTTTAGAAGAGATAAACCAATTACGAATCAAAGAAGTGAACTTGTAATGAATTCCCCTTTAGAATTGAATTTTTAGAGATTTAAAGAAGTAGAAGAGGAATTGGATTTGTATGTATGGGTGTGTATATATATAAGATGATGGATAGGTTTGGTATAAAAATTTTAGAGTGTAGGAGAGATTTAGGATGGTATGGAATTGATCTAGAATAAACATAGGAATTAGGGATTAAAGGAATTTAAGTTAGGATAAAATTTGGGGTTGATTTTATGATAAAAAGAAGAATTTTCAGGAAAAAAAAACTGGGAGGGGCTGTAACGCAGGCACAGGCTGCGTTACAGGTGCGCAGATTGCGCGAAAGGCAGTAACACAAGCGCAGCCTGCGCAAAAATCAGTCTTTTTCGATTTTTTTTTTTTGAATAACACTCATTTTTTTTTTGAATACAACACTCAATTTTTTTTTCACACTAATGCGTGGGTTGCCTCCCACGAAGCGCTTCTTTAATGTCAATAGCTTGACGTTACTTCCTCAACTCATGGCGGTTTCAAAAGAATAACTGAACCGTCCTCAACAGAAAGACCATTCATACGAACGTTAACATCTTGTTTGCTTGCTTTCCACAAATCTCTTCCATCAGACTTCAACCTGATTTTACTACCCAACGGCCTAATCTTCTTCTTTTTCTTCTTCACACCTCTAAGGTGCTTCTCCGACTCGAACGGCTGAACAAAACTTTCTTTTTCCTTATCATCGGCTTTCCACCTTCGCAACACATTATCATGCCCCTCTTCAAAAATCATTAGCTCATTATTCAAAAGGACATACCTCATATGTGGTGGAAGTTTCCCAAGCTTTACATTCGAGAGATCTCGAATTGAAGAACTGTCAATGGAATCACTGATGTGATGCTTTAGCACGTGTGTGTCCGATTTTTCTCTTAATAACTGATCAAACTTCTTTTTCTGACCCGTATCAACTATTCCCACACTGCAACACTCTTCATCCTCTGTCAGAAATTTTATGGCCTTGAACACATTAAAAGTGACATTCTGATCTTGCACCCTCATTGTAAGCTCTCCTTTTTGCACATCGATCAAAGTACGGCCCTTAGCTAGAAAAGGCCTTCCCAAGATTATGGGAATCATCTTGTCTTCTTCAAAATCTAGAATCACAAAATTAGCAGGAAATTTGAGCTTATCAACTTTCACTAAGACATCCTCCACTATACCCCTCGGATACGTGATCGACCTATCAGCCAACTGTAAAGAGATGTTGGTTGGCTTTGGATCCGGCAGACCAAGTTGCTTGAAAACAGATAAAGGCATGAGATTGATGCTAGCTCCCAAGTCACACAAACATTTGCTGAATGAGAGGTTGCCAATAGTGCAAGGGATGGTGAAACTTCCCGTATCTTTAAGTTTGGGTGGCAACTTCTGCGCATACCTGCACTACACTCCTCCTTTAATGCCACTGTTTCAAATTCTTCCAACCTTGTCTTTCGTGACAAAATATCCTTCATGAACTTTACATATCTCGGCATCTGTTCTAATGCTTCAACAAAAGGAATGTTAATGGACAATTTCTTGAAGACATCCATAAACTTCTGAAACTGTTTCTCTTGACTTTTCTGCAAGCGTCCAGGATATGGAGGAGGAGGATAGATCTGATTATTCTTTGAAGATTGCTCTGGAGTAGACTTTTCAATAGGTTTCTTGCTCTTCTCACCATCAAGCTGATCACCCACTAAATCAGATTTCTCAATTTCTGGCACTGCAGATTTTTCAAGCTGCTGATTTTGAACATCTTAATCTTCCTTAGCTACTGATTTAGGATCTGTTGTAACCCTTCCCGATCTCAAAGTAACTGCCTTCACCTACTCATGGACCTCCCTCTTGCCTGGATTAACCTCTGTATCGATAGGAAGAGTCCCCTGCTGCATGTTCAACAAAGCACTTGCAAGCTGCCCCATCTGGTTCTCCAAGGTCTTGAGAGCAACTACTTGACTTTTAACCATTATCCTCAACTCATCCATCTCTGATTTCTCATTAGAAGGTTGCCCCATACTTGCTTGAGGCTGCTGCTGAAATCCAGGAGGTTGATATGGTTGCCTTAGAGGATACTGCTGCTGAAATACTTGATTGAATGGCTTTGCTTGCTGTCGCTGAAACTGCTGATAAGGCTGTTGTTGTTGAGCACCTTGATTATTGCTCCAGCTGAAACTAGGATGATTCCGATTATTAGGATGATAAGTGGCTGAAACTAGTGCAGTAGGTCTCTGGAAATTACCCACAGAGCTCCACCTGATGCTGCATCTAGCAAAGGTCTAGACTTTGCTCCCAACCCATTGTAAAAACCGTTAATAACCATCCAATCAGGCATGCCATGATGTGGACACCTACGAAGCATCTCCTTATAACGTTCCCAATCCTCACACAAAGATTCACCAGATTGCTGCTGAAATTGAGTTAGCTGGTTCCTCATTACTGCAGTTTTCACCATATGGAAGAATTTAGTAAGAAATTTCTGAGCAAGATCCTCCCATGTTGTAATGGAACCGGCTGGTAAAGAGTGTAACCAGCCCTTAGCCTTAACCCTCAGAGAGAATGGGAAAAGTCTCAATTTGATCGCATCATCCGGCACACCATTAAACTTGAAAGTGTCGCAGATCTCAATGAAGTCCCTGATATGTATGTTAGGATCCTCCGTAGGAGCACCCCCAAACTGAACTGAGTTCTGCACCATCTGAATCGTGCCCGGCTTGATTTTGAAAGTATTAGCTGCAATAGCTGGCCTGACAATGCTAGATTGAATGTCATTGATCTTAGGCTGAGAATAATCCTTCAAAGCCTTATTTGCTACTGGTAAATCTGCCATCTCTTTTGCTGCTACAAGTTCTTCTTCTGCCAGTTTACGCGTTTGCAAACGTGTTCGCATACACGTTCAAGTACCTAAAACACCAAGAAACAACAAACTAAGTAAGAAAATCCGAGTTAGTGAACGCTAACGACCACTGATGACAGACACATAAACTAAAAACAAAACACCGATGATCCCCGGCAGCGGCGCCAAAAACTTGTTTACACAATATCACGCAAGTATACGTGGTCACAAGTAATATAAATAAAATCGAGTTCGTTCCGCAGAGATCTGGTATAGGTTTTAATTCAGTAGATGTACCTATGCAACAATGTATGGTTATTACTCATTGCTAAGACAAATCATAAATTGGGGTTTTAATTAACTAAATTAAACTAAAAGCAAAATATTAAACTAAGAATTAAATTAACTAATGAGAATTGAAATCGAATTACTTATAAGAGAATAAACATGGGATCCTAACTTCATTAAATACTTCACTTAGATCTAACGCCTTTAATCACTATATGCAATGGTGATGATATCTGATCGGATAACACGAAACAAGTACATGCTACCTGTCAGCATACGTATACCAAACTAAACATACATCCACAAAAGAGATAGAAGATGAATAGACACCAATTATGCTTAGACCCTAAATGTCTATAGAATTTGAAAACATAACGGTTGAAGAACAACTTATCCACAAAGATCACACAGGGCAGTATAAGTATTTTCATCTCATACTACGAATCATATTGATAAACAATTATGAACCTATGCTAGCATGGCAAGTTCTAAATCTCAAGATCCACTTTCACTTCACAAGAGATTAACAAATTATATGTTCGCGACGAATCTATCAATTAAGCATAACCATACGAGGATATCAAATATACACCACACACAGATCTTTAAAGCATCAATATACTAAGTTCCATAAATAAATCCGTTAGAATCCCATGACAACGATTAGCTCATAATTGAACCGTTCATCGTCATGGGATCTGATGAAAACATGATAATAAACAAGATATGAATAAAAGAAGTAATTATATTAATAAAACAAAGAGTTAAGAAAATAAATCTAGAATCCAGAATAACACAAAAGATGAAGTATATCTAGATCCGTTGCTTGTCACGAGCGTTGAATCCTTCTCTCCTTTTCTCCCTTGCAAATGTAAGCTATGATACAATAATAAAAAACTATCGTAATTACAATGCTAAGATGTGTTTAAATAGGCTTTAGATTTCTTGCCCAGCAAGAAATTACCTTATATTACAATTAGAATTCGATTAAGGTACTAAAAACTGCCCAAAATACAATTAGAATTAGAAAAACGGCAAAACAGTAATCTTCCAGCCTTGCTTCACAAAGAACACATGCGCGAATTTGATCTACACGCTCCCTGCACCTGCTATCTGCCCCAGGTTGTAGAAAATCTCCCAAGCTTCGCGTGAGCTGTTAGATCGCTGAAAACGGACTTCTAGAACTCCAGATATGGCCAAAACAGTGTAGACTGCGCAACCTTCTCAGAAATCCGAATTTTAAATCAATTTATCCTCCAAAAACGATAGAAGCATCAACCATAATCAACATTCTTGTAAATCTGCGCAACTACACAAAACATATCAAAACTACAACAAACTTGAGTCCAAGACAATCAATTTAAGCCGATATGGAACGCTACAAGTGGATATAAAATCCACTTATCAGTACTCTCCTCTCTCTCCCCTTCTTCAGTTCTTTCAATTTTAAACCCAAAAATCATGTGTAAATGTTTGTTTTAATCCTCCTTATATCATCCTCGTGGTTAAACAACAATTGGTGTGTGTTTTTGGAAGAATTTATATGTGTATATATTCATATATGTGTAAGTATACATGCGTAGACTGACATGCAAGTGAAGTAGTGATGTTCTTGAGTCTTTAAAGGATTAATCATTTCTAGAAATGAAGTTTATGTGTGATATGTGGTCTGGGTTCGAGTTTTCATCAAAACCCTCCGACGACCATGGCTTTTTCCGGAGAGTGGTTGGTCGGAGATGATGGTTTGATGACTATGCAGTAATATTAGTCCATTATAAGTGTATATATGTAAGTTAATTGAGTTGCATGCAAGAGATTTGATATTCTTTAATTTATTCGAATTTATGTTAATATATATGAATTATTATGTTTAAATTTGTAACAGCCCCAAATCCGGGGTCAGAGATCTAGAGTAGTCACGATCCATTTACTCCTTTCCTTACCTGTATTACTCGCAATGTTCATAATTCACCTGCTCATGACCCTACAATATATGTCTCTCACACACACACACACAGGTTAGAGTCTCAGAAATGACACAATACAACAACTGCGGAATAAATAATTTTTATTACAATACCCAAATGTCTTTTGAATCTGTCTTCTGATGCTGATACAACTTTTAAGTAATGTTACATTACCAACTTAGCCTTCTGATGCTCATAATCCTCTCATACCATTCATATCTATACATACGATGAATACCAAAAGAGGCAGCCTGATTTGACTGGTTCGTGCTACTCTCGGGATCACTGCTAGAAACTGTTTATGGAAACGCCTTGCGGGATATGTGCCGTCCCATTGGCATCCTGCTTCGCTGCTATATAATATATATAAAACAACAGCTAGAGTGAGCGATAGCTCAGCAAGGTAATGAAAGTATGGCATAATTCTGCCTTTAATTCAAACCCAGAATATATAGCGGGTATAAGACAATAATTGTCCAAAATATCTTGATACTGAAATTATTCCCTTAACGGAATATATTTAAAATCAGTACTATCATAGTACTTCAAATATCATTATCATAATATCTCTGCAAACTTTTATTATTCATACTATGAACAAAGTTCTAGTATAATATATAAGATGAAGTTATAAGGTAATTCAATATAACATTTCCGTAAAATATCTGCTATATAAAATATAAGCAGAATATCAACATATAACTTAAAATATGAAGTTATAAGGTGATTCAATATCAGCAACCTCCTTATCACAACTCATGTTATGTAAGGTATCAACAGAGTCATAAAATATAAGATAAAAGATAAAGTTACAAGGTGATACATTGTAACGTCAGTTTTGAACACTTTTCAAACCCTGCCAACACTTATCGGTCACCTAGCCGTAGCTTTCCGATTGGGGTGCTCTCGATAATGTTGTAGAAAATATCCAAATTTGGATGATGAACTAATACAGGAGTATTCACTACGCCAGCTATCCCAACCTTCGATGATCAGTCGCAGATTGTACAGCACAGATATGGTTTTACTACCGGTAGAAGGAAGAACTGACGGATTTACTTGTCTACCGCCCTCTAGTAACTCCCTGGCCAACGGTTGGGCCTTGGGTTGGACTGGAGCTACTCGGCCTCTTACATGACTCCTAGTTCGAATAGAATCCATGACTCTGAAACGTAAAGTTCGTCCTCCTTTGCCCAAGTATAATACTTGTTGATAGGACTCCACAAAGTAGTCGTATCTAATTGGAAAGGAAAATTCACCAATATTTCCCAAGCTGTTGCTTGTTAATGGATATCAACTTGTTCCATCAATCTTACTCCTCGAGTGTTGAGGAAGTAACAAAGACTCATTTTGATGTATAGCAACCAAAGTTGCGAATGAAAATAGTTCTTTCAAAAGTTTATGATCGGCAGTTAACCATAATAAATAACAGTCTCTCAGGTAAGGTTCCCTATATTTTGGAAGTTTAAGCGAGCATTTAAATATCCTTAAAAGATAGATTTAAATGGAAAACAGAGTTTGGGAACCTCCCCTTGATAAAATAATCATAATAAAGCTCAGAACTATTCTTCATAATTATTGAAGGTCAAAGATAAATTTCAAATAAGATAAACCATTTTTAAAACTAGTTTAAAAGTATTTAATAAATATCCAAATAGCATTTATTAAATCATAATTGTTTAAAGAATATTTTTAGTCAAAGTAATTGCTTATAATTAACCCACAAATGAATATATAAAATAATATCCCCTTAATAAATAAATCCTTAACTGAATATTCCAAAATAATATTCACAAAATAAATAAAACCCTAAACGAATATTCAAAAATAATATTTATTAAATAAATAAAACCTTAATTGAATATTCAAAATAATATTCCTTTAATAAATAAAACCTTAAATGAATATTCGAAATAATATTCATTAAATAAAGAAAACTTTAAATGAATATTCAAAGATAATATTCATTTAATATAAAATAATAAAATAACATTTATCCGATATCTGTATCGGAAAAATAATCTACAAGATATACAGAAATATCAACTCCCGATCTAAGATAAAGAATCATACGCCCTTCACTAAGGGCATTCGCAAAACCCGGCTTATAACTAATATCTCATACTTAGCTTATAAGCCAATTCTCAAATCGTAAATCAAGCATCACAATATATATACTTTCGAAAACAGTTATGCCTTCCATTAGCATATATAACAGAAATAAAATTCAAATAGTATTTCTCGACTGAGATAATATTCAAATAACATTCCTTGAAAAATATACTAAGCAAATATCATTCCTCGATTGATATCATATTCAAATAACAGTCCTCGAAGGGTTTCCAAGTAATTAATATTTTATGGAAATATAATTAATGTTTATAAATAACATTCCTCAAAATAAATAATAATCTGCCGCTGGAATCCCTCCGGGTTTCCAGGACTATCTCTATATCTCAAAATACCGACTCCCGGTTTAGAGTCGAAAATAATGAATATGCTCTTATCTCTAGAGCTACAAGGTATACCGGTTCATAACTACTTAACCCAGAAGATCATATATAATCCAAAGGTCAAATTCTATTTCAACGGGAAATAAGATATATCACAAAACTGTACAACTTTATACATGGAAAAAGTAGTTTTATAATCAATACTTCAAAGTATAGATTTAGAAAACTTGCCTGATGCTCGAGAAGTGATAGGGGTTCGCGACAATGTCGGACAATCTAGACAAGGTAAAAGAAAACATACGATTAATCCCCTGGATAATCCACTTATAACTCAATGCTTAAACACGTAAGCGAAACACAACCAAAGCACTATTTGCTCATACTAAGTCCATGTTAGTCGACAATTACTGAAGTCATAAGTTTGGCTCGAAATCAATCCTCGAATTCAAGTTAAACTGAACCATTTTCAACATTGGTTTCTAAGTCATGTTCTTAGTGGTTTTCGCTTGCGCAACCTCGGCTAACGTATTTTTATAAAATTGGAAAATAATCTTTTGGACTCGAAACCTTCTCTCATACTTTGCTAACTGACCTTAGCATTTATTCTCAAAATGTCATGCTCCAATTCCATTTTTAAGGGTCTCAACTCATCATCAAAGTGGTTACATGTAAGAACCCAGATTTTGGGTAGAAATAAAACTTTTATTTATGTAATGATGTAAGAACGAATAGTGGTTACGGCTACGATGTAATAGTTGATATTTTGAAAGGATGAATGGAATTCGACTTTATTATTTCTATGTCTTGAAAAATGCTAATGGTTGACAACTTAGGTAAGAATAATCTATCTCCTAAAGGAATAAGATATGGCAACTCCAAGCAGATGAATACTCTCATGTCATTCAGATCGATAACGATTAGTCCAGTGGTTCCGAAAAAGGGTTAAGGAACGCCCGAAAAGAGAACAAGGACATTTTCATAAATATAAGGAATAAAGAGAGAATAAATAATGAATAGTGCTTTTGGTGGAAGTAAGAATAATATGAGACGACACTATATAGAAGTATTCGGAACGGATTTCCGAGTTCGTATTAGTGATCCAGCGGGAAAATAATTGTATGTAAAAGCTGTCGGATTCTGAAAAACCACACTTTTATTTTCTCCGAGAGTTCCCTGGACACTGATAGCCTTAAGTATTTAATGAATGGATTTAATGAATTTAAATTGGAAAGTTAGAAAGAAAGATGGAGAATGATAGTATTAATATTAGAAAGATTCCCGGTAAACCCTAATTAGAAATCTGTGAAATATTCCTACGAACGATCAATCGAAACGGGCAATAACCGGACACAGAATCAAGCAGAGAAAGCAAGATACATGCATGAGCAAGTGATAAATATCTAGTAATTAGCAAGTAACTAGATTAAGTAGAATGCAACTAGTACTTAGAAATCAAAAACACTTGGTTAGCTTTCAACCATGCAAAACACAACACTTGTCCTCCAAAAATCATCATCCATTACATCACACTCCACTAACACACCAAGGTGAGATATTATCTCTCAAAAAGTCACTTTATGCATTATTCAAGCAACCAACACAAAAGAAAAGAAAAACACTCTCCCCCCCTTGAATAATTCCATTCGGCCCCTTTCCTAATTCCAAATCCAACTTCCAACCATTGTTTGCTCTTGAAACTTTTATGGTGAGTCTTACATTTCATAAAACTAATCTCCTCAAAATCTTAGCTCCAAATTCCTTTGTTTGCATTTTTAAAAAAAAAACAAGAAAGAGGAGCATGAATAGTGTTCTTCAAGAACTACCTTGTTTTTTTTCTTGTTTCATGGTTGATATAGCAAGCTTAAGCACTCCTAAGGATCATACAAAGCTTAGTGAGGCTAGTAAACACTCTAAGTAAGGTATAATACTTGAAAACCCTTGGTATCTTTTTAAGATCTTATGAGTTTTATGGATGATTTAGTGATTAGTATGTTATGTTATGCTTAGATCCATGTTAGTAGTTGTTATGGTTGTGATTTGGTTTATGAACCATGTAATGGTTAAGATGAGTTGTTTTTATACTAGTCATAATGTTTATCATGTGTTTGGGTGGTTGATTTGATCTTGGTAAGATCGTGATAAAGTGTAAAAACTTTGGAAAACGCGTAAACATAGCCGTTATAATGTCCGATTTTACAATATCATGTTTTGTATGCCATTTTTCATGTCAAGACCCTACTGTCCAGAAACTTTTCCTGCCATGATTGGATAGAATATGTTATGAGCTTCGTTTTGATATAAGGAACGTGTGAAACGGACTTACGGTTTAGGAGTTACGGTCGGTTTACTAAAAGTAGTTCGAAACCGTAACCGAGAATTCGTAATTAAAATTGAACCCTCGTAAAATACGTAAGTCAGTGGTGAATCTTGGTAATTAAATACAAGAGGTAAAAAGGAAGGTGTGAGAGAAAATCTCATTTGAATCGGATCATTTTTCGATTTTATAAAAATGTTTGAATCTAGGTTAAACGCGAACGAATCCCTTAAAAGTATAACTTTGGTTATAACTTAGAAAAACGAGCGATAAAACTCGAGATATAATCTTGGTTCGTAATCGATCGAATTTAGAACTTATTCGACTTAAGTATACACTAAGTGTGAGTACGATGACATGTCTTAATGACGAACGAATGTTGAATCGTATCAGTAATGAAAAGAGTTACACTAAAAAGGGGTATAACGAGATAATTCGAAAACATGTTTCGACTTAAGTTAATAATTAACCTTTTTAAAAAAAAAGTGTTAAGCGATTAACCTCAAATCTCTTGACTATTTATAGATCGCCGAGCTGACCTGGGATACCCTACCACTACCCCTACTCGTGCTCAATTACCTGGCAAGTTTTAACTTTCCCTTTTTAGGCTGTTGTTGTGAATATATATGCTTTCTGTTATACATATGCCATAGCATGCATGCCTACTTTCAAGTCATATTGATATACTTGTTCCCTGATTGTTCTTTGGCTTATAAGTAGATAGATAATATATCGATTATAAGCCGGATGTCGTTAAGACCCTTAGAGAAGGGCATATGAATCCTGTTTATTGAATATAGACCGGGAGTCAGTACTTCTTGATATATCGTAATTATTTTTGAGGGAAATATTTAAGTAAATAATTTCCATTATTTGGTTGACGAATATTATTTGAATATTCGTCCGAGATTATTTAATTAACGATCATTACTTCAAATATTTATTTGAACGTTATCTATTCAATGAATATTATTTTTCAATATTCATTCAAAGACGAACCATTTATCGAATATTATTTCAAATATTTATATAAAACCTTCAATTATTAAGTAAATATCATTCGGACATTCATTTAGAACATCATATATTAAGGGAATATTATTCTCGAATATTCCTTTAAGGTTTAATTTATTAAATGAATATCACTTGGATATTCATTTAAATTATTAATTATTATATGAAGACTATTTTTGAATATTAATTTTAAGTCTTATTTATTTAACGAATATTATTCCAAACATTCCTTTCAAAATTATTTATTGAATGAATATTATTTTAATATTCATTTAAGTAACTATTTATTCAATAAATATTTTCTTAATATTCCTTCAAGGATTATTTTGAGAAATACTCTGATTAAAAATATTCTTTCATTCATTAAATACTTCCGACTCAATAAATATTCTATAAATATTTATTCACTACTTGGAAACAACTTCAATGTTGTTTATTATTCTTCAAATATTGTCTTCGACCTTCGATCATTCTGAAAATTCTTCGGAGTCATACGATTAATATTATATTAAGAAAAGTCCTCAAGATTCCATTCTTCAGTCGAATCTATCTCTTAAATTATAAGGGAACCTTACTTGAGAAAGGTTCTTTATCTTGTTGACTTCCCAGTCATAGTTCATCCTTTTCACTCGCAACTTGGTTGCTACGGACTCATTAAGTCTGTGTGTACCTTCTCATCATTCGAGGGGTAAGATCGTTAGAACAAGTTGATATCCATTAACAAGCAAGAGCTTGGGAAATGTTAGTGAATTTTCCTTTCCAACTAGATACGACTACTTTGTGGAGTCTTGTCAACAAGTATTTCACTTGGGGAAGGGAGGATAAACTATACGTTTCAATGCTGTAGATTTACTCGAACTAGGAGTCGTGTGTAAGAGGCCGAGTCGCACAGTCCATCACATGGCCTAATCATTGGCCAGGGAGTTACTATTAAAGGCCATTGACAAGTGGAGCCGTCCGTTCTTCCTTCTACCGGTATTAAACTATATTGGGTTGTACCATCGCCGACTGATCATCAGGGAGTGGGATAGCTGGCGCGTGATAACTCCAATATTGGTTCATCTCCCAAATTGAGAATTCCCTACAACACGTATCGAAGATACTTCTTTCAGGTTGACGGTGTCTTCCGCAACACGTATCGAAGAGACTTCTTTCAGGTTGTAGAACTTCGAAAAATGTTAATAACTGGAACTACAACATTTTCCTTGCAAGTTCCTCTTAATATGATAAATAATGATATCTTGCTTATTTTGACTTAGCAGATATTTCCACAAAATAAACACTTTAAGTTACCTTGTAACTTCATCCTTTATAGTATACTGGCACTAACTTCGTTAATGCATGGCATATGGAAATAATGATACTTTGAACTGTTATATACTATCACTGTCCTGTTATATTATTATTGGTGGGCTATTGCTCACCCTTGCTTATTTATCATGTCACAACAACAGCTAGGACAGATGGCTCGCGTCAGGCGCACTCGGCGCAAGCGGGTTAAGCGACTCACCGGACTCCCCGCTGAGATGCTAGCCGTCATTGCTGAGGTAGCATAGTTGGACAGCTTTTGTTTCCTGTTTAACTATATGTATAATTAATGTAATCAACGGCAAAACTTTTAAACTTATGATGTTATCCTTTTGGGATTGTGACTATAACTGTGTGTGTGTGAGTGGATATTATTGTGGAGTCATAGCATGCTACTTATTGATTTTGGACTCAAGTCAAGTATTATGTATGAGTTATGAGACCGTAACGACTCGATCCCTGACCCCGGATCTGGGGGTGTTACAGAGATGGTATCAGAGCGAGAGTTATATATCCCAAGAGATGATATGACGTTATATAATAATAAATTCACTAATATAATAAGAACCCTTGCCAGGTTCACCTAAAACCCTTACGAGAAATTTTTAAGTATCATGATAGTAACATAGTTCATCTTGTGTAGGCGAGCGACATGTCGGCCCAGGAGGCAGCTGCGAGACAGCATGATGAGGACATGTTCCGGACTAGGGACCCGTACTATGAGCACTTACCTGAAGAGGATACTAAGCTTGAGGAGGAAGACCCTGAGGAGGTCCAGGTTGATGCTGATATTGATGTGATTGAGTCTGAGGAGGAGGACCCTGAGGAGGTCCAGGTTGATGCTGATACAGATGTTGTTGAGACTGAGGGGGAGGAGGACCCGGAGGGGATCCAGACAGGACAGGATGCTGAGTTAGTTCCTGAGGATGAGGATTATTGGGTTGTATCTGAGATTAGGACCATGGAGGAGGATACTGATATGACCACTGAGCAGGTCATGGCTGCTGTTGTTGGACAGGCTGTAGATGAGGATGAGCCAGTGGATGATGCAGTAGGGAGTTCCGGACTACGAGTGCCACCCCTCCCTGTGGAGAGAGCCCCTACCCCACCACCACTACCTGTGAGCCCATTCCCCGATGAGTTTGAGGAGCTTACCCCAGAGCCCCAGCAGACAGAGACTGCAGCTCCAGCTGAGCCATCCACCCCACCTCATGTCCCGATAGGAGGAGTCCCTGTATGTGTTCACAACTTGATTGTGAACGGGCTTTATAAAGAGTTTTCAGTGGCGGATGCCAGGTTGGCAGAGTCTAGGAGGGAGCTAGCAGCAGAGAGAGCCGCCGGATGAGGTTGCAGGGCCGGAGGACTATCAGTGATAGGGTTGGGTATAGGGCTGTGACCCGCATCGAGTTGAGGGCTCGGATGAGGGTACGACAGTTGCCTACTGATGGGCATGGTATGGTAGACAGAGCAGATGCCGAGGAGATTTTCCGCATCGCCATGGGGAGGGTTGGGATGATGTTTCATCGTGGCGGCTGATTTCAGATGTAGTGATGCAGTAGTCTAGTTGTCTAGTCATGTACGGACGTAGTAGTGCCGGCTTTTGTAGGGATGGTTTTATTGTACTTATTTTCCCTTTTTGCAGACTAGATAGATAGACAGCGTATTTCACTTTTGACTTGTTGTTGTTAGGATGGCTGTACTTTAAACTATCGTTGTAACTCGGATGTTGTACCTTTTCGGTACCTGGTATATATTTGTTTCCTTTTCAGTTATTTCAATTTTGTTGGGATGTGATCACGAGTTTATTAGCATATGTATTGTTTTTCAATTAAGTTGCCATGAGATATAAAACTGTGGGATCTTAAATCCAATCATGTAACGAATTATGCAAGGAAAAATTCTTTAAAACAGGTAAGTGAACCTAATGTAAAATTTTCCCAAATTTTCAGTAAAATGCCTCCAAGATGAATGGGCACTTGGGGTAACCCCCGTGAATCCACTGACCAAGAGAGTCACAACCAACACGAGGAAAACAATGAAAGTAGTGAAGAACAAGATCAGGACTATAATGAGAAAGAAGATTCCCAGTATGGAGCAGAGGACGAACCCATGTACTCTGAAGACTTTGAGGGGGAAATAGAGGGTGGAGAAACTGAAGTGGAGCAGGAAGGGGAGAACCAGGGCGGAGACTCCATGGGCCAGTTTATGGATTTACTTAGGCAGAATTTGAACCAATACCCTCAACCACCACCAGGAAACAACACTTCAGTGGCAAATTCCATTAGGGCATTTAAGTCCCTTAAGCCCCCAGAGTTCCACGGATCGGCTGATCCCGTTGAGGCGAGGGCCTGGATCAAGGAAATGGAAAAATCTTTCGAGATTCTGAGTATCAATGAGGCTCAGAAGACTGTTTTTGCTACTTACCTACTAAAGGGAGAGGCCAATTATTGGTGGGAAGCCAAGAAGAACATGGAGACTGATGCTGTCAAAGCCTAGGAAAGGTTCAAACAATTATTCCTGGAGAAGTACTTCCCGAAGTTCATGAAAACTCAGATGGAACTTAAGTTTTTGGAACTGAAACAGAACAATATGTCAGTGGCTGACTATGAGGCCAAATTTACTGAGATGTCTAGATGTGTGCAAGAATTTGTAGATACCGAAGAAAAGAAAGCTAACAGGTTTCAACAAGGGCTGAAACAGTGGATCCAGAATAGAGTGGTGATAAGTGCATAATTTTGCATATTTTTATTACCTATTTAGTGTTTGAATTAATATTTTAATAAATTATTTTGTTGTATTTCAGGAAATTCAAGAAAAAATGAAGAAATGACAAAATAATGAAATAAAGATCAAAGAAGAGAAAAAGAAGAAAAAGAAGGACCAAAATAAAAGAAAAGGAAAGATGAGGGGGTGTGGTGCAAAGGAAAATTGGAAGGCTAGGATTAAACCACACCAAACAAAAATGAATGGTGGGGATTAATCCACACCAACCAAAATCCAAATTATTTTTCCTATAAATAGCCTAATATTTTCTCTTGTAAAGATCACTTAGAATTAGGATAGAAACCATTCTTAGGATTATAACAAGCTTTAGTATTAGTACACTCCTAAATTTATTGTTGTAATTTTTATTTGCAGTTCTTGTAAACATTTTAATTTTTAGTACTTATTCTTCCTATTTTTAATTTGTTTATTCGAAGCAAAAAAATCGGTTTTTAATTCAATTGAGCTCTTTGTTTCCTCATTTACACAGTCTAAATCTCCTGTTTTTTTTTCTTTAGCGAACCAAGTTTAAAACCCAGCCCATTTTCACTCATTCCCCTGTTTTTCGTTTAATCACCAAACCCATCTCTTTTTTTTTCTCTTCTTCTTCGTCAAAGTCCCTCTCTCATCCCTCTTTCTTTCCACTTTTCTCTGGTTAAATCACTACAACGAACCTATCTCTCTCTTTCTCCTTCCCTCTTTCGATCTCTGTCTCATTTTCCTATCTTTCAATTCGCTGCAAAAACCACCACAACCATTTTCATTTTTCGTTCAATTTTTGTCTTACTTTTCATTTTGTCCATGTTCATTTTGATACGAGTATTGGGAATTCTGCTGGTTAATTCAAAGTTCGCGAGTTTGCTGAGTCGTTGAGTCAAGTCGAGTTTGTTTAGCCGAGTTAACTCGTTTATTCCTGTATTTTAAGTTGCTATACCGAATTGTAATCCTGAGATTATGGTTGTATTTCTGAGTCGATTAGATGAGTCGTGTGTGTTGCTTGTTTTTTTTTTAGGTTTTCTGAGTTCGCCTTTTGTGTTTGTAATGGTTGAGTTACTGTTGTAATGTTTTCCAAGTCTGGTTTATGTCCGAAGTTGTTTGGTTTTTGGCTTGTTCAGTTTTCGATTGTAATTTGTTGTCTTGCTAAAATTCTGATACTGTCCGTGCTATTGCGAGTTTTTAAGGCTGGTCTTGTTCATTGTTTTAGTTGAAGTTAAGTTTGAGTTCCGAGTCCTTGTCTCTGAGAATTAGTCGAGTTTCGTAGTTGTTTCCTCCGAGTTCGTACTGTTTATTGTTAGTGTTTTTGATTGTTTCAATTACTTGTTCGGTGTGATGATGCCGAGTTTGTGTTTGTAGAGTAACCTGAGTACTGCATTGTCTAGCTGAGAAGCTCGCTGTGTTAGGTGCCAAGTTGTTTATGATTGTTCGAGCTGTAATGTGTTCTGACTTCTGGGAGATGGTTTGTTTTGCAATCGCTAAGTCCAGTCCGTGTTGTACTTCTAAGCTTTGTGTCGTGTTTTATTCGAGTCTTATTTTGTTGTTACGTCGTGAGTTAAAAGGGTCTAGTTCTTGTTTCCGTTTTCTAGTTAGGTCTGCATTGTTCTTAGAGTTGTATTTGTTAACTGAGTTCTGAGTTAGTTCAAGTTGTTTTGAGTTTTGCTGCATATTGGTTGCTGAGTCGTGTTTCTTGTTCTTGGTCATGTGTTAGCCTTGCATTTCCTTCTAAAACTCCAGCAGCCAACACACAGGAATTAGCAGTTGTATTATTTTCTGTGTTTGTCAATTTTTTTTTTTGCGTTTTTCTTTAGTTAGTGTAGTTTTGTTGGATTTGGAAATTATGAATAAATTATGTTAAATTTTTCTAATTTTTTTTTTAAAAATAAATAATTCCAATTTTTGAATTTTTTTAGATTAATTTATTTTTGGTTCTTTTCACTTGTAATTACTTAGTTTAGAATTAGAATAATTAATTTAACTTGGCTTTTAGAAATAGCTTAAATTTTCTTTTTGGAATTTGTTAGTTAAATCAAAACACAAGTTTAATTTGGTTTTAGAATTTTTAGAGAAATTTATTTTTCTTAAAATAATTTAGAATTAGAAAAAAATAGATTAATTCTCTTTTAAATCAATTTAAAATTAAATCGTAAAAATGCAAAATTCAGTTTATAGTTCAAAATAGAGTAATTTGATCTTCCAAAAAAAAAATAGTGTAAATTTAGGATTTAATAGTAAAAATACAAAAATCCCAAATTGTTCTAATTCGATTAAATTAAAAGTTAAGGATCGCGAAATAAATATTATTCCCTGTGGATCGAATCATAAATACTAAAACGAGATCGTGTGCTTGCGATATTTAATTGTCATATTTTCGGCACATCAAGTTTTTGGCGCCGCTGCCGGGGAACTAATTATTTTTCACGCCTTAATATTTAATTTTTCGGATTAGTTTTTGCTTTAATTTTTTTTTATTTCGTTTTTTTTTCCAGGAAAGTGTGAAATTCGGGACTTTTCTCTCGGAGCGTGGAAAAATTGGAATTTCTAGAAGCGTGCTTCGGTAACCCGTATATCACTCTTTTCATCTTTTTATTTTTAGAAAATCATAAAAAAAAAATTCAAAAATCAGAAAAAAATAAAAAAAATTGAAAAAAAAAATATTCCAAAGAAAAAAAACTAGTTGTAAATACATATTTGTTGCATCATGCATTCATCACTTAGGGCACATCATCTAGATTTTTATTTTCTTGCTTTTAATTTTTCGTACCTAGTAAATTGTGGTGATCGCTGGAGGACCCAAAGGTACGTTAAATTTTTTTTTTAGATTAGGACACGTAGTGTAAGCATCCATAATTGTTTATCGTTTTTGTATATATCTCGTTGTTTGTTGCATCAAATAAACGTAATTAAGACTTATTCACGACCTTCAGTGTCTAAGGTTGGCCTGGCTGTTAAGATTTGGTGTCTAAGTGACGAGTTTGGCCTCTTGGCAATGCCTGCTCTAATCTGGCCGAATCGGTCTGAATAATTCTTAATTTACGGAATTTTTAGTGTGTCTTAACGTTATGAGCAATGTCTAGTTATTTTATTTAGGGAACCTAGGTTAGATTTTTCTTTTGATTTTTCACCATTTATTTTATGTGTTTCATTTTTGCACTTACTTGCTACGAGGTTTTACCCTTGATCAATCTTTACCATGTCCGTAGCATTTAGGGAGTGTTATTACCAAGGTTGGGATTTTGACGAGGAGTTAGCAGATAATACGATGTGGTGTGAGTCAACTAGGGAACCTAGTGTATATAACGAGTTGTATGGTACTTTTAGTGATTTGCATTATAGTGAAAACGATATTGCAATCGACTCTGAATTAGATGCTCTTACTAGACGACTCGAAGCCTTAGAAACCCTTAGAGGCCCTTCACACACGTCTTGACACCCAAATTTCAACTCTCCGAGTCTCGATTTTCAACATGTCAACGCCATGTTTCAACCAACCTCTCGAAATGACCATTTTACATCGTCTTCTAATTCCGGTTGGAGAGATTATCCCGATCTCTCAAGGAACCAAGGTCATAGCTATCAAACTCCGCCTCCACATTTTCAAGAACCGAACTCTTATCCAATTCCGAGTCAAGTTCCTTATTCGAGTTCAATTCAAACAACCGCCCACCCACCCGGATTTCATGATTCGAGTAGGAAACTTGACACCTTAGAAAAGAGTATCGAGGCTTTATTGGTTTCTCAAGCAAACTTCATGCGAACCATAAATTCTGATAGGCAAATTTTAAACTCTAATGCTCAAGCCTTATCTAAGTTAGAATTTCAAGTGAATAAATTAGCCACCATGTGCGAGCATGAGATGATAACCACTCCGAATCCACCCGAGGTCAACCCTGAATTTCTTATCACTCAAAGACCTATCGATACTTTCGATGATATCATTTCTCCTAGGTCTAATGTTCAAGTTGACACTCCTTTCGGTGGTGATTCACACGAAGAAGATTCTAATGCTGACATCATTCTTTCTCTAGGTCAAACGAAGAATCCCGATGATTCTGAGTTTGTGGCTTCACCTAGACAACCATCATCTTCTTCTAGTGAAATTTTCCTTTCATCTTCGAAACCTCTTCCCGAAAAACCCAAAGAACTTCATACTCAACCAAAAGGAGCTAATCTAGTTAAGGAGATTGTTTCAAGGTCAAATTTGGACGATCATGAGATTGAGTCTCTTCTTAAACAAGATTTTCAATTGCATTACGAGACCAATCGAGAGCTTCACGAATCTTTTAAGGATTTGACCTCGGAAGAGATGTTTGGAGAGATGATGAATATTTGTTCCAAATTGGAAACCCAACATAAGGATAGTTCTTGTGATCCTAATTCTGTTGGTAAAACATTTTTCGAAGAGCCACCCCCACCCGTTTCTATTTCTTCATTTTCCACTCGTGCTCCATCTTTCATCGAAACTCATGATATTCATGACCAACATCTTATCGTAATTAATTTGCTTAAACAACAAAAAGAAGCATCTTCGTGGTCTATGGATGAAGTTAGGAATATGAGTTTTATTCTTGCGCATAATCGGATCATTCGAGTGGTCTATGCTATTTTTGTGGGTGAGTTTCTGAAATATGTTGGTTGTATAACAAAAATAGTTTTTCCGAGAGCAGGTATTGGTTAGTAAATATTTGTTTTGTACCTCCCATAGTAGAATGTAGGTATGGGGGAGTTACATTGTGTGCGTATGTGAGTTGTTTTTCTTTCTTAGTTTTTTATAAGTTTTCAATCTCTTCCATCCCTTCTCAGGTATTATCTCCATTCTCTTTTACTCATTTTTCTTGCATTTGCATACATTGAGGACAATGCATGATTTAGGTATGGGGGAGGGTTTTTAGTGTAAATACATAAAATTGAAAAATCCAAAAAAATTAAAAAATTTTGAAAAATCCAAAAATAGAGATATTTTAGCTTAGTTGTCCTTCCCACTCTTTAAATTTTAGAACTAATTGGTGTTGACAATTTTTCGAAAATTATATGTATAATGCCTTTAGATGATTTGAACATAGTCAGGTAAGGTTTTCCTCATGAAACTTGTGTCGAACAAATTTTTGCTTAAAAGTCCAAGACGACACATTTGCACAAGACTTTTGATGGAAAAATTGTATAGGAATGTTATTCGATACCTGAGAGAGAACCCACATGTTAGAACAATGTCGAATCAAACCTTTGTGAAATTTGGTTTCTATAGTGTTAAAAAAAAAGAGTCAATAAATGTTTGTAATTGTTGAGTGCTAGTGTAATTTTGTAATAATAAATTCTTAGTAGGGAAATCGGCTAGGTTGGGCTCATTAATAACCCGAGTAAGTAAGTCCGAGGGGACTTTGTGCCTAGCAACCTAGGGTCCCTTGTGATCTGGGATTGTTGACCTAAAACTCACTAAATGGGTATTGATGCATAAGTCTTTTGGGACCTCAACCATTGCACAGTCGGTCTAACTGCTAAGAACGTGAAGTTTGGCTAGATACTTGTTTTGATAGAGATTGGGTCAAATCAATATTGGTTGAAAAAGAGAAAATGTTCGTATGCACTTTATCCATCATAGGCCTTAAATTCACTACATACCTTAGGATTTTTTTTTGTAAATTTTTAGTCTAATCATGTGGATTGTGGGAACCTATAACTTGGCTATTATTAGAATAATCTTTAAGGCATGTATTTTCCTACAAAATTGTTTTGTTGACACCAATGAAAGCTAGATTGAAAGAGGAAAGTTGGATGCTGGCTGAATTATCTGAAAGATTTTATGGGTATATCTTCTGTAAACCCTTAGGAGACAACACTCCTCCTGTAGAGATCGTCTATAGGTTTAACGGGTTGGTAAACCTAAAATTACCCGTGATTCCTACGACAGTGAGTATAGGTTTTTAATTCTGCATTTTTCTTTTTGTTTTACTCGAGGACGAGCAAAAGATAGGTATGGGGCATTTGATAAGTGCATAATTTTACATATTTTTATTACCTATTTAGTGTTTGAATTAATATTTTAATAAATTATTTTGTTGTATTTCAGGAAATTCAAGAAAAAATGAAGAAATGACAAAATAATGAAATAAAGATCAAAGAAGAGAAAAAGAAGAAAAAGAAGGACCGAAATAAAAGAAAAGGAAAGATGAGGGGGTGTGGTGCAAAGAAAAATTGGAAGGCTAGGATTAAACCACACAAACAAAAATGAATGGTGGGGATTAATCCATACCAACCAAAATCCAAATTATTTTTCTTATAAATAGCCTAATATTTTCTCTTGTAAAGATCACTTAGAATTAGGATAGAAACCATTCTTAGGATTAGAACAAGCTTTAGTATTAGTACACTCCTAAATTTATTATTGTAATTTTTATTTACAATTCTTGTAAACATTTTAATTTTTAGTACTTATTCTTCCTGTTTTTAATTTGTTTATTCGAAGCAAAAAAATCGGTTTTTAATTCAATTGAGCTCTTTGTTTCCTCATTTACACAGTCTAAATCTCCTGTTTTTTTTTCTTTAGCGAACCAAGTTTAAAACCCAGCCCATTTTCACTCATTCCCCTGTTTTTCGTTTAATCACCAAACCCATCTCTTTTTTTTTCTCTTCTTCTTCGTCAAAGTCCCTCTCCCATCCCTCTTTCTTTCCACTTTTCTCTGGTTAAATCACTACAACGAACCTATCTCTCTCTTTCTCCTTACCTCTTTCGATCTCTGTCTCATTTTCCTATCTTTCAATTCGCTGCAAAAACCACCACAACCATCCCCATTTTTCGTTCAATTTTTGTCTTACTTTTCATTTTGTCCATGTTCATTTTGATACGAGTATTGTGAATTCTGTTGGTTAATTCGAAGTTCGCGAGTTTGCTGAGTCACTGAGTGAAGTCGAGTTTGTTTAGCCGAGTTAACTCGTTTATTCCTGTATTTTAAGTTGCTATACCGAATTGTAATCCTGAGATTATGGTTGTATTTCCGAGTCGATTAGATGAGTCGTGTGTTGCTTGTTTTTTTTTTGAGGTTTTCTGAGTTCGCCTTTTGTGTTTGTAATGGTTGAGTTACTGTTGTAATGTTTTCCGAGTCTGGTTTATGTCCGAAGTTGTTTGGTTTTTGGTTTGTTCAGTTTTCGATTGTAATTTGTTGTCTTCCTAAAGTTCTGATATTGTCCGTGCTATTGCAAGTTTTTAAGGCTGGTCTTGTTCATTGTTTTAGTTGAAGTTAAGTTTGAGTTCCGAGTCCTTGTCTCTGAGAATTAGTCGAGTTTCGTAGCTATTTCCTCCGAGTTCGTACTGTTTATTGTTAGTGTTTTTGATTGTTTCAATTACTTGTTCGGTGTGATGATGCCGAGTTTATGTTTGTAGAGTAACCTGAGTACTGCATTGTCTTGCTGAGAAGCTCACTGTGTTAGGTGCCAAGTTGTTTGTGATTGTTCGAGCTGTAATGGTTTATTTTGCAATTGCTAAGTCCAGTCCGTGTTGTACTTCTAAGCTTTGTTACGTCGTGAGTTAAAAGGGTCTAGTTCTTGTTTCCGTTTTCTAGTTAGGTCTGCATTGTTCTTAGAGTTGTATTTGTTAACTGAGTTCTGAGTTAGTTCAAGTTGTTTTGAGTTTTGCTGCATATTGGTTGCTGAGTCGTGTTTCTTGTTCTTGGTCATGTGTTAGCCTTGCATTTCCTTCTAAAACTCCAGCAGCCAACACACAGGAATTAGCAGTTGTATTATTTTCTGTGTTTGTCAATTTTTTTTTTTTGCGTTTTTCTTTAGTTAGTGTAGTTTTGTTGGATTTGGAAATTATGAATAAATTATGTTAAATTTTTCTAATTTTTTTTAAAATAAATAATTCCAATTTTTGAATTTTTTTAGATTAATTTATTTTTGGTTCTTTTCACTTGTAATTACTTAGTTTAGAATTAGAATAATTAATTTAACTTGGCTTTTAGAAATAGCTTAAATTTTCTTTTTGGAATTTGTTAGTTAAATCAAAACACAAGTTTAATTTGGTTTTAGAATTTTTAGAGAAATTTATTTTTCTTAAAATAATTTAGAATTAGAAAAAAAATAGATTAATTCTCTTTTAAATCAATTTAAAATTAAATAGTAAAAATGCAAAATTCAGTTTATAGTTCAAAATAGATTAATTTGATATTCCAAAAAAAAAATAGTGTAAATTTAGGATTTAATAGTAAAAATACAAAAATCCCAAATTGTTCTAATTCGATTAAATTAAAAGTTAAGGATCGTGAAATAAATATTATTCCCTGTGGATCGAATCATAAATACTAAAACGAGATCGTGCGCTTGCGATATTTAATTGTCATATTTTCGGCACATCAAGTGGCGGTTTTAGAGATTACGGATTATGCCACCTTGGTGCAAAAGGCCACCATTGTGGAAGCTGGAAGCGATCAGATGCAGAGAGAGAAAGAGAAGGAGGGATTAAAGAGAAAACATGTCAGTATGGGCGGAGGGTCCGCAGGAGGAAAGCCCCCGAACAAGTTTAACCGAGGAGCAGTCTTTCTACCTAGCAGGGGTATGGGATTCAAACCACCTGTGAGCATGAATGTGAGCCAGGGCGGCCAGCATTCCCATCAGTCTAGACCTCCCTTGCCAGCATGTGCAACGTGTGGAAAAAGACATTCCGGAGTGTGAAACCAGAAGCAGCCAACCTGTTATAATTGTGGGCGAGTGGGCCACTACTCTAACACCTGCACTGCGGTTGTCCCTAGTACCAACAAAAGCACCACTTGTTTCCAGTTCGGACAGTTAGGGCACATGAGGAAGGACTGCCCAAGGAACAAACCAGCAGCATCAGGGGCAAGCAGGGCTGCCTCAAATAGGCCACCAACTGCTAGGACTTTTAATATGTCAGTACAAGATGCCGTGAGGGACACAGATGTGATAGCAGGTACATTTTATCTCAATTCAGTCAGTGCAAATGTCTTATTTAATTCAGGAGCAACTAAGTCTTTTATATCAAGAGATTTTGCGCATAAATTGAAACTTAAAACCCAGCAACTAAGAGATTCCTTACAAGTAGAGATAGATAATCAGGAAATCGTACCGGTTAATCAAATTCACCCCGACTGTAAACTAGAAATAGGAGGACGATCCTTCTATGTCGATTTAATTCCTTTTAAGCTAGGGGAATTTGATGTTATTTTGGGTATGGATTGGTTGTCTCGCAATAATGCGCAGATAGATTGTAAAGGGAAAAATGTTAAGTTGAAAACCCCAGGGAAGAAAGAAATAGTGTTTAAGGGGATGCGACAGACCCAGAAAATTCTGACCATGGCGCAAACCAAGAGATTGTTACGAAAAGGGAACGAGGCTTATTTATCTTACGATATAGACACTCAGAAGGAAGCGCCAAGATTGCAAGACATTCCGGTAGTTAATGAGTTCGAAGACGTGTTCCCACAAGATCTTCCCGGACTACCACCTGGTAGGGTAATTGAGTTTGCCATCAGGTTAGCCCCGGGGACGGCGCTGGTATCGAAGGCCCCGTATCGATTAGCCCCAGTAGAAATGAAAGAGCTAGCAGAACAGTTACAGGAATTGTTGGATAAGGGCATGATAAGGCCCAGTGTGTCGCCTTGGGCTGCACCAGTGTTGTTCGTTAAGAAAAAGGATGGGAGTATGAGGTTATGCATCGACTACAGAGAGTTGAACAAGCTAACCATAAAGAATAAGTATCCACTACCCAGGATAGACGATTTGTTTGACCAGCTAAGAGGCGCTGAATACTTCTCTAAGATTGACCTGAGAATGGGATACCACCAACTGAAGATCAAACCTGAAGACATCCCGAAGACTGCATTTCGTACCAGATATGGACATTATGAGTTCTTGGTAATGTCATTTGGATTGACCAACGCCCCAGCAGCATTCATGGACCTAATGAATAGAGTGTTCAAGGAATATTTGGACAAATTCGTGATAGTCTTCATTGATGATATTCTCATCTACTCAAAGATAGAGGCAGAACACGCTGAACATTTAAGGATAACTTTAGAAATACTCAGGAAAGAGCAGTTATATGCCAAGTTCTCCAAGTGTGAGTTCTGGAAAAATGAAGTACAATTCTTAGGGCACGTAATCAATAGAGAAGGAGTGTTGGTTGACCCCTCCAAGATAGAAGCAGTTTCAAACTGGGAACGGCCAACTACTCCAACCAAGGTGAGGAGTTTCATCGGACTGGCCGGATATTACAGAAGATTTGTCCAAGACTTTGCGAAAATCGCAGCTCCATTAACTCGACTTACCCGTAAAATTGAGGAATTTGAATGGACTGAAAAATGCGAGAAGAGTTTCCAAGAGTTAAAGAAAAGGTTGGTGACAGCTCCAGTGCTGGCATTACCTGATGGAAAAGGAGATTTCGTGATTTACAATGATGCGTCACATAAAGGACTGGGATGCGTGCTTATGTAGCACGACAAGGTAATAGCATATGCGTCTAGGCAATTGAAGGATTATGAGGTCAGATACCCCACGCATGATCTAGAACTAGCAACCATAGTCTTCGCTCTAAAGATTTGGAGTCACTACTTGTATGGGGAAAAGTGTGAGATTTACACTGACCATAAGAGCCTCAAGTACATTTTCACTCAGAAAGAGCTTAACATGCGCCAGAGGAGATGGTTAGAGTTAATCAAGGATTACGATTGTGAAATTCGTTATCACCCGGGCAAAGCCAATGTGGTGTCTGACGCCCTTAGTAGGAAAGAGAAGCTCAAGATGATAACTTCAGAGGAAGAGCTAGTGAAAGATTTTGAGAAGTTGGAAATTGAGGTTAAGTTACCTGGAGAGGGCCAAGAAAAGTTGATGGAAATTAGAATCCAACCTCCATTGTTAGAAAAGATTAGACTATGCCAGGAACGGATGATAAATGAAGAAGAGCACTCCACAGAAGAGATAATGACCGGGGAAGAAATTAAGTGTGAAAGAGACAAGGAAGGGATCATGAGGTACTCATACAGGATATGGATCCCAAATGTTCAGGAACTCAAGGATGAGATTTTAAACGAGGCACAAAACTCAAGATACTCAGTGCACCCCGGTAGCACCAAAATGTATAGAGATTTGAAGGAGTATTAATGGTGGCCCAATATGAAAAAGGACGTAGCAGAGTGGGTAAGCAGATGCTTGACCTGCCAATGAGTGAAAGCAGAGCACCAGAAGCCCAGCGGACTTCTACACCCCTCAGAGATTCCCGAATGGAAATGGGAACACATAGCCATGGATTTTATAGTAGGTTTACCAAGGACCAAGGCTAATCATGACGCCATATGGGTAATTGTAGATCGACTGACGAAGTCAGCTCACTTTCTCCCGATCAACGAGAGGTACACGGTCGACAGACTAGTGGATATCTACTTAAGATATAGTGGCACGACATGGAGTCCCAGTCGCAATAGTATCCGATCAAGATCCTAGATTTAACTCCAGATTTTGGAGAAGTTTCCAAGAATGTGTAGGGACCCGGCTGAACATGAGCACAGCCTACCACCCCCAGACAGATGGGCAAAGTAAAAGGACCATCCAAACACTAGAGGACGTGTTGAGGGTCTCCGCGATAGACTTCAAAGGAAATTGTGATGATCACTTGCCATTGATCGAGTTTTCCTACAATAACAGTTTCCATTCAAGTATAGGAATGCCACCTTATGAAGCCCTTTATGGAAGGAAATGTCGATCTCCCTTGTATTGGGATGAGGTGGGAGAGCGAAAGATGATCGGCCCCGAAGTGGTCCAACGAACTAAAGATGCAGTAGATCTAATCAGAGGACAGTTGGTAGCAGCCCAGGATCGACAAAAGAAATATGCCGACTTAGCTCGGAAAGGCAAAGAATACGAAGTAGGAGACCTAGTGTTCTTAAAAGTGTCACCTTGGAAAGGTTTAATGAGATTTGGAAAGAAAGGGAAGCTGAGTCCCAGATACATTGGACCATTTGAGATCTTAAGACGGATTGGGGAACTAGCTTATGAACTGGCATTGCCCCCAAATCTACAGTAGGTGCACAATGTGTTCCATGTTTCGATGCTGAGGAACTATAACCCGGATGCCAAGCACATTGTAGAGTATGAGCAAGTGGACATGCAACCAGACTTGACCTATGTAGAGCAACCTATGGAAATCATAGACCGGAAAGAACAAGTGCTCTGAAACAAGGTCATTCAGCTAGTCAGAGTTTTGTGGCAGAACCACAATGAAGAAGAATCAACTTAGGAGCTTGAAAGCACAATGCTAGAGAAGTACCCCCACTTGTTTTCAAACTGATCCCGGGACGGAATCCTTTTAAGGAGGGGAGACATGTAAGAACCCAAATTTTGGGTAGAATTAAAACTTTTATTTATGTAATGATGTAAGAACGAATAGTGGTTACGGCTACGATGTAATAGTTGATATTTTGAAAGGATGAATGGAATTCGACTTTATTATTTCTATGTCTTGAAGAATGCTAATGGTTGACAACTTAGGTAAGAATAATATATCTCCTAGAGGAATAAGATATGGCAACTCCAAGCAGATGAATACTCTCATGTCATCCAGATCGATAACGATTAGTCCAGTGGTTCCGAAAAAGGGTTAAGGAACGCCCGGAAAGAGAACAAGGACATTTTCATAAATATAAGGAATAAAGAGAGAATAAATAATGAATAGTGTTTTTGGTGGAAGTAAGAATAATATGAGACGACACTATATAGAAGTATTCGGAACGAATTTCCGAGTTCGTATTAGTGATCCAGGGGGAAAATAAGTGTTTGTAAAAGCTGTCGGATTCTGAAAAACCGCACTTTTATTTTCTCCGAGAGTTCCCTGGACACTGATAGCCTTAAGTATTTAATGAATGGATTTAAGGAATATAAATTGGAAAGTTAGAAAGAAAGATGGAGAATGATAGTATTAATATTAGAAAGATTCCAGGTAAACCCTAATTAGAAATCCGTGAAATATTCCTACGAACGATCAATCGAAACGGGCAATAACCGGACACAGAATCAAGCAGAGAAAGCAAGATACATGCATGAGCAAGTGATAAATATCTAGTAATTATCAAGTAACTATATTAAGTAGAATGCAACTAGTACTTAGAAATCAAAAACACTTGGTTAGCTTTCAACCATGCAAAACACAACACTTGTCCTCCAAAAATCATCATCCATTACATCACACTCCACTAACACACCAAGGTGAGATATTATCTCTCAAAAAGTCACTTTATGCATTATTCAAGAAACCAACACAAAAGAAAAGAAAAACACTCTCCCCCCCCCCCTTGAATAATTCCATTCGGCCCCTTTCCTAATTCCAAATCCAAAATCCAACTTCCAACCATTGTTTGCTCTTAAAACTTTTATGGTGAGTCTTAAATTTCATAAAAATAATCTCCTCAAAATATAAGCTCGAAATTCCTTTGTTTACATTTTCAAAAAAATCAAGAAAGAGGAGCATGAATAGTGTTCTTCAAGAACTAACTTGTTTTTTTTCTTGTTTCATGGTTGATATAGCAAGCTTAAGCACTCCTAAGGATCATACAAAGCTTGGTGAGGCTAGTAAACACTCTAAGGAAGGTATAAGACATGAAAACCCTTGGTGTCTTTTTAAGATCTTATGAGTTTTATGGATGATTTAGTGATTAGTATGTTATGTTATGCTTAGATCCATGTTAGTAGTTGTTATGGTTGTGATTTGGTTTATGAACCATGTAATGGTTAAGATGAGTTGTTGTTATACTAGTCATGATGTTTATCATGTGTTTGGGTGGTTGATTTGATCTTGGTAAGATCGTGATAAAGTGTAAAAACTTTGGAAAACGCGTAAACATAGCCGTTATAATGTCCGATTTTACAATATCATGTTTGTATGCCATTTTTCATGTCAAGACCCTACTGTCCAGAAACTTTTCTTACCATGATTGGATAGAATATGTTATGAGCTTCGTTTTGATATAAGGAACGTGTGAAACGGACTTACGGTTTAGGAGTTACGGTCGGTTTACTAAAAGTAGTTCGAAACCGTAACCGAGAATTCATAATTAAAATTGAACCCTCGTAAAATACGTAAGTCAGTGGCAAATCTTGGTAATTAAATACTAGAGGTAAAAAGGAAGGTGTGAGAGAAAACCTCATGTGAATCGGATCATTTTTCGATTTTATAAAAAGTATAACTTTGGTTATAACATAGAAAAACGAGCGATAAAACTCGAGATATAATCTTGGTTCGTAATCGATCGAATTAGAACTTATCCGACTTAAGTATACACTAAGTGTGAGTACGATGACATGTCTTAATGACGAACAAATGTCGAATCGTATCAGTAATGAAAAGAGTTACACTAAAAAGGGTATAACGAGATAATTCGAAAACATGTTTCGACTTAAGTTAGTACTTAACCTTTTTTAAAAAAAAAGTGTTAAGCGATTAACCTCGAATCTCTTGACTATTTATAGATCGCCGATCTGACCCGGGATACCCTACCACTACCCCTACTCGTGCTCAATTACCAGGCAAGTTTCAACTTTCCCTTTTTAGGCTGTTGTTGTGAATATTTATGCTTTCTGTTATACATATGCCATAGCATGCATGCCTACTTTCAAGTCATATTGATATACTTGTTCCCTGATTGTTCTTTGGCTTATAAGTAGATAGATAATATATTGATTATAAGCCAGATGTCGTTAAGACCCTTAGAGAAGGGCATATGAATCCTATTTATTGAATATAGACCGGGAGTCAGTACTTCTTGATATATCGTAATTATTTTCGAGGGAAATATTTAAGTAAATAATTTCCATTATTTGGTTGGCGAATATTATTTGAATATTCGTCCGAGATTATTTAATTAACGATCATTACTTCAAATATTTATTTGAACGTTATCTATTCAATGAATATTATTTTTCAATATTCATTCAAAGACGAACCATTTATCGAATATTATTTCAAATATTTCTATAAAACCTTCGATTATTAAGTAAATATCATTCGGACATTCATTTAGAACATCATGTATTAAGGGAATATTATTCTCGAATATTCCTTTAAGGTTTAATTTATTAAACCATTTAAATTATTAATTATTATATGAAGATATTTTTGAATATTAATTTGAAGTCTTATTTATTTAACGAATATTATTCCAAACATTCCTTTCAAAATTATTTATTAAATGAATATTATTTTAATATTCATTTAAGTAACTATTTATTCGATAAATATTTTCTTAATATTCCTTCAAGGATTATTTTGAGAAATACTCTGATTAAAAATATTCTTTCATTTATTAAATACTTCCGACTCAATAAATATTCTATAAATATTTATTCACTACTTGGAAACAACTTCAATGTTGTTTATTATTCTTCAAATATTGTCTTCGACCTTCAATCATTCTGAAAATTCTTCCGAGTCATACGATTAATATTATATTAAGAAAGGTCCTCAAGATTCCATTCTTCACTCGAATCTATCTCTTAAATTATAAAGGAACCTTACTTGAGAAAGGTTCTTTATCTTGTTGACTTCCCGGTCATAGTTTATCCTTTTCACTCGCAACTTGGTTGCTACGGACTCATTAAGTCTGTGTGTACCTTCTCATCATTCGAGGGGTAAGATCGTTGGAACAAGTTGATATCCATTAACAAGCAAGAGCTTGGGAAATGTTAGTGAATTTTCCTTTCCAACTAGATACGACTACTTTGTGGAGTCTTGTCAACAAGTATTTCACTTGGGGAAGGGAGGATAAACTATACGTTTCAATGCTGTGGATTTACTCGAACTAGGAGTCGTGTGTAACAGGCCGAGTCGCGCGGTCCATCACATGGCCTAATCAATGGCCAGGGAGTTACTATTAAAGGCCATTGACAAGTGGAGCCATCCGTTCTTCCTTCTACCGATAGTAAACTATATTGGGCAGTACCATCCCCGACTGATCATCAGGGAGTGGGACAGCTGGCGCGTGATAACTCCGATATTGGTTCATCTCCCGAATTGGGAATTCCCTGCAACACGTATCGAAGATACTTCTTTCAGGTTGACGGTGTCTTCCGTAACACGTATCGAAGAGACTTCTTTCAGGTTGCAGAACTTCGAAAAATGTTAATAACTGGAACTGCAACATTTTCCTTGCAAGTTCCTCTTAATATGATAAATAATGATATCTTGCTTATTTTGACTTAGCAGATATTTCCACAAAATAAACACTTTAAGTTACCTTGTAACTTCATCCTTTATAGTATACTGGCACTAACTTCGTTAATGCATGGCATATGGAAATAATGATACTTCGAACTGTTATATACTATCACTGTCCTGTTATATTATTATTGGTGGGCTATTGCTCACCCTTGCTTATTTATCATGTCACAACAACCGCTAGGACAGATGGCTCGCGTCAGGCGCACTCGGCGCAAGCGGGTTAACCGACCCACCGGACTCCCAGCTGAGATGCTAGCCGCCATTGCTGAGGTAGCATAGTTAGACAGCTTTTGTTTCCTGTTTAACTATATGTATAATTAATGTAATCAACGGCAAAACTTTTAAAATTATTATGTTATCCTTTTGGGATTGTAATAACTTTTATTCGTAAACCCTTTTATGTAAGACTTATTTCAATTTCATCTCTGGGACTATAACTATGTGTGTGTGAGTGGATATTATTGTGGGGTGATAGCATGCTACTTATTGATTTTGGACTCAAGTCAAGTATTATGTATAAGTTATGAGACCGTAACGACCCGATCCCTGACCCCGGATCTGAGGGTGTTACATTACATTTCTACGATAGAATCTTTTGAACCACTTCCACTAAAACTAGCATAACTCTTAAACCGTAAACTCTTTTAACTCGATTCTTTCGGAAAAACAAACTAGACAATCATATCTTTGTAATCATAGGCAGTGGGGGTGCTAAAAATCATTTTAATGTCTCGGGTATTGACTGTTTTTAAGACTTAAAGAAATTTCACCATTACGACGGCTATAACTCGAACATTTCAAAATTTTAACCAACCCAACCAAGCTTACAATCAATTCTCAAGACTCATATTCACTATTCATCATCTATCTCAAGTTGTCAACTGACTTGGAGGCTAAAACCATGGTTTTCCATTTTTATATAACTCATACAAGATCAATATGCAAGTCATCCACTTAAAACCATAACAATGAAACTATAACTCAAAAACTCTCCAAAATCTCACAAACTTACAAGGCATGGAAGAGAGTTATACCTGCCAAGGAAGCTTAAAGATGCTAGTAAGGTCTCACAACACTTAAACCTTGCTTGGATGATCCATGGAAGGCCATAACATAAAGATAAAAACCATGGAAACAAGTTAGAACACTATTCATTACTATTCATCATCATTTTCACTAATTATTTGTAAATGGAAAAATCCTTGGATGGTTCTCAAATATTTACCATACCTTGTCTTATAAAAGAGCTTTGTTTTAAGTTATAGATCACCATTGTTGGATGCTTGGAAGTGACACTTTAAATTTGCTAAAAAGGAGCAGATTTTTCTTATGGAAAATAGGTTCTTGCTTTCTTTCTTTTCTCTTATCATTAGATCTACTTTTTGTGATGTAATTTTGATATTATCCTCTTGTATCAGCTGTGAATAAGGTGGAGTTGTGTCATAAAACATTCCCTTGGTCGACTTGCTTTAGTTGATGTCATTTTGATAAAGTAAGGTGATGTCATTAGCACATGTTTAAGGCTTCTTGATCACTCTTTGGTTCTTTCTCTTTAATCTACTTCAAATTTGGCCCAATCCATGTTGTTAGCTGTTCTTGAAGCCTTGTTTATGATATTAATGAAGTAATTGGACCTTGATCAAGGTCTGATGGTTACAGGATTAATCGTCTGATTTCGGTGAACGTTCTAGCGATTTATAAAGCGTTCTAAATCCTTTAACTCTATGATTTTATTCTAAATCCTATAATACTTAAATAAAATATTCTCTCATGGATTCCTAATATTTAAAATCCTCAAATATTAATCCAATTATTATATTCCTAACTCTCTGTTAATTTTAGAATAAAATAAAGTTTGGATTCTCCGAATTCTGTACTCGTTCACATGCATTTATTCTCTCTGTACCTCACTAGTACATACTTGCTCTTCTTGTTTCGTAATTATTATTGTGAGTACTTCTAACTCACTTCTCATCTCTCCTCTAGGGTACATCAACTTATCTCTTGGACGATAGATTATTCTTATCTATGTCGTCAATCACTGAATTCCCTTATTCAGAAAATACACATATGTATCGGGATCATTATCCATAGAATATCCATTCATTACAACCCTTGTTCATTGAAATCATTATTCACTGATGTACTTAACTGTAATAAGAAAAGTTTTAATTCTACCAAAAATTTGGGTTATTACAGTCTCCCCTCCTTAAAATGATTCCGTCCCGGAATCAGTTTAGGAATAGCTGGGGGTACTTTTCTCCCATCGCACTTTCTAATTCTCAGTTGGATTCTTCCACTTCTTGATTTTCCACAAATCTCTTATTAGCTTGACAACCTTGTCTCTTAGCACTTGCTATTTTCTATCCGTGATTTCCACAGGTTGTTCTTCGTAAGTCAGACCAGGTTGTATATCTACCTGCTCGTACTCTATCATATGCCGGACATCTATAGTATTGACGTAGCATTGCCACATGAAACATGTTATGAACCGGCTATAAGTTTGGGGGTGTAAGGCTGGCTCGTATGCCACCTTCCGAACGCTTTTAAACTCTTAGATGGCCTAATGAATCTCGGGCTCAACTGCCCTTCATTTCTAAATCTCTCTATTTCTTTTGACAGGGATACTTTTCAGCATCACGAATCTCCAACCTCATATTCTCTATGTTGTTTGCACAGAAATACACCAACATAAACTTGCTTGTTATTCATCAACATGCCATTTAGCTTATCAATATCAGTACTATCTCTATACCTTGCGGGCTTGGTCCGCATACTTTCTCTGTCTGTCCTGGGTTGTCACTAACCACTTTCTGATAAGATCTTTTGTCTCTCCGATTTGTTGGACTAACTCGGGTCCCCATAACTTTCTCTCAACCACCTCCTTCCAACACCAGGGAGAGTGGCAATTCCTTTCATACCGGTCCTCGTAAGGTGGTATCTCCATACTGGCATGATATCTGTTGTTATAAGCAATCTTAATTAATGGTAAGTGGTCATCCCAAATTTCCTCTCTCATGGTTGGCCATCGATAGCATTCTCTTGAATCTTTATACTTTTTGGTGCCGTCTGGTGCACATGATATCTCGGAGTTCTTGCGTAAAATCTCATATTTTAATTCCCGAACATTCAAAATCCATTTTCGACTAAGGGCATCGGCCACCACATTGGCCTTCCCCAGATGGCAGTGTATCTCACTGTCATAATCCTATATTACTTTTAGCCATTTTTCTATCTCATGTTATCTACTATCAATCCCCACTGCTCCAGCCCCTTCCTTAATCATTTTACAGAAAGCCAACTTACCTCCTGTATTCAGTCAATCTTTATTTTCTTATCTCTCCTCTCTCTGAAAGAAAGGTGAGTCTCTTGGGGAATTTGTTTGCGGGAAATGTTGTCTGGCCTGTCACATGTTCAGCTCTTCTTGGATGAATATATATATATATATATATATATATTTCAAGCTCTTTTAATCCAGTTAGATCTCGTACTTTTCTCCATATTAATACGGTCTCCAAATCTTTTAGGGTGAAAACTATCGCGACTAGCTCTAAACCAATTCATTAAATCCATAAAAGTTGCGGGTGCATTAATCAACCCAAATGACATTTCTAAAATTCGTAGTGTTTATACCTATTACAAAATGCAGTCTTGGGTATATCCTCGGATTTAATCTTCAGCTGGTGATATCCAGTTCTCAAGTAAATTTTTGGAAAAATAAACAACGTTTTTCAGTCGGTCAAACAATCACCTATCCTCGGTAATGGGTACCCACCCTCAATGGTAACTCGTTCAACTTTCGATATTCAATGCACAATCTCATGCTAACATCTTTCTTTCTCGCAACAACACCGAGGCTCTCCACGGTGGTACACTTTATCATAATCTTGCCCAACAACTCTTGTAACTGAGTCGCTAACTCTTTCATTCCCAGTAGGGCTAACAGGAGATGCGGCATTGTACCCTGAATATTCGATATTCATTCTCATGTCATCCAAATCGATATTTGGTAGCTCATTAAAACCTTGTACAGCCTCCCAAAACTGCTATAATTTAATTTGTGCTTGGCGTCTCTTTTCTCGACATAAACTATAAGAGCTAATTAAGCTTCATATCTCTAGCGTAATAATCTCTCAGTCTGCACTATATTCAAGAATTTGTGAATCTGTCTCTGTCCCTTAGTTATTACTCTTTTCCCTTGCAATCAATTGGCTGCATTGGGTGCCAACCAATCCATCCTTATTATAATATCAAATTCTCCCAACTTGAAAGGAATCAAATCTATTAAAAGTGTCGACCCCCTATTTCTAGTTCACAACTTGGATGTGCTAATTTCACGGGAAAATTTCTCGATTAACCATCTTTACTTGCAATCACCCTCTTAGGGTCCAACCTTAAGGTCCAATTATCGTGCAAATCTCAAGATGCAAAGTACTTAGCAGCTCTGGATCAAATAAAAAGTTGATACTAACTGAGTTTAAATAGGAGGGTATCTGCTATTTGAAGGTCCGGGTAGTGGGCTGCCTACTGGAGGTAGTCTTATTACCTATTGGTATAGCTGGCCTAGTAGATGGACATTCCTTAGCCATGTGTCCAAGCTTTGCATAATCGATGCCTTTTGCACTAATGTATCATAATCTGTTAACTCCAACATTGCCACGCTATTCTGGATCCATTGTTTCATCCCTAATTGAACCTACGACTCATTTCACATCTGTAATTACAAACTCCGGACAAACCTCGATAACTCAGAAACTTGGCCTCATACTCTGCCACAATCATGTTTCCTTGCTTAACTCTAGAAACTTTATTTCCATCTGGATCTTCATATATTTCGGAAAATATTTCTCAAAACAACAAGCTGAATCTCTCCCAAGTCACAACACTATCTCCCTCTAGGTTTGCCTTAGATTCCCACCAGTGATTCGCTTCTCCCTTCAGGAGGTAGGAGTCGAACACTGTTCTCTGATTTTCTACAATACTCAGCATCTTCGTTGATTTCTTCATCTCTTTTAGCGAAGCTCTAGCCTCTACTGGGTCAGTGGTTTCATGGAATTCTGGGGGTTTCTACCTGACTCCGTTATCATTGAAGTTTCACGATACGTCGTTATTCCTTTTACATATATCGCTTGACCAACTTTCCACACATCATAATATCTTTGAGAAAGAAAATAAACTATTTCATTGATATGTCACCGATATTCTATTCGTCTTAGGTATCCGTTTTTGTCATAGGCAATTTCATTGCGAATCTAATTCCTATCAGCAAATTTTGACTTATTCGACCTGGTTGGCCTCCCCTTGGGATTCAATAAAGATAACAAGAATCATGGAGCTTTGAAAAGATAGCTTTTATATCAAGGAAAACGTCACACACTCGTGATTATAAGGTTATGAGTTTTAAGGTAACCTTATTTGAGAGGAGAGAATTTACTGAGAGATCAATATGATCATAAGAACTCAATGTTGCGTATCTCAATTAAGACATTACTAAAGGTAATTAGCCTTCTTGTATTTCACAACTCACAAGTGACGGTGCCCCGTCAGACTTCTATCACACAAACAGATAGTCCTTGTGGCCCATATAAATATAGGGTTGTTCGTCTCAGTGGAAGTTGAGAAGTATGAAAGCAATTCAAAGTCAAATTATTAATTATTGTCTTTCGACAATTAATTCTTGAATGGACACCTTGGATAAAAATTGAACAGATTCCAAGGTGTGATTTACAAGAAAAGGATAGCCAGAAAGATACTGGTATTCAACAAGCAAGTGGTGAGGTATCCCCATAGGGTCATTCATTATTTGAAGAAAAGTGAAAGCTGGAATAACATCATTTGACAGGGCTTTGAAAACCTGAAAGTAGGTATCGTGACGGCCTCTGGCACAATTGAAACTAAATGTGGTTTAACAAAAGTGTTATAAAATAACTTCGAAGAGGGAGTATATCTTTTATTGAAATTCTCTCTAAGGAGATACCAAGATAGATTATAGATTGGGGAGGTAATCAACAAAATTTGCAAATAGGGAGGGTATTGCCAAGGTCTCTCCGGATGCCTTTTTATGTCGTCTCCTCTGACGGATAATCGTTTGATTCTAAAGCTTTTCTTTTCCATGTACGCCCTAAGGTGCTTGATACTTATGTCATTGCCAACTCATAATAGTCGCTAAGGATTCAACCATCGACATTTACAATCGCATGGAGTTCTACTCGACTAGGCGCAATCATCTCAAGCAAGCATTTTATTCTATAAGAAGACTTCGATGTCGGTATCGCCCGTAGCAACGACAAATCCCACATGTCGAATAGGCGGTACTCCAGAAGATCGTTAGAAACTACATGCTTAAATCCAATTACTATTATAACCGTCTTCATACTAAGCATTCCTTTTATCGTATCAATCCCGTGTGCTACATAAGCTTAACACTTGTGGCATAACAGCCTTCTTACTTAAGTCTTTCCCAGACTTTCACAGTCCGTCTTGGTTCTTAAATATATCTCGTCTTAGTGCACTCGTGTTACAATAACACTATGCATAATACGTACATATAAAATCTTGCTCGAGGTAATAAAATTCCTCAGTACCATAGTAACACCGTCCTTGGTGGAATCGCTGATCGTGGGGATTTAAACCCCATAGATAAGGTAATGCCTCTATTAGTTAAGGTAAATAAGTACCCTTAATCATACACGAAGTTCGAACTTCTCAGTTCTTACGCATGCTGCCTCCCTAGGAACTACAACAGACTACGAGTAACAGGTCTCGTTCAGGTTGAATCAATCCACCGGTATTGGCTATACTGCCTCTACCTCTTCTACTTTAGAGACTCTACTCCATTTTCTTTGTCATATCTCTTGATGAATCATAAACGATCCTAAACTCTCGTCTCATCACTTATTTGTCCTCTGAAGATTCGTCCGGTCCTATTATAAGACCTCAAGTAACACACCGCATCTTTATCAATCGGCACGTTCTCTACAAGATTCTTCCCTTGACCCACCATGGGGTCCTCCTCTAGATCCTATTATGGATCTTCCTTTATCGGGTCTCCGTCCATCTCAAGGAGCGCATCATCAAATGCCTACTCGAAGGCCTCAGGGTCTGGTATCTCAGAATCCCATCCATCTATAACTCATACGAATCGAGGTTACTAACCATGAAGTCTTAAGTATGGTTTCCCAGAAGAAGTCCCCTCTAGGGCTTCATCTCAAACAGTTAGGGTCATGTCCTCTAACCCGACTACGAAATTGATTTGAACTCTAGTTATTGTCATCATTCATAAGGGTATTGTAAGACTCAATTTCCTATCATTTCTGAGGACTGTAACCTGATGCTCTGATACCATTTCTGTAACAACCCCAAATCCAGGGTCAGGGATTTAGAGTAGTCACAATCCATTTACTCCTTGCCTTATGATAAGCGTGCATTTAATCTTAATATTGTCCCTATATTTAAGTTATTTTGCATTGATTTGGATTTTTATTTAATAAATTTTAATGTTTTATTGTAGTTATCAAGGAGTTATAATAAAGGAAATCTTGGAGTTTAAATAGCAAGAGTTGGAGATAAATTTGATTGAAATTCGGATTTTCCGGGTAGCTTGCGCAGTCCGCACTGTTTGGGTCATATCTGGAATTTTACAAGTCCGATTCTTATGATTCAACAGCCCACGAAAAGCTTATGAGAAGGGCTTTATTTGTGAAGTGGTCTTGTATTTAAAATCCAACCGAATCAGCCCAGAAACTGAGTCAAAAAGGCAGTTACGAATTTCCTTTATTGGAATTCAATTCTGATTGGGAAATCTCCTTGTAATTATTTTAAATAATTAAAAATACTTTTATTAGAGGATATTATTAGATATAGATCAGACCTTATAGAGGGAGGAGAGAGATACGACAAAAGAGAGTAGCCACACAAAGGAGGAAGAGAAGCAATCAACAATGAGGAATTCAGCCGTTGAAGACATTCAATTGGCTTTGTTTTCTCTTATCTTTTTTATCTCTTCTTATGATTATGTGTTGGTTAACTTTGGATTGTTTTGATACATTTATTATGAACTAAACTTGTAAGAGTTAGGATTTTTATGGAACCCTAGTATGGGATTATTGGTGTTTTGATAAGAAGTACTATATGCAGTTCACAGTTTATTCGTTCAAGTGGATTTCATGTTATATAGTTGCTATTGTTTGGCCAACACTAGTAGATGATTGAGTTGATTGTAATACTGAGAGGGTTATGATTAACTGACACAAAACTTGAATGGTGCATGATTATATCTGTTGATATTAATTTTGTGACAGTATAGACATATGTTGTTACCTTGCATAACCGTGTGAAATTGGTGCTTAATTATATTCTGGAAGTTGAATTGGGCATAGACATATGTTAATTTAATTACAGAATCTATACCATAGTGATTTCGAGAGAAACCTATGATCATTGAATTTCTGGTTAGTTGACTGTGATTTTGCTATGGTATTACACTACTTTATTGCCGACATGAACATATTAGGGGGAAGTAATTATCTTGACTTAGCTTCCCGTATCTAAAACTCATTCAGATCTCTTTGCTAATATTATATTAGTTAGTTAATTTAGTTGATAATTAATTAGTTTAATTAGAAAAACAAAATTCAATTCTTGTGTTCTATAACTGAATTGTTCGATATTAATTGCGATTTATACAAATAGACAGTCCTTGAGGAACGATATCTGGTATTAACTACTATATTACTTGCTTGCGATTGTGTACACTTGCACATCTGTATTTTACGCAACAAGTTTTTGGCACCGCTGCCGGGGACTGTTTTAGTGTTTATTGCAAATTTAATTATCTTGCAGTTTGGTTTGCTTTGGTGTGCTCACGTTGATAATTCTTGTTGTTTATCAGGTTTGACAACATAGAGTTATGTATTCTCCATATGCTATGGATACGGTCTATGATAAGGACTACGTCAAGAGACTTTATGCAGAGATTCTAGAGGATGTGAAGATGGGAAGGAATAAACCCAACTGGAAGTTGATAAACCACCAATGAGCAAGGCTGAGAACGTGTCATGTGTGTATTGTTGTGGTGCTCATACCTATGACTATTGTCCTTCTAATCCAGATTCTATTTGCTTTGATGTCAATCACCCAGGGGTGCAACCTCCCAATTATTCATATATCAATGAAAGAGTTTTTCTTGGATCTTTATCAATGGACTCTAAATATTCATGTTTTCAAGAATCTCAGCAACAAGGACTTGATGATGGGAAGGAGCGGTTTGAACCCATGATAGTTGAAAGCACAATAGAGGTGGATGTCTCTCAAACAACATCTAATCATGAAAGATATGTAGATGAATCTTCAGCAATCTATATAGAGGATGTTCTAGTTTCAGATAAACTAGAACATAATTCATATGAAGATCCACTGGAGCAGCCCATGATTCTAGATTCTGGACATGAGAATAATGAAGAGGAGCATCTACCCTTGTTGGAGATTAATTCACAAGATGCAGAAATAGTGCATTCTTTTGAGCCATTGGAAGTGCTTCCTGCAGAAGTCAACCCTCCAAAAGCCTCTTTTAAAGAACCACCTGATTTGGAACCGAAGTTGATCTCCTCTCATTCTCAAGAGGTTTATTCGAGCTTTTTTTCAACATCTTCTACCATCATCTCAGCAGAATTACCTCCGGAAAAGAAAGTAGGAAGGGATATTTCAAATTTTCGTGATAATTTACCGCCTGATAAGGAAGAATGGTTGTTGGAGGTTTCGCAATTGTACAGGCTAGGTTCTTTTGAGCAACGGAGAAGGTTGAAACTTGTTATTAAAGATGTAGCCCCGAAGAAGATAATTAAATGGCCATATAGAGATGCGGTGCAAAATTTTACATTACGGTGTGAAATTAACAAGTAAAAAGACCATTGCCATGGCGCTTCTTGGGTGGCAACCCATGATTTTTTATGGTTGGTAAATTTTTATTTCATTTTTTTTCTCTTTTCTGTATTTATTTTTAGGTTAGTTATTATTATTATTATTATTATTATTATTATTATTATTATTATTATTATTATTATTATTATTATTAGAGTTAGATAATTTTTATTTATTTATTTATTTTTTTACTCCCACAAGGTGCCTTGATAAATTTCTTGGAGTGTTTCAGGATATAATTATTTCAAATTTTGCAAATTCTCGGAAAAGGAAAAGGAAAAAAAAATGAGTGAAACCCACGGTTTTGTGCATAGAATCTGTGGTTTAATTTTTCTGAAGTGAAATTGGTTAAGGGGCAGGAATTTTGGCACAAAATCAGAGATTAAATACCGTGGTATCGAATTCTGGAACCCACGGTTTACATTTTCTGTAAAGCAAGCACCAGGTCTCACTCACGTGCGCGCATTGTCCAGTCCAGGCATGTTTCATTGTCCAATTGCAGGCCCATCCTCGCGAGCCCATTTGCTGCTGCTTCCTTGTCCAACGAACCTGCTGTCCAAGCCCATCTGCTGTGGCCCATTTGCTACTATGTCCAGCCCAATAATCTGGTCCAGCCCATCTGTCATGTATATGCCCAGCTCATAAGCCACATCAGCGCCTAGTCAGCCGACCTGTCAGCACAGTCAGCATCAAACTCGCGCCCAGTCAGTAACCTGTCCACATCAGCTGCTTGATTGGCTAATTGTGAAAAATTATATGGAAATGGGGAAAGTGGGGAGTTGAACCCCTGACCGTAAGAGCAAAAGAACTTTTATGTGCCCTCTTCAACCACTTGTGCTACATATACTCTGGTGATATTAAGTGGACAGAAATTTATATCTAATGAACATGGGTCCTAGAATTTCAGCACATTTCAAGGAGATTGGAGCAAGTTTCAACAACAATTTTGAAAGGCCACTTCAAGCAACATTCTAGGGGAGTATTTTTAACCATTCTTTGTACACACACACACACACACACACACACACATATATATATATATATATATATATATATATATATATATATATATATATATATATATATATATATATATATATATATATATTTGTTTACTTTATTTTATTTTTATTTTTGTATTTTTTTTTAGGATTTTTTTTTAATTCTAGATGTTTTATAAATATTATTATTCATTGGGGACAATGAATCGCTTAAGTGTGGGGAGGGGTTTCCATCATAAAAAAAAATTAGGATCATTAATAATTTTAATTTTAGGATAATTTTTTTTTCTTAGTTTTTTAGGACAGTAGATATTTCTTTTTTAGATTTTATTTTAGGATACTTGAAAAATAGAAGAAAAATACAAAAAAATTAGAAAACTTAAAAAATTGATTGCCTTTTCAATATAGCATGTTAATAAGGATAAGTACACACCATGTAGACTAATTATTTGCGTGTCATTTATATGTCTCCTTAGCGTAAAATACCTTATACATGATGATGTCTTGTACGAGCTTGCGAAAATTAAAAACTTGAATGTACGTCATTGTCAATTTTGATGAGTATGGCATGCTATCACCATGTGAGATTTTGAGCCTTAATTTGCGATTGATACATCTTTTTATCAATATATTTTTTTGTGGTGAGATATTCGTCATTGTCATGTTGCTCTAGAACTTGCTTTAAACCAGGTCGTGCACATATTGATATTGTGTATTGTGTAAAAATGATAAAGGCAATAGGATTAATCGTATTGTCCCAAACAGTACCCTTAAAAATAATCCTTAGTGAGCCCCTTGAGCCTATATCCTTTTTCTTTGTATATCACCATCTAAATTTTGAGCTTATTTATTTCTTCTTATCTTGATTGACTAGTAGAGCATTGTGATGTATACATGAGATTGGTAAAATATTAAGTGTGGGGATATCTTTGTTATTGTGTGAAATTTGGGCGGGAATTGAATTGGTTTGGCTATTCCTTCTTCGTGACACTTCAATAAAGTCACTCGAATCAATAAAAAGGGAGGAAGCGAGAAAAGAAAAAATAGAGTGAAAAAATTGAAAAAAAATGAAAAAAAAGGAAATTTCTTTGTGGAAAAAAAGAGTGTATGTTCAATGAACCTTTCAATGTGAAATTTATGAGTTTACTTAGTATGTGGGATGACATCTCAAGATTAGTTTCATGTTGAGTGCTTCAAGTATATATGAACATTATGCTCTATTAGTTGTCAAGTTTAGCCACTTGTTAGCCTATTTCTTTGATTTCCTACCCCGTACCTAAGCCTCGTTACAACCCTTGACAAAGACCTTTTGATTTATACGAACACGAAGTCTAGAGATTTTGGTGGACAAGCAAGCTTATGGTAGCACATGTGCATTTGATTGAACTTGAGTGATACAGTTGCACCTAAACACTTGTGTGATTTGAGTGTTTGTGAGGTTATTTTCCATCCAAGGCATGCGATTTTCTTTTTGATTGAGACTTTGATGTTATTCTTGATATTTTAGTCTTTTGAGACTATATGTGCGTGCTGGAATAGTTGTGTCGGTGTGTAAAGTTGAGGAATCGCATTATATGACATTTTTGAGCTATTACATGATTAAGTTTGCATGTGTGAAGTGCTATGATATATTTCATGTTTGAGACTTGGCAGTCAGAATAAAAATTAGGAATTTTGTGGGTAACTTCACTACAAACCCTCACGAGACCTTACTCGTCCACTAGGGCTACCTTGGGGTTTAAAGGGATTGTTGCATATGCCAAATGCAACCGTGATCACCTACGGAAGTGGTATTAGTTAGTTAGGATTTAGTTTTTTATTTCTTCTTTGCCCGAGGACGTGCAAGATGCTAAGTGTGGGGATGTGATAAGCGTGCATTTAATCTTAATATTGTCCCTATATTTAAGTTATTTTGCATTGATTTGGATTTTTATTTAATAAATTTTAATGTTTTATTGTAGTTATCAAGGAGTTATAATAAAGGAAAGCTTGGAGTTTAAATAGCAAGAGTTGGAGATAAATTTGATTGAAATTCGGATTTTCCGGGTAGCTTGCGCAGTCCGCACTGTTTGGGTCATATCTGGAATTCTACAAGTCCGATTCTGACGATTCAACAGCCCACGAAAAGCTTATGAGAAGGGCTTTATTTATGAAGTGGTCTTGTATTTAAAATCCAGCCGAATCAGCCCAAAAACTGAGTCAAAAAGGCAGTTACGAATTTCCTTTATTGGAATTCAATTCTGATTGGGAAATCTCCTTGTAATTATTTTAAATAATTAAAAATACTTTTATTAGAGGATATTATTAGATATAGATCAGACCTTATAGAGGGAGGAGAGAGATACGATAAAAGAGAGTAGCCACACAAAGGAGGAAGAGAAGCAATCAACAACGAGGAATTCAGCCGTTGAAGACATTCAATTGGCTTTGTTTTCTCTTATCTTTTTTATCTCTTCTTATGATTATGTGTTGGTTAACTTTGGATTGTTTTGATACATTTATTATGAACTAAACTTGTATGAGTTAGGATTTTTATGGAACCCTAGTATGGGATTATTGGTGTTTTGATAAGAAGTACTATATGCAGTTCACAGTTTATTCGTTCATGTGGATTTCATGTTATATAGTTGATATTGTTTGGCCAACACTAGTATATGATTGAGTTAATTGTAATACTGAGAGGGTTATGATTAACTGACACAAAACTTGAATGGTGCATGATTATATCTGTTGATATTAATTTTGTGACGGTATAGACATATATTGTTACCTTGCATAACCGTGTGAAATTGGTGCTTAATTGTATTCTGGAAGTTGAATTGGGCATAGACATATGTTAATTTAATTACAGAATCTATACCATAGTGATTTCGAGAGAAACCTATGATCATTGAATTTCTGGTTAGTTGACTGTGATTTTGCTATGGTATTACACTACTTTATTGCCGACATGAACATATTAGGGGGAAGTAATTATCTTGACTTAGCTTCCCGTATCTAAAACCCATTCAGATCTCTTTGCTAATATTATATTAGTTAGTTAATTTAGTTGATAAATAATTAGTTTAATTAGAAAAACAAAACTCAATTCTTGTGTTCTATAACTGAATTGTTTGATATTAATTTCGATCTATACAAATAGACAGTCCTTGAGGAACGATATCTGGTATTAACTATTATATTACTTGCTTGCGATTGTGTACACTTGCACATCTGTATTTTACGAAACACCTTACCTGTATTACTCGAAATGTTCATAATTCACCTGCTCATGACCCCACAATATATGTCTCTCACATACACAGGTTAGAGTCTCAGAAACGACACAATACAACAACTACAGAATAAATAATTTTTATTACAATACCCAAATGTCTTTTGAATCTGTCACTGATACAACTTCTGAGTAATGTTACATTACCAACTTAGATTTCTGATGCTCACAATCCTCTCATACCATTCATATCTATACATAAGATGAATACCAAAAGCTGCAACCTGATTCGACTGGTTCGTACTACTCTCAGGATCACTGCAAGAAATAATATATAATAGCGATGCCATATAATATATATAAAACAATAGCAAGAGTGAGTGATAACTCAGCAAGGTAATGAAAGTATGGCATAATTCTGCCTTTAATTCAAACCCAGAATATATAGCGGGTTTAAGACAATAATTGTCCAAAATATGTTGATACTGAAATTATTCCCTTAACGGAATATATTCAAAATCAGTACTATCATAGTACTTCAAACATCATTATCATAATATCTATGCAAACTTTTATTCATACTATGAACAAAGTTCTAGTATAATATATAAGATGAAGTTATAAGGTAATTCAATATAACCTTTCCGTAAAATATCTGTTATATAAAATATCTGTTATATAAAATATAAGCAGAATATGAACATATAACTTAAAAGATGAAGTTATAAGGTGATTCAATATCAACAACCTCCTTATCACAGCTCATATTATGTAAGGTATCAACAGAGTCATAAAATATAAGATAAAAGATGAAGTTACAAGGTGATTATTTGTAACATCAATTTTGAACACTTTTCAAACCCTGCCAACACTTATCGATCACCCAGCCGTAGCTTTCCGATCGGAGTGCTCCCGATAATGTTGCAGAAAATATCCAAATTTGGATGATGAACTAATAATGGAGTATTCACCACACTAGCTATCCCAACCTTCGATGATCAGTCGCAGATTGTATAGCACAGATATGGTTTTACTACCGGTAGAAGGAAGAATTGACGGATTTACTTGTCTACCGCCCTCTAGTAACTCCCTGGCCAACGGTTGGGCCTTGAGTTAGACCGCGCTACTCGGCCTCTTACATGACTCCTAGTTTGAATAGAATCCATGACTCTGAAATGTAAAGTTCGTCCTCCTTTCCCCAAGTAAATATTTGTTGATAAGACTCCACAAAGTAGTCGTATCTATCACCAATATTTCCCAAGCTGTTGCTTGTTAATGGATATCAACTTGTTCCATCAATCTTACTCCTCGAGTGTTGAGGAAGTAACAAAGACTCATTTTAATGTATAGCAACCAAAGTTGCGAATGAATATAGTACTTTCAAAAGTTTATGACCGGGCAGTCAACTATAATAAATAACAGTCTCTCAGGTAAGGTTCCCTATATTTTGGAAGTTTAAGCGAGCATTTAAATCTTCTTAAAAGATAGATTTAAATGGAAAACAGAGTTTGGGAACCTCCCCTTGATAAAATAATAAAGCTCAGAACTATTCTTCATAATTATTGAAGGTCAAAGATAAATTTCAAATAAGATAAACCATTTTTAAAACTAGTTTAAAAGTATTTAATAATATCCAAATAGCATTTATTAAATCATAATTATTTAAAGAATATTTTTAGTCAAAGTAATTGCTCATAATTAACCCTCAAATGAATATATAAAATAATATCCCCTTAATAAATAAATCCTTAACTGAATATTCCAAAATAATATTCACAAAATAATTAAAACCCTAAATGAATATTAAAAAATAATATTTATTAAATAAATAAAACCTTAAATGAATATTCAAAATAATATTCATTTAATAAATAAAACCTTAAATGAATATTCGAAATAATATTCATTAAATAAATAAAACTTTAAATGAATATTCAAAGATAATATTCATTTAATATAAAATAATAAAATAATATTTATCCGATATCTATATCGGAAAAATAATTTACAAGATATACAGAAATATCAACTCCCGGTCTAAGATAAAGAATCATACGCCCTTCTCTAAGGGCATTTGCAAAATCCGGCTTATAACTAATATCTCATACTTAGCTTATAAGCCAATTCTCAAATCGTAAATCAAGCATCACAATATATATACTTTCGAAAACAGTTATGCCTTCCATTAGCATATATAACAGAAATAATATTCAAATAGTATTTCTCGACTGAGATAATACTCAAATAACATTCCTTGAAAAATATACTAAATAAATATCATTCCTCGAATGATATCATATTCAAATAACAGTCCTCGAAGGGTTTCCAAATAATTAATACTTTATGGAAATATAATTAATGTTTATAAATAACATTACTCAAAATAAATAATAATCTGCCGCTGGAATCCCTCCGGGTTTCCAGGACTATCTCTATATCTCAAAATACCGACTCCCGGTTTAGAGTCGAAAAAAATGAATATGCTCTTATCTCTACAGCTACAAGGTATACCGGTTCATAACTACTTAACTCAGAAGATCATATATAAACCAAAGGTCAAATTCTATTTCAACATAAAATAAGATATATCACAAAACTGTACAACTTTATACATGGTAAAAGCAGTTTTATAATCAATACTTCAAAGTATAGATTTAGAAAACTTGCCTGATGCTCGAGAAGTGATAGGGGTTCGCGACAATGTCGGACAATCTAGACAAGGTAAAAGAAAACATACGATTAATCCCCTAGATAATCCACTTATAACTGAATGCTTAAACACGTAAGCGAAACATAACCAAGGCACTTTTTGCTCATACTAGACCCATACTAAGTCCATGTTAGTCGACAATTACTTAAGTCATAAGTTTGGTTCGAAATCAATCCTCGAATTCAAGTTAAACTAAACCATTTTCAACATTGGTTTCTAAGTCATGTTCTTGGTGGTTTTCGCTTGCGCAACCTCGGCTAACGTATTTTTATAAAATCGAAAAATAATTTTTTGGACTTGAAACCTTCTCTCATACTTTGCTAACTGACCTCATTTATTATCAAAATATCATGCTCCAATTCCATTTTTAAGGGTCTCAAAATCATCATCAAAGTGGTTACATTTCTGCGATAGAATCTTTTGAACCACTTCCACTAAAACTAGCATAACTCTTAAACCGTAAACTCTTTTAACTCGATTGTTTCGGCAAAACAAACTAGACAATCATATCTTTGTAACCATAGGCAGTGGGGGTGATAAACATCATTTAATGTCTCGGGTATTGACTATTTTTAAGACTTAAAGAAATTTTGCCATTACGACGGCTATAACTCGAACATTTCCAAATTTTAACCAACCCAAACAAGCTTAGAATCAATTCTCACGACTCATATTCACTATTCATCATCTATCTCAAGTTTTCAACTGACTTGGAGGCTAAAACCATGGTTTTCCATTTTTATAAAACTCATACAAGATTAATATGCAAGTTATCCACTTAAAACCATAACAATGAAACTATAACTCAAAAACTCTCCAAAATCTCACCAACTTACAAGGCATGGAAGAGAGTTATACCTGCCTAGGAAGCTTAAAGATGCTAGTAAGGTCTCACAACACTTAAACCTTGCTTGGATGATCCATGGAAGGCCATAACATAAAGATAAAAACCATGGAAACAAGTTAGAACACTATTCATTACTATTCATCATCACTTTCACTAATTATTTGAAAATGGAAAAATCCTTTGATGGTTCTCTATTTTTACCATACCTTGTCCTATAAAAGAGCTTTGTTTTAAGCTATAGATCACCATTGTTTGATGCTTGGAAGTGACACTTTGAATTTGCTAAAAAGGATTAGATATTTCTTAAGGAAAATGGGTTCTTGTTTTCTTTCTTTTATCTTATCTTTAGATCTACTTTTTGCGATGTAATTTTGATATTATCCTCTTGTATCAGCTGTGAATAAAGTGGAGTTGTGTCATAAAATGTTCCTTTGGTCCACTTGCTTTGGTTGATGTCATTTTGATAAAGTAAGGTGATGTCATTAGCACATGTTTAAGGCTTCTTGATCACTCTTTGGTTCCTTCTCTTTAATCCACTTCAAATTCGGCCCAATCCATGTTGTTAGCTGTTCTTGAAGCCTTGTTTATGATATTAATGAAGTAATTGGGCCTTGATCAAATTCTGATGGTTATAGGATTAATCGTCTGATTTCGGTGAACGTTCTAGCGATTTCTAAAGCGTTCTAAATCCTTTAACTCTATGATTTTATTCTAAATCCTATAACACTTAAATAAAATAATCTCTCATGGATTCCTAATATTTAAAATCCTCAAATATTAATCCAATTATAATATTCCTAACTCTTTGTCAATTTTGGAATAAAATAAAGTTTGGATTCTCCGAATCCTGTACTCGTTCACATGCATTTATTCTCTCTGTACCTCACTAGTACATACTTGCTGTAAGAACCCCAAATTTTGGATATAATTAAAACTTTTTATTAAGTAATGATAAAATGAGGAACAATGATTCCGATAACAAGGTCACCAGCTCTAATGAATGGTGGTTTCAAAGAACAATGATTGTAATGAATGGATATTGCTTTGGACAATGATCCTGATGCATTGGTATATTGTCAGAATAGAGTAATTCGATGGTTGAGGACCTAGATAAGAATAATCTACCATCCAGGAAGGAGCTAATGGATCCTTGAAGGGAAATGAGTACGTGCATAGTGTTTCCCGTACGTGCATATTATTTCCCGTACGTGCATAGTGTTTCCTGTACGTGCATAGTAATTTGGTGGATGAATAGTGATTTTGTAAGTTGGAAAACTTTTCACGCCACCCTATGTACGGGACGTGATATGGATGTTTCGAAGTCATATTAGTAATACGCGGAGGAAATAAGGGAATGCAGAGACGATCGGAATTCAGAAATTCCAAATTCTTTTTCGGTATAATATTTGACCGGACAGTGGATTAAATATTATTATAATCCAAGAATTGAGATATTAACTTTGAGAATTTGATATTTTGGGATGTTATTATATTTGATTTAAGAATGAAGGTAGGAAACCACTGAGGCAGTGAAACAAGCGTTCTAGAAACCGCTAAAACGTTATAACGAGATTAATCAATAAAGCGAACGAATCCTAGATTACGGATTAAGTTCGTATCGAGATTAAATATCCTACATGGTCATCACGAGGATTATATTAAGGATTGGGGAAGGTATTATGAATATCGAGAAATTTCCCGGTAAACCCTAGAGGTGAAACTACTTAGTTATTCGTCCGAACGATCAATGAATTGAGCAATAAACGGACAAAGAAACAAGAAGGGAATCAAGATATATGCATGTGCAAGTGATAAATATCTAGTAACTAGCAAGGAACTAGATCAATTAGAATGCAACCAAGTACTTAGCACACAAACCACTTGGTTAGCCTTAAACCACCAAAATATCAACACTTGTCCAAGCAAATTACATCATCCATTACCTCACCACTTTATTAAAGCAGCCAAGGAGGAGATATTATCCAAAAACACTTCACTTTATGCATTATTATCCAAGAGACAAGCCAAGCAATACAAACTCTCTCCAAGAACATTACATTCGGCTTTTAGCTTAATTCAAAAACAAAAATCCACCTTCCACTCCTTGTTTGATCTTGTAATTTTTAAGGTGAGTCCTATATTTCAAGAAAGTAATCTCCTCAAAATTTTAGCTTCAAACTCCTTTATTTCCATTTTCAAAAAAATCAAGAAAGAGGAGGGTGAATAGTGCTTTCATGAAACTAACTTTGATTTTCTTGATTCTTTTGAATGATCCAAGCTTTGTTAAGGTGTTCTAAGGATTGATCAAGGTTTATCAAGGTCTTACATACTCCAAGGAAGGTATAAACTTCAAGAACCCTAGTCTTTGATTTGAGTTTTAATGGAGTTTTGGATGAGTTTTAGTGTTGTATGCATATTTAGAGTACTAGATCTATGTGTGGGTTTTATGAGATGATAGTATAGCTTATATGAACGGAAAGACATTTCTTGGTCTTAGTTCAAGGATAAATAACATGTATGTGTGATTTGGAGTGGATGGTATAATAATTGGAGGGTTTTGATTTTGGAATTATCCGAGTTATAGCCGTCGTAATGCCCGATTTTCGATAATCTTTAAAAACCGTGCATCACAGTAGCTTGAACTCACTGTCCAGGGTTGTATTTTGCCATGATAAGATAGATAATGTTCCAAGATTCGTTTTGATATAAAGAACGTGTTAAACGGACTTACGGTTTAGGAGTTATGGCCGATATACTAAAAGTAGTTCGAAACCGTAAACGAGAATTCGTAACTGAAATTGAACCCTCGTAATGTACGTAAGTCAGTGGCGAATCTTGGTAATTAAATACTGGAGGTAAAAAGGAAGGTGTGAGAGAAAACCGTATGTCAAAAGGATCGTTTTTCGATTTATTAAAAATATTCGAATCGAGATTAAACGCGAACGAACCCCTAAAAGACGACTCGTTTATAACTTCGTTAAAACACTTAGAAAACGAGCGATAAAACTCGGAGTATAATATTGGTTCGTAACAATCGACTTTCGGACTTATATGACTTAAGTATATGCCAAGTATAAGTACAGTGACATGTCGTATTAACAACGAATGTCGGGTCGGATCGATGATAAAAGAAATCCATAAAAAGGGGTATAACGAGATAACTCGAGAACGTGTTTCGATTTAAGTATAACTTACCTTTAATGTTTTAAGTGATTAATCCCGAATGCCTTGGCTATTTATAGATCACCGAGCTGAACCGGGACCCGCTACCACTACCCCTTACCGTACTCGACTTCCAGGCAAGTTTCAATTCCCTTCTTTTAGGCTGTTGTTGTGATTGAATACATATATATGTTTTCTGTTATACACATGCCATAGCATGCATGCCTACTTTCAAGTTATATCGTTATGCTTGTTCCCTGATCGTTTATTGGCTTATAAATTAGATAGCTAACGTATCAATTATAAGCCGGTTATTGTAAGACCCTCATAGAAGGGCGTATCCATCTTATTCATCAAATATAGACCGGGAGTCAATATTTCTTGACATATCGAGATTACCTCGAAAGAAAATATCTAAGTAAATATTTTCCATTATTCGGGCGACGAATATTATTTGAATATTCGTTCGAGATTATTTATTTAACGATCCCTACTTCAAATAATTATTTGAACGTAACTATTCGACGAATAATATTTTTTTAATATTCATTCAGAGTCGAATTATTTATCGATTATTATTTCGAATATTCTTCTAAAGGTTGGACTACTAAATGAATATTATTTGGATATTCATTTAGAATATTATTCATTAAATGAATATTACTTTTGAATATTCATTTAAGATAGTAATTACTTGATGAATATTATTTTAATGTTCATCTGAAGCTTGATTTATTTATCGAGTCTTATCTCGAATATTCCTTTAAAGCTTGGATTACTAAATGAATATTACTTGATATTCATTTAGAATATTATTCATTAAATGAATATTACTTTTTCAATAAACATTTAAATTCCTAATTAATTATGAATATTATTTTGAATGTTCATCCAGGGTTCTATTTAATCATCGAATATTATTTTAAATATTTTAAATATTCCTTTCAGGTCTTATTAATTAATGAATATTATTTTGAATATTCATTTGAATATTTAATTATGCAATAAATATTCTCTCGATATTTCTTCAAGGATTATTTGAGAAATACTCTGATTAAAGATATTCTTTAGTATTCCTAAATATTCTGTAAAATATTTTAATAAATATTCTCTGAATATTTATTCCATACTTAGAATAACCTCGATAAGGTTTATCTTCTTCGATTATTACGGAAAATATTTCGGAGTCATATTATTATTAATCATATATCAAGAAAGGTTCTCAGACATCATTCTTCTTTGAGTCTATCTCCCTAATAATAAGGGAACCTTACTTGGAAAATGTTAATTATCTTGTCGACTTCCCGGTCATAAAGTATTCTCTTCACTCGCAACTCGGGTGCTATTGACTTATTAAGTCGTTGTTTACCTTCTCATCTTTCGAGGGGTAAGATTGTTGGAACAAGTTGATATTCGTTACCAAGCAATAGCTTGGAAGTGATTGGTGAATTTTCCTTTCCAACTAGATACGACTACTTTGTAGAGTCTTATCAACAAGTATTATACTTGGGGAAAGGGGGACGAACGTTACATTCAGAATCATGAATTCTATTTGAACTAGGAGTCGTGTAAGAGGTCGAGTAGCGCCGGTCCATCCCCTTTGGCCCAACCGTTGGCCGGGGAGAGCTAGTAAGGCGGTAGACAAGTAAAGCCGTCGGTTCTTCCTTCTACCGGTAGTAAATCTAAATTAAGCTGTACGATCTCGACTGATCATCAAGATCGGAACAGCGGGCGCGGTGAATACTCCATCATTGGTTCATCATCCAAACTTACTTATTTCCTACAACATGATTACTGTTGGCAGAGCTGGAAAAGTGTTCATAACTGGAATTGCAATCTTTTCATGCAAGTTCCTCCTTTTTAATAACAATGAGAATATCTCGCTTACTTTTGATGTAGCAGATATTTCTACAAACAAATACTTTTAGTTACCTTGTAACTTCATCGTTCATATTATACTGGCATCATTCCCATAAATGCATGGCATATGGTTTGAAAAATACTTTTGAACTGTTATATATTATCGTTCAGTTATATATTATTGTTGGTGGGCTATTGCTCACCCTTGCTTTATTATTATATCACAACAACAGCTAGACCAGATGACTCGCACAAGGCGCACTCGATGTGGGCGAGGACGATGAGACTACCAGAGCTGAAAAAGAAGCTATTGGTAGGATATATTTATTCTTTCAGTACCAAGAATATGGTCTAGTATGACTTATGTAAATGGATGGCAAAGAGTATGTATTTATATTGAAATTCTTTTGGATTGTAAGAACTCATAATGTGATTAATAAAAATTTGATTGTTACTCTGATTTCATCTCTGGGACTATAACGGGTGTGTTTTATATTGTTGTGTTGGGTCATAGAGACGTAATTTATTTTATGTTAAGGAAAGTTCAATTGTTGTGGACAGAATTGGAAACCGTAACCACTGGATCCCGGACCCCGGATCTGGGGGTGTTACAGAAGTGGTATCAGAGCGTACGTTATAAACCCCAGAGATGAGGCGACGTTAAAACAATAAATTCACTAAGATAATAAGAACTCTTGCCAAGTTCATAGTCGGACTACTTAATGTAGTGATGACATATAAAACCCTTATGGGAACTCTTACGTATCGTGATAGTAACTTAGCTCGATATCGTATTGACGAGTAATGCTACAGACCTTGGGGCATACGAGCAGCAGCGCGATGATGCTTTATTATATGATGAAGATCAGCGGGTAAATTCAATAGAGTACCCTACTGGAGACCCGGAAGAGGTTCCAGCAGATAAGGAAAATCTTGTTAGGATAAGGAGCTTACCCTCGAGGAATGAGGGCTGTAGCCAGAAAGACTGAGATGATTAAGGTATAGTGCTCAGAAAAGTGGGCATAAAGAACTAAGCTATTAGCAAGAGAACTGAAGATTCATGTGGGATTCGTGGCTGGACTACTAGAGGTAGTACCAGCAAGTAAGACGGATTGGAAGAATTACTTGAGATCTTATACGGGAGTAGATGAGAATCATAAGAGACTTTCATATTAACGAAAAGAGTGCTAGAAGGATGTATGATTATCAAAGGCATCGATATAAGGCGAGGAGCAGAGTCCCTAGGAATAGTTGAGAAGAGGCAGTAAGTGCCATATCATTTGATAAATGAATAAGTATGAATATTGTCAGTAATAATTCACCATGAGAAGGCAGATGTCATAGGTTGTAATTTATGGAACCAAATTGAGGTTGATGAAGTTGTTTTATTCAGGAAAATGTCCATTTTAGGAATGAATCAGTTAGAAAGTGAAAACATTGGAAGTGACAGCATGATTGGATAAAGTTATATAAGGAAGTAGTAAGCAAGACAATGATCTCAGAACCTACCGGAAGATAAGACCAGTGAGTCAAGATGAACTCGTAATGAGACTATTGTCACAGACTAAGTATAGGGTTAATTTAACTCAGTGAAATGATGAACCAGAAATGTTAGATGCATGTGATTCAGAGGAATATTAAATTCTTTCTTTTCTTTGAATGGATTATAGTAGTTACCTTAAGTTTACTCCGACGCGGAATTATAACGGATCAAGTAATACGATCAGCAGTTAAAGAGAAAAATGTGAGAAAATCTTCCTGGAGCTAAAAGATGAAATTGGTAATGACCAAGAATTGGCATTGTTTAATAAAAAAAGGGAGACTTTGTGCTTCAAACGACGCTTCACATAAAAGATTAGGATGTGTGCTTGCGCAGCACGACAAAGTACTTGCGGATGCATTCGGACAGCATGGTTCACCAGGTTTGGATGGCCTTAGTAGTGCCAATTTTTGTGGAACAACCAACTCCGACGGTAATGTTCCTTCTGAGATTGGTAGTCAGGTAGACTGACATTTGGTAATATTGAATATCAGGATGCATAGGTATCAGGACGTTGTGACAAGTTTCAGTTTAAAACTGTTAATTCCCTTCTAAGGGATGTATATAATTGGTTCCTCTCCAGGGGTTAAATTTCCAACCCGATGACGATTATTTCGTTAATTATGACTGCTTACGGTTCTACCTACTAGGAGGTTCATAGAACTATTCTTCAGGTTTCGAAACTGGTCTCCTTAGTGTTACCGGTCGATGGATAGATTGACCAAAATTTCCCTAATTCTGGGAAGAACTTCAACGAATTTTGGCAAACCTTGTCTTTCTGATTATCAGAGAACATCATGGAAGAGAGTAGAAACTGGGGCAAACCCCGTGAATTGGGTAAGGTAGCCGCTACATGGGTTGGTGGACAGACCCCGGTTATCGCGATTGATTGTAGAAATACAATGATGAAGTGAGATTGGACGAAAACAGGAAATGTAAGTAAGAAACCAGCCGGACTGAGAAACTCCGAGAATGACTTAAGTGAAAAGGCTGTTATGCCAGGAATGGTAAGCTTGCGTGGCACGTGGTAGTGATAAGAATAGTTGAAAAGATAAAAATAGAGGAAAGGTGACCAGAGACGGTGCCGAATAGTCGATTAAGACTTATATGAAGTAAAGTTTTGGAAAGGTAGAAAGGTATCAAAGAAGAAGACACTATGCCGGCAATTGCTAGAAAAGTAATGCTAATTAGCCAACCCTTAAAATCATATATTTTTTTTATTTTAGTGTGGCCAGTTGAGGCCAAGTCACAACGGACTATAAAGTGACTAGACCAGCAATGAAAAGACAAAGCAGGGTTGCTTCTAAGTAAGCACCGACTGCAAGGGCTTCTGATATAAAGGAAATATTAATGAGATCGTAGGAATCTTCTACTAAACCCTTTGCAACCGATGTTTTGATGGGGAATTTACTAGACCTTTTTGGGGATGGGGTAACCCGTACTAAAGTGACTCATGTGTATATGGTTGTCCAAGATTACGAGTAAAATGGAAGTATAGTGACTTGAGATGTATGATGTTAGGGTATCATGAATACCATGAACATACTATGACTAAGGGAAGTAAACAACGAAGGTTCATGAAGAGAGTATGGAAATGGTCAGAGATGGATCAGTATGCTGTAGAAATTTTGTCTAAGGCAAGTACATTTGAGAAGAACGAAAAGTACTAAGAGATTCACGTTGAACTCGACCAACATCTTCCAAAACATCCTTGCTACCATTACCAAGTTCTGTAAGAGAGCAGATAGGCATACGTTGCCTTTTGGAAGTCCAAATAGGCTGACAACTATCTGAAAGAAGAGGGTGGCATTAAGTTACCAATCGATTATCAAATGAGAACAGTTGAAAAGAGACCCTTATTAAGGATACATGATTTGATTGCCAATTATAGGATGCAGGAATTCCTTGGCAGTTGAATTAAGGATAAGATATCCATAAAGTAAGGCAAACCCTGGGGAATGCACAAGGGATGGCACTAACCCTAATAAAGACATTGTGAATTCAGATGATATGAGTTGGATTTGCTAAAGCAACAATGACCTGTACAGATTATTAAAAAGAGTGCTGGAAAGAACAGAGATAGAATTATTAGAGTATTGATCAAAGACGTTTTGATATACCCTGTACCTAGAAAATACAGGAGGAATGATGAGGACGACCTAACAAACCTTACAAGGAAAAGCTAATATTCTGAGTTTCCAACTAGAAGTTTGGAAGAGAATGTAAGACACAATAACAATATACCAGATGATGCATGTATGAAACCCTGAGGGAGTATGGATTGAACCTATAAAGGTTGAGATTATCCTAAGATAAGGAAAGAACTAATAAAAGAAGTATCCTAAGTAGGAGTGGGAATAAACGTGATAAAGTTCCCACGGGTAGATGGAAGCAATGACTTATGGATGATAGATATATTTTCTCCTTCAGCAGAACTTAAGGTAGAATGCTTTCACCCAACAGTGATGGGAATGAGGTAGAAAAAAATTTGAGTTGGAATGTATCCAGAAAACATGGATTACAAGGAATTATTTTTATCAGGAAAGGCCAATGAGGTGGCCGACAGTCTAAGTATAAAGGAATAATTACAAATGTTCATACCGAAGAAACAGAATGATATTTGGAAGGACCTTGAAGGTCATATCGGAGTGGAGGAATTTACATTCCCTCTGATGACTGTGCAAGAATCGACGGTAATAATAGTTTAAGTAAATATTCGATTCCTGATGGAGTCTTAAGCATATTATATACCTTAGAAGGTCCCGTTTTGAGGTAAACCAGGACCTTGATACAAAATTTACGAAGTAAACCATTAAATTTCCAGTCTTTTATGGAAGATGCATAAGTGATAGTTTCATCAACCGGACCTAGCTGCGATGCATGAAACTCTTCTGCAATTCTATCTACTTCATGTAATACCTACATCAAGTTCAGGAAGTGTTCCTTATGGATAAGGAATAGTGATTACTTGTCTTCCTGAAGAATTTGAAACCCGTAGGGTTAGCTATTAACGCACTACGTAAACAACAAGCGATGGTGATTCTTCTAAGAAAGTAGATGACAACGTAAAGATAAAGAACGTGCTGCTATTGATCAGCTAAATAACATGTTGATGAATGAGAAGCAAGTTTGTGTTAGTGTATTTCTGCGCAAACAAGATAGAGAATATGAGATTGATGATTCATGATGCTAAATGTATTCCCGTAGAAAGAATTAATGAGACTTGGAGGGTAGGGCAGTTGAGCCCGAGACTTATTGGGCCATATGAGAGTTTAAAGGTGTTCGGAAGGTAGCATTCGAGCCAGTTTTACCCCCCAAAACTTATAGCATGATCGTAACATGTTTCATGTGGCAAGGCTACGCCAGTAAAATGCAGATGCTCGATAGATGATAAGAGTACGAGCATGTAGATATACGACCTGGTCTGACTTACGAAGAACAACCTGTGGAAAATCACGGATAGAAAATAGCAAGTGATGAGAAGTAAGGTTGGCAGAAGTAGATTATATTGAATCTAAGTTAAAGGGATCGGCCAGATTCAATTCGGAGAATTTAAATTGGAATAATGTGATGATTATAGAGTAAATGTAACGGGATACCAATAAGGAGGTACCAAGTACAAAAGATGTCTCAATAAAGAGATGAAGAGGAAGTAAATAACAGAAGTAAATAAGAATCAGATAATAAGAAGGATGCGATTGATAAAGAAAAGACTGAGAAAGCAACTATGGAATATGAAGCAAGGAATGTTATGAATGGATTAATAAAAAAGGTTTTCTGATGAATTCTCGGGATGACAACCTGATAGTGTTAATATTCTAGATATGAAAAAGCTAGTAGCGTGACATGGAATGTCAGTAACAATGATGTCAAGTGAGAAATCTAAGATTTAACCGGAAAGGTTGAACGATTTCCCGAATGTGAGTATCGCTAAGATTGAACAAGAGTATTTGTCCATAGAATAATGGACAAAGCAGCAAGATATGTTGACACGTGAGATTACGATAAAATAGTATTGGATATAATTATGATTAATTTCTTCTTTGATAAACCTCTATAGTTCAGAGGTAAATTCTGAGTATGATATTCTACAATCATGAAAGCTTTCTATAATCCTTTAGAACTCTTTTCTCTTCTTCTCTCTTATTCATCTTTTTTATGAATTGAGAAGAACAACCCTTTTAGGAGGGGAGGTACTGCTACATGACTATCTGTCTATGTGATAGAAGTCTAAGTGGAATACCATGACTTGTTTAATTGCGTGTCAAGTACTAAAGGCTGGCCCCCTTCTGTACTAACTATGCAATATAACAAATGTTCAATTGATCATAGTGATCTCTCAATAAATCTTTCCACTTCTCTATATTGATCGAGATTGCGAAGATTAAAGCGATTAGGAAATGCACAGTACGAGCGAGGTTACCTCCGAATTCGTAGGGTGATAGTAATACCAATGTTACTGCAGGTATCAATAAGGATAAGACTGAGTAAGAGTATAACCCGGATAGTGAGTTGTACGAAAAGTAGCAACGTTGATGGAAAAAGGATACAGTATGGATTGTAGCACTACAAGATGTGCTGAGGAAGGGTAGAACGACTAAGAATTGACCGGGAAGCTAAAAAGTGAACGACAGGCAAACGACTCTTTGCTTCCTACCTGATTCCGGGACGGAATCCTTTTAAGGAGGGGAGACTGTAAGAACCCCAAATTTTGGATATAATTAAAACTTTTTATTAAGTAATGATAAAATGAGGAACAATGATTCCGACAACAAGGTCACCAGCTCTAATGAATGGTGGTTTCAAAGAACAATGATTGTAATGAATGGATATTGCTTTGGACAATGATCATGATGCATTGGTATATTGTCAGAATAGAGTAATTCGATGGTTGAGGACCTAGATAAGAATAATCTACCATCCAGGAAGGAGCTAATGGATCCTTGAAGGGAAATGAGTACGTGCATAGTGTTTCCCGTACGTGCATAGTGTTTCCTGTACGTGCATAGTAATTTGGTGGATGAATAGTGATTTTGTAAGTTGGAAAACTTTTCACGCCACCCTATGTACGGGACGTGATATGGATGTTTCGAAGTCATATTAGTAATACGCGGAGGAAATAAGTGAATGCAGAGACGATCGGAATTCAGAAATTCCAAATTCTTTTTCGGTATAATATTTGACCGGATAGTGGATTAAATATTATTATAATCCAAAATTGAGATATTAACTTTGAGAATTTGATATTTTAGGATGTTATTATATTTGATTTAAGAATGAAGGTAGGAAACCACTAAGGCAGTGAAACAAGCGTTCTAGAAACCGCTAAAACGTTATAACGAGATTAATCAATAAAGCGAACGAATCCTAGATTACGGATTAATTTCGTATCGAGATTAAATATCCTACATGGTCATCACGAGGATTATATTAAGGATTGGGGAAGGTATTATGAATATCGAGAAATTTCCCGGTAAACCCTAGAGGTGAAACTACTTAGTTATTCGTCCGAACGATCAATGAATTGAGCAATAAACGGACAAAGAAACAAGCAGGGAATCAAGATACATGCATGTGCAAGTGATAAATATCTAGTAACTAGCAAGGAACTAGATCAATTAGAATGCAACCAAGTACTTAGCACACAAACCACTTGGTTAGCCTTAAACCACCAAAATATCAACACTTGTCCAAGCAAATTACATCATCCATTACCTCACCACTTTATTAAAGCAGCCAAGGAGGAGATATTATCCAAAAACACTTCACTTTATGCATTATTATCCAAGAGACAAGCCAAGCAATACAAACTCTCTCCAAGAACATTACATTCGGCTTTTAGCTTAATTCAAAAACAAAAATCCACCTTCCACTCCTTGTTTGATCTTGTAATTTTTAAGGTGAGTCCAATATTTCAAGAAAGTAATCTCCTCAAAATTTTAGCTTCAAACTCCTTTATTTCCATTTTCAAAAAAATCAAGAAATATGAGGGTGAATAGTGCTTTCATGAAACTAACTTTGATTTTCTTGATTCTTTTGAATGATCCAAGCTTTGTTAAGGTGTTCTAAGGATTGATCAAGGTTTATCAAGGTCTTACATACTCCAAGGAAGGTATAAACTTCAAGAACCCTAGTCTTTGATTTGAGTTTTAATGGAGTTTTGGATGAGTTTTAGTGTTGTATGCATATTTAGAGTACTAGATCTATGTGTGGGTTTTATGAGATGATAGTATAGCTTATATGAACGGAAAGACATTGCTTGGTCTTAGTTCAAGGATAAATAACATGTATGTGTGATTTGGAGTGGATGGTATAATAATTGGAGGGTTTTGATTTTGGAATTATCCGAGTTATAGCCGTCGTAATGCCCGATTTTCGATAATCTTTAAAAACCGTGCATCACAGTAGCTTGAACTCACTTTCCAGGGTTGTATTTTGCCATGATAAGATAGATAATGTTCCAAGCTTCGTTTTGATATAAAGAACGTGTTAAACGGACTTACGGTTTAGGAGTTATGGCCGATATACTAAAAGTAGTTTGAAACCGTAAACGAGAATTCGTAACTGAAATTGAACCCTCGTAAATTACGTAAGTCAGTGGCGAATCTTGGTAATTAAATACTGGAGGTAAAAAGGAAGGTGTGAGAGAAAACCGTATGTCAAAAGGATCATTTTTCGATTTATTAAAAATATTCGAATCGAGATTAAACGCGAACGAACCCCTAAAAGACGACTCGTTTATAACTTCGTTAAAACACTTAGAAAACGAGCGATAAAACTCGGAGTATAATATTGGTTCGTAACAATTGACTTTCGGACTTATATGACTTAAGTATATGCCAAGTATAAGTACAGTGACATGTCGTATTAACGAACGAATGTCGGGTCGGATCGATGATAAAAAAAATCCATAAAAAGGGGTATAACGAGATAACTCGAGAACGTGTTTCGATTTAAGTATAACTTACCTTTAATGTTTTAAGTGATTAATCCCGAATGCCTTGGCTATTTATAGATCACCGAGCTGAACCGGGACCCGCTACCACTACCCCTTACCGTACTCGACTACCAGGCAAGTTTCAATTCCCTTCTTTTAGGCTGTTGTTGTGATTGAATACATATATATGTTTTCTGTTATACACATGCCATAGCATGCATGCCTACTTTCAAGTTATATCGTTATGCTTGTTCCCTGATCGTTTATTGGCTTATAAATTAGATAGCTAACGTATCAATTATAAGCCGGTTATTGTAAGACCCTCATAGAAGGGCGTATCCATCTTATTCATCAAATATAGACCGGGAGTCAATATTTCTTGACATATCGAGATTACCTCGAAAGAAAATATCTAAGTAAATATTTTCCATTATTCGGGCGACGAATATTATTTGAATATTCGTTCGAGATTATTTATTTAACGATCCCTACTTCAAATAATTATTTGAACGTAACTATTCGACGAATAATATTTTTTTAATATTCATTCAGAGTCGAATTATTTATCGATTATTATTTCGAATATTCTTCTAAAGGTTGGACTACTAAATGAATATTATTTGGATATTCATTTAGAATATTATTCATTAAATGAATATTACTTTTGAATATTCATTTAAGATAGTAATTACCTGATGAATATTATTTTAATGTTCATCTGAAGCTTGATTTATTTATCGAGTCTTATCTCGAATATTCCTTTAAAGCTTGGATTACTAAATGAATATTACTTTTTCAATAAACATTTAAATTCCTAATTAATTATGAATATTATTTTGAATATTCATCCAGGGTTCTATTTAATCATCGAATATTATTTTAAATATTTTAAATATTCCTTTCAGGTCTTATTAATTAATGAATATTATTTTGAATATTCATTTGAATATTTAATTATGCAATAAATATTCTCTCGATATTTCTTCAAGGATTATTTGAGAAATACTCTGATTAAAGATATTCTTTCATATTCCTAAATATTCTGTAAAATATTTTAATAAATATTCTCTGAATATTTATTCCATACTTAGAATAACCTCGATAAGGTTTATCTTCTTCGATTATTACGGAAAATATTTCGGAGTCATATTATTATTAATCATATATCAAGAAAGGTTCTCAGACATCATTCTTCTTTGAGTCTATCTCCCTAATAATAAGGGAACCTTACTTGGAAAATTTTAATTATCTTGTCGACTTCCCGGTCATAAAGTATTCTCTTCACTCGCAACTCGGGTGCTGTTGACTTATTAAGTCGTTGTTTACCTTCTCATCTTTCGAAGGGTAAGATTGTTGGAACAAGTTGATATTCGTTACCAAGCAATAGCTTGGAAGTGATTGGTGAATTTTCCTTTCCAACTAGATACGACTACTTTGTAGAGTCTTATCAACAAGTATTATACTTGGGGAAAGGGGGACGAACGTTACATTAAGAATCATGAATTCTATTTGAACTAGGAGTCGTGTAAGAGGCCGAGTAGCGCCGGTCCATCCCCTTTGGCCCAACCGTTGGCCGGGGAGAGCTAGTAAGGCGGTAGACAAGTAAAGCCGTCGGTTCTTCCTTCTACCGGTAGTAAATCTAAATTGAGCTGTACGATCTCGACTGATCATCAAGATCGGAACAGCGGGCGCGGTGAATACTCCATCATTGGTTCATCATCCAAACTTACTTATTTCCTGCAACATGATTACTGTTGGCAGAGCTGGAAAAGTGTTCATAACTGGAATTGCAATCTTTTTATGCAAGTTCCTCCTTTTTAATAACAATGAGAATATCTCGCTTACTTTTGATGTAGCAGATATTTCTACAAACAAATACTTTTAGTTACCTTGTAACTTCATCGTTCATATTATACTGGCATCATTCCCATAAATGCATGGCATATGGTTTGAAAGATACTTTTGAACTGTTATATATTATCGTTCAGTTATATATTATTGTTGGTGGGCTATTGCTCACCCTTGCTTTATTATTATATCACAACAACAGCTAGACCAAATGACTCGCACAAGGCGCACTCGACGCGGGCGAGGACGATGAGACTACCAGAGCTGAAAAAGAAGCTATTGGTAGGATATATTTATTCTTTCAGTACCAAGAATATGGTCTAGTATGACTTATGTAAATGGATGGCAAAGAGTATGTATTTATATTGAAATTCTTTTGGATTGTAAGAACTCATAATGTGATTAATAAAAATTTGATTGTTACTTTGATTTCATCTCTGGGACTATAACGGGTGTGTTTTATGTTGTTGTGTTGGGTCATAGAGATGTAATTTATTTTTTGTTAAGGAAAGTTCAATTGTTGTGGACAGAATTGGAAACCGTAACCACCGGATCCCGGACCCCGGATCTGGGGGTGTTACACTTGCTCTTCTTGTTTTGTAATTATTATTGTGTGTACTTTCAACTCACTTCTCATCTCTCCTCTAGGGTACATCAACTTATCTCTTGGATGATAGATTATTCTTATCTATGTCGTCAATCACTAAATTCCCTTGTTCAGAAAATATACATATATATCGGGATCATTATCCATAGAATATCCATTCATTATGACCCTTGTTCATTGAAATCATTATTCACTGATGTACTTAACCGTAATAAGAAAAGTTTTAATTCTACCAAAAATTCGGGTTATTACAAAATTCTTGATAATTAAAGAAGGTGGATGATGTTTTGATGTTTGATTCTTGATTATAATTCTTGTATGTATGTAGTAAGATTTAATTGAATTGCATATTTGATTTTCTCGATTTAATTGAATTAATTCAAATTTTTGGATTATTAATAAGAATTATATGTTTTTGGATGTGTAATTCTTGATTAATTAAAGATGTTAATTATGATTACATGTTAATTGTTAGCTAATTATTATGTATGCATGATTTTAGATGTTATATAATTAAGATTCGAATTTTTGATAATAATTATATGTATTATTCGAATTTTTTTGGAATAATAATATTAATTAGAGGTTGATATTGACGATGATATGCTAAATACTAATTAGAAATTATGTAAAGATAATTTTCAGAATTTACATAAGTGGAAATTCGAATTTTTGACAATAATCATGATTTATGTGATTTACATGTTAAATGGTTTAGGTTTGGTAATCGTTAAGTGGTAAACAGTTAAAGTTATTAATTCTTGATGTTGAATGTATAATGTTAGATTTGTACTATGGTATAAGGTAGCTAAGTCATATGTGCTATTGTAAGATGTTAGTAGTAAATTGTATGTATAAACGATCGTTATCAGTTAAGATATTGTAAAGACGATAAAGGTATAGTGTAAGTTCATAAATAGATTCCGTTGTGTATTATTGGTTTATATGATACCTAGTAGTATCAAGTAATGTGATGATAACTTGATTTCGGATTGGAAATCCATTGGACTTGATTTGGTTGTGATTTGAGTCGGTTATGGTCCGGCGGGATAGTCCAGTTTACAAAGGAAACTCTGCCCGATTTTCGGTAGAATTATAAATCGTAAGTACTTATAAGTCAAGTAGATTTTATGTGTTAAATGGTTAAGTGGGGTATGCGAATTACATGTTAATGTGCCTATGTCACTTAAGTGTATCTGATATGCTATACGTGTTGAGTTTTAAAGCGATATAGGAATCGTTGGGTAGAATAGGATTAGACGATTAAGAAGTATAGTTTCTGTTGAGTATTGAATACAGTAAAAGAATACAGAGGGGGGGGTGAATGGATTCTTGAATTTTTCTTCGGTCTTGAATCTTTGCAGCAAGATAAGTGATGAGTGTGTGAGATATGAAGATGCGGAAAATTAAACACAAACACAACACAATATCACTTTAATCTAATATTTTATTAGATAAAGATCTTGCTACAATCTGTGAATACAAATGATAGTATTCTCAGCTTCGTTTTTCTCAGAGAGATATTTTCTGGATATTTTTGAGAAACTTCAAAACCTTAACAGCTAAGGAAGTGAGGCTGTATCCTTATAGACATGGATACACCCACTTGCTACAAATGAGGTAGGTAAAACAAAAGCACTTTCCAGTCTGTCTATCTCATTTTAGTAAGAGTCCAAACGGCTACAGATTTGACTTTGAAAAGCCTGTTTAGATCCACTTCTTCAGCTCCTTGTCCCTTGTCTTATCTCTCCAAGCTTCTTTGTAGGCTTTCCAGCATGCTTTATAGGACAGAGTCAAATAAAGTGTGCTGGCTTGTTGCAGGTTTCTGACTTGTACAATTCTTCAGTATTTTGTCCTCAAGAATGTATTCGAGAAGTGACTAAGTGAGTGATTCGAGAACTGGAGTTGACTTGATCGATAACTCTGAGTTCTCGAATAGTGTTATCTTGACATATCGAATCACTTCTCGAATAGCTCTTTTCTCTGGGACTCCTTGAGATATCGAATAGAGCATTTTGACATATCGAATCCCTGAGATATCGAACAGAGCATTTTGACATATCGAATCCCTGAGATATCGAACAGTGTATTCAGAGATATCGAATAGTGTCTTCTGAGATATCGAACTCCAGACTTCTCGAATGCTAGACTTCTCGAATAGACAAATGTACTTCTCGAATTGGTACTTAGGCAAATTCTTCATTTCTTCAAATCTTCAAATCCCAACTGTGATTATTTGACAGTCTTCATTTCCTTGCTTGAGGCATGAACCTTGGAACTTCTTTCAAGCATTATTCTTGACTTTATAATTACAGTAACACACCTAGAATCTGATGCCTATTACAAGTACAGAACAAATAGAAACTCTACAACTAGAGGTCCCCTCAGTTAAGAGGTCATGTAGGTAATGCATAGCATTACACATACTTAGGCTTGTTATAAGATGTATTCAGGCATGCCTCTGTGCCTAACAATCTCCCCCAAATTGTGAGTAAGACCCTTAGTCACAATTTCATGTCTGATAACAAGCCTATCATACATAAAGATAAAACTTGACAGTACAGGTATGAATTTCCATTAGCAATTTGGATAGAACTACAGAGTGAGTAATCTTACAGCCTATGATGAAGAACTAGCCATTGTCTTTTGATTCCCTTTCCATGGCTTTGGCTTGAAATTCATCATATTCTTTCTCTCTTCTTTCTTTCTCCTTCCTTGTATTCTCATCCATAGCTTTTATTATTTCTGCCATAGCATCCAATTCTTCAAGCAAAATTGAGTCTTTGAAATCTTCAAGTACTGGTTCCAGAATATTTGCAGGATAGTGGTTGAGTAGATTCATTCTGATGTTGACTTGATTTCCATTCCTCCTCCTATACTTTACCATGTAGGGGTTGAACTGAACTCTACACAAACCCTTTTTCCTCAGCTTTTCTGCTTCACTTTCCAGTCTCTCAATTTCTTTCTCCCTTGCCAGCCATTTCTCAAAACACTCTTTTCTGACTTTTTCTTCATGATCTCTCTTCATTTTCACAAAATCAATTAGCTCCAGTTTCCATACTCTCTCCACTTTATCTTCTGAGCTCAACAGTGCAATGATTCTCTCTATGTCATATAGCTTGCCCCAGTGTTGACATCCTCCTTGTTTGAATTTCTCCTCCCTTCCATCAGAATATTTAATCTCAAGGCAATTATCAACAATGGCAACATGATAGATTCTTTGAGCTTGCAAAAATTGCAGTTGGTCTACATCATAATCTTCATCTAGTGGTTGGAGTTTTAGGCCTGGATAGATTGTCAGGGTTTTTGATGTGGTTGGCTTTGATTTCCTTGCAGCTTGCTTGAACTTGATTCTTTTTACATGATTACTTGGCAGCAGTATGTGACCTTTGTTTGTAGACCATTGTAGTATTCCATTAGCAGTTTGCTTTTTGAAACATACAGATGGTTTCTTGACTTGAATCTTCTTCTCTTCTTGAGGTGGCAAGACAGTTGCAGAAGCCATAGATGCAAATTTTGAAAGGTCACTACTGGCAGCATTCACCCTAGACTTAGAGTCTTGTGTTGTGGTGAGGTTACTGTCAGCAATGCCTGAGGCTTGCTGTCTTCCACTTTTCCTCTCAGAGCCTTTACCTTGATCATCATCATTCTTCCTCTTCTCATTATCCTTCTTCTTCTTCTTGTCTTCATCACCCTTATTACTCCTGTGATGTCTTCTCCTTCCATCACTTTTATCTTCATCCTTGTCTTGATCTTTGCTTGGGTTGAACTTAGCAGTCTCAGATACAATGCCAGTTGCAATATATGACCTGAGATAAGATATAGCTTCTAATTCTTCTGCTGTTCTTGATCCCTTCTTCTTGATCAGTTTCTCAATGATGGCTATGATGAGATTTTTATTTTGAGGAGTTAGATGCTTAGGAATGACCAGCTGCTTGATATCTTCAATTCTTGTTCCAGCCTGGTAGATAATAGTTCTAGGATCTGTGAAAACTTCAGGTAGCCTTGAAGGTTGACCATTCCTCAATTCATCATGAAGACTCTTGTTGTTCTCATTTCCCTTCTCAATTAGTCCAAGGAGCACATTCACTTCTGAGTGCTTTAGACTCTGTAGAGTATTGATGGTTAAGTGCCATATCTTGTTCTTTCCTACCATCAATATCTCCTTGAGCCATAGATCATTAAGCCTCCTTGGTACTACAGTGAGACAGTCAATCTGACTCTTCAAACTCTCATGATATAGCAGAGACTTTCAGAAGCTCCAAGAATGCATCATCATGATAGACATTTGAGTTTGCAATTTCTTGTAGCTTGGCCTCAGTGACCACCTTCACTTCTACTGGCTTGGCACTCTTAGATATTGAGATTCGAGGCTTGTCAGATGGCATACTCCCCGCAACCACTGTGGTTGTAATAGACTGCCTTTGACCATCAGGAGTAGTGATGTGCACAGTTGGTAGAGTGACAACTGGTAGAGAAGTGGGAGGCTCATCAACTTTGTCCTTTCCTTTTCCAGGCACATGAGTAGTAGATTTCAAAGTTCTCTGATGGCCACCCTCAGTGATCTTGATGCCCTTTTCTAGTGGTCTCTCCCCCTTTGGATTTGAGTTCTTTGATATCCTCTTCTCCCCCTTAGGCTTGTTGACAGACACAGGGACTGTAGGATGCACCTTTGGAGTTGAAGATTCATCAGGTAGAGAGAGACCCATGTGCTTCATCATTGCAGACAACATTGATTGTTGATGCAGAAGAACATCAGCTGTGGTGGTGGCTTGAGTGTTCAACTGCTCAGTCAGAGTTGTCACAGTGTCTGTAAGATGAGCATTGGACTTGTGAAGAGAGACTACCTCCTTTTCAAGAGTATCCACTTTAGTGAAGAGTTCATTGGCCTTAAAACCAGATAGGGATTGATCCTTCAGTCTCTGCACTTCGAACCTTGACATCTCATGCACAGGAACCTCAGTGACCAGCTTGTCTCCATATTGATTTGCAAAGAGGGTCCTGAGCATGGCATTGGCATCAGTTGTCTGATCTGATAAGGATTGAAATTTGTGCCCCAGACCTGTGACAGCATCCTTGAGAATAGCCAAACCATTGTCCATCCTGGTGCAAGTAGCATTGCAGGTTCGAATGTCCTTGAGAACAGTCTCCAATTGAGGGAATTTAGCATCAAAAGTCCTCTTGATCTCATGCACCTCCTTGGTTGTAGCTGAACACACTTCATTAATTTCTGTCTTTAAGCCTTTACCAAGATAGTGTGCAGCCTTGAGAATGCCTTTATAACTGTCATTCACTGCTTCAAACACATCAGTAGGGTTGAGAGATTTGGCATTGGACCCTAGTGAAGTGATGTACTCTTCTCTGAGATACTGAAGACCTTCTGAGAGAGGAATTGAATTGGTTCCTTGCAGCCAAGCATCGATATTCCCATCTCTCTCAGTTTCATCTATGATCTTCTCCTTCTGTAGCTCTACATCCTCTTTGTGACATAGGAGAATAGCTTCATAGTCTGGATTGGGCATGTTTGCAGTGAGAAGGTGCTGAGCAATTTTTGTGAACTCAGGGATCTGATCCACAACTAAGCTTTGAAGTGCTTCAACCGTCAATTGTGGTGGAACAGACCCTGATCCTGAAGCACTGTCATGTTGCACAGGCTTCAGCCATTGAGACAAAAAGTTAGAGCTAGAGCTAGGCTTGCTAGGCTCCTCAGTTACAGATGCAACTTCTGCAACCGGATGAACAGACTCTACTACTGTTGTCTCCACAAAAGTGGGATGAGTTACAACAGTAGTTGACACAGGCACAGAGTCTCTAGTAAGAACTAGTGAATCCTCTGTGTTTGTGATGGTGTCATTAGGATATGCCCCAGCATGCATTCCCTGACCATCCAAATGTGGTACCTGGGTGGTGAGCAAGGTGTCATGCACCAAGTCACTTGAATTCATTGGCTCATCAAAGGAAAAGAATTCTTGATGATCAATGCCTTGCTCCTCAATTGCTTGAGTTGCAGGCTTCAAAGAAATATGAGTGGTAGATTCTGAAAGAGAAGTGTGTTGTAGACAAGATTTTGGCAACTCCCCCTGAGAAATAGAGGGAGTTTCAGTTATGATGTGCTCTCCACTCAGTGTTGTGCCAGCCTTATCACTCCCTTGTGCTGACTCTTTACTGATAGGTGCATTGGGGAGGATGCTTGATTCTATAGATGCATCCTGTTGAGAGGATACATCTAGTGAGCTGTGTGCCCCTGATTTTACAACTTCAGCCATTTGAGTGACTGAAGAGGTGGTTTTAGACTTCTTCTTCTTCTTCTTTAGGCTTATGATAGGTAACTCAGGTTTCTCACTTTCTAACCCTAGTTCTACAGCCAAGGCTGCTTCAGTTAAGATTTCTAAGGGTTCAGAAGCAACCTGTTTTCTCTTCTTTTTACTAACATCACCCTTTTGAGAGGATGATGCAGTTGGCTCTTTGCTGGATAGAGTGTTTGGCTGAGGGGGTTGGTTAGCAGGCCTTGGGTTAGCACTTTGTTCTCCTTGCTTAGGCTGTGCTAACTGTGATTTTGAATCAAATATTGGCATGTTGTGGGGGTAAGACCTAAACAAACCCTCCATGTGGGGAGTTATGTTAAGTCTTACATCCACATCATTCCTAGTCTCCAAATTACCAAAAATGAGTTTGGTCATGGACCTAGGATAGCCTATTTTACTCTTATCTACTCCAGGCAATTCAATCAATGAAGCATTTTTAAAGTTAAGTACTGATTGAATAAAGCGAGGAAAGAAAATTTCATTACCTCTCTTGGCTGTGGTCTGACCAAGTCTCCCATAGAGTTCCTGTAGGATGAGAAGTCCAACATCTATCTTTCTCCCATGAGCCAAGGCATAGGCAAGCTGCTGCACGGGTGTACTAATCTGATCAAAGCTTGATTTCCGTGCAGTGAATACATGAAGGAGTGTAGCAAATACAAAGCTCTATTCTTTCCTTAAGAACTTCCTATTCAACTTTCCCAGCTTGATAGTATCAGAGTAGTTGATGAAGTCAAAGAATTCTTCCAACTCATCATTGGAGGCCAGAGCATCATACGTCTCTTGCTGCATATCCAAGGCTTGATTCATGTCTGCAGTGGTGATAGTGATATCCTCTCCTTGAATCTTGCAGTGAACAATATAAGAAGTGATAGCATTCTCAAGAGCGATGACCTCCACAGTAGCAGTCCTCCAGAATTGTTCCAATAGATCTATGTACAGAGTTGGGTTGGCTGAGAGCGCACTCTTGATGTATGATTCAGACAACCACCAAACAAAGCACTTGAAATTGGCATTCGGTGCTTCCACATCACTGGTGATTGCGATGAAATTAGTTTGGGATGGTATGGTGAGTTGAGTGTTTGCCATTTGGGTAGAGAAGAAAAGAGAATTAGGATTGAAGAAGAGATTCGCAGTTAGGGTTTTTCAGAGGTTTCAGGAGTTGAGGTGCTTGAGAAATCGAACGAAATGAATTGAATAGTTGTGAAGTTGTATATATATATGAATGCCTTGAGTTGTCGATAGATAAGTGTTCTGTAGCGACAAGTCATTCGAGAAGTATGAAACAACTATTCGAGAAGTCAAGAAAGGCTTATTCGATATCTCAGGCAGTTTTTAACTCACAGCTGGCAGTGATTTAACTTAGAAAATAATTCAAAGTTAAGAATATATTTTTATGAGTGAGATGAAGTTTTGAATATAAATCCAAAAAGCGATTAAGTGTCAGCGAAAAATCAGCCTTTTCAAATGATTCGATAACTCAAATGCAGTATTCGAGAACTCTATCATTAGAGAACTAAAATACTCTATTCGAGAACTCAAAGTGTGATATTCGATTTCTCTAAAAGACACTATTCAAGAACTCAAGAGGGTTCTAGATAGGCCTATTCGAGAACTCGAGCCAAGACATAACAATGAACCATTCGAGAAGTCTGACTTATCGAACTATACTTTTCACTCATAAAATTCAATTTTCACTATCTTTTAAAATTTACCAGAAATATTCACTGAAGAATATTCTACTAAATTAAATAGTGATTTTCTCAAAATTTCACAGAAATTTCAAGCTAAAGATGTATGATTTTCAACATGTGCAGCATTGGAATATTTATACATCATACTCCAGCCAATACTTACTTCAGAAATATTAGGCATTTGATAAAGTAAGTATTTACTGCTGCAACAATCTAGTTGATATATTCACTTAGCCAGAATTTGAAGAATTCAGCATTCCAATCTCACTAACCAACCTTGTAAAGGTGGCTTCATCTAGTGGCTTAGTGAATATGTCAGCTAGTTGTTTTTCTGTGGGAACATAATGTAACTCAATGGTTCCATTAGTTGCATGCTCCCTTATGAAATGATATCTGATGTCAATGTGCTTTGTCCTAGAATGATTGACAGGATTGGCAACTATAGAGATTGCACTTGTGTTGTCACACATGATAGGAATTCTTTCCAACACAAGTCCATAATCTCTAAGTTGGTTTCTAATCCAAAGCACTTGAGCACAGCAACTTCCAGCAGCTATGTATTCAGCTTCAGCTGTGGAAGTTGACACAGATTGTTGTTTCTTGCTGTACCAAGAGACTAACCTTTGTCCAAGAAACTGGCAGCTACCTGATGTGCTTTTCCTATCCACTCTGCATCCAGCATAATCAGCATCAGAATAACCAACCAGATTGAACCCTGTGTCCTTAGGATACCATAACCCCAAGTTTGGTGTGCCTTTCAGATATTTGAAGATCCTTTTTATTGCTATCATGTGTGATTCCTTTGGGTTTGATTGAAACCTTGCACATAAGCATGTAGCAAACATGATATCTGGCCTACTAGCAGTGAGGTAGAGTAGAGAACCAACCATGCCTCTGTAGATTGAGATATCTACCTTTTTGCCCTTAGCATCATCATCTAACTTAGTGGCAGTGGCCATGGGTGTCTTCGCAGGTGAACATTCTTCCAAATCAAATTTCTTCAGTAAATCTTTAATGTATTTGGTTTGGCTTATAAAAATGCCATCCTTCCTTTGACTAACTTGCAGTCCAAGAAAGAATGTTAATTCTCCCATCATACTCATCTCATATCTGCTTTGCATGAGCTTAGAGAATTTCTCACACAGCTTCTCATTTGTAGAGCCAAATATGATATCATCCACATAGATTTGAACTAGGATAATATCATCATCATGTTTCTTGTAGAACAGTGTCTTGTCCAGTGTGCCTCTAGTGAATTGATTCTCCAGTAGAAATTGTGATAGTGTGTCATACCATGCCCTGGGAGCTTGCTTGAGTCCATACAATGCTTTAAGTAATCTGTAGACAAAGTGGGGAAACTGTGGATCCTCAAAGCCAGGTGGTTGTTGCACATATACTTCTTCTTCCAACTCCCCATTCAGGAATGCACTCTTGACATCCATTTGATAGACCTTGAAATTAGAATGTGCAGCAAATGCCAAGAAAATTCTGATGGCTTCTAGTCTAGCAACAGGGGCAAAGGTCTCATCATAGTCAATACCTTCCTGTTGAGAGTATCCTTTTGCAACCAACCTTGCTTTGTTTCTTATGACTACACCATTTTCATCCATCTTATTCCTTAGAACCCATTTAGTTCCAACAACGGTTCTATCCTTTGGTGCAGGCACTAGTTCCCATACTTTGCTCCTTTCAAATTGATTTAGCTCCTCTTGCATAGCAATTATCCAGTCAGGGTCCAACAATGCATCATCAAGTTTCTTAGGCTCAACTTGGGATAGAAAGCAGCCATAGAGACATTCATTTATAGTTGCTCTCCTTGTCCTTACTCCTGCATTTGGATTTCCAATTATCTGATCTGCAGTGTGTGATCTATCCCATTTCCTTGTATGTTCAGATTGATTTCTCATCCTTGATGTTGCTTCATCATTTAGATCATGATCATCTACATTTCCTCCCCCTGTGAAGTTGTCACTCCTCACAGGTGTATCTTGGATGCTTGTTTCTTCATTGTTGGTTGACACAGGTTCTTCATTCACTTGAGTTTGTTGGATTATGAGTTCAGATTCACTTTCAACCTCCTCATCAGAATCATCTAGATTGTCAAACCTCAAGGGATCTTTATCTTCATCATTGGCTTCTTCTAATCCAGGTAGTTTGCTGTCATCAAATGTTACATCTGTGCTCTCCATTACTTTCTTTTGACAAATGACATAAACTTTGTATGCAATTCTTTCCATAGAATAGCCAAGAAAGATTCCTTCAAATGCCTTTGCATCAAACTTTCCAACATATTCTGAATTATCTTTTAGCACAAAGCACTTGCTTCCAAAAGTATGAACATACTTTAGAGTAGGCTTCTTTCCAGTCATCAAGTTGTAAGGTGTCTTTCCAGTGTTTTTGTTGATGAGGGTTCTGTTTTGGATGTAGCATGCAGTGCTCACAGCCTCAGCCCAAAAACATGTAGGCATCTTTGCATCAAGTAGCATTGTTCTAGCAGCCTCTATCAGAGTCCTATTCTTTCTCTCAACAACTCCATTTTGTTGTGGAGTCCTTGGAGCTGAGAATTGTTGAGAAATACCATTTTCTTTGCAGAATGCTCCAAGCATGGCATTTCTGAATTCTGTCCCATTATCACTTCTTAATGCAATCACACTTGCATTTATGGCCTTTGCTTCTTTGTCAACTTTCTTTATGTGCTCAATGATTACTTGTGGAGCCTCATCCTTTGATGCCAGAAATTCTACCCATGTATACCTTGTAAAATCATCAACCATCACTAGAGCATACTTCTTCCTTCCTAGTGACATAATATTGACAGGCCCAAACAAATCCATATGAATCAGTTGCAGGGGCTTGGTTATAGATGTCACTGTTTTTGACTTGTGGCTTGATCTTTTCATTTTTCCCTTTTGACACGCCTCACACACTCCTTCTTGACAGAATTCAAGTGTGGGCATGCCTCTCACTAACTCCCTTTTGACTAGGGAATTAATGGCTTTGAAGTTCAGGTGTGATAGCTTCTTGTGCCACAGCCAACTGTCTTCATTTGATGCTTTTGAGTAGAAGCAACAAATTGTGTCCTTGCTTGCAGAGTCCATATTGGCTACAAACAGGCTTCCCTTCTTTACTCCAGACAGAGCAAAATCACCAGTCTTCTTGTGGGTGATCAAACATTCATCTTTGTCAAAGTTCACTTTGAAGCCTCTGTCAGTGAATTGACCAACACTCAGTAGATTATGCTTGAGCCCCTTGACCAGTGCTACATTCTCAATGATGACATTTCCAATTTCCAACTTGCCATATCCCAGTGTGTTGCCAATGCTGTCATCTCCAAAAGCAACCATTGGGCCAGCCTTTTCCTCATACTGTGATAGCAGGGCCATATCACCAGTCATATGATTTGAGCATCCACTGTCCAAAATCCACATGACCTTCTTTTTACTTTCTTTGCCCTGTGAGTCTGATGCAGATGGTTCTTCCTTGGAATTGGCCATCAAGGCATAGTTGCAGAATTCTTGTTCTTCCCCATCACTGTCAGAATCATCCCAACACTTCCCTTCAGCTATGTAAGCCTTACCTGGTGTCTGCTTCTTTAGAAGGGCCTCATACTTAGCTTCAAGCTCAAGAAACTCCTTATCCTTCTTTTTAGGCTTCTTGCATTCACTGGCAAAATGCCCTAGGTCATTGCATCTGTAACATCTTACAGATGACCTATCCACATAGTTGGTTTTGAATCTGTTCTTGTTTGTTTTCATAGGTGCCTTGCCCTTGTTGAATGAATGATTTTGAGGTCTAGGCTTGAAGGGCTGATTCCTCTTGAATCTGATGTTTGGAAATTTTCTAGCCATAAAAGCATATGATGTATTTTCCATGCCATCCAGCTCTTCAAGAGTGTAGAACTCATCTTCTTCCTTGTCATCAGCAGGTTCAGTCACTACTTCCTCAGTTTCTTCATCATCTACTATCTCTTCTATTCTCAGCTGACTTGCAGATGCTTCCAGGTCTTGAATAGATTTGTTGACAATCAAGGCACAGGATGTGTTTATCATTCTGCCTTGGTTAGCTTGGATAGCCCTCTTTTGAAGCAACTCAAGCTCGTGTGTCTTTAAAACCCCATAGAGCACATCATACGTGACTTTGTTCAAATCTCTTTCTCTTAGGGATATGACCCTTTGCTCTAGATGGTTTGGTGACGATAGTAGAAACTTCATATTTAATTCCTTAGTGCTGTAAACCTTCCCATTCATTTGGAGCTCAGTCACCAGCTTGTGAAATCTTTCAAACACATCAGTGATACTTTCCTTGGGCTGTGCCATGAACGCCTCATACTGTGTGACCAGTATCTGTTTCTTATTTTCTCTTACCTCCTCTGTCCCTTCACATAACACCTCGATGTGATTCCACATGTCCTTGGCTGATCTGCATGATGCTACGTTGGCAAACATCGACATATCCAAGGAGTCTATGATTAACAACATGAGGTGGCTGTCTAGGGCAATCTTTTCCTTCTCTGAGTCCGTCCATTTGGATGGCTCTTTTGGAACGTATGATCTAGGAATGACTACTGCGCCCACTGTGGATTCAGCAACTTCTTGTTGAGGTATGAATGGACCATTCTTGAGAATGTCAGGGTAGAGAGGATTGGCAGCTTTGATGAACAACAGCATTTTTATTTTCCAGAGGTTGTAATTCTCTTTGTCGAACTTAGGGACCTTTACCGTACCTGTAGTCTTTGGTGTATTCGAACTCATGATCGTTTTCTGTTTAGATTAAACAGCCTGCTCTGATACCACTTGTTGAGTATTGAATACAGTAAAAGAATACAGAGGGGGGGTGAATGGATTCTTGAATTTTTCTTCGGTCTTGAATCTTTGCAGCAAGATAAGTGATGAGTGTGTGAGATATGAAGATGCGGAAAATTAAACACAAACACAACACAATATCACTTTAATCTAATATTTTATTAGATAAAGATCTTGCTACAATCTGTGAATACAAATGATAGTATTCTCAGCTTCGTTTTTCTCAGAGAGATATTTTCTGGATATTTTTGAGAAACTTCAAAACCTTAACAGCTAAGGAAGTGAGGCTGTATCCTTATAGACATGGATACACCCACTTGCTACAAATGAGGTAGGTAAAACAAAAGCACTTTCCAGTCTGTCTATCTCATTTTAGTAAGAGTCCAAACGGCTACAGATTTGACTTTGAAAAGCCTGTTTAGATCCACTTCTTCAGCTCCTTGTCCCTTGTCTTATCTCTCCAAGCTTCTTTGTAGGCTTTCCAGCATGCTTTATAGGACAGAGTCAAATAAAGTGTGCTGGCTTGTTGCAGGTTTCTGACTTGTACAATTCTTCAGTATTTTGTCCTCAAGAATGTATTCGAGAAGTGACTAAGTGAGTGATTCGAGAACTGGAGTTGACTTGATCGATAACTCTGAGTTCTCGAATAGTGTTATCTTGACATATCGAATCACTTCTCGAATAGCTCTTTTCTCTGGGACTCCTTGAGATATCGAATAGAGCATTTTGACATATCGAATCCCTGAGATATCGAACAGAGCATTTTGACATATCGAATCCCTGAGATATCGAACAGTGTATTCAGAGATATCGAATAGTGTCTTCTGAGATATCGAACTCCAGACTTCTCGAATGCTAGACTTCTCGAATAGACAAATGTACTTCTCGAATTGGTACTTAGGCAAATTCTTCATTTCTTCAAATCTTCAAATCCCAACTGTGATTATTTGACAGTCTTCATTTCCTTGCTTGAGGCATGAACCTTGGAACTTCTTTCAAGCATTATTCTTGACTTTATAATTACAGTAACACACCTAGAATCTGATGCCTATTACAAGTACAGAACAAATAGAAACTCTACAACTAGAGGTCCCCTCAGTTAAGAGGTCATGTAGGTAATGCATAGCATTACACATACTTAGGCTTGTTATAAGATGTATTCAGGCATGCCTCTGTGCCTAACAGTTTCCTAAAGTAGTGATTATGGTTTATGTAGATACGAAGGACGTAGGACCTAGCAACAAGGGAAAAGCTAAGGTTGAGTATCAGTGACTGAGCTGTTAGCTGTTGCAATCTATCTGAGGCAAGTAACTCTGTCTTTTCTCTGAAGTTTACATTCTTGAACTGTTATATCCTATTGATTCAAGCATGCCTATCTATACCATGTTGATCATAAATCTTGTTGAACCTATCTTTGCATGTACCAGAACTCTGCTACCAATTATTTGATAACCTATAAACCCTAAAACAGCATAATTCTTTCTAATTGCTTCTTGACAATATATATCAAACAGCTTGCATTAATTAAACCATATTGATTGACAAATAAACCAGTCTTCTACTTAACCTATGTTCGTAGCCAGTTGAAACCATGTTGACCTTAAAAACTTATAAACTTTATTGTGACCTAATCACTGATTCAAGAACTTAATTACCCATGTAATTGTTATTTAAACTCGGTAACCTGATCAACTGCCCTAAAACTGTTATGTCATATCTTTGACCTTTGATTTTGAAACTCTTTGTTATTCCCTGATCAATTGCCTTGATACTTTGAGTCTGTATCTTCATGATTCAGACTTGTAAATCCTATTTCTTTGGATTCAGTACTTCTAGTCAATCCCTTTGACTTTTATCATTGCAAATTAAATGTTTTCAAGTTAAAATGTTTTCAAAATGAAAGAGGCTTTCTAAGTTGAAATGTTTTTAAAAGAATGTTTTATAAAATGTTAGGAACTTCATCAAAATGGTTTCTATGGATTCCAAAAGATTGGAGAGGCGTAAGTGATCGGGTAATATCGGTCCAGCCTGCTTGTGTGTATTATGTTGTAGTCTGGTGGGACCAGTCAAGATCTTTTATAGGATAATGTGTTGCCTCTTGGGAACCCAAGCTATCCTAATAGGAGGATTAATGTCCAGAGGGACTTTGTGTCCGTTATGGGAACTTTACGTGGTTGATCACCCGTATTGTCTATTGATGAAAATAAAACCTACAATCAGTTTTCTTAAAATGAATGATAAATCTTATATACTGTGAAATGAAATTGGCTTACCATTCGAAATGTCAACTGCTTTATACATATCCTGGTAACCATTATTATCTTGTCTATCAGTTAATCTCCTGTCATATTCAATTATCAGTTTTACTTTTACAGTTTTCAGTATTCTTATATTATCTTATGATTCTAGTGTCATCTATTGATTATCCTGTTATTACTGTTTTCAGTTGAGTACTCTAGTTACTTGCTGAGCATTAGATCATTATTATTTTGTCTAACCCTTTTGACATTAGCTTGAGATCATGGTATGTACTATTTAGACAGTGAGGAAGCGCACCTTCCGTGACCCTATTGTGGTTTCTTTTAAGTTGCCATCTGAGGTAGATGCAATAATAGCTCAGTGAGGAGAGTTTTTGAGTTAGTTGTGAGAACTGGTAGTTAGAACTTTTGAATAAGGGTTTGTAATAATGATTTTAATTTGTTTGGTTTATAATAATAAGTAATTAGACGTTGGCTTACTTGTTTCATACCATTACCTGTGAAAGATCCAGGTGAGTATAATTGGGTTCAGTCAGCATGCTATATCTATATTTATTTATTTTTAGGGTGATTGTATCTAGTGTGTCAGTGACTCCCCGATCTAGACCCCAAATTGGGAGGGCGTAACAGGTTGGTATCAGAGCTACAGGTTTTGGTCACTGAAACAAGTCAGGATTTAGGGATCACTGTTAAAAGAAGTAGAAACAATTAGGATTCATGAGTGATGAGTGTTAGGAGAGTGATATAGGATTAGGTACTTCCCATTGCGTTAGATTTTATAGGACTAACCTAACATAACGCTTATATTCTGCGTGTATATATATATATATATATATATATATATATATTATTGCTACAGGAGATGGATTTGGACTTTGATGTACCTTTACTCCCCGATTCCGATAGTTCAACCGAGGAGTCTGATCCTTCTGAGATTATATCTGATGCCAATGCTGAGGTTGAGTCTGACACCGAGGTTATGTCAGAGACCGAGGTCGAGAGTCCACCAGACTGTACCGATGCCCTTGTACCCCTTGTTACCGAGTCCGTGCCTATTCCTGTATCAGTACCAGTCTTGACCCCTACTGTCACCGAGCACGGTGAGTCATCCATCGAATCTTTTTCGGTTCCCGTGCCTGTACTTGAACGTACCTTTAAGGATATGGTTCGCGAGTGCAGAGCTGAAGGAATTTATCGAGAAGATGAAAGTGGAGGTGCAGCTTCGGGTAGACCTGAATACTATTGACTGGAGGGGACATATCAGGATGCTAAAGGATGCTGTTAGACACCGTTTGCACCGGGATCCTATCACACATGATGTACTAGCTGAGGCTCGTAGACTTTCGAGTATGATTTGCTGGACGTTGACTGAGCTCCGTGAGACTCGTGGTTCCTGTGATTAGAGGAGTGCTGTTATGAGACCGGTTTAGTGGGACATCTGTTAGAGCCCACTAGTGTTTAATTGTTTTTACTACTAGCTTAGGATATTTTCCCTGCTTTCCTTTTTGCTAGTAGATGGATTGTTGTTTAGTTTTATTTTTTGCCGCCTAGTTTGTAGAAGGGTTTGGATACCCTTAACTTATATTGTATGATCGTTTTCGTCTTCAGTGACGTATGTATATATTTCGTATATCCCTGTGTCAACTGTTTTACTTATCGCTTTTACATACTATCCTTACATATCGTATTTCCATGTCATCTTTCCATACTTATTAACTTATTCACATATTAACCTGTTGCATTACTTTAAACTGTACCCATATGTATTGATTCAACGGAACCGATCGTCTATTGGTACTAGACGGTTGAAACCTATTTTCTTTTGTATAAACCTGCATGTTGTTTACCTACCGTTCATTTTCTTATCAGAAAGATGCCTCCTAGAAGAACCGTCAAACTACAAATACAGAAAACCAAGATCAGCAGAACCAAGATAACCCCATAATGGCCCAAAGGTTTCAAGTACTACAACAACAAACTGCTACCTTTGTTGAACACCAATAGCACCAAGCTTCCCAACCCGCTACAACTTTCGAATCTTTTCAAGCTCTTCACCCACCTGAGTTCAAAGGTACCTTAAACCCTATAGAGGCTAAATCGTGGTTAATGGATATCAAGAAAGCCTTTACGTTAGTCAGGGTTGAAGAGGATAAGAAGGCGGAGTTTGCTAGTTTCTATTTAAGATCAGAAGCTAATTTTTGGTGGGAATCTGTTAAGGCTGCAGAAGGAGATGTGATTACTTGGCCCAGGTTTGTAGAATTGTTTAATGAGAAGTATTTGCCTAGTTATCTATAGGATCAGTTAGAAGTTCAGTTTTTAGAGTTAAAATAGGAAGGTATGACTGTGGCTGAGTATGAAGCCAAATTTACGGAGTTGTCGAGATTTGTACCCCCAATATGTAGGAAATGAAGCTAGTAAGGCTAAGAAGTTCCAACATGGATTAAAGCCTTGGTTGAGAAGTAGAGTGGCTGCATTTGAGTTAAGGACTTACACGACCGTTGTTCAGAAGGCCATGATTATAGAAGGAGAGAGTGATTTGAATCAGAAAGAAAAGGAAGTTTGAGAAGGTGGAAAAGAACCAAGAACCAGAGGGAAAGAAGAGTTTCTAGAATAGAGGAAGGTTTGGAAATCAGCAAGGAGGACGTAAGAATTTTTAGAGATTTAGAAGTGGTAATGGAAGCCAAGATCGTAGACCTCAAGGAGTTAACCCTCAGGCTATAGCAAGACCCGTACTACAAGACTGAAAGATTTGTGGAAAGAAGCACCCATGTATTTGTAATAAGCCTAACATTGTTTTTTTCAAGTGTGAGAAGAAAGGACATTATCTCCATGAGTGTCCGGGAGTGAAGCCAGTAGGAATGACTTGTTTCAATTATGGTAAAGTTGGCCACATATCTCGTAACTGCAAGGAACCTATTTAGACGTCCAATGTTTTGAGAATTACCGCACCACCAGCATCGTATCAAGCACCTCAACCCAAAGCTCGTACTTTTAACATGTCTTTTAAGGAAGCTATTAATGATGCTGATGTAGTTGCAGGTACGCTTCCTGTAAACTCTTATGAAGCTAAAGTATTGATTGATTCTGAAGCTACTAAGTCATTTATATCTGAAAGATTTCTTGAGAAGTTGCATTGTGAGATTCGACCGTTAGAAAAAGCATTAGTGGTAGAAATTGCTAACCAGGATAAGATTTCTGTAAATCGAGAGTGTCCTAATTGTAGCATTGAGATCGGAGGATATCTTTTCTATGCGGATTTATTACCTTTTAAGTTGGGAGAATTTGACGTTATTCTAGGAATGGATTGGTTGGTAGAGTGTGATGCACAGATTGAGTGTAGGAAGAAGTAAGTTAAGTTGCATACTGAAGATGGTAGTGAAGTGGTATTTTAAGGACAGAAGCAAGATAAGAAATTTCTAATGTTTATACAAACGAAGCGGTTACTAAGAAAAGGTTATGAAGCTTACCTAGTACATGTGGTTGATGTAGAAGAACAAGTCCCTAGGATGGAAGATATTCCAGTTGTGAATGGTTTCCTGACGTATTTCCCGAGGAATTGCCCAGATTGCCTCCAAATAGAGAAGTGGAATTTGTGATTGATTTAGCACCCGGAACCGAACCTGTTTCTAAGGCACCTTACAGAATGGCACCTGCTGAGATGAAGGAGTTAGCTACGCAATTATAGGATTTGTTGGATAAAGGAGTTATAAGGCCGAGTTTGTCCCCGTGGGGAGGACCAGTGTTATTTGTCAAGAAAAAGGATGGAAGTATGAGATTGTGTATTGACTACAGAGAGCTTAACAAGTTGACCATCAAGAATAAGTATCCACTACCAAGGATCGATGATTTGTTTGATCAGCTGAAAGGAGCTGCCTATTTTTCCAAGATTGATTTGAGATCAGGATATCATCAGTTGAAGATTAAGCTAGAGGATATTCTGAAGACTGCTTTTCGCACGAGATATGGACACTATGAGTTCTTAGTGATGGCTTTTGGATTAACAAATGCGCAAGCGGTGTTTATGCATTTGATGAATCCAGTGTTCAAGAAGTATTTGGATAAGTTCGTGATTATATTTATTAATGACATCCTTATATACTCAAGAACCCCCGAAGAACATGCCGAGCACCTAAGGATCGCATTGGAATCCTTAAGAAAGGAAAGGTTATACGCTAAATTTTATAAATATGAGTATTGTTTAGAAGATGTTCAATTTCTAGGAAATGTTATTAGTAGAGAAGGAATTAGAGTAGACCCTGCGAAGATCGAAGCTGTAGTGAATTAGACTAGACCCAGGACTCCTACTAAAGTGAGAAGTTTTCTAGGAATGGCTGGTTATTATCGGAGATTTGTTCAAGATTTTTTGAAGATAACTACACCATTAACAAAGTTGACTCGGAAGAACGAGAAGTTTATCTGGAGTGATAAATGTGAAGAGAGCTTTCAAGAGTTAAAGAAGAGATTAGTTTCAGCACCAGTGCTAGTGTTGCCTGATGATCAAGGAAATTTTGTTATCTTTAGTGATGCTTCACATAAAGGATTAGGATGCGTGTTGATGCAGCATGGTAAAGTAATCGCGTACGCCTCAAGACAACTTAAACCTCACGAGTAGAAGTATCCAACTCATGATTTGGAGTTAGCTGCAATTGTGTTCGCGCTGAAGATTTGAAGACATTACTTGCACGGAGAGAAGTGTGAAATTTTCATGGATCATAAGAGCTTAAAGTATATATTTACTCAGAAGGAGTTGAACATGAGACAAAGGAGATGGTTGGAATTGATCAAGGACTATGACTATACGCTAAGTTATCACCCTAGTAAGGCGAATGTAGTGGCTGATGCGTTGAGTAGAAAGGAAAGATTGAATTTGTTGACTACATCAAAGGAGTTAATTCGAGAATTTGAAAAGTTGGAATTAGAAGTGTATGATTCTAAGGATTCTGATGAGTTTATTAATGCAATGACTTTGCAACCATTGGATATCCCTGAGTGGAAGTGGGAGCACCTTGCTATGGATTTCGTGGTAGGATTGCCTAAGACTAAAGCTAATCACGAAGCGATTTGGGTTATTATTGATCGATTGACGAAATCTGCTCATTTTCTATCGATTACGAGAGATTCTCACTAGAGAGGTTGGTACATTTGTATCTGAAAGAGATTGTGTCACGTCATGGAGTTCCTGTTTCGATAGTATCTGATCGAGACCCATGATTCAATTCGAGATTTTGGCGACAATTTCAAGAATGTCTAGTAACCCAACTTAAGATGAGTATAGCTTACCATCCACAGACGGACGGACAAAGTGAAAGGACTATTCAAATAATTGAAGATATGCTTAGAGCGTGTGCATTGGATTTTAAGGGAAGTTGGGATGAACATCTGCCACTGGTTGAGCTTTCGTATAACAACAGTTATCATGCGAGTATAGGAATGACATCGTATGAAGCCTTGTATGGAAAAAAGTGTAGATCACCAGTGTATTGGGAAGAGGTTGGTGAAAGGAAGATTTTAGGACCAGAGTTGCTTCAACAGACCAAAGAGAAAGTTGAGATCATTCTGAAAAGATTGGTTACTGCTCAGGACCGATAGAGGAAATATGTTAACCAAACCAGAAAGGATATGAATTTTGAGGTAGGAGAACAAGTATTGCTTAAGGTATCACCATGGAAAGGAGTGACAAGATTCGGTAAGAAAGGAAAGTTAATTCCAAGGTATGTAGGACCATTTGAGGTTTGAAGCGAGTTGGGAAAGTTGCTTACGAATTGGCGTTGCCACCGCACATGTACCACATTCACAATGTTTTCCACGTATCTATGCTTAAGAGATATAATCCAGATATGAGTCATGTGATCGAGTATGAACCCATCGAGATTCAGCCAGATTTATCATACGAGGAGCAACCAGTAGAAATTCCAGATAGAACAGAAAGGAAGCTTAGAAATAAGATTGTTAGATTGGTTAAGGTTTTGTGGAGGAATCCTAAAGTTGAAGAGTCAACTTGGGAGCTTGATAGTGAAATGCTTGCAAAGTATCCTCATTTGTTTACTTAGGTGAGATTCTGGGGACAGAATCCTTTTAAGGGGGGAAGGTTATAACGACCCAGAATTTTTCACGATTATATAAGAGTTTATTTAATTGATAAATGTGAATTATATGATATGGATATTTTGTGAAGTCAAGTTATGTGTGGAATCATGATTATATGATTATATGATGATTGGTATGTTCCGTATGTGCTCGTGAAATTTTATTTGCATTTTTGGTACATTAAAACTATTTTAAAAATGCATTTTTAATCTTCCAAAAATTTAATAAATACATTGGAGTCGTTTAAAATCATGAAATCTTTTGCATTATCATCTTTGTGATATTAATTAGTTTTTAAAATTGATGTGAGTATTTAATTGTATGTTTTGATATTTTAAAATGATTTTAAAAGCTTTATTTCTTTTAACGTTTCTTTATTTCAAAAATTCATTTTTGGCTAAAATATTATTTTAAAAATATGAGGAGGTTTGTAATTTCATAAATTTTATTTTAGAATCATAAAAATTATTTTTTCTTAAATTTCCATTTTATTTCAATTTTTAAATGATTAAAACCGAATTTTTAAATAAAATAGATTTTCAACATTCTGTGAAATTACGTTTTTGCCCCTGGCATTATATATCACCACCCACCGCCCATTTCCTCCTCTGCTCGACTGCTACTATTGTTGGTACTCTCCTCTCTCTCCCCTTCTTCAGTTCTTTCGATTTTAAACCAAAAAATCATGTCTAAATGTTTTTTTTAATCCTCCTTATATCATCCTCGTGGTTAAACAATAATTGGTGTGTGTTTTTGGATGAATTTATATGTGTATATATTCGTATATGTGTAAGTATACATGCGTAGACTGACATGCAAGTGAAGTAGTGTTGTTCTTGAGTCTTTAAAGGATTAATCATTGCTATAAATGAAGTTTATTTGTGATTCGTGGCTTGGGTTCGAGTTCTCATCAAAACCCTCCGGCGACCATGGATTTTTCCGGCAAGTGGTTGGTCGGAGATGATGGTTTGATGACTATGCAGTAATATTAGTCCATTATAAGTGTATACATGTAAGTTAATTGAGTTGCATGCAAGAGATTTGATATTCTTGAATTTATTCGAATTTATGTTAATATATATGAATTATTATGTTAAAATTCTTGATAATTAAAGAAGGTGGATGACGTTCTTGATGTTAGATTCTTGATTATAATTCTTGTATGTGTGTAGTAAGATTTAATTGAATTGCATATTTGATTTTCTCGATTTAATTGAATTAATTCGAATTTTTGGATAATTAATAAGAATTATATGATTTTGGATGCGTAATTCTTGATTAATTAAATATCTTAATTATGATTACATGTTAATTTTTATCTAATTATTATGTATGCATGATTTTTAGATGTTATAGAATTAAGATTCGAATTTTTTATAATAATTATATGTATTATTCAAATTTTTGTGGAATAATAATATTAATTAGAGGTTGATACTGACAATGATATGATAAATTAGCATACTAATTACAAATTATGTAAAGATAATTTTCAGAATTTACATAAGTGGAAATTCGATTTTTTGACAATAATAATGATTTATGTGATTTACATGTTAAATTGTTTAGGTTTGGTAATCGTTAAGTGGTAAACAGTTAAAGTTAATAATTCTTGATGTTGAATGTATAATTTTAGATTTGTACTATGGTATAACGTAGCTAAGTTATATGTGCTAGTGTAAGATGTTAGTAGTAAATTGTATGTATAAACGATCGTTATCTGTTAAGATATTGTAAAGATGATAAAAGTATAGTGTAAGTTCATAAATAGATTATGTTGTGTATTATTGGTTTATATGATACCTAGTAGTATCAAGTAATGTGATGATAACTTGATTTCGGATTGGAAATCCATTGGATTTGATTTGGTTGTGATTTGAGTCAGTTATGATCCGACGGGATAGTCCAGTTTACAAAGAAAACTCTGCCCGATTTTCGGTAGAATTATAAATCGTAAGTACTTATAAGTCAAGTAGATTCTATGTGTTAAATGGTTAAGTGACGTATGTGAATTACATGTTAATGTGCCTATGTGACTTAAGTGTATCTGATATGTTATACGTGTTGAGTTTTAAAGCGATATAAGAATCGTCGGGTAGAATAGGATTAGACGATTAAGAAGTATAGTATTCTAAAGTAGTGATTATGGTTTATGTCGATACGAAGGACGTAAGAATTAGCAACAAGGGAAAAGCTAAGGTTGAGTATCAGTAACTGAGCTGTTAGCTGTTGCAATCTATCGGAGGCAAGTAACTCTGTCTTTTCTCTGAAGTTTACATTCTTGAACTGTTATATCCTGCTGATTCAAGCATGCATATCTTATACCATGTTGATCATAAATCTTGTTGAACCTATCTTTGCATGTACCCAGAACTCTGCTAACAATTATTTGATAACCTATAAACCCTAAAACAGCATAATTCTTTCTAATTGCTTCTTGACCATATATGTCAAATAGCTTGCATTAATTAAACCATATTGACTGACAGATAAACCAGTCTTCTACTTAACCTATGTCTGTAGCCAGTTGAAACCATGTTGACCTTAAAAACTTATAAACTTCATTGTGACCTAATCACTGATTCAAGAACTTAATTACCCATGTTATTGTTCTTTAAACTCGGTAACTTGATCAATTGCCCTAAACTGTTATGTCATATATTTGACCTTTGACTTTGAAACTCTTTGTTATTCCTTGATCAATTGCCTTGATACTTTGAGACTATATCTTCATGATTCAGACTTGTAAATCCTATTTCTTTGGATTCAGTACTTCTAGTCAAACCCTTTGACTTTTATCATTGCAAATCAAAATGTTTTCAAGTTAAAATGTTTTCAAAATGAAAGAGGCTTTCTAAGCTGAAATGTTTTCAAAAGAATGTTTTATAAAATGTTAGGAACTCTGTCAAAATGGTTTCTACGGATTCCTAAAGATAGGAGAGGTGTAAGTGATCGGGTAATATCGGTCCAGCCTATTTGTGTGTATTATGCTGTAGTCTGGTGGGACCAGTCCAGATCTTTTATAGGCCAATGTGTTGCCTCTTGGGAACCCAAGCTATCCTAATGAGAGGATTAATGTCCGGAGGGACTTTGTGTCCGTTATGGGGACTTTACATGGCCGATCACCCGTATTGTCTGTTGATGAAAATAAAACCTGCAATCAGTTTTCTTAAAGTGAATGATAAATCTAATATACTGTGAAATGAAATTGGCTTACCATTAGAAATGTCAATTGCTTTAGACGTCTCCTGGTAACCATTATTATCATGTCTATCAGTTGATCTCCTGTTATATTCAATTACCAGTTTTACTTTTACAGTTTTCATTATTCTTATGTTATCCCATGATTCTACTGTCATCTATTGATTATCCAATTATTACTATTTTCAGTTGAGTACTCTAGTTACTTGCTGAGCGTTAGCTCACTATTATTTTGTCTAACCCTTTTGACAGTAGCTTGAGATCATGGTGCATACTATTCAGACATCGAGGACCGTGACCCTTTTATGGTTTCTTTTGAGTTACCATCTGAGGTAGATGCAATAAAAGCTCAGTGAGGAGAGTTTTTGAGTTAGTTATGAGAACTGGTAGTTAGAACTTTTGACTAAGGGTTTGTAATAATGATTTTAATTTGAATTTGGTTTGTAACAATAAGTAGTTAGACGTTGGCTTGCTTGTTTCATACCATTACGTGTGAAAGATCCTGGTGAGTAGAGTTGGGGTTAGTCAGCATGCTATATCTGTATTTAATTATTTTTAGGATGATTGTATCTAGTGTGCCAGTGACTCCCCGATCTAGACCCCAGATTGGAAGGCGTCACACATATTGTAGTTGGGGACCTAACCGGGGTTGATAAGGTTGAATCTCCTCGGACTGGGGCCCATCCTTCAAAAAGGCAGAGAATTTTTGAAGGGGATAGCAATTTTGATCCAGACTCCTTGCGCGGGGTGAGTTCTGGGGCCATCAAGTCTGGGGGAGCGAGGCGTAGTAAGAAGAGTTCAGAATTATACGTTGGGAAGTTTGAACTGAAAGAGCTTGGGGTTGTGGCTACCTAAATTCCTGAGGAAAAGGATTGGAAGGCCAAGGACCGGATTCCAACGTCCGAGCTCGTTAAAAAATAGTTTACTGTTTGGGGCCAGGTATTCCCCAACTTTTTCATAATTATTTCCCTTTACTTTTCCTTAGACTTTTTATAACATTTTGGTTTGCTTTTCGTGTATTGCAGGCCAGAATCTTACTTGTAGGTGCTGGTGCTAATGCCCGTATTAATAAAGATAAAATCAAGGAGTTGTCCGGACAACTATCTAAAAAGGAGAGGGAAATTTCTGAGAAAGATTTAAAGTTTTCCGAATGGGAAAAAACCCTGGCCTCCTCTTCTAGCAAAGTTATCGAGTTGGAAGGTGATCTAAAGAAGGCAGTGGACCGGGCTGGTGTTACGGAGGTTGAGTCTGGGGTTCTCAAGAAGAGAGTTGGAGAGTTGGAAGCTGAGCTCGGAGCTGGCAGACCAGAGGAGGAGGTCAAAATGCATTCAAGGATTAAGAAGAATATATCACCACTCTAGCTGGTGCTGCAGCAGAAAAACTCCAAAGATGCTGGTTGGTTACTGAACGGATCATAAAGACTGATGCTGAAGCCTCATGGACTAATTTTGTTAATCTTTATGTTACCACTAATGAGGCCTTTAACGAGGATGGAACTGAGCCTGAGCCTTATGATGGGCCTAATCCGATTATCGTTCTAGTCTCCCCAACAACAGAAGCCCGGAATACCATTTCGGACAATGCCCAGCTCGGAGATGATGCCTATCAGACCCAGACCTGATTTCAATCTGTATTATGAATTTGTATAACTTTGGTAACTTTAACTTTTGAATTTGTGTTTCATACGAACTCGTCTTGACTTTGTAGTATATTTTTCTTCATTATTTTTTCATTCGTATAGGTTTTGCCGCATATATCTGTTGCCCCCAATCCGGATTGCCAACCAAGGTTGTAATTGTTAGGAGTTATCCCACATCGTTTGTGGAAGGGGCAGATTGTTAGTTAATAAGCAGCCAGTTAACTCCATTAGTATGAGGCCTTTTGGGAGTACCCAAAAACAAATCCGTGCGGGTTCGGCCCAAAGCAGACAATATCATACTATTGTGGAGTTATGGCTTGCTCGCGGCCCAACAAGTGGTATCAGAGCTATGGTTATAATGGTCCAGAACAATCTCAGATGGGTTTCCAGAATGGGCCTAGGAAGAGGCAGGTGGGCTACCCAGGATAGGATATAGGAGGAGCATATGGGCCTTCCAGTGTGGGCCTAGGGGGAGCAAAATGGCCAGGGACTTCCAGTATGGGTCAAGGGGGAGCCAGATCACACATAAGAAGGCAGATTCGAAAGGTGTTGAGCCCGATGTGTGAAGGGGAGATTATTAGGAGTTATCCCACATCGTTTGTGGAAGGGGCAGATTGCTAGTTAATAAGCAACCAGTTAACTCCATTAGTATAAGGCCTTTTGGGATGTGCCCAAAAACAAATCCGTGCGGGCTTGGGCCAAAGCGGACAATATCATACTATTATGGAGTTAAGGCTTGCTTAACAAGCCCAACAAGTGATATCAGAACTATGGTTACAACAATCCATAACAATCTCAGATGGGCTCCTATAATGGATCTAAGGAAAAGGCAGATGGGCTATCCCAGGTTGGGCTTAAGGAGGAGCAGGTGGGCCTTCCAGTATGAGCCTGGGGAGCCAAATAGCCAGGAACTTCCAGTATGGGTCCAGGGGAGCCAGATGGTCAAGAACTTCCAGTATGGGTCAAGGGGAGCAGATCACACAGAATTGTGGCAGATTCGACAGGTGTCGAGCCCGATGTGTGAAGGGGGAGATTGTTAGGAGTTATCCCACATCGTTTGTGGAAGGGGTAGATTGCTAATAAATAAGCAGCCAGTTAACTCCATTAGTATGAGGCCTTTTGAGAGTACCCAAAAATAAATCCCTGCGGGCTCGACCCAGAGCAGACAATATCATACTATTGTGGAGTTATTGCTTGCTCGCGGCCCAACAGTAATCCTGATTGTGGTTAATTAATCTTTTTCCACAATTCCAAGGTTTAGAATTCTTAGGAAAAATTTTGGCTAAAATTTTGCCCCCAACCCGGATTGATTTGAAAAGTACTAATCCGGATTATGGTTAAATATATATTTTCCATACACTACTAAAAAAAACTGTAATTGACATCACACCTTTAACATCGATTGCATTAGCAACCGATGTAAAAAATCAAATTAACATCGATCGTTTTAAAACCAATGTCTTTTAAACATTCAGACATCACTTCATTTATCAACCGATGTCTAAACCTTTCCCTAAAAACATTTAGACATCACATCATTTATCAACCGATGTCTAAATCTCTCCTTAAAAAATTAAACGCGCACGCATTCCCCCCTCGTTTTATTTCCCCCTTTAAATTTCATTTGCCCGCTAATGTTTCCCCCTTAACCAAATTTTGGTTTCCCCCTTACTTATCAAACATACTCCCTCCTTCAAGCAAATTAAATAAAATTGAAAACATAAAAACTAAAAGCAAAATATAACTAAATCTCACACACTCTCTCATTCTCTCGAGTCTCGACTCACACACTCACCCTGCCTCTCTCTCAAGAACCCTAAATCTCACCCCTACCTCTCACTCTCTCTTTCTGTCTCTCTTTTTATTTTTCTTTCTTTCTCTCTCTCTCTCTCTCTCTCTCTCTCTCTCTCTCTCTCTCTCTCTCTCTCTCTCTCTCTCTCTCTCTTTCTTCTTGCTTGATTGAAGATTTGTTCGACTGGGGAGTTGTTCATAGCTACAAAGCTATAAATCATTTGTTCATAGCTACAAAGCTCGAATTGGTGAGTGGGTAAGCTTGCATTAAACTCGATTTAGTTCGATTTAGTTTTAAATTGGGGATTTTAGAACTCGAAACCCTAATTTTTAACTTGTTTTTTTTTCTTATTTTTGATACAAGAGGAGAATTTGTTTGGGTAAGAATCAACTGCTAATTTTTCAATTATTGTCATTTAATTTTTAGTTACTAATTTTTTATGTATTGGATTGTGACTTGAAATAATCTCATTTGTGTTGATACTGCCATCTTGTGTCTGTAATCGACATCTTGTGTCTGTTCTTCCTAGGCATACCAAAGTTGTTATGACAGGAAACAACAGAACAAAGTCTGTTTTGGTGGGTCTGCAAGGAGTTGTCAAGAAGGCTGTTAGACTTGGTGGTTGGCATAGGCTGGTAATAATCCCTTCTTTCTATTCTTTTGCCTTTACTTTTTCACTCTGTTGTTTTTCCTGTATTTTATTCTTAATTACTTTAATTCCTACTTTTAAATGCTTGAAGATTCTATCTTGCTGCTTCATATATGGTCTTCTTGATAATCATCTATCACTAGTACAAAAATAGATTGAGAGACCACCTGAAAACCTATTTAGAGACCACCTTACAAAGTGATGTCAAGGTCAGTGGTCTCCTAGGATAAGAGACCGCTTAATTGGAGTGGTTTAAAAATTTAGAAAAAGAGACCACTTATGTAAGATCAATGGTTACCTTGGTAGAAGGAAAAGAAATCACTTATCTAAATTAACTGGTCATTTTGATCGTCTAACAATATCACTTATTCAAAAAAAGTGATCTCTTTGATTTTATTAAGTAATCACATATTTTCAAAAGGTGATCGCCTTAACTTCATTTATAAAATCACATATATCCGAAAGGTAGTCTCTTTGATTCCATTTAACAAAAGCATTTTTACCTAAAAAGTGATCTTTTTTCTACGTTTTTAAAAAAACTACTTATCTCTAAAATGTGGTGTCTTTCCTATTCATTTAAAAAATGTATACCTGTGCAATATTTACTATATATACACACACACACACAAAAATATATGATTTATATATCCACATGCCAAACACGTACACTACAGTAAAATATTGGACAAATCATTCATTCATTTGAAAAGAAAAATCAATTGTAATATAGTATCATTGTTTTAAAAGTGCACAAAGTTTCAACATATAAATGTTTACTAGTGAAAGCATACTAAGGTTCTAAACAAAGAAAAAAAATGTAGATTAGCCCTCCTCCTCTAATTTGTACTCTGCACAAATTTAATCCACATGTCCCTCAACTCGTCAATCTTCATTTGAGAATAGGCCGTTGGAGCTCCACCAAAGTACTACAAATATTAAAAAATATGCATTTAAAATTTCCACATTAACTAGAAAATGCAACACACACACACACACACACAAACGCACACACACACATATATATATATATATATAAGCAAATTATCATACATATGGAAGAGAAAAATTGTATAAACAAAAAAAAAGAAACAATTCATACAGCTATGCGTAGTGTATTGGTCATTAACTTGTTAATCTGATTTTCTATCCAGTGAGATTGCACATAGCAAAAAATTTTGTTTGTTGTATTAATTCTAGTTGATAGCACATTTATTATTTTCACATTATTTAATAAATTTTATGCTAAAACCAGATTTTAGTGATCAATTTTAAGTAGACTTTATGCAGAATTTTTTTTAAATAATCTAGAATTTTTCACAGCAAACTAGTGCATTATCTGAGTATTTTCTATTGATTTTTCATAAAATTATTGCAACATTTTTTTGGCAGAATCTAGGAAATTTCTGCAATCGTGCAGAATTTGGAATTTTTCTACAGATTTTTCAGAATTATATAGTATGCCCTTATTACTTGTGCACTGGTACAGATCATCTTTTAATTTCCTTGTTCAATGGGCCATTGTCCCTCATCAAAACGTTCCAACTGGTAATTGATTATTTCCAGTTGCAGATTCAGTCACAGGATATTCATGTTGGTAACCTAGTGTGGCTTCGTGAAAATGATGAAGTGCTATGTGATCTTGTGCTGATTGGGACATGTGAACCACAAGGTCAATGCCATGTAGAGGTAGATTCTCATTATAATTTTTTTCTGTATAAAATTTTAATCTTAAATGTTATCATTGTTAAGGATGAGTATATAAGAATTCCATTTGTATTTGATTGCTTTCCCTCATTTTTCTGTAATTTTTTTTTAAGTAAGGATATGTGATTGGTAAAGGATTAATTTGAATTTAATCTTCATTCTCTTAAGAGGTTGTAAATGGTTCTTCAATTTTACACTCTCAGTGATGAATGCTTTCCAGGTTTTAAATGTTTTATTTAAAAAACTATCAGTTAGAACTGGTTATGGACTCCTAGCAGCTGTGACATGATAAAGGTTTTGAATTCTTAGAGTACTTATTAATACATGTTGGAGGCCTCGAGCTCTTTTATATCTTACAATATTGTTCTTTTATGGTCTGAAAAAATGAAGAACATGATATTTTTTTTCGTTTTCTCTAACCTATGCTGTTTTAGCAAACAGTATTTAATTTTCCTACATGATATTTTTTTCTTTATCCGCCATTATATAGTATGTAAGACAAAAAATATACAGAAAAATATACAGAGATTAACAATACCTGTTCAGGAATTCCTTGTCGTCGTTTTTCTATAGTTTCAAGCATGTACCGACAAATATGGTATCCACAATCCACAGAGTCTTCGGTTTGACGAGGACAATATATCATACAAGATATTAAATCAATAATCTTAACATATAAATATATATATATATATATATATATATATATATATATATATATATAAAATAAATGATTTAATATAAGAATGGCATAACTCTGGTTTATTCCAATTAATTTTTGCATTCTTTTTAAGTTTCTTGATATCTGTTCGATATTTGAGGCTAAACCTTTTGATTCCACTAATAAATTGACAAGAAATACAGTTATGATTATAATACTATAAAAAGTTACAATAAATATTTAAATGTAATTACGTGCATCCAAGTACTTCGCAATCTCTATCCACAAATCTTCTTCATAGCTTATTTTGTATGACATAAGTTGTATCAGATATGTACAACAGTCAAAAAATAACAGACACTTTGTTGAAAGTGAAGATAAATAATAAGTTGAAATTATTTCCATATATTTCACATCATGCTGAACAAGCAGTAAATGCAGAAGAAGATGAACCATATATCCACTAAAAAGTAACTAAATGAGATGAACTAAAGAAAACTAAATTTACAGAGGAGATGAACTCAAATCTGTATTCCATATTTTCCGAGATTCATAACAGATGCCTAAATTGGAACGAGCTAACAAAACTGAAATTCGTACAAGCACTTCAATTCTGAAGTTGAGATCATCTTAACAACAAAATCGAAGATCGTATACTCGAAGCATTTAAATCCTTCTAAAACATGACCAAAGCATAGCTTCAAATATCAGTACATCAAGTTAGTATACTCTGTTCGACATAGCTACAAATCAAAATCAAGCTTGTTAAAACAGTGACAGCAACAAATCATGATTACTCACACATCTTCACCGATGGATCCAAATTTCAAAAACAAAACAAAACAGCGATTACGAAACGTGATCCAATCAATTACTAATATCAGAAAATCAGCTACTGTATAACATCAATAATCAGTTACTGTATATTGATTAACGCGTCGTAATAATACCAATCCGTGGATCTGAATTCAAATAACAGATTAACGCCATAAACTGAGCTCTAGCAAGCTATAAAAGTAGTGAAATAGATTAATTATACTCAAATTCACACCACAAACAACATTAACACACAATCACACACATACTAATTCTAATCGATATCTCGAATCGAGATTATGCAGATCGAGGAAGTTAAATTAAGCTTCGTAATCGAGCATCAAAGTCGAAATGAACAAAAATGAGTGGATATATAAATATAGAGAAACAGAGAGATGAATATAAATACCAAGGGAGAAAGGATCGAGAAGAGGAGCGAGGAGAGACTTCATAAGTACCATCCATAAAAGTATCAATACATGTTTTTCCCTTACCTTCTCCATGAAAAGTCCAGTAGATATATGTTCTATCAAATGCCCATTTACTGTGAATACTGTGAGCAAAGATCCGTACAGTTGAATCAACGTGTTGATGAACAAAGAATTTGCTTGTGTTGTATTGAGGTTGAGGGAACTGCCACGATTTGGCCTAGGCCCAATATATCCTTGCTATTGAAAATGACCTAATTACTAAACGATTGGACTATTGAGAATGATGTAAAACGGGAAGGTAAAATAATAAAAGATGTCTCTTTTATAATGTATTTCAATTAAATAATTATTTATATAATACTAAATAAATAATCATCTACATATATTATAATGTCTGGAGATCGAAAAGTTGCCAGAAGCGTTCTAGGTATTTTTCTAGAATTTTCGTATTTTTGATTTTTTTTATTAAAATTGGTTTCTTGCATTAAATAGCTTTTAACGACATATTAATTAGTCATTAATTATACCTAATAAATATTTATTAGATTTATTTATTTAAAAAATCATAAAACTTTATTTGAGCATCATAATTATGATTTCAATATTAAATATTAGTTACATATATAATTAAGTTTATTTTTAGGAATTTCATTTTTTTTAAATAACTTTTAATGACATATTAATTAGTCATTAATTATACTTAATAAGTATGTATTAAATTTATTTTATTTTATTTATTTAAAAAATTATAATACTTTATTTGAGCATTATAATAATTACTTCAGTATTATATATTAAATACATATATAATTTAGTTTATTTTTAGGTAAAATGATGACTAAAAATTGTTTGCATTGCATCCTTTTTATTCCCTTTCAAATATCATTCCAAATTTTTTCAGACAATTGTAGTAAACGACCCTTAACTTCTCAAGAAATTTTTATCATTAGTGATTATGGAAATCATAATAAATTATAGAAGTACGTAAATCTTCGCTTAACACCTATAATAAAAATAATACAAATAGTTTTTTATTTTTACACATGAATAAATTACACATGGGTTATCACCAAACCGATTAAATTGAAAAAAATCCAATTTTATCGATAGATTAAATTGATAAAAAGGTTATACACCCGTTGTTCATTATATTGTGCCGAAATAAATTAACATTCTAATTAAATAAATTCTTACACTACAATTGACCATGTATATTATGAGAGGGGTGTCGGCTTTAAAAAGTGTTATTGTATATAATATTTATAACTTTTGATCGTAAAGACTACATTCGTATTATAATTACTACTTTTTATGTTTATGATATTTTTGAGATTATGAAAATTTTAGATATAAAGAGAATATCTTCAAACTTATAATTCATGTAAATTGTTTTGAATTTTTTTTTTTTTAAAATTTCTAAGAGACCAATCAATTTTTAAAACTAATGAAAAATCATTCATCTATTTTCAAAATTTTAAAATGAAAATTTATGAACCGCGCGAAGCGTGGATAAGTTGCCTAGTTTATATAAATAATGAGGTTTCTTTTCTTGGAAACCTCTTTTTAGAGAAGCAAGGTTATTTTAATTAAATAATCATTCATTTAAATAAGGTGGTCTCTTTTCTTTTAATCTAAGTGACCTCTTTTAAAAGAAGAGAAGTTTCTTAATTAAAGGAATCATTATTTAAATAAAGAGATCTCTTTTCTTCTATTATAAAAGAGACCTCTTTTGAAAGGAGAGAGGTTCCTTTATAAAAAGAATCATTTATTTAAATAAAGAGGTCTCTTTTCTTTCACTATAACAGACCTTATATCATACAAATGACATTTCTTTGATTAAGTAACCACTAATTCAAACTAAGAGATTTCTTATCAGTGGCTCCTTTGCCCATATTTCTAGTAGTGTATACTAGTACTTAACTAAGATGAGGTCCAAGACTGTAAGAACCCAGATTTTTGGTAGAATTAAAACTTTTATTATGTAATGGAGTATGAACGAATAGTGGTTACGACTACAATGTATCAGTAGTTTAATGAATGAATATCTAACGGATTTGGATTCAAATGTTTACATGCCATGAACAATGCAATTGGTTGACAACTTAGATTAGAATAATCTATCTCCTAAAAAGTAAGATATGGTATTTCAAATAGGAAGGAAATATTCTCATGTCATCCAAATCGATATCTGGTAGCTCATGTCATCCAAATCGATATCTGTTATAAGTTGAGTGGTTCCGTAAAAGAGATAACGAACGCTCGAAAGAGAACGAAGACATTTTTCTAAATACAGGAAATAAAGAAAGAATAAGTGATGAATAGTGTTTTTGGTGGAAATTGGAATATTATTAGACGACACTATATAGAAGTATTCAGAATGGATTTCTGAGTTCGTATTGATGATCTATAATCAAAATAAGTGTATGTAAATGATATCAGATTCAGAAAAATAGCACTTTTATTTTCTCCGAGATTTTCCTGGACTCTGAACGATTTAAGGATTTATTAAAGAGATTTGAGGAATTTAAATTCAAAGATTATAAAGGAGGATTGAGAATGGTAGTATAAATATTAACAAGGTTTCCGGTAAAACCCTAACAAGAAATATTTGAGATATTCCTCCAAATGATCAATGAAGTTGTGCCACAGTAAAGCAATGGAATGCAACATATAAGTCGTAACGTATTGATTTTATTAATGAGACAAAAGGGAAAGTAATTGGTGGAAGGAAAAGCAAAGCAAGTGATCTATATGCAAGTGAAATAAACAAAGAAGTGACCTTCTAGCATTTTTCCAAAAAGGGAGTGATGTAGTCTTAGCTTGACAATGGTACCAATAGATGGGTGACACCACAAAAGCAAGAGATGCATCAATACTTGGCAATAATACAAGCATTAGCAAAAGCAAAAAAAATCAAAACAACATCACCACCAAGCTTCAAGGAGCTCTCGGCCAAAACTAGATCAAGGGGTTCCCACCATTCAAAAATCTCAAGATAATTTAGGTGTGTTCTATAATTCCTAATTAAGGTACCCTATGAATTTTAGCTCCAAATTCCATTCCATTCTTGAGTTATAAAATCATGAAGATGATGATGAATAGTGATTTCAAGAAACTAACTTTACTTTTCTTGTTTCTTTTGATGATCTAAGCTTGGTTAAGGTATTCTAAGGACTATACAAGGTTTATTAAGGCTTATACACACTCCAAGGAAGTATATCTCACCTAAACCCTAGATCTTACTTTGAGTTTTATGTATGTTCTTGGTGGTTTTTAGATTAGTTATGATTATGATGTTATCATAAGCATGTAAGCATGATTATGTAGTTGGTGTAGTTGATCTAGGTAATATGATGATTATGATGATGAAGTGAGATGTTCTTGGACTTGTTAAGATGTATGGTATGCCCGGTGTGGCTTGGTTGTGATGTAACAAATTTGGAAACGTTCGAGTTATAGCCGTCGTAATGTCGAAATTTCATTAACCCTTAAAATTCGTGCATAACAGTAGCCATAATTTTCTGATCTTGATGAATATATGTCCTACCTTTGTAGATCTCGAGTCATAGATTGTTTTGGCGCGAGAATCGAAGTAAACGGACTTACGGTTTAGGAGTTATGGTCGATTTAGTAAAAGTGGTTCGAAACCGTAAGTGCGAGTTCGTAACTGAAATTGAATCCCCTTAACATGAATAATTCAGGGGCGAATCATAATAATTAAATATTAGAGATCATAAGGAAGGTGTGAGAGAAAATCTCATGTCAAACAGATCGTTTTTCGATTTTATAAAAATGTTTGAATCGAGGATAAGTGCAAATGAACCCCTTTGAGGTATACTTGGTTATAACTTTAAAAAACCACTTAGAAAACGATCAATAAATCTCTATGTATAACCTTTGTTAGTAAACGACCGACCTTAGAACTTATACGACTTACGTACCTTCCAAGTGTAAGTGCAATGACATGCCTTAATAACGAACAAGTGTCGGATCATAACGGTATTAATAAGAGTACACTAAAGGGTGCATAACGAGATAACTTGAAAACGTGATTTAACCTAAGTAAACATTTACTTAGCATTTCAAAAGCGTTAAGAGATTAATCTCGAATATTTTGATTGTTTATAGATCACCGGACTGACCCAGGACACACTACCCCCACCAGAGTACCAGGCAAGTTTCCAAACATTTTGGAATTGTTGTTGTGATAATATATATGATTTGATTTTTGTTATACATATGCCATAGCATGCATGCCTGCTTTCAGATTATATTGTGATACTTGTTTCATGATTTGAATTAGCTTATAAGCTAAATACGAGATATATTAGTTATAAGCCGGATATTGCTAAGACCCTTATTAAAAAAGGGCATATGATCTCATTCTTCAAATATAGACCGGGAGTCAGTATTTCTTGATATATTGTGATTATTTTCTGAGGAAAATATTTAAATGAATATTTTTCCATTATCCATTTAATGAATATTATTTTGAATATTCATTTTGATTTTTATTTCTTTAATGAATATTATTCTGAATATTCATTTTGGTTTTATTTATTTAATGAATATTATTTTAAATATTCATTTGAGTTTTATTTATTTATTTAATGAATATTACCTTGAATATTCATTTAAGGTCTTATTTATTTATCGGACATTATTTTGAATATTTATTCGAGAAATTATTTATTTAATGAATATTTTTATATATATTTATTCGAGGGTTATTCATGAGCAATATTCTATATTAAGAATATTCTGGAAATATTTATGATGTAATAAATATTCTTTGAATATTTATTTAATTCTTTCAACTAGTTCTTAAAATAATTTATTTTATTCAAAAATTATCTTTGATCTTCAAATACTCTGTAAAATATTTCTGAGTCTTATTATTATTATTTTATCAAGGAAGGTTCTTAAAAAAAAACTTCATTCTTCATTCGAATCTATCTTCCAAATTATAAGGGAACCTTACCTGAGAGCTGTAATTTATTTTGTTTGACTACCCGGTCATAAATCTTTTAAAACTATTCTTCGCACTCGCAACTTGGTTGCTATTTTTTTTCAGTTGAACCTTTTATTACTTCCTCATTATTCGAGGGGTAAGATTGTTGGAATAAGTCGATATCCATTAACAAGCAACAACTTGGGAAATATTGGTGAATTTTCTTTCCAACTAGATACGACTACTTTGTGGAGTCCTATCAACATGTATTATACTTGGGGAAAGGAGAATGAGCCTTACGTTTCAGTGTCATGGATTCTATTCGAACTAGAAGTTGTGTAAGAGGCCGAGTAGGGCCGGTCCATCCCAATGGCCCAACCGTTGGCCAGGGAGATCTAACACGGCGGTAGACAAGTAAATCCTTTATTTCTTCCTTCTACCGGTAGTAAAACTAATTTGAGCTGTACAATCTACGACTGATTATCGTAAGGATTGGAACAGCAGGCGCGGTGAATACTCCAGTATTAGTTCATCATCCAAGTCTATCTATTTTCTGCAACATGTATTAAAGAGAAGTACCATTTATGTTGGTAGGGTTTGAATAATGTTAAAACTAAAAGTTACATTTTGAGTTACTTTGTAACTTCATCTTTTACGTTATACTGGCAATATGTTCGTAAATGCATGACATTTGGTTTCAAAGATATCTCTTGAGTTGTTATATATTATTGTTCAGTTATATATTATTTTTGGTGGGCTATTGCTCACCCTTGGTTTATTTACTATATCACAACAACAGCTTGGTTTGATGGCCCGCGTAAGGCGCACTCGGCGTAAGCAGGTGACTCCAGTCGTAGGACTGCCCACTGATATTGTTCCTGCCATTGCTGAGGTAGTAGCAACCAGTAGTCTAGACTGGCAGCTTTTGTTTTCAGCCTTAATTATATGTATGACTAATGTTAATCAACAGCAAGAAACTTTTAAATTATGTTGTAATCATTTCGGGTTGTAATAACTATTACTTGTGGATCTTATAAGTACAGACTTATTTCAATTTCATCTTTGGGACTATAACTGGTTATGTGTGATGTGGTATTATTGTGGGGTCATAGCATGCTATTTATTTATTTTGATTCAAGTGCAAGTATTGTTTATGGAATATGAGACCGTAATGACCAGGTCCCCGATCCTGGATTTGGGGCTGTTACAAAGATAGCAATGTATTGCCCTATTGCATCTTAGATAAAAAGAAGACAATAGGGGTAATGGAACAAAATTTTTTGCAAGCACTACAAGTATTATACATAACCAGTTAAGATGCCACAACTAGACAAAACGATGCCACTGACGTATATACTTTTAACAACTAAAACAAAATGACCACATTAAGATTGTAGTTGCGTGTTTGTTAAAGAATGCCAGATTAGTGGTGTGTTTGTAATTGCATTTCTTGTCATGGCGTATAAAATATGTATTTTGGTATAGTCTGAGTCTAGGTAGTATGCAGAAAGATCACTATAGTTTTTTTTACTATAAGAGATCAAAAAGGTTTTCAAGATATTATAGGTCTTTTTATAGGAAAAGCAGCATGCAGTTCCTTTTTTGATAATACTGATTAGCACACATGTGACTTGCAATTAGTCCTTATAGGTTCCTAGTGCCGTGTCTCATATTTAAAATTGTATGCTGCTAGAATTGACTACTGTTGGTGGCAGGTTTTGGTGAGTAAAGTATAGGTTGAGGTGCTCCACAATTATCTGAATTTATAGTTTGTCATTCGGTTTTTCTTTAATTGTGAGGGTTCTGTTTAGTCTGTGGCATATAATGTATCTATTGGCTAGTTAGAAGTCTCTGTGACATGTTTTATTTGAATGTGTCTGATCAAGTTCTATGTGACTGTTTATTGGGCGCTAGTTGTTATAAGCACTCTATTTCAAAACTTATTCAGGCTGAGTATTTGTAATGTACATTACATCTTTGTAGTTGATGATGCTATAAATTCAGTAGTGATTTCTGCAACTTTTGTGGTTTCATCAATACACCATTTTGAACCTTATGCAGAAGGTTTATCCCGATATGTAGCTATGATTGATATATATGTACATATTTTCAAAGTAATTTATTTACAATTAAATACATAATTTCTGATATGATAGTTACGATGCGCAGATGCTTCTTACAAAACCTACCACACAAACAGAAGCTGGAAGTATTGAAATTAATTTTGTAGTGCTTTATGACGGTTCAATCACAACTTTTGATTCTCAGCTGTATGGATTTGATATCGTAATTTGTTTAGAGGTATATATTTTACTTGATCTCAACATTTTTGTTGAAGTTTTCCTGAGATATCTAGTTTGTTGAAGTTTTCCTGAGATATCTAGTCTGTTCTAGTATTATAAAATCATTAGATTTTATAATATATCTTCCAATATCCACTACAAGAAATATGGGCTATTGCAAGCCCAATATATATTTGTGTTACATAAAGTGTTACAATAGATACAAAATTTGGTAGTCTATTGCAATATTTTAAAAAATGTTGTAATAAATATGAAAAGTGTTGCAAGCAAAAAGATCATTTGAAATTTTTAGAACAATTGCAATACTTTAGCAAAGCATTACAATTAGGGCTGTAAACGAGCCTAGCCGAGCCGAATACTGACCAGGCTCGGCTCGAGCTCGATTAAATAGTCCAGGCTTGAGCACGGGCTCGAGCTCGACCGAGCTATAAAATTCAAGCTCGAAGCTCGGCTCGACACATATGTGATATGCTCGAGCTCGGCTCGAAAGCTCGAATCAATTTCACTAATTATCAATAAAAGCTCGAATACCTTAAGTTCGGCTCGAGCTTGACTCGATTAATATATAAAAATATTAAATATTTATATAACAATATATAAATAACATAAAAATAATATATAAATAATAGAAAATAAATATAAATAATAAAATATATATAAGCTCGATTAGGCTCGCGAGCCGTACGAATCGAGTAATATGAAGCTCGAGCTCGGCTCGGTCAACTATTCGAATAGCTCGAGCTCGAGCTCGGCTCAATTATTATCGAACCGAATTCGAATATTTTACGAGCCGAGCTCGAGTAGCTCACGAACAATTTGACTCATTTACACCCCTAGTTACAATAGACGAAACACTTTTAATCAACTTGCTGAAAATTGTAGGCGGGAACTTGATTTTTTCATTGGGCGGGATAAAAATGGTAGTGAAATGTTATTATACCAAAATATTTCTTACACAAAATTAAAACAAACCCCAAAACATTTATACATCTCTCATCTCACCTCGCTCTCTCTACGGCTCCTCTCTCTCTCGACCTCACCACTCTACTGCTCCTGTCTCTCGACCTCACCACTCTCTGCCTCTCTCCTCATATATAATCGATTGAGCAAAATCCCAAAACCACAAACCTAATTGAACAAAGATTTTAGCAAAACTTCAATTAGAGGTAAATTACCCATCTTTTTTACGATTGTAATGGATTATACATGTATATATATGTATGTATATGAATTTTTTCGATTGTATGTTGGATTAAAACTTCTATTTGTCAGATTTGTTGGATTTTGTGTTAATTAGTTGGATATGTGTTAATATTGTTTTAATTTTGTTAACAATTAATTTTATGCTCATAGTTTAGAGGTTTTTCCCAGCTTGTGATTTTTTTGTTAATTAATTACATATGTCAATTAATTTTGTTACTCTTATTTAATTTCTCCAACAGCTTAGTAAGAACTGAGCAGCCTTATCACCTAGTAATGTTTCTTCTTTTTCAGTTTCAGAGTAACATCATTATCCAGGGGTATAATGGTGCTAACAATTTTCCAGGCTACTAATCTTCACTTTAGTGGACAAAGGATTTTTCTTGCTGTTACTGAGGATCTATTAGCAAAAGGAATGAAGGATGCTAAAAATGTATGTGTGCCAATTAGTTATTAATGCTTCCCTCATTCTTTTTCGTTCTTACTAATTCTTTAAGGTTTTTAATCATAGGAAATAATTTCTCTCTGTTCGCTGGTGGATGAGCTTCCATATATATTGCATTGTGATAAATTTAGATCTCTTCTACCTGCGAGTGCTAAAGTCTTTATCATCTTCCTTATGTGTTACTAGTCATATATAATTTTATGTGTTTAGATTTTGAAAATATATGTCTTTGTTGCAGGGATCAGCAAAGAACTTACCTTCATCTTGCACTTCGCGACTCAAATCTTTGGGTAATTTTGAGTATCACAAGCTATTAAACTGCAGAATAATATATGGATACTATTTTATGCCCATACTTCTCTAGATGAGATATAGAGTAATCAGTAGTGAGCTTCAGAATAAATGAGCAAAACTGTTATTCTACAGGTTGAGTTGAAGTTCAAAGAGAACAGTGTGAGGCTTGTACAGCAGCTGGCAAAAGAGAAGGCCAAGCTTGAGCAGAAGCTTGAAGAAGAGAAGGCAAGGCTTAATCATAAACTTGCAGAAAAGAAGTATGGGCTTGAGTAGAAGCTTGCAGAACAGAAGGCTCGGTTTAATCAGCAACTGCTAGAAGAGAAGGCTCGGCTTGACAGGGAACAAGTTGGAAGGATGAATTGTGTTATTCTATGATGGGTCATAGTTACTTTTGCTAAGATTATGTAGTTAACATCTCCTGTAAGTTGCAACTTTTAACTATACTTGTGGCCTTGGTTTGGCTGCTTTCTCAGTTGTCCAAAACCAAGTGACAGACTTTACTGAATGCATATGGTTAACATTGTCTCTATGTTCAAATCTAAGATATTTATGTGTATTCTTATATGAGCCATGAATTTGTTTTAAATGTTTTTGTTCTCAATCTAGAGATGAGGAGTTGGAAATCGCTTTGATGGAGATGGAGAAAACACAGTTGACAATTAATGCAGTGCATCAATCGGAAAGGTTTAATTTTACTTCCTTACATTTCACTATGTTTCTTATATAAAGCGGAATACCCCCTCCTGTGCCTAATTGTTCGTGCCTGTACATATTAAATTAGCAGAATTTAAGTCATTTAAATCATCTTATTCAGATTGTTAGTATGCTAATTGGTAAAATAACATATCAGATATTCTGATAGCTCATCCATTCCATCTTTCTTATCACAATATGAAAATGGGTGACCTACTTCATTAATTGAGCACCTAATAGATTGCAAGTGCATTTTAATGGTTGAGAAATCTGATGTTTCAGTAATTTACTAATTCCTCTTACAGTTAGAGTTGGGATTCGTACTTGGGCCTCCGGGTGTTGCTAAGATTTTTGGCAGGTTAATCTGACAAATAAGAAAAGAAAACAGGGTCCTGGTAGCGAGGATAGAATAGCTTATTGCCTTATTCGCTACACAGAAAAGAAAAATATGAAGCGTGCTGAAAAACAGAAAACTAGGTGTTTATAGTCTGAAGCTGTCACCACAAATCCATAAAATATTGTCATCACTTTGTTAAAGGAAGATGCCATGAGGTATTTTCTTTAGTAATTAATTTTTTTTTGGAGGTACACTTTGGATTAAAAGTCTGACTGGCTCACTTTTTCCTCATGCATATATTCAGAAATTTTGATTATGTCTTTATGATTCTACAGGGTGCTAACTGCAAATTTTCTCATGATAAGATTTTGTTACTATATAAGACTAATTATATGTTTATCTCCTTTTAAAAGGTGCTGCTGTTGTTTTTCATTTGATATGGTTATTTCTATTATTATTCAGTGTTGAATTATGGTTGCGTGGGTACTTAAGTTTGGTTCATTGATGTATATAAGAGTGTTTACTCTTCGAGTATCTGTTGTGTGTGGAAATACTATCTTACACGTGGACCTGTGTATTTTAGTAAGCCGGTTGATCATTGTGGATTCTAATTTACTGCATTACTGCACTCCTCATTATGCCACTTTATCGGTATTAGTCTTGGGCCGGTGGTTTCTTATAGGCTTTCATTATGTACGTCATTTTAGTTTTTTTTGGAAGGTCCTTTACTTCTATGGTTTTAATTTTCTGCAGATCAAAGGAACAAAGGAACAGAGCAAGGAACGTGATAGGGAAGGTAGTAGGGATCGAGGAGGGAGTCGTGAACGAGCAAGGGATTGTGACATGAAAGACTAAGTTTAATGCAGAATTGTGGTGCAAGTCGATATGTGTTTCGACTTTAGATTTAGGTATTAGATGTAAGATGATATTGTGGTACAAGCCGACCCTTTTTGGGCTTTATTGACATATATTCTGTTGGATTTGCTATGTGGAAATTTGGAAATGTGATTTCTGGTTTGATATGCATTTGTAATGGTTTATTAACATTTCAAACACATATTGCAATTTGGACTAATACAAAGTGTTGTACATAAATGTTGCTAAAAAAATCTAAATGTAATTGCAATAGGAACAAGAGTGTTGCATATAAATGTTGCTAAAAAATCAAAAGTGTGACAGTAGGAAAGAAAATGTTGCATGAAAATGTTGCAATAAATTGACTTTGTAACACTTTTAACTAAATTATGTTACAAAATGGTGTTGCAATAGTCTATTGCAACATCATAAAAGTGTCACTATAACAGAGAAAAATGTTGCACTAAAGGCGATATTGTAATACTTACAAAATGTTGCAATAAATAGAAAACGTTGCTATAGGGGTCTATTGCAACGGCCGCAGATGCAACGCTGAATTTTGGCAAAAAAGTTGCAAAAACCTCTATTGTAACACATTTGGGGTCTATTATGACACTTTTTTGGCATTCCAATAGCCCATATTTCTTGTAGTGATCATTAGATTTTATATTATATTTTGTGCCTGCTGTAACATTTTTTTTTGTTACAATAGGCTATTTATGGTGTAGTGCTAGTGGAGCTGATTGCAAAACGTATGAAGTTGCAGAGATGCTGATTACGGTTGTCGTCTGTTATTTGGGTAATGATTCTTTCCTCTTTATTTATATGCTTTTCTATTTTGCTCACTGGTATAAGGAGCATTTGACTGAAGGAGTTGCTCTTTTCCCTTCACTATAACGGATTATTATATTAATTAAGCGCCTCATGTTCACACAATATCACGCAAGCATACGTGGTCACAAGTAATATAGATATAAGTCAAGTTCGCTCCCACAGAGATCTGGTTTAAGTTTCAATTCAGTTAATGCACTTATGCAACAATGTATGGTTTTTACTCACTGCTAAGACAAGTAAAAATTGTGGGTTTTCAATTATCTAAAATTAACTAAGAAGCAAATTATCAAAACTAAGAATTACGTAACTAAGGATAATTTAAATCGAAATACTTATGTGAGAGAACGCATGGGATCCTAACTTCATTAAATACTTCGCTTAGATCTGATGCCTTTAATCACTATATGCGATGGTTATGATATCTGATCGGACAACACGAAACAAGTACATGCTACCTCTCAGTATACGTATACCAACTACCCACACATCCACAAAAGAGATAGAAGATGAATAGACACCAATTATGCTTAGACCCCATATCTCTATAAGATTTGAAAACATAACGGTTGAAAAACAAGTTATCCATAAAGATCACACAGGGCAGTATAAAGTAGTTCAAATTACGCCACGAATCATGTTGATAAACAATCATGAGCCTACGCTAGCATGGCAAGTTCTAAATCTCAAGATCCACTCTCGCTTCACAAGAGATTAACAGATTAGATGTTAGCTACACATCTAACAATTAAGCATAACCATACGAGGATATCAATATACATCACACGCAGATCTTTAAAGCATCAAAATACTAAAGCTCCATAAATAAATCGGTTAGAATCCCATGACAACGATTAGTTCATAGTCGAACCGCTCGTCACCATGGGATCTGATGAAAACATGATAATAAACAAAGTATTAATGATTCCAAATAAACTAGAGTAAGATTTTAAGAAAACAAATCCGAAATCCAGAGTATCGCCTAATTTAGAAGAATACAAAAGTAGATCTAGATCTCCGAATGCTGTCACGTCCTTCCGGGAATCCGTCTCCAAGTCTGAATCTCTATCTCTGGCGTTCTCTCTGTGTTATGGAGGGTATTGGTCCGAATTATAATGATAGAAAGTGTTTATATAGGCCCTAGAATTCTTTTCCAGCAAGAAACTACCAAAACAGAATTAAAATAGAATTTCTGCAGTTCGGCACAAAATACGTTTCCTAAACTGATTATGTTTTGATGGAAAATTCGTAACTGGCTTTTCTTTAGTATTTCTGGGCCGTTCCAGTTGTATTTGGACATCTGGACCAATTTAGAATGAAAGAGAATTCCGTTATCTTCGCGTGGACTGTAAGATCGTCCAAAATGGACTTGTAGAACTCAAGATATGACCAAAACAGTGCATTAGCAATTCTGGCAGAATAGGACCCATGCCGCAGCGCACCTAGCCATGCCGCAGCGTGCCCATGCTGCTGCCAGACCGCACCGTAGCGCCTGTAGCCGCGCTGCAGCGCCCGTGGCTTCTGCCGGAAGCTAATTTTTGCTGTTTTTCTTCGTTTTAACTCCTTTTTCCTTCATTTCTTTTGCAAGTTGTCATCCTTCACTTCTTGAACTCAAATCCACCATAAAATATGCAATTTTTATCTTCTAACCTTAAGTTAGTAACCCTGCACAATCTCACTAAAACGAATCAAAAACATGACATACTTGAGGTCACGACACCAATTTAAGCCGAAATAAAGCATTCCAAGTGGATATAAAATTCACTTATCACCGCACATCTGAACCAAAACCTGGTTTGTATAAACACTAAAGTTCTCTATTGGACGAGTCCAAGTTTCTATTCAGCAATTGAAGCGACTAGCTTGCTCTCTTTAATATATACTTATCCCTCGACATTGCCTCTCTTGCTCCAGATATAACAAATGATAACAACTTTTTAGGAGTGGCCGTTGTAAATTCCTTAATATTTTTGGGAACTTATTTAGTTAATACAATATTTAGGAGTGGCCGTTGTAAATTCCTTAATATTTTTATCCCGATTGTTTGAGCAAATAAGTAGTAGTTTCAGCTTCACATTGACTCGTGTCTTTCAAATTTTACTTATTATATATATAGTGGGAATTGTAGGGGAAGAGAAATACTTACTATGGGAATGGAACATATGATGCGTTTCTAATCTTACTTCTGCTACTAATTTCAGTTCTTCTATTACAGAGTACAATGATCCAGAAAAACCAGATCTTTGTTGCTTACATGAACGGCACTTTATATCACTTTGGAAGCCTATATCTCTCATTTCCACAACTGGATGAGGTGTGTGAGTTTACTATGGATTGATATTTTATAGCATAAAACTAGTATCCTGCAAGCGGAGATTAAAATTTAATAACTCTAACTTTTGGTCCCTGATGTCGAGTCTTGTTTGTTTGTAATCTGATTAGAAATGTGTGATTTAGCACTTTCCACACATCTGTGCAGATCAAATATGCCTAACGGACAGCCTAAATTGCTTTTCTATCTCTTACCAGATTATCATATGCTGAATTTCATGCAAATGACTGCCATTTATATTGTGCTGAGCATGCATTTCTTCCCTTGTGAATATAAGATTTTAAGGTGGTAACGAAGTGTTGACTCACTGGTCTTGTTTCACTTGCTTTTGCAGATATCGTGTCGCCTTTTTGAACTGACTAATACTCTTAACTTGCTCTTAATGCCCACAAGAGACAACCATCAGATGCTGTATAATTTTCTTGCTGGAGCTGCAATTTGACTGAAGGAGTTGCTCTTTTCCCTTCACTATAATGAATTATTATATTAATTAAGCACCACACATCTGAACCAAAACCTGGTTTGTATAAACATTAAAGTTCTCTATTGGACGAGTCTAAGTTTCTATTCAGAAATTAAAGCGACTAGCTTGCTCTCTTAAATATATACTTATCCCTCGACATTTCCTCTCTTGCTCCAGATATAACAAATGATAACAACTTTTTCTTACAACCTGATTTTGTGTCCGTGCTTGCAGCAATTTAATAGGTTATATTATCATACTGCATGAAATTGTAGCATACCATTTGGGGACAAATTTGCTGACTTCTGAATCTGTAGGCAGTGATACTTTGTTAAAAAATATTTGGCATCATGTGGATGCTGTTTTGTGCTACTCATTAAAGGTTTGGAACTGTCCACTACATATGACTATTTACAATCAAATACAATATGTTCTGTTCAGAATGTATACTCATATTTCTTTTCTATGTTGCAGTCGTTGCCAGTCTTCATATTTGCTAATCAAGCAGGTCTGGACATGCTGGAGACCACATTAGTGGAAATTCTGGTATAAGAGACTCCAGACGATGTCATGGCTCCTATTATTTTTTCTTTCTCTTCTAGAGGACCCAGCCCAATTAGCCCAAACATTCTAAAGGTAATGTGATTTCCTCCTGTAATTTAGACTTTATAAACTATTCATTGCCATTTTTGATTGTCTTTTTCACTCTACGACCAGCCTGATATCACTGCTCCTTGTGTGGACATTCTGGTTGCATGCATGGTCTCCTGTGGCACCTCCCTCAGAGTCCTATGCTGATACCAGGAGTGTCAGTTATAACATAATTTCTGGCACATCCATGTCTTGCCCGCATGCTGCTAGTGTTGTAGCTCATGTCAAGGCTAACTTCCCATCCAGACTGGTCTCTTGCTGCTATTAAATCTGCTTTTATGACAACAGGTAAGTGTTACAACTTACAAACAGAACTAGTCCTTAAATGTGAATTAACCATTACCCCTCTTGAATAATTTTTGAATAACAAACTAATCTTCATACAATCAGCTACTATTATGGACCCAAGGAAGCAGGAAGACCTAGAATTTGCATATGGATCTAGTCAAATAAACCCAGTTCAGGCAGAGTGAGTCTGGGACTTGTTTTTGACGCATCAGAGGCAGATTATGTTAACTTCCTATGCAAGCAAGGCAACAACACAACCACTATGCAACTTCTCAGCGGAAAAGTCTTGTGAGCATCTATGTATTGATTGGTTAGCGAAGGAACTTTCATTGAAATACTTGGTTTTGATCATGGAAATACTTGGTTTAATTTGATCGACTTGATTATGTAACGTACAATTTTGCCATTTACCGATTTTAAGTGTAGTCATTGATGTATATACTGAATTTTTTTTTATAATGATAGTCGAGTTGTGGTTATTTTAATGCCTTATTTGAGTTTCAATTTATTTGATTTTTCTTTGGTATAAAATGAACGAATACAACACGGTAAATGATATATCTAAAACCGATGTCTATGGGACCTTAGACATCGGTTTTAAAAACAAGCAAACAATGCAATAGATATCTTCAACATCATCTAAAACTGATGTCTATTGTTACATTATACATCAGTTTTCTTAATATTTACCGATGTTAATAAAGGCTTAGACATCAATATTTGGAAAAAAACAGATGTATATGTCGAATTATTCTATGTTTTCCATATGTTAAATAACATCTAAGACATGTAATATAATAATTAAAAAGTTAACCTCATACAGTTGAACCTAGAAGAAAGGACATAGACATCATAAATAAATTTAAAACTGATGTGTTATATGTTAATAGACATCGGCCAGAAACCGATGTCTAAAATTTCGACTTTGGACATCACCAATAAAGACATCTGTCAGGATTTTTCAAAGACATCGGCCAGAAACCGATGTCTATCAGCATTTTTTTACTAGTGATAAGTCTAATGTTTGAAAACATTTGGGTAACTTGGGAAAAATTTTGTTGAATTTTGCCCCCGATCCGGATTGCTTTGTAGGGAGCTAATCCAGATTGTGGTTAAACATGGATTTTCCATAAGTCCAATGTTTGAAAACATTTGGGTTACTTAGGAAAATTTTGTTGAATTTTGCCCCCAATCCATATTGCTTTGTTAGGAGCTAATCCGAATTGTTGGTAAAACATGGATTTTCCCATAAGTCCAATGTTTGAAAACATTTGGGTTACTTAGGAAAATTTTGTTAAATTTTGCCCCCAATCCGGATTGCTTTGTAGGGAGCTAATCCGGATTGTGGTTAAACATGGATTTTCCCACAAGTTCAATGTTTGAAAACATTTGGGGTACTTGAGAAAATTTTGTTAAATTTTGCCCCCAATCCGGATTGCTTCGTAGGGAGCTAATCCGGATTGTGGTTAAACATAGATTTTCCCATAAGTCCAATGTTTGATCACATTTGGGTTACTTTGGAAATTTTTGTTGAATTTTTCCCCTGATCCGGATTGCTTTTTAGGGAGCTAATTCGAATTGTGGATAAACATGGATTTTCCCATAAGTCCAATGTTTGAAAATATTTGGGTTACTTACGAAAATTTGTTGAATTTTGCCCTCAATCTGGATTGCTTTGAGAAGAGCTAATCCGAATTTTGGTTGAGTATTTTTGTTGCATATCACTCTTGCCCTTGTCTCAATGTTGCCTATGGCTCCGGACCGGGATCTTATATGAGTTTTTTGTGTGTGTAATCAATAAATGGACTTTTACAAATTTTGGACAAAAATACGAGGCAAGGCCCGGTTTCATTAAACTAAGATTCGGAGTACAAAATTTTTTATCCTTGCTTTATTATAGAAACTAACTCTAGTTATTGAAGACTTTGGGCTTTCATGGAGCACCTTGATTTGTTCTTCGGGCCTTGGCTTGCTTTTTACTGGTAGAACTTCCTGAGTCTGAGGCCATGCCAGGTGTTGGGGACCTCAGAATCAACAATATTGCTGATCTTGTAGGTTCCGGGATGAAGAACCTCCTTGACCTTATACGGTCCTTCCCACTTAGGCATGAGCTTCCCGATATTAGTCGGGTCTGAAGTTTCAATATCATGAAGGACTAGGTCTCCCACTTGAAAGTTCTTGACCCTAGCATTCTTGCCAAAATATTCACTAGTTTTATCCTTGTACTTTTCCATTTTTGTAATAGCTTGGTCCCGAACCTCATCAACCATGTCTAAGCTGACCCGCAAACCTTCTTCATTTGCCACTTCTTCCAAATTTATAGCTCTATGTGAGGGGGATCCCACCTCTATGGGAAGTATAGCTTCATTGTCGTAGGCCAGCTTGAAGGGTATTTCGCCAGTACTTGTCCTTGGACTGGTCCTGCATGACCAAAGTACATTAGGCAGCTCCTCGGGCCATTTGTTCTTGCTCTCCTAGAGCCTCTTCTCAATTCCTCTAAGCAGGATTCTTAGTTACTTCAACTTGGCCATTTCCCATGGGGTAGGCTATTGATGATTTCTTGTGTTTGATTACCCTTTCTATCAAATAGTTCTCGAAATTTGATCCTACAAATTGGGGCCATTATTAGAAACCAGGACTCGGGTAACCCGAACCTCATCAGAATGTTATCCATGAAGCGGATGTAGTCTTGTTGATTAATAGTCCTCATTGCCTTAGCTTCAGCCCACTTCGTCATATAATCAATTACTACAAGCAGATACCTCAGATCGCCTTTGGCCCGAGGAAAGGGTCCCAATATCGCCTTTGACAGGATTGAGGAAGGCAGGACTGGGCTTTGTCTTGAAATGTTGCTGAACAGCTGGCACTTCTTACACTTCTTCACAAATTCGACTGCATCATTATGAATTATTGGGCAGTAGTAGCCTTGCCTTATGATTTTGTAACTAGGGTCTTTGCGGATAGATGGTCGCCATATATCCCCTCATGAACCTCTTGTAAGCAGTACTCGACCTCTGTAGGTCCAACATATTTTAGGACGGGACTGGAGAAGGTTCAGCGGTAGAGTTGTCCTTCTTCAAGAAAGAACTTGGCTGCTTTGGCTTTGAGTCTTTGAGCATTGTTCTTATCTTCGGGAAACTCCCCTTTATCCAGGTATAAGACAGAAGGGGTCATCCAGTTTGGTTGATCATCGATCTCCATAACTTCAACATTCTCAATTGTTGGATTTTCAATTTCTTCATAGTAGACCGAGCTGTCCAGCTCATCAGCATTCTGGACCAGCCTGGATAGTAAATCAGCTTCAGAATTTTCCTCTCTGTTGATCTAGTTCATTTGAAACTTTGGGACCAAAGACAGATAACTTTTTACCAGGGCTTGGTATTGGACTAGCTTTGGATCCTTTACGATATATTCCCCTTTTGTCTGTTTTACCAATCAGGTTCTGGACCTTCAATGACCGGGCTAGTCATAGGCCCGCCAAAAATGCTTCATATTCTGCTTGGTTGTTCGTTGCTAAGAACTTGAAAGTTATAGCTTGCTGAATTTGGAAACCCTGAGGACTCTTCATAACTAGTCCGGCTCTGAATCTTTCGCTTGTTGAAGAGCCATCCATATGTAGAGTCCATGCTTCTGGATCTATGTTGTTCTCCTTTCTTACATCCACAATCATCAGACTAGACCGGGGTTCGGGAAAGGAGCATTCCACAATGAAATCAGTCAAAACCTGGGCCTTGATTGCCGTCCGAGGTATGAATGTGATTTGAAATTGAATTAATTCAACTACCTAGTTGACAAGTCTTCCTGAAACATCAGATAGTTTATGAATATTCTTCTCAAAGGCTGATCAGTTATGACTTTGATTTCTCGACCCTGGAAATAATGTCGTAGCTTCCTGGATGCCGTTACTAATGGAAAAGTGAACTTTTCTAGGTTTGGGCACCTGGTTTTAGCATCCTTCAATACTTGGCTAACATAGTAGATCGGTTTCTATTGTCCATCTTTTTCCCAGATTAGGGCTGCTCCCCCGAAGACAAGTAAAGAGACAAGGCCTCTCCGGGTTCAGCTTTAATCAGGACTGGTGGTGATGACAGGAATTCTTTTATGGATTCGAATGCCTTCTCGCACTCCGGACTCCAATCTATCTCTTTCTTGTTTTTTGCCCCTTAAGTAGGTCAAAGAAAGGCAAGCAACGCTCGGCCAACTTAGGAATAAATCTTCTTAATGCTGCAAGGGATCTCACCAATTTTTGAATTTTTTTTTGAGTCTGTGGTGGCTCCATTTCCATTAAAGCTTTAATCTTCTCCAGATTAACCTCAATCCCTCTCTGGCTAATCATGAATCCCAAGAACTTTCCTGCTCCAACACCAAAGGTGCACTTCTCTGGATTTAGCTTCATTTCATGCTTCCTTAGATTTTCAAAGCACTCAGATCCGGGACATGTTCCTCAATGGTTTTAGATTTGGCAATCACGTCATCCACATATGATTCTAGATTTCTGCCCAACTGGTCCTTGAATACTTCGACCATAGCTCTTTGATAGGTTGATCCTGCATTTATCAGTTTGAACGGCATGTACTTGTAAGCATACACGGCCTAGTGACTTATAAACATAATTTGGCGATGTCAGTCGGGTTCATTTTGATTTAATTGCATCCAGAGAAGGCGTCCATGAAGCTAAACATCAAATGACCTGTAGTGGCATCAATGAGTTGATTTATACTGGGAAAGAGGTATGGATCCTTGGGACATGCAGCATTGAGGTCAGTGTAGTCAACACACATTCTCCATTTTCCATTGGGTTTTTTGACTAGGAACATATTGGCTAGCCAGTCAGGATACTTGATTTCACAAATTATTCCAGCTTTTAGAAGTTTTTTGACTTCTTCATGAATGGCTCTCTATCTTTCTGGGGAAAAGTTTCTTCTCTTTTGTTTTAGGGGTTTCTTGTTGGGATTGACGTCCAGGCTATGCATAGCCACATATTCATGGAGTCCAGGCATGTCATCTGGGCTCCAAGCAAAAACATCAGCATAACTTCTGAGTAACTGAATCAGGTCTATTTTGAGTCAGCCTAACTTCCAAATAGTCTCGTGCCTTAACAATCAGGGCCTCCTTAGTCTGGCCTTCAATGCTTTCAATATTCTAGACCTCGTGTCTGGGTCCTTTCTTGAAATGTACTTTGTGTTTCTTTCAGCTTAGGTTCTTCTGTTACAAAGAGGCTTTTCTTTTGTTGTCTAGATCGATTTCAGCCATGACTAATGCTTGGTCGTAGCACCGTCCCACCATATCTGAATCTCATTTGACTTCTCCAATCCCAACTGGTGTAGGAAATTTGAATTTCGAATATGGTATAGAGGTTATATCTCGGAGTTTGGTTAAGGCCGGGCGGCCAAGAATCACATTATAAGAAGATGGGGTGTTGATCACATAGAACTTCATAGTGTGGTTTACCTGCTTAGGAAAGGTGCCAAACAGGACTTGTAGGTACAGGGTTCCTTGGATCGGGACTAGGTTGTTCCCGAACCCATAGAGAGGGTCTTCTCTGCATTCATTCATCCTTACACTTCCCATCTACATCCTATCAAAAGTATGTTTGAAAAGGATGTTGACTGAGGATCCGTTATCAACAAGAATTCTCTTTACTTCATTGTCGGATGTGTCAAGACTAACAACCAAGGCTTCATTGTGGTTCGGGTCAGCACCTTCAAAGTTAGCATTGCTGAAGGTTATGATTTGCGAGTTAAATCTCAAAGTGCTCACTAAAGTGGAGGGCTAGTATCAAATTGCTCACTCTAGTTATCGGCATTTCATATATACCATTATAGTTGCAATTAATGACAGCAACATTGTGTTCAAAAACTAAAAATAATCTTTCGTTAATTCTGCACATTTTTCTTAAATGCTACCGCAACCAAATGAAAAATTGTTAAATTCTACTATTTCAGATAATATATTTAGATTTTTTTTTAAATCATTTACTATTTATTTTTAATTTTATAGCCATTTTCCTTGTTTTAATTAAAAATAAATAGTAAATAAACTTTTTAAATTCTAAATATATTATCTAAAATACTAGAATTTAATAACTTTTCATTTGGTTGCTGTAACATTCAAAAAAAATGTGCAGAATCAACAAAAAATTACTTTTATTTTTCGAACACAACATTGTTGTCATTACTTGCAAATATAATGGTATACATGAGATGCCGATAACTAGAGTGAACAATTTGATACTAGCCCTCCACTTCAGTGAGCACTTTGAGATTTAACCCTATGATTTGCTCGGGGAAGGACTGGACCATCATAACTTCATCTTTAGACCCGGACTAGGGGAAGGAGAGCCGGACCCCACCATGATCACATTGATGACATGCTTCTTTCCTGGTCCAGATCCTTCCCCTTTCTCCATGGTCTTTCTAGTTATGTACTGACCCATATTCCGTGGCCTTTCTCTTTACTTTAGTGATAAGCAATTTTCGGTTGTGTGACCATGGGTTCCATGGTAATCACATTTTTTGTGCGCAGGCCAGTTTTTAGGCGCTGTGACCATTGGCTTAGGTGGGTAGAAATATGGCTTCTCCCATGCCTCTTTTAATATGTTAGCCCGGGTTCGGTTGAGCGGAGTCCATTCTGGTTCGGGTCTGGGCTCGGATTTAGGTGGCCTTGGGGGCCTAGAGTCAGGTTTGGAAGCTGGTTCAAGAACTTTTTCTGGTACTGAGAGCTGAGAGCTCTGAATGTAGTTGTTTATTTGTTTGGCTTGAATCTTTTATCTTGCTGATAACCACCATGGGGGTGATCATCCTGAGTCTGGGTTGAAGAGGTTCCCTGGCGGGTCATTCTCATGGCTTGTAGCACATCAGTTTCTTTGATGAACCGGGTAGCCATAGCATATGTTGTGCTAAGCTCTGGGGTTCCTTGTTTATCAATTCTATAACATATATTTCATTGTGTTCCGGGTCTAGGTTCCTTTGGAAGATGCTTAGAGCCTTGCGCTCATCCAGGTTCAAGATCTTGTTGTTTTCTTCTTTGAAACGCTTCATGTAAGCAGAGAGGGATTCGTTGTCATATTGTCGAATCATTTCCAAGTGGCAAATATATAGTTCATGGGTTCGGTTGGCTCTAAACCTCCTTAGGAAGGCTTCTCTGAACTCCTTCCCGTTGTGGATGCTGCGGGAGGGGATCCTGCTGAACCACCTTTGGGCCCTTCTGTAATAGCCCCAGATCCGGGGTCGGGAACCTGGTCGTTACGGTCTCATATTCCATAAACAGTACTTGCACTTGAGTCAAAATAAATAAATAGCATGCTATGACCCCACAGTAATACCACATCACACACAACCAGTTATACTCCCAGAGATGAAATTGAAATAATTCTCTAATAATAGGATCCACAAGTTATAAGTTATTACAACCTAAAATGATTACAGAATAAGTTTAATAGTTTCTTGCCGTTGATTAACATAAGTCATACATATAAGTAAGTCTGGTACATAAAAACTACCAATCTAGCTTACTGGCTGCTCCTACCTCAGCAATGGCTGCTATGACATTAGCGAGTAACCCTCTGACGGCTGTCACCTGCTTGCGTTGGGTGCGCCTTGTGCGGGCCATCAGATCTAGCTGTTGTTGTGATATAATAAATAAAGCAAGGGTGAGCAATAACCCACCAAAAGTAATATATAACTGAACAATAATATATAACGATTCAAAGATATCTTTGAAACCATATGCCATGCATTAACGAACATAGTGCCAGTATAATGTAAAAGATGAATTTACAAGGTAACTCAAAATATATACACCGTAGACATATCTTCTATTCAAAGATATGGGCAATATATCAACATATATCATAAGGAAGAAATTGCAGGAAAATATTGCAATTCCAGTTTGAGCACTTTTCAACCCTGCCAACACTGATAATGTTGCAGAAAATTTCCAACTTTGAAAGATGAACTAATACTGGAGCATTGACGCGCAGAAGCCATAACGTTTACGATGATCAGTCGTATGTTATGCATCTCATGATTATTTTGTACATGTAGAAGGAAGAACATACGGATTTACTTGTCCACCGCCCCCTGGAACTCCCCGGCCAACGGTTGGGCCATTGATGGACCGGCGCCACTCGGCCACTTACACGGCTCCTAATTCGAGTAACATCCATGACTCTGAAACGTAAAGTTCGTCCCCCTTTCCCCAAGTATAATACTTGTTGATAGGACTCCACAAAGTAGTCGTATCTAATTGGAAAGGGAAATTCACCAATATTTCCCAAGCTATTGCTTGTTAATGGATATCGACTTGTTGCATCAATCTTACCCCTCGAACAATGAGGAAGTAACAAAAGATTCAATTTGATGAATAACAACCAAGTTGCTAATGGAAAGAATAGTTTCAAAAGATTTATGACCGGGCAGTCAAACAAAATAAATAACAGTTCTCAAGTAAGGTTCCCTTATACTTTGGAAGATAGATTTAAATGAAAAATAGAGTTTTGGAAACCTCTCCTTGATAAAAATAATCATAATAAGACTCGGAAATATTTTACATAATATTTGAAGGTTGAAGATAATATTTGAATAAAATAAATCATTTTTTTTAAAACTAGTTAAAAGAATTAAATAAATATTCAAATAATATTTATTAAATCATAAATATTTAAAGAATATTCTTAATATAAAATATTGCTCATAAATAACCCTCGAATGAATATATAAAAATATTCACTAAATAAATAAATCCTTGAATAAATATTCAAAGTAATATCCATTAAATAAGTCAACCTTAAATGAATATTCAAAATAATATTCTTTAAATAATTTAACGATCAAATGAATATTCAAAATAATATTCATTAAATAAATAAAACTCAAATGAATATTCAAAACAATATTCATTAAAGGAATAATGGAAAAATATTTATTTAAATACTTTCCTCATAAAATAATCACAATATATACAGAAATACTAACTTCCGGTCTATACTTGAAGAATGAGATTCATATGCCCTTCACTAAGGGTCTTAGCAATATCCAGCTTATATCCAATAAACCACATCTAACTTGTAAGCCAATATCAAGTTATAAAACAAGTATCACAATAATTTGAAAGCAGACATGTATGCTATGGCATATGTATAACAACAATCAAATCATATATATTATCACAACAACAGTTCCAAAATGTTTGGAAACTTGCCTGGTAATCTGATAGGGATAGTGTGTCCTTGGTCAGTCCGGTGATCTATAAATAATCAAAATATCCGAGATTAATCACTTAACACCTTGAAAGGCTAAGTATGTACTTTACTTAAACTAAAACATGTTTCCAAGTTAACTCGCCCGGCACATCCTAATATAACCTTTATTAACACCGTTATTATCCGACACTTGCTTGTTATCAAGGCATGTCATTACACTTACACTTGGTAGGTACCTAAGTCGTATAAGTTCTAAGGTCGATCGTTTACTAACAAAGATTATACCTCGAGATTTATTGTCCATTTTCTAAGTGGTTTTCCAAAGTTATAACCAAGTGTTCCTCAAAGGGTTTCACTCGTACTTAACCTCGATTCGAACATTTTTATAAAATCAAAAAACGATCCGTTTGACATGAGGTTTCCTCTCACACCTTCTTTATGATCTCTAATATTTAATTATCAAGATTTGCCACTTAATCGGCCATATCTCCTAAACCGTAAGTTCATTTGTTTCGATTTTCATGCCAAAACGATCTATGACTCGAGATCTACAAGGGCAGGTCATATACTTGTCAAGATCAGTGACCTATAGCTACTGTTATGCATAAATTTTTAAGGGTTAATAAAATTTCGGCATTACGACTATAAATCGGATATTTCCAAAATTACAATCCTCCCAGAAACATGGTTTCCACTCCAAATCACATATACATGTTATTTAACATTAAACTAAGGCCAAGCACTGCCTTTCCATTCATCTAAACTGTAACAGCCCCAGATCCAGGGTCGGGGACCCGGTCGTCACGGTCTCAATTTTCCATCCACAACATCAACATAAATTAACTTACAAACTTGTGACCCAAAACAATAACATCAAACACACCCGTTATAGTCCCAGAGATGAAATCAGAGTAATCAACAAATATTATTAATCAAAATTTTGAGTTCTTATAACCCAAAGGAATTACAATTTAACTGTTACATACTCTTTGCCATCCATTTACATAGTTCATACATATAATAAGTCTGATGAAACAAAAACTGATAGTCTAGCCTACTGGTTGCTCCTACCTCAGCAATGCCGACCGTGACATCAGTGGGCAACCCTATGACTGCTGTCCATGCTTGCACCGAGTTTGACTTGTGCTGGCCATCAGATCTAGCTATTGTTATGATATAATAGATAAAGCAAGGGTGAGCAATAGCCCACCAAAATAATATGTAACTTGAACAATAATATATAACAGTTTTGAAATATCCTTGAAACCATATGCCATGCATTAATGAACATAGAGCCAGTATAATCTAAAGGATGAAGTTACATGGTGACTCGAATTATATCTTTCGTAAGAGAATCTACTATGCAAAAATAAGAGCCAGATATCATAACTTTTTCTTAAAAATGAAATTGCAGGAAAAATATGCAGTTCCAGTTTTGAACAATTTTCAGTCAAGCCAACACTGATAATGTTGCAGAAAATAAATAGATTCTGGATAGTGAACCAATGCTGGAGTATATCGCGCCAGATGACACCGCCTTACGATGATCAGTCACAGGTTGTGCATCTCAAGATCTGTTTTACTACCGGTAGAAGGAAGAACATATGGACACCACCATACACTGGATCTTCCTAGCCAACGGTTGGGCATAGTTGGGACCGGCGCCACTCGGACCTTATTTCAAGGATGGACTGTCCCACAGCCTCTTACACAAATTTTAATGACAGACTGTCCCACAGCCTCTTACACAAATACTCCTAGTTCGAATAATTCCATGATTCTGAAACATAAAGCTCGTCCCCCTTTCCCCAAGTATAATACTTGTTGATAAGACTCCACGAAGTAGTCGTATCTAGTTGGAAAGGAAAATTCACGGATATTTCCTAAGCTGATGCTTGTTAATGGATATTGACTTGTCCCAATAATCTTTACCCCTCCAATGATGAGGAAGTAACAAACAGACTCAATTTGATGGCTAGCAACCAAGTTGCATATGAAAAGAATAGTTTAACAAGTATATGACCGGGCAGTCAACGAAATAACAGCTCTCAAGCAAGGTTCTCTAATATTTTAGAAGATATATTCGAATGAAGGATGGAGTTCTGAGAACATTCCTTAATAAAATAATAATAATAAAACTCAGAGTAGTGTACATAATATTTGAAGATCGAAGATAGTGTTTGAACGAAGTAATATATTTTGAATCTTAGTTAGCAAGAATTAATAAAGGAATATTTATCATCTCATAATATTTAAAGAATATTCTTAGAATAGATGTTTGCTCAACGTAACATTCGAATGAATATAGGGAATTTATTTATTAAATAAGTAATTCCTCGAATAAATAATTGGAATAATATCCAATAAATAAATCAAACTTAAATGGATATTCAAGAAGATATTCATTAAATAAATAAAGATCAAACGAATATTCCAAATAATATTCATCAAATAACTCAGAGGAATATTCAGAACAGTATTCGATAAGTAATCAATCTTAAAGGAATATTAAGCAATATTCAGCAAATATATAAAGGTCGAATGAATATTTGAAATAATATTCCTTAAGTAAATAATCTCGAATGAATATTCAAAATAATATTAAATAAATAAAGCTCCAATGAATATTTAAAATAATATTCATTAAATAAATAAACTCAGATGAATATTTCGAAATAATATTCATCTAAATCAATATCCTTAAATGAATATTCAAATACTATTCAAATAGTACTTCTCGACTGAGATTATTCTCAAATAACATTCCTTAAGCATTCTGTCACTGGAATCCCTCCGGGTTTCCACGACTATCTCTATAATACAAAATATCGACTCCCGGTCTATATTAAAGAATGGGATCATATGCCCTTTACTAAGGGTCTTAGCAATATCCGGCTTATAATTAGTATATCTCGTACATAACTTTTAAGCCAATCATCAATTCAGGAAACAAGTATCACAAAAACCAGAGTCACAATATAATTGGAAACAGGCATGCATGCGATGGCATATGTAAAACAGAAATCATATACATATATTATCACAACAACAGGTTCAAAGGTTTGAACACTTGCCTGGTACTCCCGCTATGCTAGTGGCATGACTCGGGGTGGTCCGGCGATCTATAAATAACCAAAATCATTCCGGGTTATTCACCTTATCACTTTGAAACGCCAAGTAAATATTTTACTCAAGCTAAAGCACATTTTCCAAGTTATCGCTCATTAACACCGTTATGACCCGACACTTGCTCGTTATTATGGCTCGTCATTACACTTACACTTGGTATTTACTTAAGTCATGTAAGTACGAAGGTAGGTCGTTTACGAACCACAATTATACCTCGAGCTTTATCGCCCGTTTTCTAAGTGATTAGCCAAAGTTATAACCAAGTGTGCTTTTTAGGGGTTCGTTCGCACTTAACCTCGATTCGAACATTTTTATAAAATCAGAAAATGATCCGTTTGACATGTAGTTTTCTCTCACACCTTTCTTATGACCCCTAGTATTTAATTACCAAGATTTGCCACTGAATTAACTTCGTTAAGGGGCTTCAATTTCAATTACGAACTCGCATTTACGGTTTCGAACTACTTTTAGTAAATCGGCCATAATTCCTAAACCGTAAGTCCGTTTGTTTCGATTCTTTCGCCAAAACGATCTATGACTCGAGATCTACAAGGGTATGTCATGTACTTATCAAGACCAGTGACATAATGCTACTGTGATTCACGAATTCTAAGGGTTATCAAAATTTCGGCATTACTAAGGCTATAAATCGAACGTTTCCAAATTTATTTCCACACAACCAAGCCACACCGGGCATACCATACATCTTACACACATGTAATACATCTCATAAGTCCAAGAACATATCACTTTACCAACATGATCATCATATTACTAAACCAACTACAAGATCATGTTAACAAGCTTATAATCATACTAATCTCATAACTATGCTAAAATCCATCAAGAACATGCATATACATAAAATAAGGTCTAGGGTTTCAAGAGAGTTATACCTTCCTTGGTGTGTAAATGAGCCTAACAAGCCTTTATCTATCCTTGTATAGCCTTATATAACCTTAACCAAGCTTGGATCATCCATGAAATCAAGAAAAACAAAGTTAGTTTCTTGAAAGTTACTATTCACCCTGACCTTCTTGATTTTATATCTCAAGATTGGTATGGAATTTGAAGATGAAATTCAGAGGATATCTTAGTTATGAAATATAGGACTCACCTTAATTTTCTTGAGATTTAACAATGGTGGCAAGTGGGATTTTGATCTTGGATTTTTGGAAGAAGCCGAATGCTCCTAAAATGGGGAGTATGAAGTTTTTGCTTGGTCTATTGCTTGGTTCTCTTGCATTATTGGGTGTTATTGGATAATATCTAGCTAAAGTGACTTTATTAAAGTGCTTGGCTCATCAAATACATCATCTTCCACTAGCAAATCATGTTATGTAAGATAAGATGGTGTAGTGTGCTAACTAGATGGTTTGGTTTCTAATGGAGCTAGTTACCTTTGTAACTACTAGTTACTAGATATTTTCCACTAGCACGTGCATGCATCTTAATCCTCTGCTTGTTCTTTTTTCCGGTTATTGCTCATTTTCATTGATTGTTCGGATGAATATCTCAAGGATTTCTAGTTAGGGTTTTACCGGAAACCTCCTTAATATTTATATAACTATTCTTAATCCTCCTCTATAATCTTTTATTCCATCTTTCTCAAATCTTTTTAAATAAATCCTTGAATCATTCCGTATCGGGGGAAATCTCGGAGAAAATAAAAGTGCTGTTTTTCAGAATCCGATAACTTTTACATACACTCTTTTTCCCTCTGGATCATTAATACGAACTCAGAATTTCGTTCCGGGTACTTCTATATAGCGTCGTCTAATAATATTCCTAATTCCACTAAAAACACTATTCATCCCCTTTTCTTTACTTATTTTCTTAGGGTTATACAAATGTCCTTGTTCTCTTTCGAGCGTTCCTTAACCCTTTTTCAGAACCACTGGACTAATAACATACATCGATTTGGATGACACAAGAATAACCTATTCCTTTGGAATTACAAAATCTTAATTTCCTAGGAGATAGATAATTCTTATCTAAACGGTCAACCAATAGCATTCGTCATGGCATGTAGATATTCAAATCCGAATCCATTAAATAGTCGTTCGTTAAAACCACTGTTACATCGTAGTCGTAATCACTATTCATTTCTACATCTATACTTAGTAAAAAGTTTTAATTCTATCCAAAATCTGGGTTCTTACATAAACCATTTAATCATAATTCAAAGCCCAATCATAGCTTTAATGCCTTAAACATACATAATATCACTAAATCTCCACAAAACTCATCCAATAATCATAAAAACTCAAACTAAGATCTAGGGTTTCAAGTGTTATACCTTCCTTGGAGTGTGTATAAGCCTTAATGAACCTTGTATAGTCCTTGTCTAAGCTTGATCTAGCTTGGATCATCCAAAGAAATCAAGAAATCAAAAGTTAGTTCTTGAAATCACTATTCATCCCTAATCTTCATGATTTTATAACTCAAGAATGGAATGGAATTTAAAGCTAAGATTCATAGGATATCTTAGTTATGAAATATAAGACTCACCTAATTAATTTGGGAATTGTTGAATGGTTGGAACTTGGATTTGTCTTCTTGAATTATGGTAAAAGCCGAATGGCTTTTTCTTGAGAGAAAGATGTGTTCTTGTTTGGTTGCTTGCTTGGCTCTTGTACTAAAGTGAATTATTAGGAAAAGATCTAGCATAAAGTGACTTTAATAAAGTGCTTTGGTCATCTCATGCATCATCATATGCCATGTGTTGGTATTTAGTGGTAAGATGATAAGATTAAGCCAACTAGTTGGTTTGGTTTCTAATGTTGCTAGTTACCTTTGTAACTATCTTTGTTACTTGATCCTATCCACTTGCACATGCTTGTATCTTGGCTCTCTGCTTGTTTCTCTGTCCGGTTATTACTCAATTTCATTGATCGTTCGGAGGAATATCTCAAGTATTTCTTGTTAGGGTTTTACCGGAAACCTTCTTAATATTTTTACTACCATTCTCAATCCTCCTTTATAATCCTTGAATTTAAATTCCTCAAATCTCTTTATTAAACCCTTAATTCCTTCAGTGTCTAGGGAAATCTTGGAGAAAATAAAACTGCTATTTTTTTCTGAATCTGATATCGTTTACATACACTTATTTTGCCTATAGATCATTAATACGAACTCGGAAATCCATTTTGAATACTTCTATATAGTGTCGTCTAATAATATTCCAATTTCCACCAAAAACACTATTCATTGCTTTTTCTCTCTTTTATTCCTTGTACTTAAAAAGATGTTCTCGCGCTTCCTTGAGCATTCCCTATCTCTTTTACGGAATCACTGGACTTATACTAGTATCGATTTGGATGACATGAGCTACCAGATATCGATTTGGATGACATGAGAATAACCTTCCTCTTTGGGATACCCTATCTTACTTTCTAGGAGATAGATTATTCTAATCTAAGTTGTCAACCAATAGCATTGTTCATGGCATATAAACATTTGAATCCAAATCCATTAAATATTCATTCATTAAACCACTGATACATTGTAGTCGTAACCACTATTCAGTCATACTCCATTACATAATAAAAGTTTTAATTCTACCAAAAATCTGGGTTCTTACAGTCTCCCCTCCTTAAAAGGATTCCGTCCCGGAATCAGGTAGGAGACAATTTCGGAATCAGGTAGAAGACAATTTGGTACTTATTTGTCATTTCGCTTTCCAGTTCCCCGGTTGATCCTTAAACCTTCCCATCCTTTCTCAGCACATCTTACTAGTGCTATAATACACACTTTATCCTTTTTCCATAAACTTTTCTACTTTTCGTACAACACACTATCCGGGTCATGCGCTTACTTAGTCGTGTATTACTACCCTTATTAATATCTGCAGTGACCTTGGTATCACCACCGCGCTTCGAATTTGAAGATAACCTCACTCGTACTATGCTCCTAATCGCTTTTACTTCGCAATCTCAATCAACATATAGAAGTGGAAAAATTTATTGAGAGATCACTATGATCAGTGAACATTTGTTATATTGCATAGTTAGTACAGAAGGGGGCTAGCCTTTAGTACTTGACAAGCAATTAAACAATTAATGGTATTCCACTTAGACTTCTATCACACAGACAGATAGTCACATAGCAGTACCTCCCCTCCTTAAAGGGTTGTTCTTCTCAATACAAAAAGAAGATGAATAAGAGAGAAAAAAAGAAAAGAATTTCAAAGAATTATAGAAAGTTTTCATGTTTGCAAAATATCATACTTAGAATTTACCTCTGAGCTATAGAGGTTTATCAGAGAAGCAAAAAGTCGTAATCGTATCAGATACTATTGTATCGAAATCTCAAGGGTCAACATATCTTCGCGGCTCTGTCCATCATTCTATGGACCTATATTCTTGTTCAATCTTAGAAACATTCATTTTTGGAAATCCTTCAACCTCTCAGGTTAAATCTTAGATTTCTCGCTTGACATAATTGTTACTGACATTCCACGCCATGCTAATAGCTTTTTCATATTCATAATACTAACACCATTACGTTGTTATCCCGAGAGTTCGTTAGAAAACTCATTCATCAATCCATCCATAACATTCCTTGCTTCATGTTTTCACAATTTCTTTATCAATCACATCCTTCTTATCATCTGATTCTTCTCCACTTCTGTTATTTATCTCCACCATCATCTCATTATTGGGATGTCCTTTGTACTTGGTATTTCCCTATTGGTATCCCGTCACATGTACTCAATAAGCATCACATTTTTGGGGTCAAACTTTCCTTTGTTCAACCATCTAAATTCTCATTTCCTCGTTCCATGAGTCTCCTTAGTACTTAATCAATCTATTCCAAAATTTCCTCGAATTCTCCCAACTTAAAGGAAGTTAATCTGTATGTCATTTACTCTTTCAATTCGAACTTTCCATTGTGACCAACAACATACACCATGATAATCTAATACTTCTCTATCCTTCTTGCTGAGACTCCTTAGGAGTTCGCACACCTAACTCCCTTATTGATCCTCAACTCTATATTTCTTTCATCGGTCATCTTGTTTCTATTTAGACTATAATCTCTTTTATGAACCATCATAGCATTATCATCTATTTCAAACATCACGTCATTCCAAAATTATACCATTCGAAATAAACCTTGACGATTTCTCTAACTTGGATCCAATACGATCTATTTCTATTTTTCATTCCGACATCTCCACAGTCGTTATCACCTAATTTCTCAGAAGAATCACCACTTCATTGATGTAGTCCACTGTTGAATCACCATCGTTTGTCGTTTACGTAGTGCTTAAATAGCCAATCATACAAGTTTCATAATTGTCAGGTCAAAATCCTATAGGGAGACAAAATAATCACTATCCCTTATTCATAAGGAATACTTCATGATCTTGATGTAGATATTAATGAAGCAAATAAAATTGCAGAAGAGCTTCAAGCATCGCAGCTATGACAGGTTGATGAAATTATTAATCATATATCTTCAGTAGAAGACTAGAAACTTAACGATTTACTTAACCAATTTTGTATCATGGTCCGGGTTTACCTCAAAATAGGACCTCTTACTGCAGGTAATATACTTAAGACGATATCAGGAATCGAATATTTACTTAAACTATCCTTTTGGTCAATCCTTGCATACTCATTAGAGGGAATGTAAATTCCTCCACCACATTATGACCTTCAAGGTTCTTCTCAATATCATTCTATTTCTTTAGTATGAGCATTTATAATTACTCCTCTATACTTAAAGTGTCGGCCACTTCATTGGCCTTTCCTGATAATAATAATTTCTCATAATCAATGTTTCCTTCATCCATTCTAACTCAAATTTTTTTACCTCATTCCCATCATGGCTGGGTGAAAGCATTCTCTCGTTAAACTCTGCTGAAGGAGAAAATATATCATTCTTTTTCCATAAGTCATTGCTTCCACCTTTTCGTGTGAACTCTATCACAGTTACTCCCAATCATACCTAGGATATTTATTCTCTTAGTTCTTTCTTGTTTTAGGATAATCCCAACCTTCATTGGTTCAATCCATACCTCCTCATGGTTTCATACATGCCTCAGCTGGCATTATGATTAATATGTCATATACTTCCTACCAAACTTCCATTTGGAAACTCAGAATATTACCTTTTTCCTTGTAAGGTTTCTTAGGTCATCCTCATCATTCCTCCTGTATTTTATGGGTACAGGGTATATTAAAGTATCATTATTCAGTCCTATAACAATTCTGTCTATGTACTTTTCGAAACTCCGTCCAATAACTCCTTAAAAGTTATTATTGTCTTGGTCAATCCAACTTATATCATTTGAATTCACCATGTCTTTATAAGGGATAATGCCATCCTTTGTGCATCCCCAGGGTTCATCTTAGTTTATGGATATTCTATCCTCCATTCTATTTTCAAGAAATACTTATATCCTGTAATTGACAACCAAATCCTATATCCTTGATAAGGTTCTATTTTCAATCATTCTCATCTTGATAATCTATAGGTTGCTTAATGCTAGCCTTTTCTTTCGAATAGATGTCAGTCTACATGACCTTCCATCAGATAATATATGTCTATCTGCTCTTCTTATAGAACTTGGTAATGGTAGCAAGGATGTTCTGGAAGATATTGGCCGTGTTCAATATGAATCTCTTAGTACCTATTGCTTTTCTCAAGGATACTAGCTTCAGGCAATATTTCTGCATCTTGCTGTACGATCTTTGACCATTTTTGTAAGCTTAGATTGATCATTAGCCTTAGTCCTAATACATCCCTTGTATTTATAAAATCCCAACATCATGTATCTCAATTCACTTTACTTCTCTTTCTAGTTCATAAGTGGGTCAATCCTATACACCTGGATCACTTCACTTTATATCAAAAAGTTCTCGCGATTGGCGCTTGGTTAGAAGCAACCCCGCTTTGTCCTTACATCGCTGGTCTAGTCACTTTATAGTTCTTTGTCACCTGGCCCCAAATGGTCACGCTACAGTGTGTGAGTTTAGGGTTAGCTAATGGCATTACTTTTCTAGAAATTGCTGGCATAGTGCCTCCTTCGTCCATAGCGAAGATAATTTATCTAGGATAGGTTACGCTTATCAACATACTTTTCCCACGCATTCTTAAACTTCTTCTTAGGTACCAGAGTAGTATAGTCACTCAATTCGAGCACTGCCACTCTTCGTTTATCCTTTTTCCTTGATACCTTCTGATCTTTTCAAAATTTTCCTCCATATAAGTCTCAATCGACTTCTCGGCACCGCCTCCGATCACCTTTTCTTTATTTTTATCTTTTCAACTTCTTTTATCAATCCCACGTGCTACATAAGATTAACACTTTTGGAATAATAGACTTTTCATTTAAGTCAATCCCAGAATTTCTCAGTCCGTTTTGGTCCTTAAATACATTTCCCTTTTTACCGTCCAATCTCAACTTCATCATTTTATCTCTTCAATCAGTTGTAATAATTAGGGTCTGTCCACCAACCCATATAACGGCTACTTTACCCAATCCGCAGGGTTCGCTCCAGTGTCCACTCTCTTTAATGACGTTCTCTGATAATCAGAAAGAAAAGGTTTGCCAAAATTTATTGAATTTCTTTCCAGAATCAGGAAAATTTTCGTTAATCTATCCACCCACTGGTAATACTAAGAAGATCAATTTCGAAACCTAAAGAACAGTGATGTGCTAAAATAAATACAATTTTAAATCGCAAGCGCACGATTCATTCGTTGAAATATTTTAGGTATCGATCCACGGAGACTAACATTTTCGCAAACCTTAATTTTTAATTTAATCGAATTAGAACAAGTTTGTATTTTTGAGAATTTAATTTTTACTAATTAATTCCTAAAAGATAATTTAATCTATTTAAAAGAAAATTTAATAATTCTGATTTTAAACTAAGTAACTAAAAATTAAAAGAACAAAAACTAAATTATTTAAAGATTTCAAATTCGAATTAAAACCAGATTTATTTACAGAAAATTTTAAAGAAAATTGACATGACTTGTTCGTAATATTAACTAGCCAAAAGTAAACCAAAATATCATCTCAATAACTCAAACAAAAATAATAGCATGAAAACCAGTACAGCTACTCAGTACAGCATCTCAGCGAAACACAGCAAAACTCGGAAAAATAAACCAATACTTAAGAGAAAACTATCAAACTAACAACTCGGAAACTCAGCCACAAAACTACGACTTAGCCTGTTGACTCGGTGAACCAAACAAAGCAAAAACAAAACGGAAGCACAATACAAAAACTCAAACTCGGCAAAATAGCTCGACAAAATACACAAATTCATTATTGTAAACTCAGCCATTTATCAATCAAACAAACTCACAAACAATTAAACTCAGCACTTCAACAACTCGTGGGTCAACTCAGTGAACACAACTACGAACTTAACCAATGTACAAAACCAATTAGTCAACTAACAGAAATTTACAAAATCTCGAAGACAAACACGCAAAAACTCTCAAATAAACAGTTAACAATCAGTCGAAACACAACTCGGAAAAAAAAATGACAAATACGCAGAAAAAAACCAGCGAACAACAGAAACTCAGCGCGAATCAACAACCCAAATTCACGTACTCGACAACAACTCAATGATAATAGACTTAGAGAACGAAACGCAAAAACTCAGTGAATCCAACGAATCCAAACTTCGAATCCAAAAACAATCTATCTACTCGTCATTCAGAAAACGAAGAAAACAAACACAAACTGGACATTCAGAAAATGGAGAATTAACAATCAAAATGAAACTAAGATAAAGGGATTGAGGATTTACTAATTTGAAATAACAACAAAGAAAAAAAAATTAAGAAAGAGTTGTGTTTGTGGGTGAGAGTCGGAGAAGGAATAGGAGGCTGGGTTTTGAGATTTTACAGCGAAAGAAAAGAAAATGGGCTAGGTTGGTTTTGTTTGAAGAAAAGAAAATAGAGGATTTGTATGTATTATTCGAAGAACAAGAAGGTGAAATGGGTTTATTTGGACTGTGTGACTGAGAAAGCAGGGAAGAAAATAAGCTTCGAATTAGTAGCAAAGAAACAGAATAAAAAAATAAAATCGAACTTTAAATTTAATTATTGAAAATTTCAAAAACTAATATTTTTGTGTTTTTTTTGAAAGTTAAAATATGAAAACAAGGAAGTTAATTACGAAATTAAAATTATACTACAATGAAACGAGGATTTGGAATTAAAATGGTCCACAATAAAATGGAAATTTAAAGGGGCAAAATTAAAATTAACAACTAAGAACAAGAAATTAAATTCGTTATTTTCAACCCATAGTGGTTAGCTTTTCGCTACTTTGTCCACTAAACGGATTTACGAAAATAACGAAGGTAAGGCAATATAACGAAAGAACAAGACGAGAAATTAAAGGAAATGAAAATTTTGCATTAAAACAAAAAGTGTCTACAAGAATTGAAACTAAAAAAAACAAGAAATTAAATCTACCCTAAAATCTAAGTTGATAATTACAAGGGGTGAAGGGGTATTTATAGGATAAGAATTAGTGTTAAGGGGTGTGTTGGGTTAATCTTGGCCCTACACCTTCTAAATGTGGTGGACAAATCCTAGCCATCTATTTGTTTCCTTCCCCCTTAAGCTTTGATGAGTGGATCTTGGCCATACACTTATTTAGTGTGTTGGGATGATCTCCACCTTCCACATGTCTTCAAAGATTCCTTTTCCACCAAGCTTCTAATTCTTTTTCCTTTTTTCATTTAAGTCCTTTTTCTTCCTCTTTTTCCATTCCTTGCTCTTTATTTCTTTATTTTGCCATTTCTTTATTTATTCACGAATTTCCTGAAATGCAACAAAATAAATTATTAAAATACGAGTTCAAGCAATAAATAGGTAATAAAAATATGCAAAAATATGCACTTATCAAATGCCCCCATACCTATCTTTTGCTCATCCTCGAGTAATACAAAAACAAAAAGATATCTAAGAGAAGTCATATGCTCCTTTTCGTAGGCGTCACGGGTAATTTTCGGTTTACCAACCCGTTAAACCCATAGACGATCTCTACAGGAGGAGTGTTGTCTCCTAAGGGTTTACAGAAGATATACCCATAAAATCTTTGAGATAAATGAGCAAGTATCCAACTTTCCTCTTTCAATCTAGCTTTCATTGGTGTCAACAAAACAATTTTTGTAGGAAAATACATACTTTAAAGATTATTCTAATAATAGCCAAGTTATAGGTTCCCACAATCCACATGAGTCGACTCAAAAAGTTTACAAAAAATCCCAAGGTGTGTAGTGAATTTAAGGCCTTTGATGGATAGAGTGCATACGAACATTTTCTCTTTTTCAACCAATATTGAACTGACCCAATCTCTATCAAAACAAGTATCTAGCTAAACTTCACGCTCTTAGTAGTTAGATCGACTGTTGGTTGAGGTCCCAAAAGACTTTTGCATCGATACCCATTTAGCGAGCTTTAGGTCAACAATCCCAGACCACAAAGGACCTTAGGTTGCTAGGCACAAAGTCCCCTCGGACTTACTTACTCGGGTTATCAATGAGCCCAACCTAGTCAATTTTCCTACTAAGGACTTATTAGACTTAAGAATTTATTAACACTAATGGTTGAAGTGACCGTGCAATGATTGAGGTCCCAAAAGACTTATGCACTAATACCCTTGTAGCGAGCGTTGGGTTAGCATTCCCAAACCACAAAGGGCTTTAGGTTACTAGGCACAAAGTCCCCTCAGACTTAATTGCTCGGGTACTAATGAGCCCAATCCGGCCATTCCTTCCATTAGCACTCTACGACTATATACACTTTTTTTTTCTTTTTTTCTTTTTTTCTTTTTTTTAGACACTATATGAACAATTTATCGCAAAGGTTTGATTCGACATTGTTTTAACATGTGGGTTCTCTCTCAGGTATCGAATAACATCCCTATACAATCTTTCCATCAAAGGTCTTGTGCAAATGTGCCGTCTTGGACTTTTAAGCAAAAATTTGTTCGACACAAGTTCCATGAGTAAAACCTTACTTGACTACGTTCAAATCATCTAAAGGCATTATACATATAATTTTCGAAAACATTGTTAACACCAACTAGTTCTAAAATTTAAAGATTGGGAAGGACAACTAAGCTAAAATATCTCTATTTTTGGATTTTTTTGATTTTTTAATTTTTTTGGATTTTTCAATTATAGTATTTACACTAAAATCTCCCTTATACCTAAATCATGCATTATCCTCAATGTATGCAAATGCAAGAGAAATGAGTAAAGGAGAATGAGGAGATAATACTTGACAAGGGATGACGGAGAGGAACGAAAATGAAAAATAACTAATTAACACTACTCACGCACACTTATACTCCCCCATACCTGAATTTCACGAGGGGAGGCAAAGGAATAAAACCGAATTAGCCGATGCTGGTAGGAAAATTGGGATGAAGCTTTGGTAAAATTTCAAGACATTGTTGAAAATTTTGATTAGAAAATATTTTCTCAAGTAACATGGAATCATTCAACCTTATAGAACAAGTGTCTTTATTTTGACTAAGCAAATTAGAGACAATGAAAGTTTGGTCATGGGTGGAATCACTAGGAATGACATAAGATAATGATCCATCTTTTCCTAAGGGCTGTTGATCAAACTCGGGATGATAGAAAGTTGAGTCAAATTTAGGAGGTTTTCCCATGGGACTCTTAAGAACGGGCTCAACACTAGCAACCTCGGGTGGGTTCCCCCACTTGGAACAAATTTTATTCAAATCTCCTAATGATTTATCGATTGTAGGCAGTTCACCAATGGGAGTTGTAAGAATAATATTTGGTTCACAAGAGACCTCCACAGGTTTGGTTTCCCACTTAGAACAAATATCGTCCAACTTTCAACATCTCTTCCGAGGTCATATCCCTAAACGACTCATGAAGCTCTCGATTGGTTTCGTGATACCTTTGAAAATCATCAATAAGAAGAGACTCAATCTCACTATCCTCAAGGTTTGACCAATTAACAATGTCATCAACAAGATTAACCCCTATTATTTGTTCATAAAGCTCATTGGATTCTTTTTCGACATTAAAGATGTTAAGGTAAATTGTCATATTACCAAAAGTGAGTTTCATCGAACCATCCCTACAATTAATCAAGGCATTGGATGTAGCAAGAAAAGGTCTTCCTAGAATGATCGGGATTTGCTTCTTAGGATTCGTGACGGGTTGAGTCTCGAGGACAACAAAATCAACCGGAAAGATGAATTCACTAACCTTAATTAGCACATCTTCAATTATTCCCTTAGGCATTTTGACAGAACGATCAGCTAATTGAATTGTCATGTTCGACTTTTGAAGTTCGCCTAAACCTAGGGCTTGATAGACCGAAAATGGAAGGAGATTCACACTAGCGCCTAAGGCAAATAACGCCTTATCCACAAAAGTATTGCCTATGACACATGAAATTGTAGGACAACCGGGGTCCTTATATTTCATGGGAATTTGATTCGAAAGAATTGAACTAAGTTGAGAAGTCAAAAAGGCTTTCTTAAAGACGTGGGTAGAACGTTTGTGAGAACATAAATCTTTTAGACACTTGGCATAAGAAGGGACTTGTTGAATGGCATCTAAAAGAGGAATGTTTATCTTGACTCATTTGAAAACTTCCAAAATTTGGTCCATTTGAGCCGATTGTTTATTCGAAATGAGTCTTTGAGGATAAGGAGCTTTAGGCTTAAAGACTCGTTCACTAGGTTCTTCGGGAATAGATTTTGAAGGTGATTTCTTAAAAGACGAAGGTTCACTCGGTGACGGTGGTTTACAAGAAAATTTTGATGACTTAGGAATGGATTTTGAAGATGAAGGTTTAAGAGGTGAAGGTGTGGGACTAGATGACTCGAAAGGCTCGGGATTTGGAAGATGGTTTGAAGGATCGAGTTTAGGGTTTGGTTCAACATTTGACTCATCTTCTTCGTCGGGGGACTCGACTCCTACTTGATTATCAACTTTGTTTCCCGACCTTAAAGAAATGATAGCATTAACATTTTCCTGAGGTCTTTGATTGAGAGGAAATTTAGGGTTGAGCTCGGGTTGACTCGGGAACTTGTTCTTCTCTCGCTCACACATGGCGTTGGCTAATTGACTCACTCGAACCTCTAACTTAGATATGGCTTGAGTACTAGCATTTAGAATTTACCTATCTTGAGTCATGGTTTGCATGAAAGTTTGTTGAGGTTGAGCCAAATTAGTCGTTGATTTCAAAAGCGCATCAAGAGTCTTTTCCAAAGAATTAATTCCCTTATCCGACTCATGAAAACCGGGAGGGTGGGCGGGTGCTTGAGTCGGATAAGGACCGTGATTTTGAGTCGGGTTTGGAAAAGGAACTTGGTTTGGAGTTGAGTAAGAATTTTGATTGGGCCTTTGAAAAGAAGGTTGAAAAGAAGGTGGCGGATATTGGTAATTTTGGCCAAGGTTCCACGAGAAATTTGGGTGATTCTTCCACCCGGGATTGTAGGTAGGAGCAAAAGGATAATTCCTAGGGGTTGGTTGAAACACCGCATTAATTTGATCATAACCAGGAAAGTCCGAAAAACCTTACTAGTAGAGTAGCTAATTTGGCATCGGTTGCAATCGAATTTCCAATCGAATGCGAACCCCTAGATGTACTAGACGACTCGTTGGACTTATTAGGTTCACTAGTAGACTCCCACAACATTGTCTTCTCGGCTAACTCTTCGAAAAACTCCCACCCTTCGTCCTCATCTTTCTCCATGAATTTGTCTTGGCACATAGACTCTAACAAAGCGGTTGTTGGACTATCTAAGGCCTCGTAAACAATCTTACAAAGTCTCCATTTTTCTATTCCGTGATGGGGGCATTGTGATAAAAGATTTTTAAAACGATCAAAATATTTCCAAAAAGACTCATTTTCCTTTTGATGAAATTGATTTATCTCATTTGTTATTCTCGTAGTCTTATGGTTTGGAAAAATTATTTTAAGAAGAATTACCATAAATCCCTCCCACGTGGAAGTAGAATTAACCGGTAGGCTATACAACCATTTTTTAGCATTTTCTTTAAGCGCAAAATTAATGAGTCTAAGCCTAATCGAGTCCTCGGTTAATTGTTGGAGTTTTTGTAAGGCAAAAACCTCCTCGAACTCATGGATGAAAAGATACGGTTCCTCACCTTCACTCCTGGTAAATTTGGGTAACATGCTAATGTGTTGAGCTTTGATTTCGAAATTATTACCATTTACGGGAGGAAGAGTGATACACGAGGGTTGGGCAGAATGGGTGGGATAGCAACGGTCCTTAAGCGACATGGCCATGTTTACTATTGGTTCAGAATTATCTAAAGACTCGGAATTAGAAGAGGAAGAAATCTCAAACGATCTCACTAGTCTAGAAGAATTATCCCTAATCCAAATAGTTCGCATAAACCACGAAAGGAAACACGTAGCAAATAAGTGCGAAATATTTAAACAAACAAAAAGAAAGGGTGAAAAATCAAAAGAAAAATCCTATATCTAGGGTTCCTTAATAAAATAAAATAGACCTTGCTCCTAACTGTAAGGACCACCAAAAACTCGGTAAATCAGAATTTATTCGGACCGATTTGACCAGGTAGGTGCAAGCATTACCAAGAGGCTAAACACCAGCCTAGACACCAAATCTTAATTGGCCAGGTAAGCTTTCGATTGCCTAGACACCAAAGAGTCGGTATAATTAATGATTACTTCGTTTCTTAGGTACCTTCCTAATTGAGCGCGAAATTCCTAGGGGTAAACGTCTAATTAATTTTATTAAAGGCTAGGGTATGCAAAATGATGGATTTATTGTTTTTGGGCTAAGAAAAGAATGATGAAATCCCTTCCCTTATCTTGCTAGTGGTTTTGCCCTTAAAATTTATTTACAAATGATGCAACAAACAACGAGATAAAATAAAACTATAAACATTTATGGAACGTGTCCTAAGTTAAAGAAAAGAAGAAAATTTAATGTACTTTTGGGTCCTCCAGCGATCACCACAATTATAAGGTACGAAAAATTAAAAACAAGAAAATAAAAATCTAGATTATGTGCCCTAAGTGATTAAATGCATGATGCAACAATTATGTAATTTCTAACTAATTTTTTTGGATTTTAAATTTTCAATTTTTTTGTGATTTTTTGATTTTTTTGTGATTTTCTAAAATAATAAAAAGGCGAAAAGAGAGAAATACGGTGTAAGAACCCAGATTTTCGATAGAATTAAAACTTTTTATTATGTATGGATGTAATAGTGAATAGTGGGTACGGCTATGATGTAACGAATGTTCTAATGAATAAATGGAATGGATTTGGATTCAAATACTTATATGTCATGAAGAATGCTATTAGTTGACAATCTAGATAAGAATTATCTATCCCCTAGGAAATTAAGATTTGATAATTCCAAGAGGGAAGGTTATTCTTATGTCATCCAAATCGATATCTGTTATCAGTCTAGTGGTTCCGTAAAAGGGTTAAGGAACGATCGAAAGAGAGCCGGGACATCTATACAACCCTAAAAGAATAAGTAAAGAATAAGTGGTGAATAGTGATTTTGGTGGACGTAGGAATATTATTAGACGACGCTATATAGAAGTACCCGGAACGAAATTCTGAGTTCGTATTAGTGATCCAGGGGGAAAAAGAGTGTATGTAAAAGTTGTCGGATTCTGAAAAATAGCACTTTTATTTTCCCTGAGATTTCCCTGGACACTGAAAGACTTAAGGAATTATTGAAGGGATTTAAGGAAAATAGGTTCAAGAATTATTAAAGAAAATGGAGGATGATAGTATAATATTAAGACGGTTTCCGGTAAAACCCTAACTAGAAACGAATGAGTTATTCCTCCGAACGATCAATGAATTGAGCAATAAACGGACAAAGAAACAAGCAGAGGAAGCAAGATACATGCATGTGGTAGTGGAAAATATCTAGCAAACCAAGTGATGACTCATGCAAGTAGCATACTTAGAGATGAAACTAGTACTTAGCAAAGCAAACTACTTAGTTAGCCTTAACACCACCAAAGATCAACACTTGTCCATGCAATTCTCATCATCCATTGCATCATCACTTTATTAAAGCTACTTTAAAACAAGATATTATCCTACTCTCATCACAATAATGAATTTTAGATGAGACTAAGGCAAGAGAAACAAAAACAAACACTACCACTCTCCAAAACCTTCCATTCGAATTTTTGCAAAATTCAAGGGGAGAAATCCCACTTCCAACCATCATTTGATCTTTTAATTTTTATGGTAAGTCCTATATTTCATAAAACTAATCTCCTAGAAATTTCAAGTCCAAATTCCTTTGTTTCCATTTTCAAATAAATCATTTAGTAGGAGGATGAATAGTGTTTTCATGAAAACTAATCTTTGATTTTCTTGTTTTCATGGTTGATCTAGCAAGCTTAAGGCAATCCAAGGTCCATACCAAGCTTTGTAATGCTAGTTCACACTCTCAAGGAGGTATACCACTCTTGAAACCATAGATCTACTTTAAGGATATGCTTGTTCTTGATGGATTTGAGCTTTGTTAGGATGTTAGTATGATTATAAGCATATTAGCATGATCTTATGGTTGATTTTATACATAATTATTATTATGATGTAGAGATATGTTCTTAGACATATTTGGGATGAGAAATATGTGTATAAGTTGTGTTGATGCCCGGTGTGGCTTGGTTATGTTATTATGATTTTTAGAACGTTCGATTTATAGCCGTCGTAATGCCGAATTTTCGTTAACACTTAGAAATCAAGCATGACAGTTAATATAATTTCCTGAACTTGGTAATATTATGACTGGTCCTTATAGATCTCGAGCCATAGATCGTTTTGGCGGGAGAACCGAAACATTCCGACTTACGGTTTAGGAGTTATGGTCAAATTACTAAACTTGGTTCGAAACCGTAAGTAAAAGTTCGTAACTTCAATTGAACCCTCGTAAAGCATGTTACTCAGTGGTGAATCTTGGTAAATAAATACTAGGGGTCATAAGGAAGGTATGAAAGAAAACCATATATCAAACGGATCGTTTTCCGATTTTATAAAAATGTTTGAATCGAAGTTAAACGCGAACGAATCCCTAAAAACCCGCTTGGTTATAACTTTGGTAAAACACTTAGAAAACGGATGATAAAACTCGAGGTATAATCTCGGTTCGTAATCGATCGACTTTAGAACTTATACAACTTAAGTATATACCAATTGTGGGTATGATGACATATCTTAATAACGAACAAATGTCGGATCGTATCGGTGATAAAAAGAGTTACACTAAAAGGTGTATAATGAGATAATTCGAAAACGTGTTTCGACTTAAGTGAAGTTTATACTTAGACTTTTAAAAGGTGTTTAGAGGTTAATCTAGAATGTTCTTATTGTTTATAGATCATCGAGCAGACCCAGGACACGCTATCTCTACCCACACCTGATTACCAGACAAGTTTCCAATACCATGGAACTGTTGTTGTGATAATAGGTATATCTGTTGTTTCTGATACATATGCCATAGCATGCATGCCTATTGTCAAATTATATTATGATACCTGTTCCCTGAATTGATATTCGCTTATAGACTAGATACGAATTATCAGTTATAAGCCGTATTGTTTTGGTAAGACCCTTAACGAAGGGCATGTGATATTCATTCTTAAATATAGACCGGGAGTCGGTATTTTGAGGTATAGATAGTCGTGGAAACCCGGAGGGATTCCAACGGCAGATTATTATTTATCTTGAGGAATGTTATTACTAAACATTATTTATATTTCCATAAAGTATCAATTACTTGGAAATCTTTCGAAGGATGTTATTTGAGTATTATCTTAGTCGAGAAATATTAGGTGAATATTATTTTTGAATATTCACTTAGAGTTTAATTATTTAATGATTAATTACTTTGATATTCATTGGAAATTTTATTTATTAAATGAATATTACTTTCGAATATTCATTTAAGGTTTTATGTACGTGATGAATATTATCTTAAAATATTCATTGGAAGTTCTATTTACTTAAGGAATATTATTTCGAATATTCCTTTAAAGTTTTGATCACTAAATGAATATTATTTGGATATTCATTTAGAAGATTATTTACTAAATGAATATTATTTTCAAATATTCATTTAAGGTTTGACTTATTTATTGAATATTATTTAAAATATTTATTGAAGTTTAATTATTTAATGAATATTATTTTGAATATTCATTTAAGGAGAGAATTATTTCGAGAATAATTCTATATATTCATTCGAGGATTACTTACGAGCAATATTATGATTTAATAATATTCCATAATTATTATTGAGTTAATAAATATTCTTGGAATATTTATTTAATTCTTTTAAATTCTTTTTAAAATGATTTATATTATTCGAAGATTATCTTTCACCTCCAGATATTATGTAAAATATTTCGGAGTCTTTTTACGACTATTTTATCAAGGAAAGGTTCCCAACTCTTTATTTTTCATTTAAATCTATCTTAAAAGGATTTAAATGCCCGCTCAAACTTCCATATTATAGGGGAACCTACTTGAGCAATGTTATTTATCTTGTTGACTTCCCGGTCATAAATCTGGTAAAACTATTTTTTTCACTCGCAACTTGGTTGCTGTTTATCAATTGAATCTTTGAGTAACCTTCTCATTATTCGAGGGGTAAGATTATTGGAACAAGATGGTATCCTCTAACAAGCAGCAGCTTGGGAGATATGATGTTGAATTTTCCTTTCGAACTAGATACGACTACTTTGTGGAGTCTTATCAACAAGTATCATACTTGGGGAAAGGGGGACGAACTTTACGTTCAGAGTCGTGAACTTCTTTTCGAACTTGGAGTCGTGTAAGAGGCTGAGTAACGCCGGTCCATCCCATTGGCCCAACCGTTGGCCGGGGAGATCTAACAGGGCGGTAGACAAGTAAATCCGTCAGCTCTTCCTTCTACCGGTAGTAAATCTAAAATTGAGCTGTACAATCTGCGAATGATCATCGTAAGGATTGGAACAGCGGGCGCGGTGAATACTCCAGCATTAGTTCATCATTCAAATTCATTTATTTTCTGCAACATTATCATTGTTGGCAGTATTGGAAAATTATTCATAATTGGAATTCCAATATTTTTCCTGCAAGTTCCTCTTTTATGATAAATGATAATATCTTGCTTATCTTTGACATAGCAGATATTCCCACCTATATGTGCATTTTAAGTTACCTTGTAACTTCATCGTTTATGTTATACTGGCATCATCTCCGTAAATGCATGGCATATGGTTTGAAAGATACTTTTGAACTGTTATATATTATCGTTCAGTAATACATTATTGTTGATGGGCTATTACTCACCCTTGCGTTATTATTATATCACAACAACAGCTAGACCAGATGACTCGCACAAGGCATGCTCGACGCTGGCGAGGATGATGAGACTACCAGAGCCGAAGAGAAGCTATTGGTAGGATAGATTCATTCTTTCAGTACCAAGTATATGGGCTGGTATGACTTATGTAAATGGATGGCAAAGAGTATGTATTTATATGGTAATTCTTTTGGGTTATAAGAACTCCAAATGTGATTAATAAAATTTGATTGTTACTCTGATTTCATCTCTGGGACTATAACAGGTGTGTTTTATATTGTTGTGTTGGGTCATAAAGATGTAATTTAGTTTATATTGAAGTAAGTTCAAGTATTGTGGACAGAAATGGAAACCGTAACGACCGGATCCCGAACCCCGGATCTGGGGGTGTTACAGTAATGGTATCAGAGCGTACGTTATAAATCCCAGAGATGAGGCGACGTTAAAACAATAAATTCACTAAGATAATAAGAACTCTTGCCAAGTTTATAGTTGGACTACATAATGTAGTGCTGACATATAAAACCCTTATGGGAACTCTTAGGTATCATGATAGTAACTTAGCTCGATATCATATCGACGAGTAAGGCGACAGACCTTGAGTCTTAGGAGAAACACCATGAGGATGCCTTATTATATGTTGACGATCGGCTTGTTGATTCGACAGAGTACCCTACTGAGAACCGGAGGAGGTTCCAGCAGGGAGGAGAGTCCTGTTAGGATAAGGAGCTTACCCTTGAGGAATGAGGGCTGCAGCCAGAAAGACTGTGATGATTAAGGTATAGTGCTCAGAAAGGTGAGCATAAAGAACTGAGATATTATTAAGAGATCTGAAGATGCATATTGAATTCATAGCCGGACTACCAGAGGTAGTACCCGCAAGTAAGACGGATTGAAAAGATCACTTGAGATCTTATACGGGAATAGACAAGAATCCTTAGAGACTTTCATATTAACGAAGAAAGAGCTAGAGGGATGTATGATTATCAAAGACATCGATATAGGACGAGGAGCAGAGTCCCCAGGAATAGTTGAGAAGGCGGCAGTAAGTGCCATATCATTTGATAAATGAATTAGTATGAATATTGTCAGTAATAATTCACCATGAGAAGGCAGATGTCATAGGTTATAATTTATGGAACCAAAATTGAGGTTAATGAGGTGGTTTTATTCAGGGAAATGTTTATTTTATAAATGAATCAGTTAGAAAGTAAAGACATTGGGAAGTGACAGCATGATTGGATAAAGTTATATAAGGAAGTAGTAAGCAAGACAATGATCTCAGAACCTACTGGAAGATAAGACCAGTGAGTCAAGATGAACTCGTAATGAGACTACTGTCAGAGACTGAGTATATGGTTATTTCAACTTAGTGAAATGATGAACCAGAAATGTTAGATGCATGTGATTCAGAGGAATATTAAATTCTTTCTTTGAATGAATTATAGTAGTTACCTTAAGTTTACTCCAATGCGGAATTATAATGGATCAAGTAATACGATCAGCAGTTAAAGAGAAAAATGTGAGAAAATCTTCCTGGAGCTAAAAGATGAAATTGGTGACGACCCAGCGTTGGCGTTGCCTCATAGAAGAAGGAGACATTGTGCTTCCAACGATGCTTCGCATAAAGGATTAGGATGTGTGCTTGCACAGCACGACAAAGTACTTGTGGATGCATTCGAACAGCACGGTTCACCAGATACGAATGGCCTTGGTAGTGCCGATCTTGTGGAATGATTAACCTCGACGGTAGTGTTCCTTCTGAGACTAGTGGTTAGGTAGACTGACATTTGGTAATATTGAATATCAGGACGTATAGGTATCAGGACGTTGTGACAGGTTTCAGTTTGAAACTGTTGATTCCCTTCCAAGGGATGTATATAATTGGTTCCTCTCCAGTGGTTAAACTTCCAATCTGATGACGATTATTTCGTTAACTATGACTGCTTATGGTTCTACCTGCTTGGAGGTTCATAGAATTATTCTTTAGGTTTCGAAACTGGTCTCCTTAATGTTACCAGTAGGTGGATAGATTGACCAAAATTTCCCTGATTCTGGAAAGAACTTCAACAAATTTTGGCAAACCTTGTCTTTCTGATTATCAAAGAACGTCATGGAAGGAAGTAGAAACTGGGGTGAACCCCGTGAATTGGGTAAGGTAGCCGCTTTATGGGTTGGTGGACAGACCTCGATTAACGCGATTGATGGTAGAAATATAATGATGAAGTTGAGATTGGACGGAAACAGGAAATGTAAGTAAGAAACCAACCGGACTGAGAAATTTCGGGATTGACTTAAATGAAAAGGCTGTTATGCCAGGAATGGTAAGCTTGTGTGGCACGCGGGATTGATAAGAATAGTTGAAAAGATAAAAGTAGAGGAAAGGTGACCGGAGACGGTGCCGAGTAGTCGATTAAGACTTATATGGAGTAAAGTTTTGGAAAGGTAGAAAGGTATCAAAGAAGAAAGCACTATGTCGGCAATTGCTAGAAAAGTAATGCTATTAGCCAACCCCTAAAATCATATATTTTTATTTTAGTGTGGCCAGTTGAGGCAAAGTCACAAAGGATTATTAAGTGACTAGACCAACAATGAAAGGACAAAGCAGGGTTGCTTCTAAGTAAGCACCGACTGCAAGGGCTTCTGATATAAAGGAAACATAAATGAGATCGTAGGAATCTTCTACTGAACCCTTTTGCAACCCATGTTTTGATTGGGAATTTACTAGACTTTTTTTGGTATGGGGTCACCCGTACTAAAGTGATTCATGTGTATATGATTGTCCAAGATTACAAGTAAAAATGGAAGTATAGTGACTTGAGATGTATGATGTTAGGGTATCATGAATACCATGAATATATTGTGATGGAGGAAAGTAAACAATGAAGGTATATGAAGAGAGTATAGAAATGGTCAGAGATTGATCAGTATGCTGTAGAAATTTTTCCTAAGGTAAGTACCTTTTAGAAGAACGATAAGCACTAAGAGGTTCACGTTGAACTCGACCAATATCATCCAGAACATCCTTTCTACCATTACCAAGTTCAGTAAGGGAGCAGATAGACATACGTTGTCTTTTGGGAGGTCAAATAGGCTGGTAACTATCTGAAAGAAGAGGTTAGCATTAAGCTACCGATCGATTATCAAATGAGAATGATTGAAAAGAGACCCTTTTTAAGGATACATGATTTGATTGCCAATTATAGGATGCAAGAATTCCTTGGCAGTTGAATTAAGGATAGGATATCCACAAAGTAAGACAAACCCTGGGGAATGCACAAGGGATGGCATTAACCCTAATAAAGACATTGTGAATTCAGATGATATGAGTTGGATTTGCTGAGGCAACAATGACCTGTAAGGATTATTAAAAAGAGTTCTGGAAAGAACATGGATAGAATTATTAGAGTATTGATCAATGACATTTTGATATACCCTGTATCCAGAAAATACAGGAGGAATGATGAGGATGACCTAAGAAACCTTTCAAGGAAAAGGGTGGTATTTTGAATTTCAAAATGGAAGTTTAGTAGGGAATGCATGACCTAATGATAATACTGCCAGATGAGGCATATGCGAAACCATGAGGATGTATGGATGGAACCAAAGAAGGTTGAGATTATCCTAGAACAAGAAAGAACTAGGAGAACAAATATCCTAGGTATGATTGAGGGTAACTTTGATAAAGTTCCCACGGGAAGTTGGAAGCAATGACTTATGGAAAAAGACTGATAGTGATATGGGCTAAAAGCAAGCCCTAAAGACACATTTGATGTTGCATTAATTAGACCCAACATGGTCCAAACGTGGGGGCCATTTGTGGGGCCCAAACCCTATTTTAATATTAATTTCATAATTAATATTAAGGGATATTAACAGCTCAGCAATAAGCATCAGCTAAGGATACTATTCCTGCAAGACTTAGCCTCCAAGGCACCCAATTCGATATGGAAACAGACTCCTACAAGGAAGGAGTCTAGAACCTTCCTCAAGGCGGTGGCTTGCCCACCAAGTATCCAAATCCTACCATAATTCTAAGGCTTCTCAGCCTATATAAAGGGCCAGACCCCTCATCTCACAACTACGTCCTGGCTTGATTCTCAACACGAGATACGTAGGCACTCTGTGAGGACCGATTAGTCTCGAACACGGAAACAACCATTAAAGCTTGAAGCTCACCAACCCCTTTGCATTAAATACGCACAAACCCTAGCCGTAATATTCATAACCTAGTTTTTATTCCACAACATTTGGCACCGTCTGTGGGAAGACAACATCAACCATGGTGCAAACACGAAGGACACTAGTCACAACCGAGGCAACCACCGTCACCTCTGCTCCGCCTGAACAAGGGTATGTACCCCCATCAATAGGGACGATCACCCAACCTCAAGTTTCTCAACCTCCAGGGACGATTCCCCATGTTGAAAGAACTTTACCCATGGTTGTCCATCCAAGCCAGCATACCAACCCTCTTCAGATGGTGGTCTCTCCCCTTATCAATCATCCACTACCTCCGGGGGTGCGGATCTCTACTACGGATCTCCCTAGAAGTACGAATCCGACATATGGCTTGCTTAACTACCCCCCCGAATACTCGAGGTATTGGGCCAAGCGGCCATGCCCTACAGATACATGAGCCGTATCACCCTCCTTACATTAGAGGCTTGGGCCCTGATCAAGGATATTATGACTACTCTGGTCCTTATACTAATGATTCTTCATCTGAGGATGACGATCGTGATCAAGCCCCGAGGAGGCAACGTCCAAGCAAGGAGCCTATAAGGCATACTCGACGAATCCATGATGGACCCCCTGTGACAGCCGCTGAGAGAATCAAGGCTTACGAAGCCGAGATCCAGAAGCTGAAGGACAATATAGAAAGGGAGCAGCAAAGACAGAATCAAAATCGACCCCCTCCGAGGTCAGGAGGAGAGATTCCCTTTATTGATTTAGAAAGGCCTTCTAGGAGGCAGAGAAGGGCTGAGGCCCCAAGAGGTGGAACTACAAGGGCAGAGGCCCCCAAGGGTGACCCCAAAGAGTTGATGTAGCTAGGAGATCCTGATGATCCTACACCACCATTCACCGAGGAGGTGATGAATGCTCACATCTCTAGGAAGTTTAAGATGCCTACTATAAAGGATTATGATGGAACGGGTGATCCCACAAACCATGTGAGAATATTCTCGAACGCACTGCTGTTACAGCCTGCTAGTGACGCTCTCAAGTGTAGGGCATTCCCTCAAACCCTGGCGGGCATGGCTCAAAGATGGTATAGCCGGTTGCCTGCAAGTTCGATTGGCTCTTTTAAGGAGTTAAGTGCCACTTTTGTCAGCCAATTCATTAGCAGAAAAGTTCATGAGAAAAGCTCCACACCTCTTATGTATGTGGTACAAGGGAAGAACGAAAATCTGAGAGATTACCTCAAAAGGTTCACTAAGGAGACGTTGAACATCACTGACTTGGAGAATAAGGTGGCCATGGTAGCCCTGGAACACGGAACTACTGATCTATTCTTCAAAAGGTCGTTGACGAAGCATCCTCCTAAAAACATGGCCGAGCTCCAACGAAGGGCTGACAAGTATATCAAGGCTGAGGATGGCATAAAGAAAGAGGCCACCGTAGGTGGAGGCAACGGCAACTCCAAGAAAAGAAAGCGAGACCAGGAGTATGATGACCAGGAGTATGATGCTAGGGAAAAGTATCCCCAAACTAGCGAGGACTCTGACTCTGCCCCTAAGAAGAGCCAAGGATCAAGGTTCACTGAGTATGCAAGGTTGAATACTCTTAGGAGTCGAATCTTATTGGACATTGAGAAGGATAAGGATTTCCGATGGCCGAAGCCACTTAGGGGTCATCCCGCAAAGAGAAACAAGAATCAGTATTGCAGATTCCACAAGGATATAGGGCATGACACTGATGACTGCAAGCAACTCAAAGATGAGATTGAGTTTTTGATCCGTAGAGGAAAACTGAGCCACTTCACTAAGGGTGAAGATCGTGGTGATAAAAGAAGAGACTATAATAGAAGGGATGATGATTAAGATCGCAACCCGCAGCCCCGAGGGCCAGTAATCAACATGATCTCAGGAGGCCCGACTGCGGCCGGGACAACTAGGAAATCTCGGAAGGCTTATGCCCGAGAGGTGATGCATATTGTTGGAGAGGCACCAAAGTGCGCAAGAACCGAGGTAATAATCAGATTTGATGATTCAGACCTTGAAGGGGTGAAGTTCCCCCACGATGACCCGCTGGTCATAACTCTTGTGATTAGAAACTCAAAGGTGAAGTGAGTCTTGATAGATAATGGCGCTTCTGTGGATATCTTGTTTCATGATGCATTTATGAAGATGGGGTATAACGACTCTCAACTGACCCCCTCCAACACGCCTATATACGGGTTTAATGGAGTAGAATTTAAAGTTGAGGGAACTATTCAGTTGCCCACCACCATCGGATAGAAGCCGATAGAGGCCACTCAGATGCTGAACTTTTTGGTTATCAAAGCATCTTCGACTTACAATGCCATCCTCGGAAGGACTGGACTCCACGCTTTTAAGGCTGTAGCCTCTACCTATCACATGAAGATCAAGTTCCTAACCAGGAATGGTGTTGGAGAACGTAAAGGTGATCAAAAGATGGCACGAAGTTGTTATGTAGCCTCGTTAAGGCCTGATGGAGTCGGGGGGCAGGTCCTTCCGATTGAAGACATGGATGCCCGCAGTGGTAAGGAACACCAAGGAAGGCCAGTAGAGGACATCACACAGAAGCCTCGGACAACCATTGAGGCTAAGGCATTAACTGACTTCATGGTTGAATGTACCATTGGCAACCAAGAAGTCGGGGGGCAGGAGGTAGTACCCCAAGCAGGAAGTGAACTTCGGAATAAGAATGAGGAGACCAGAAGGAATGGTGGGTGCTCTATTTTGATGGAGTGAACTTCGGAATAAGAATGAGGAGACCAGAAGGAATGGTGGGCGCTCTATTTAGATGGAGCATCAAAAATAAAATCAAGTGGTGCAGGCCTAGTCTTGCAAAGCCCCGATGGGCTCAAGTTATCCTAGTAGGACTTAGCTTCATATCTATCTAATAGTAGTAGAAATAAAGGTTCATTGAAACCATTGCAGAGCATGTTGCTCCGAGTAGGACAGTAGTACTCTATGTAAGGATTGAACCCATTTCAAGTTATTAATGCAAGTTTGATTTCCATTCAGTGATTGTGTGATTCTATTTATGTGCCAAGCACCTGATGTGTGTAAGTCAAAGATGACCAAGTACCGAAAATAAAAGAATACACGAATGGAAACAAACAAAGGCATAAGTAAAACCCTGAAGGATCGAGAGTTAGGTTACAACACAACCAAATAAGAGTTTAAGTCCTTGAAGGACCTGGGATAAAAGACAAACATTGGAGTCATGACGGCCAAGCGATCCTGAGAAAGTTACTTACATAAGAGCTTCTCTGAAGGAACCCTTGAAGGGCAAGTTGATAGCATTTATGCAAGAGAATAGTGATGTGTTTGCTTGAACAGCAGCCGATATGCCAGGGATTGATCCCCAACTTATAACTCACAGGTTGAATGTCGATCCTGAACGAAAGACAATAAAGCAGAAGAAGAGAAATTTTGCTCCTGAAAGGCAAGATGCCATCAAGCAAGAGGTTGACAAGCTCTTGGAAGCTGGTTTTATTGAGGAGATTCAGTTCCCCAAATGGTTGGCTAACCCTGTGATGGTCAAGAAAGCAAATGGAAAGTGGATGATGTGTATAGACTTCACTAATTTAAATGATGCATGCCCAAAGGATTGTTTTCCTCTACCAAGGATTGATACGTTGATAGAAGCCACAGCTGGACATGAGATGCTGAGCTTCATGGATGGATTCAGTGGCTATAATCAGATTAAGATGCACAAGGATGACATCCCAAAGGTATCTTTCATAACTGACTTTGGTGTTTTCTGTTATCTTGTTATGGCTTTTGGTCTAAAGAATGCGGGAGCTACATACCAACGACTGGTGAATAAGATATTTGCCCATCTAATTGGAAAAACCATGGAGGTCTATGTTGATGACATTTTAGTCAAGAGCCTATTCATGGCTGACCACATTGAGCACCTCAGAGAGGCATTTGCAGTGCTGAGGCACCACAAGATGATGTTAAATCCGGCCAAGTGTGATTTTGGCGTTGGATCAGGAAAAGTTTCTGGGTCTGATGGTTTCAAAAAGAGGCATTGAGGCCAATCCCTGATAAGATCAAAGAGATCTTGGACATGGAACCACCCCACTCTATACGAGATGTACAGAAGTTGACGGGCCGAGTTACAACCCTAGGGAGATTCATCTCCAAATCTGGTGACAAATGCTTGCCTTTTTTTCAAGCATTGAAGAAGGTGAAGAATTTTGAGTGGACACCTAAAAGCCAAGAGGCCTTTGAAAAGCTAAAGAAATACATGACTGAAGCCCCGTTGTTGGCCAAACCTAGTCTTGGGGAGACTCTTTATCTATACCTGGCGGTATCTGAACAAGCATTGAGTGTTGTCCTCATTCGAGAAGAGAATAAGGTTCGATAAAACCTATTTACTACGTGAGCAAGGTATTGAATGGAGCTGAGTTGAATTACTCTCCCATCGAGAAATTTGCTTTGGCATTGGTAACAGCTTCAAGGAAGCTGCGACCATACTTTCAATCACACAAGATTGAAGTCCTGACGGACCAACAATTGGAAATATTTTGCACAGCCCGAAGGCCAGTGGAAGGCTAATCAAGTGGGCAATAGAACTTGGAGAATTTGACATCATGTAAAAGCCTCAGACAGCCATCAAGGCTCAGGCATTAGCTGACTTCGTGGTTGAATGCACTATTAGCAACCAAGAAGTTGGGGGGCAGGAGATAGTAACCACCCCTGGGAGAGAGAATAAAGATGAAGAGCTTGTACCTAATCAGAAGGAATATTGGGTGCTCTATTTGCTCTATTTTGATGGAGCATCAAAAACAAAATCTAGTGGTGCAGGTTTAGTCTTACAAAGCCCCGATGGGTTCACAGCTGAGTATGCCTTGAAGTTGGATTTCCCAACAATCAACAACGAAGCTGATTATGAAGCCTTGATAGCCGGATTGGGCTTGGCTAGAATTATGAGAGTCAAGAATCTCAAAGTATGTGGGGATTCAAGACTAGTAGTCTCGCAAATGAATGGTGAATTTGAAGCCAAGGACGAAACTATGGCAAAGTACTTGAGAGTCGTGAAGGCCATGATGACTCAGTTTGATGAGTGCTACGAGGAGCACATTCCGAGAGAAGAGAACGTTAAGGCTGATGCCCAATCTAAGTTTGCATCTTCTGAGATAGAGAATTATGCCGAGAGTTTTTACTTCCAGGTCCTGAAGACCCCACTATCAATGCGAAATTGGTAGCACCAGTTGATGTAAGCTGAAGGATAGACCCTCTTAAAGCTCATCTTGAGACTGGTTGGCTCCCTGATAATGCCTTAAAGGCACAGAAACTGTTAGTGAGAGTGTTAAGATAAGAGGTCCTTTGTCATTCCATACTTAAAATCTTGAATCTCAAATCCCGACACAAAATTTTATCCTTAATGGCCAAAAAGGTTGTCTGCCTCCAATCAAGTTTGTCGTTTGAGTTAAGGACTTGAATCAAGAGCCGTCAATCGAATTCAAACCAAGGCAAGGTCCTGTGAGCATAAGAAGAAGGTTGGAAACCTAGAATCAAGATAAAGGGTTGACAACCAGCCAAGGCACACCAGACTTGAAGTCAAGTGCTGAGTGGCAAGGGAACTTCTTGAACGATCAACCGAGAAGCAAGACCTCCAAATTATGTAGTCAGGGGGCAAGAACTAAAGCTTCATCACAAGATCCACATCTTAGAACGAGAATGAAGGGTTGGTTACAACCGACAACCATGAACGGGTTCAAGGTTTAAAACCAAGGAGTCAACAATCAAGTTAAGGCCTAGAAGGTCATGAAAGCTATGAAAGCCAATTTGAATTGAAGGATGTCTATTTGAATACAGACATTGAGGTCCAAATATCGACATTTGAATACTGATGTTGATGTCCAAATATTGACGTTCATATACTGACATTGAGGTTCAAGGACCGAGCAACGACCGACCGAGCTCCGAGGGAGGCTCCAGCCAATGAAAGGTGGTATTCTACAGCCAACGATCAAGGTCATGATTCAAGAACGAGAATTCAGATATTGCGAAAAAGCTCCGAGAGGCACGACTAGGACCTCATGTCAGCCGACCAGCTGCCCAAGGAGGGGTCAGGCCGACCTCATGGCAGCCTTGGCCGACCAAGGACCTCATGTCAGCCGACCAGCTGCCCGAGGAGGGGTCAGGCCGACCTCTTGGCAGCCTTGGCCGACCAAGGACCTCATGTCAGCCGACTAGCTGCCTGAGGAGGGGTCAGGCCGACCTCTTGGCAGCCTTGGCCGATCAAGGACCTCATGTCAGCTGACCAGCTGCTCGAGGAGGGGTCAGGCCGACCTCTTGGCAGCCTTGGCCAACCAAGGACCTCATGTCAGCCGACCAGCTGCCCGAGGAGGGGTCAGGCCGACCTCTTGGCAGCCTTGGCCGATCAAGGACCTCGTGTCAGCGGACCAGCTGCTCGAGGAGGGGTCAGGCCAACCTCTTGGCAGCCTTGGCCGACCAAGGACCTCATGTCAGCCGACCAGCTGCCCGAGGAGGGGTCAGGCCGACCTCTTGGCAGCCTTGGCCGACTAGGATCTCATGGCAAGCCGGTACCGGACCTTTCAACGCTGTTTCGGCCATATCTTGAGCTCCGGGTATCAGATTTGGACGATCTTACAGTCCACGCGAAGCTCACGAAGTTTTCTACAACTTTGGAAGGTCCCAGCCGACTAGGAGCACCTGGTGGCCGACCAGGACCTCATGTCAGCCGACCAGGTTCCATTGAAGGACCTCTCAACACTGTTTGGGCCATATCTTGAGCTCCGGGTATCAAATTTGGACGATCTTACAGTCCACGCGAAGCTCACGAAGTTTTCTACAACATTGGAAGGTCCCAGCCGACCAGGAGCACCTGGTGGCCGACCAGGACCTCATGTCAGCCGACCAGGTTCCATTGAAGGACCTCTCAACGCTGTTTGGGCCATATCTTGAGCTCCGGGTATCAGATTTGGACGATCTTATAGTCCACGCGAAGCTTACAAAGTTTTCTACAACCTTGGAAGGTCCCAGCCGACCAGGAGCACCTGGTGACTAACCAGGACCTCATGTCAGCCGACCAGGTTCCATTGAAGGACCTCTCAACGCTGTTTGGGCCATATCTTGAGCTCCGGGTATCAGATTTGGACGATCTTACAGTCCACGCGAAGCTCACGAAGTTTTCTACAACCTTGGAAGGTCCCAGCCAACCAGGAGCACCTGGTGGCCACCAGGACCTCATGTCAGCCGACCAGGTTCCATTGAAGGACCTCTCAACGTTGTTTGGGCCATATCTTGAGCTCCGGGTATCAGATTTGGACGATCTTACAGTCCACGCGAAGCTCACGAAGTTTTCTACAACCTTGGAAGGTCCCAGCCGACCAAGAACACCTGGCAGGCGACCAGGACCTACTGTCAGCCAACCAGGTGCCATTGAAGGGGTCTGGCCGTCCTCCCGGCACTTCCCGTCAGTTGGTTGGGCCGATTGATGGTTCTGATTCTTAAATTTAGCACCGTGTAGCGTCGATTAGCATCGTTTAGTGCCATCTTATATCATTTAATGTCATAAATTAAATGACGTCTAGGGCTGATTAGCACCGTTTAGTGTCGTCTTGCTTCATTTAACGTCGTTTAGCATAGGTTAAACATCGTTTAAGCACCGTTTAGTGCCGTTTTGGTCAACATGGAGCCCCTGTCAAGGTGCACCTGTCATCCGTCAAGGTGCACTTGTCAGCTATCAAGGTGCACCTGTCAGCCGTCAATGAGCACCTGTCAGCCGACCAGCTGCCCGAGAAGGGGTCTGGCCAACCTCCTGGCACCTCCCATCAGTCAAGGTGCACTTGTCAGCCATCAATGAACACTTGTCAGCCGACCAGCTGCCCGAGAAGGGGTCTGGCCAACCTCCTGGCACCTCCCGTCAGTTGGTTGGCCCGGTTGATGGTTCTGGTGAAGGTTTTTTACTTTCAGAACGTCGACCTTCAAACATTCCTAAAACTTAGCGCCATTTAGCGTCGATTAGCATCGTGTAAGTGCCGTCTTATGCCATTTAACGTCGTTCAACATAAAGTAAACGTCGTTTAAGCATCGATTAGTGCCGTTTGGGTCAACCCGAAGTCCCTGTTAGCCAATCAGCCAACCCGGGACAGCTGTCAGCCAACCAGGAGCTCCTGTCAGCCGACCAGCTGCCCGGGAAGGGGTCTGGCCGATCTCCTAGCAGCCGACCAGGATCTCCTGGCAGCCAACCAGGATCTCTTGGCAACCGACCGGCCTCGGCCAAGGACCTAAGCTAAGGGCCTCAGCCGACCGAGCCTCAGCTGACCGAGCCTCAGCCAAGGGCCTCAGCCAACGGCCTCAGCCGGCCGGCCTCAGCCAAGGACCTCAGTCGACCGGCCTCAGCCGAACGAGCCTCAGCCGACTGGCCTCAGCCGATCGGTCGTCCCAAGCCGGTCGCCATTTCAAAAAAATGTTGTCATTTTAGGAAAATGGCAGCCCAAGTTTAGTGCCGCTTAGCACTAATTAGCACCGTTTAGTGTTTTTTAAACGTTGTTAGCACCAAGTAGCGCCGCCTTATGCCATGTAACGCCGTTTACCTCCTGTCAGCCGACCAGGTGCCATTGGAGGGGTCAGGCTGACCAGGAGCTCCTGTCAGCCGACCAGGACCTCCTGTCAGCCGACCAGGACCTCCTGGTAGCCGACCAGGACCTCCTGGCAGCTGACTAGGGGGTGGCTGCAGCTGTTCCGGGTCTCTTTTCGGCCAATCAATGTAGCACCGATTAGTGCCAAGTAGCACCGATTAGTGCCGATTAGCATCGATTAGTGCCGAGTAGCACCGATTAGTGCCGAGTAGCACCGATTAGTGTCGAGTAGCACCGATTATAGTCGATTAGCATCGATTAGTGCCGATTAGCACCGATTAGTGCCGATTAGCACCGATTAGAGTCGATTAGCACCGATTAGTTCCGATTAGCATCGATTAGTGCCGATTAGCATCGATTAGTGCCGTTTTAGGTCGTTTAACACCGTTTAACATCGTTTAAACGTTGTTAGCACCAAGTAGCATTTGCTTAACATTGTCGTAAACGTGTCGGTCGCTCCACGCTTTACATCAAGACAGTACTCGTGAAACACTAGTGTATAAAGATAGACCCTGACCCGAGCCTCGAATAAGGCCGTTATAACTTCAAGGAAAACCTAATCAGTTTTCCTGGAAGTTGGGGGGCAAATGATATGGGCTAAAAGCAAGCCCTAAAGACACATTTCATGTTGCATTAATTAGACCCAACATGGTCCAAAGCCATTTGTGGGGCCCAAACCCTATTTTAATATTAATTTCGTAATTAATATTAAGGGATATTAACAGCTCAGCAATAAGCATCAGATAAGGATACTATTCCTACAAGACTTAGCATCCAAGGCACCCAATTCGATATGGAAACAGACTCCTACAAGGAAGGAGTCTAGAACCTTCCTCAAGGCGGTGGCTTGCCCACCAAGTATCCAAATCCTACCATAATTCTAAGGCTTCTCAGCCTATATAAAGGGCCAGACCCCTCATCTCAGAACTACGTCCTGGCTTGATTCTCAACACGAGATACGTAGGCACTCTGTGAGGACCGATTTGTCTCGAACACGGAAACAGCCATTAAAGCTTGAAGCTCACCAACCCCTTTGCATTAAATACGCACAAACCTAGCCGCAATATTCGTAACCTAGTTTTTATTCCACAACAGATAGATATATTTTCTCCTTCAGCAGAGCTTAAGGGAGGATGCTTTCACCCAACAGTGATGGGAATGAGGTAGAAAAAAATTTGAGTTGGAATAGATCCAGAGAACATTGATTACAAGAAATTATTATTATCAGAAAAGGCCAATGAGGTGGCCGACACTCTAAGTATATAGGAATAATTGCAAATGTGCATACCGAGGGAACAGAATGATATTTGGAAGGACCTTGAAGGTCATACCGGAGTGGAGGAATTTAAATTCCTTCTGATGACTGTGCAAGAATCGACGGTAATAATAAGTTTAAGTAAAGATTCGATTCCCGATATCGTCTTAAGTAAACTACACACCTTAGAAGGTCCCGTTTTGAGGCAAACCAGGACCATGATACAAAATTGATGAAGTAAACCATTAAGTTACCAGTCTTTTATGGAAGATGTATGAGTGATAGTTTCATCAACCGAACCTAGCTGCGATGCTTGAAACTCTTCTGCAATTTTATCTACTTCATGTAATATCTACATCAAGTTCAGGAAGTGTTCCTTATGGATAAGGAATAGTGATTACTTTGTCTCCTTAAAGGATTTGAAACCCGTATGGTTAGCTATTAACGCACTACGTAAACAACAAGCGATGGTGATTCTTCTAAGAAAGTAGATGACAACGTAAAGATAAAGAAAGTGCTGCTATTGATAAGCTAAATGGCATGTTGATGAATGACAAGCAAGTTTGTGTTAGTGTACTTCTGCGCAAACAAGATAGAGAATATGAGGTTGATGATTCATGATGCTAAAGGTATTCCCGTGGAAAGAATTAATGAGACTTGGAGGGAAGGGCAGTTGAGCCCGAAACTTATTGGGCCACCTGAGAGTTTAAAAGTGTTCGGAGGGTGATATTCGAGCCAGCTCTACCACCAAAACTTATAACATGATCGCAACATGTTTCATGTGGCAAGTCTACGCCAGTAAAATGCAGATGCTCGATAGATGATAAGAGTACGAGCAGGTAGATATACGACCTGGTCTGACTTACGAAGAACAACCTGTGGAAAATCACGGATAGAAAATAGCAAGTGATGAGAAGTAAGGTTGGCAGAAGTAGATTATATTGAATCTAAGTTAAAGGGATCGGCCAGATTCATTTTGGAGGGTTTAAATTGGAATAATGTGATGATTATAGAGTAAATGTGATGGGATACCAATAAGGAGGTGCCAAGTGCAAAAGATGTCTCAATAAAGAGATGAAGGTGGAAGTAAATAACAGAAGTAAATAAGAATCAGATAATAAAAAGGATTTGATTGATAAAGAAAAGACTGGGAAAGCAACTAGGGAATGTGAAGCAAGGAATGTTATGAATGGATTAATAAATGGGCTTTCTAATGAGTTCTCGGGAAGACAACCTGATAGTGTTAGTATTATAAATATGAAAAAGCTAGTAGCGTGACATGAAATGTCAGTAACAATGGTGTCAAGCGAGAAACTAAGATTTAACCTGAGAGGTTGAAAGATTTTCCAAAAGTAAGTGTTGCTAAGGTTGAACCAGAGTATAGGTCCATAGAATAGTGGACAAAGCAGCAAGATATGTTGACACATGAGATTGCGATCAAATAGTATTGGATATAATTATGATTAATTTCTTCTTTGATGAACCTCTATAGTTCAGAGGTAAATTCTGAGTATGATATTTTACAATCATGAAAACCTTCTATAATCCTTTGTAATTCTTTTCTTTTCTTCTCTCTTATTCATCTTCTTTATGAATTGATAAGAACAACCCTTTAAGGAGGGGAGGTACTGCTACGTGACTATCTGTCTATGTGATAGAAGTCTAAGTGGAGTACCATAACTTGTTTAATTGCTTAAGGCTGGCCCCCTTCTGTACTAACTATGCAATATAACAAATGTTCATTGATCATAGTGATCTCTCAATAAATCTTTCCACTTCTCTATATTGATCGAGATTGCGAAGATTAAAGCGATCAGGAAATGCACAGTGCAAGCGAGGTTACCTCCGAATTTACAGTGTGATAGTGATACCAATGTTACTGCAGGTATCAATAAGGATAAGACTGAGTAAGAGCATAACCCGGATAGTGTGTTGTACGAAAAGTAGCAAAGTTGGTGGAAAAAGGATAAAGTACGTATTGTAGCACCAGTAGATGTGCTGAGAAAGGGTAGAACGACTAAGAATCGACCGGGAAGCTGAAAGGTGAAACGACAGACAAACGACTCTTTGCTTCCTACTTGATTCCGGGACGGAATCCTTTTAAGGAAGGGAGACTGTAAGAACCCAGATTTTCGATAGAATTAAAACTTTTTATTATGTATGGATGTAATAGTGAATAGTGGGTACGGCTATGATGTAACGAATGTTCTAATGAATGAATGGAATGGATTTTGATTCAAATACTTATATGTCATGAAGAATGCTATTAGTTGACAATCTAGATAAGAATTATCTATCCCCTAGGAAATTAAGATTTGATAATTCCAAGAGGGAAGGTTATTCTTATGTCATCCAAATCGATATCTGTTATCAGTCCAGTGGTTCCGTAAAAGGGTTAAGGAACGATCGAAAGAGAGCCGGGACATCTATATAACCCTAAAAGAATAAGTAAAGAATAAGTGGTGAATAGTGATTTTGGTGGACGTAGGAATATTATTAGACGACGCTATATAGAAGTACCCGGAACGAAATTCTGAGTTCGTATTAGTGATCCAGGGGGAAAAAGAGTGTATGTAAAAGTTGTCGGATTCTGAAAAATAGCACTTTTATTTTCCCCGAGATTTCCCTGGACACTGAAAGACTTAAGGAATTATTGAAGGGATTTAAGGAAAATAGGTTCAAGAATTATTAAAGAAAATGGAGGATGATAGTATAATATTAAGACGGTTTCCAGAAAAACCGTAACTAGAAACGAATGAGTTATTCCTCCGAACGATCAATGAATTGAGCAATAAACGGATAAAGAAATAAGCAGAGGAAGCAAGATACATGCAAGTGGTAGTGGAAAATATCTAGCAAACCAAGTGATGACTCATGCAACTAGCATACTTAGAGATGAAACTAGTACTTAGTAAAGCAAACTACTTAGTTAGCCTTAACACCACCAAAGATCAACACTTGTCCATGCAATTCTCATCATCCATTGCATCATCACTTTATTAAAGCTACTTTAAACACAAGATATTATCCTAATCTCATCACAATAATTCATTTTAGATGAGACTAAGGCAAGAGAAACAAAAACAAACACTACCACTCTCCAAAACCTTCCATTCGAATTTTTGCAAAATTCCAGGGGAGAAATCCCACTTCCAACCATCATTTGATCTTTTAATTTTTATGGTAAGTCCTATATTTCATAAAACTAATCTCCTAGAAATTTCAAGTCGAAATTCCTTTGTTTCCATTTTCAAATAAATCATTTAGTAGGAGGATGAATAGTGTTTTCATGAAAACTAATCTTTGATTTTCTTGTTTTCATGGTTGATCTAGCAAGCTTAAGGCAATCCAAGGTCCATACCAAGCTTTGTAAGGCTAGTTCACACTCTCAAAGGAGGTATACCACTCTTGAAACCCTAGATTTACTTTAAGGATATGCTTGTTCTTGATGGATTTGAGCTTTGTTAGGATGTTAGTATGATTATAATCATATTAGCATGATCTTATGGTTGATTTTATACATAATTATTATTATGATGTGGAGATATGTTCTTGGACATATTTGGGATGAGAAATATGTGTATAAGTTGTGTTGATGCCCGGTGTGGCTTGGTTGTGTTATTATGATTTTTAGAACGTTCGATTTATAGCCGTCGTAATGCCGAATTTTTGTTAACACTTAGAAACCAAGCATGACAGTTAATATAATTTCCTGACCTTGGTAATATTATGACTGGTCCTTATAGATCTCGAGCCATAGATCGTTTTGGCGGGAGAACCGAAACATTCCGACTTACGGTTTAGGAGTTATGGTCAAATTACTAAAATTGGTTCGAAACCGTAAGTAAAAGTTCGTAACTTCAATTGAACCCTCGTAAAGCATGTTACTCAGTGGCGAATCTTGGTAAATAAATACTAGGGGTCATAAAGAAGGTGTGAAAGAAAACCACATATCAAACGGATCGTTTCCGATTTTATAAAAATGTTTGAATCGAAGTTAAACGCGAACGAACCCCTAAAAACCCGATTGGTTATAGCTTTGGTAAAACACTTAGAAAACGGACGATAAAACTCGAGGTATAATCTCAGTTCGTAATCGATCGACTTTAGAACTTATACGACTTAAGTATATACCAAGTGTGGGTATGATGACATGTCTTAATAACGAACAAATGTCGGATCGTATCGGTGATAATTCGAAAACGTGTTTCGACTTAAGTGAAGTTTATACTTAGACTTTTAAAAGGTGTTAAGTGGTTAATCTTGAATGATCTGATTGTTTATAGATCATCGAGCAGACCTAGGACACACTATCTTTACCCACACCCGATTACTAGGCAAGTTTCCAATACCTTGGAACTGTTGTTGTGATAATATGTATATCTGTTATTTCTGATACATATGCCATAGCATGCATGCCTATTGTCAAATTATATTATGATACCTGTTCCCTGAATTGATATTGGCTTATAGACTAGATACGAATTATCAGTTATAAGCCGGATTGTTTTGGTAAGACCCTTAGCGAAGGGCATATGATATTCATTCTTAAATATAGACCGGGAGTCGGTATTTTGAGGTATAGATAGTCGAGGAAACCCGGAGGGATTCCAACGGCAGATTATTATTTATCTTGAGGAATGTTATTATTAAACATTATTTATATTTCCATAAAGTATCAATTACTTGGTAATCTTTCGAAAGATGTTATTTGAGTATTATCTCAGTCGAGAAATATTAGGTGAATATTATTTTTGAATATTCACTTAGAGTTTAATTATTTAATGAATAATTACTTTGATATTCATTGGAAATTTTATTTATTAAATGAATATTACTTTCGAATATTCATTTAAGATTTTATGTACGTGATGAATATTATCTTAAAATATTCATTGGAAGTTCTATTTACTTAAGGAATATTATTTCGAATATTCCATTAAAGTTTTGATTACTAAATGAATATTATTTGGATATTCATTTAGAAGATTATTTACTAAATGAATATTATTTTCAAATATTCATTTAAGGTTTGACTTATTTATTGAATATTATTTTAAATATTTATTGGAGTTTAATTATTTAATTAATATTATTTTGAATATTCATTTAAGGAGAGAATTATTTAGTGAATAATTCTATATATTCATTCGAGGATTACTTACGAGCAATATTATGATTTAATAATATTTCGTAATTATTATTGAGTTAATAAATATTCTTGGAATATTTATTTAATTCTTTTAAATTCTTTTTAAAATGATTTATATTATTCGAAGATTATCTTTCACCTCCAAATATTATGTAAAATATTTCGGAGTCTTTTTACGACTATTTTATCAAGGAAAGGTTCCCAACTCTTTATTTTTCATTTAAATTTATCTTAAAAGTATTTAAATGCTCGCTCAAACTTCCATATTAGAGGGGAACCTACTTGAGCAATGTTATTTATCTTGTTGACTTCCCGGTCATAAATCTGGTAAAACTATTCTTTTCACTCGCAACTTGGTTGCTGTTTATCAATTGAATCTTTGAGTAACCTTCTTGTCATTCGAGGGGTAAGATTATTGGAACAAGATGGTATCCTCTAACAAGAAGCAGCTTGGGAAATATGATGTTGAATTTTCCTTTCCAACTAGATACGACTACTTTGTGGAGTCTTATCAACAAGTATCATACTTGGAGAAAGGGGGACGAACTTTACATTCAGAGTCGTGAACTTCTTTTCGAACTTGGAGTCGTGTAAGAGGCCGAGTAGCGCCGGTCCATCCCATTGGCCCAACCGTTGGCCGGGGAGATCTAATAGGGCGGTAGACAAGTAAATCCGTCATTTCTTCCTTCTATCGGTAGTAAATCTAAAATTGAGCTGTACAATCTGCGACTGATCATCGTAAGGATTGGAACAGCGGGCGCGGTGAATACTCCAGCATTAGTTCATCATTCAAATTCATTTAGTTTCTGTAACATTATCATTGTTGGCAGTATGGAAAAGTATTCATAATTGGAATTGCAATATTTTTCCTGCAAGTTCCTCTTTTATGATAAATGATAATATCTTGCTTATCTTTGACATAGCAGATATTCCCACCTATATGTGCATTTTGAGTTACCTTGTAACTTCATCGTTTATGTTATACTGGCACCATTTCTGTAAATGCATGGCATATGGTTTGAAAGATACTTTTGAACTGTTATATATTATCGTTCAGTTATACATTATTGTTGGTGGGCTATTGCTCACCCTTGCGTTATTATTATATCACAACAACAGCTACACAAGATGACTCGCACAAGCCGCGCTCGACGCTGGCGAGGACGATGAGACTACCAGAGCCGAAGAGAAGCTATTGGTGGGATAGATTCATTCTTTCAGTACCAAGTATATGGGCTGGTATGACTTATGTAAATGGATGGCAAAGAGTATATATTTATATGGTAATTCTTTTGGGTTATTAGAACTTCAAATGTGATTAATAAAATTTGATTGTTACTCTGATTTCATCTCTGGGACTATAAAGGGTGTGTTTTATATTGTTGTGTTGGGTCATAAAGATGTAATTTAGTTTATGTTGAAGTAAGTTCAAGTATTGTGGACAGAAATGGAAACCGTAAGGACCGGATCCCGGACCCCGGATCTGGGGGTGTTACATACGGGTTACCGAAGCACGCTTCCAAAAATTCCGATTTGTTCCAAGCTCCGTGAGAAATTCCCGTAATTCCAACTTTCCTAAAAAATGAAACAAAGGATAAGGCAAGTAAAAACTAATCCGAAAAATTAAAAATCAAGGCGCGAAAAATAATTAGTCCCCGGCAGCGGTGCCAAAAACTTGATGTGCTAAAATAAATACAATTTTAAATCGCAAGCGCACAATTCAATCGTTGAAATATTTTAGGTATCAATCCACGGAGACTAACATTTTCGCAAACCATAATTTTTAATTTTAGAGTAATTTTGTATTTTTGAGAATTTAATTTTTACTAATTAATTCCTAAAAGATAATTTAATCTATTTAAAAGAAAATTTAATAATTCTGATTTTAAACTAAGTAACTAAAAATTAAAAGAACAAAAACTAAATTATTTAAAGATTTCAAATTCGAATTAAAACCAGATTTATTTACAGAAAATTTTAAAGAAAATTGTCATGACTTGTTCGTAATATTAACTAGCCAAAAGTAAACCAAAATAGGATCTCAATAACTTAGACAAAAATAATAGCATGAAAACCAGTACAGCATCTCAGCGAAACACAGCAAAACTCGGAAAAATAAAACAATACTTCAGAGAAAACTATCGAACTAATGACTCGGAAACTCAGCCACAAAACTACGACTTAGCCTGTTGACTCGGTGAACCAAACAAAGCAAAAACAAAATGGAAGCACAATACAAAAACTCAAACTCAGCAAAACAGCTCGATAAAATACACAAATTCATTATTGTAAACTCAGCCACTTATCAATCAAACAAACTCACAAACAATTAAACTCAGTACTTCAACAACTCGTGGGTCAACTCAGTGAACACACAACTACAAACTCAACCAATGTACAAAATCAACGAGTCAACTAACAGAAATTTAAAAAATTTCGAAGACAAACATGCAAAAACTCTCAAACAAACAGTTAACAATCAGTCGAAACACAACTCGGGAAAAAAAATGACAAATACAAAGAACAAAACCAGAGAACAACAGCAACTCAGCGCGAATCAACAACCCAAATTCACCTACTTGACAACAACTCAATGATAACAGACTCAGAGAACGAAACTCAAAAACTCAGTGAATCCAACGAATCTAAACTTTGAATCCAAAAACACTCTATCTACTCGTCATTCAGAAAACGAAAAAAACAAACACAAACTGGATATTCAGAAAACGGAGAATTAATAATCAAAATGAAACTAAGATAAAGGAACTGAGGGTTTATTAATTTGAAATAACAATAAAGAAAAAAAAATTAAGAAAGAGTTGTGTTTGTGGGTGAGAGTCGGAGAAGGAATAGAAGGCTGGGTTTTGAGATTTTGCAGCGAAAGAAAAGAAAATGGGCTGGGTTGGTTTTGTTTGAAGAGAAGAAAACAGAGGATTTGTATGTATTATTCGAAGAAGAAGAAGGTGAAATGGGTTTAATTGGAATGTGTGACTGAGAAAGTATGGAAGAAAATAAGCTTCGAATTAGTAGCAAAGAAACAGAATAAAAAAATAAAAATCGAACATCAAATTTAACTATTGAAAATTTCAAAAACTAATATTTTTGTGTTTTTTTTTAAAGTTAAAATACGAAAACAAGGAAGTTAATTACGAAATTAAAATTATACTACAATGAAACGAGGATTTGGAATTAAAATGGCCCTCAATAAAATGGAAATTTAAAGGGGCAAAATTAAATTTAACAACTAAGAACAAGAAATTTAATTCGTTATTTTCAACCCATAGTGGTTAGCTTTTCGCTACTTTGTCCACTAAACGGATTTACGAAAATAACGAAGGTATGGCAATATAACGAAAGAACAAGACGATAAATTAAAGGAAATGAAATTTTTGCATTAAAATAAAAAGTGTTTATAAGAATTGAAACTAAAAAAAAAAACAAGAAATTAAATCTACCCTAAAATCTAAGTTGATAATTACAAGGGGGTGAGGGGGTATTTATAGGATAAGAATTAGGGTTAAGGGGTGTGTTGGGTTAATCTTGGCGCTACACCTTCTAAATGTGGTGGACAAATCCTAGCCATCTATTTGTTTCCTTCCCCCTTAAGCTTTGATGAGTGGATCTTGGCCATACACTTATTTAGTGTGTTGGGATGATCTCCACCTTCCACATGTCTTCAAAGATTCCTTTTCCACCAAGCTCCTAATTCTTCTTCCTTTTTTCATTTAAGTCCTTTTCTTCCTCTTTTTCCATTCCTTGCTCTTTATTTCTTTATTTTTCCATTTCTTTATTTATTCACGAATTTCATGAAATGCAACAAAATAAATTATTAAAATACGAGTTTAAGAAATAAATAGGTAATAAAAATATGCGAAAATATGCACTTATCAAACAGTTCTATGAACATCCAAGCAGGTAGAATCGTAAGCAGTTATAATAACGGAATGATTGACATAAAGTTGGAAGTTTAACCACTAGAAAGGAACCAAATATATACATCCCATAGAAGGGAAATCAAAAGTTTCAAACTGAAACATGCCACGTCTTCCTGATACATATACGTCCTAATAGTCGATACTACCAATTGTCAGTCTACCTAACCACTAGTCTCAGAAGGAACACTATTGTCGGACTTAGTCATTCCACAAAATTGGCACTACCAAGGCCATCCGAATCTGGTGAACCGTGCTGTCCGAATGCATCCGTAATTACTCTACCGTGCTACATAAGCACACCACCTAAACCTATATGAGGTGCATCATAATATATCCCAAAGTCTTCCTTCTTCCATTAGGCAACGCCAACGCAGGGTCGCCTCCAATTTCCTCTTTCGCTCCATGAAGATTTTCTCACATTTTCCTGTTCATTCAAACTTCTTAGTCTTACAAATAAGTCGGGTTACGGGACTGCAATCTTTGTAAAGTCCTGAACAAGTCTTCAGTACTACCTTGTGAATCTTATGAAATTTCTCACCATTGCTGGTGTGGTTGGCCTTTCCCAATTGAAACTGCCTTTAACTCGGCGGGGTCAACCAACACTACTCACTATTGATCGCATGTCCTAATAACTGAACTTCATTTTATCAGAATTCATACTTCGAGAACTTGGCATACACTTGTTCTTTCAGGTTTCATCTTAAAACATTCTCCATTACCTCTTAACCACTGATCGTATTACTTGATCCATTTATGATTCAGCGTTGGAGTAAACTTAATGTAACTATTATAATCCATTCAAGGAGAAGAAAGAATTTAATATTCCTCTGAATCACATGCATCTAATGTTTCTGGTTCATCATTTCACTGAGTTGAAATAAACTTATACCCTGGTCTTTTCCTCTTGTAAATTCTGAGATCATTGTCTCGCTTACTACTTCCTTATATAACTTTATCCAATCATGCCATCACTTCCCAATGTCAATACTTTCTAAGCTGGTCCATTCATGAAATGAACATTTCCATGAATCAAACCACCTCATCAATCTCAATTTTACTTCAAAATTTATAACCTATGAAATCTGCCTTCTCATGGCAAATTTCCATTGACAATATTCACACTAATCCATTTATCAAATGATATGGCACTTGCTACCTCTATCTCAACTGCTCCTGGAGACTCTACTCCCCGTCCTATATCGATGTCTTTGATAATCATGCATCATTCTAACTCTTTTCTCATTAATCTGAAAGTCTCTAAGGATTCTTATCTATCCACATATAAGATCCCAAGTAATTCTTCCAATCCACCGTACTTGCTAGTACCACATCCGGTAGTCCGGATTTGAATCCAATATGCATCTTTAGTTCTCTTAATAATATCTCAGATCTTTACGCTCACTTCTCTGAGCACTATACCTTAACTTTTACAGTTTCTCTGGCTGCAGCCCTCATTTCCTCAAGGGTAAACTCCTTATCCTTCACAGGATTCACCTCCTTAACTGGAACCTCCTCCAGGTTCTCAATAGGGCACTCTATCGAATCTACAAGCCGATCGTTGGTCATATTAGCTGCTTCTAAACCTCAAGGTCTGTCGCCTTGCTCGTTGATACGATATCGAGCTAAGTTACTATTATGATACTTAAGAGTTCCCATAAGGGTTTTAGGTGAACTTGGCAAGAGTTCTTATTATCTTAGTGAATTTATGGTTATAACGTCGCCTCATCTCTGGGATATATAACTCTCGCTCTGATACCATTTCTGTAACAGCCCCAGATCCGGGGTCGGGGACCTGGTCGTTACGGTCTCATATTCTATAAACAATACTTGCACTTGAGTCAAAATAAATAAATAGCATGCTATGACCCCACAGTAATACCACATCACACACAACCAGTTATAGTCCAGAGATGAAATTGAAATAATTCTCTAATCATAGGATCCACAAGTTATAAGTTATTACAACCCAAAATGATTATAGAATAAGTTTAATAGTTTCATGCCGTTGATTAACATAAGTCATACATATAAGTAAGTCTGATACATAAAAGCTACCAGTCTAGCTTACTGGCTGCTCCTACCTCAGTAATGGCTGCTATGACATTAGCGGGTAACCCTCTGACAGCTGTCACCTACTTGCGTTGGGTGCGCCTTGTGCAGGCCATCAGATCTAGCTGTTGTTGTGATATAATAAATAAAGCAAGGGTGAGCAATAGCCCACCAAAAGTAATATATAACTGAACAATAATATATAACGATTCAAAGATATCTTTGAAACCATATACCATGCATTAACGAACATAGTGCCAGTATAATGTAAAAGATGAAGTTATAAGGTAACTCAAAATATATACACCGTAGACATATCTGCTATGCAAAGATATGGGCAATATATCAACATATATCATAAGGAAGAAATTGCAGGAAAATATTGCAATTTCAGTTTGAACACTTTTCAACCCTGCAAACACTGATAATGTTGCAGAAAATTTCCAACTTTGAAAGATGAACTAATACTGGAGCATTGCCATAACGTTTACGATGATCAGTCGTATGTTATGCATCTCATGATTATTCTCTACATGTAGAAGGAAGAACAGACGGATTTACTTGTCCACCGCCCCCTGGAACTCCCCGGCCAACGGTTGGGCCATTGATGGATCGGCGCCACTCGGCCACTTACACGGCTCCTAGTTCGAGTAACATCCATGACTCTAAAACGTAATGTTCGTCCCCCTTTCCCCAAGTGTAATACTTGTTGATAGGACTCCACAAAGTAGTCGTATCTAATTGGAAAGGGAAATTCACCAATATTTCCCAAGCTGTTGCTTGTTAATGGATATCGACTTGTTCCATCAATCTTACCCCTCGAACGATGAAAAAGTAACAAAAGATTCAATTTGATGAATAACAACCAAGTTGCGAATGGAAATAATAGTTTCAAATCGGGCAGTCAAACAAAATAAATAACAGTTCTCAAGTAAGGTTCCCTTATAATTTGGAAGATAGATTTAAATGAAAAATAGAGTTTTCGGAACCTCCCATTGATAAAAATAATCATAATAAGACTCAGTAATATTTTACATAATATTTGAAGGTCGAAGATAATATTTGAATAAAATAAATCATTTTTTTTAAAACTAGTTAAAAGAATTAAATAAATATTCAAAGAATATTTATTAAATCATAAATATTTAAAGAATATTCTTAATATAAAATATTGCTCATAAATAACCCTCGAATGAATATATAAAAATATTCACTACATAAATAAATCCTCGAATAAATATTCAAAGTAATATCCATTAAATAAGTCAACCTTAAATGAATATTCAAAATAATATTCGTTAAATAATTTAACGCTCAAATGAATATTCAAAATAATATTCATTAAATAAATAAAACTCAAATGAATATTCAAAACAATATTCATTAAAGGAATAATGGAAAAATATTTATTTAATTAAATACTTTCCTCAGAAAATAATCACAATATATACAGAAATACTGACTCCTGGTCTATACCCTTCACTAAGGGTCTTAGCAATATCCGGCTTATATCCAATAAACCACATCTAACTTGTAAGCCAATATCAAGTTATAAAACAAATATCACAATAATTTGAAAGCAGGCATGCATGCTATGGCATATGTATAACAACAATCAAATCATATATATTATCACAACAACAGTTCCAAAATGTTTGGAAACTTGCCTGGTAATCTGATAGGGATAGGGTGTCCTTGGTCAGTCCGGTGATCTATAAATAATCAAAATATCCGAGATTAATCACTTAACACCTTGAAAGGCTAAGTATGTACTTTACTTAAACTAAAACATGTTTCCAAGTTAACTCGCCCGGCACATCCTAATATAACCCTTATTAACACCGTTATTATCCGACACTTGCTTGTTATCAAGGCATGTCATTACACTTACACTTTGTAGGTACTTAAGTCGTATAAGTTCTAAGGTCGGTCGTTTACTAACAAAGATTATACCTCGAGATTTATTGTCCGTTTTCTAAGTGGTTTTCCAAAGTTATAACCAAGTGTTCCTCAAAGGGTTTCACTCGTACTTAACCTCGATTCGAACATTTTTATAAAATCGAAAAACGATTTGTTTGACATGAGGTTTCCTCTCACACCTTCCTTATGATCTCTAATATTTAATTATCAAGATTTGCCACTGAATTATTCATGTTAAGGGGGTCCAATTTCAGTTACGATCTCGCACTTATGGTTTTGAACCACTTTTACTAAATCGGCAATATCTCCTAAACCGTAAGTTCATTTGTTTTGATTTTCATGCCAAAACGATCTATGACTCGAGATCTGCAAGGGCAGGTCATATACTTGTCAAGATCAGTGACCTATAGCTACTGTTATGCATGAATTTTAAGGGTTAATGAAATTTCGGCATATGACGGCTATAAATAGGATATTTCCAAAATTACAATCCTCCCACAAACATGGTTTCCACTCCAAATCACATATACATGTTATTTAACATTGAACTAAGGCCAAGCACTGCCTTTCCGTTCATCTAAACCATTTAATCATAATTCAAAGCCCAATTATAGCTTTAATGCCTTAAACATACATAATATCACTAAATCTCCACAAAACTCATCCAATAATCATAAAAACTCAAACTAAGATCTAGGGTTTCAAGTGTTATACCTTCCTTGGAGTATGTATAAGCCTTAATGAACCTTGTATAGTCCTTGTATAAGCTTGATCTAGCTTGGATCATCCAAAAAAAATCAAGAAATCAAAAGTTAGTTCTTGAAATCACTATTCATCCTCAACCTTCATGATTTTATAACTCAAGAATGGAATGGAATTTGAAGCTAAGATTCATAGGATATCTTAGTTATGAAATAGGACACCTAATTAATTTGGGAATTGTTGAATAGTTGGAACTTGGATTTGTCTTCTTGAATTAAGGTAAAAGTCGAATGGCTTTTTCTTGAGAGAAAGATGAGTTCTTGCTTGGTTGCTTGCTTGGCTCTTATGCTAAAGTGAATTATTAGGATAAGATCTAGAATAAAGTGACTTTAATAAAGTGCTTTGGTCATCTCATGCATCATCATGTGCCATATGTTGGTATTTAGTGGTAAGATGATAAGATTAAGCCAACTAGTTGATTTGGTTTCTAATGTTGCTAGTTACCTTTGTAACTATCTTGGTTACTTGATCCTATCCACTTGCACATGCTTGTATCTTGGCTCTCTGCTTGTTTCTTTGTCTAGTTATTACTCAATTTCATTGATCGTTCGGAGGAATATCTCAAGTATTTCTTGTTAGGGTTTTACCGGAAACCTTCTTAATATTTATACTACCATTCTCAATCCTCCTTTATAATCCTTGAATTTAAATTCCTCAAATCTCTTTATTATATCCTTAATTCCTTCAGTGTCTAGGGAAATCTTGGAGAAAATAAAAGTGCTATTTCTTTTCTGAATCTGATATCGTTTACATACACGTATTTTGCCTATAGATCATCAATACGAACTCGGAAATCCATTCTGAATACTTCTATATAGTGTCGTCTAATAATATTCCAATTTCCACCAAAAACACTATTCATTGCTTTTTCTCTCTTTTATTCCTTGTACTTAAAAAGATGCATACACAGTTGTAAAAGGTGTAAACATTGCATTTTATCAAAGGTTCGGGTGGTTTTCAGATCTACTGGTTTGATTAGGACATTTTTTCAAGAGCTTGCTGATGGAGTCGAGTCCAATGGCACTGAGACCAAAGGACAGAGCTGCCCCTCCCTCTAGCGCCAATGATAACTCCAGATCCCGAACAGGTGCATCCTCGCCGTTCCCACGCTCGAAAGAGGTGATGTTGGTGGTTGGGCCTCTGTAAAACAACACCGGAGGGGGGTTATAGCCCTGCGGCACCTCCGGCGTGAGAATAAGAGTAGGCTTTAGAAGATAAATATTCTAGGACTAGAGTATTTTTCAGATGTGGAGGGTGTGTGTATGTGAGTGTGTAAAATTAGCGTAACCCCTAAACCCTCTTCTCTTGGTCTATTTATAGGCCAAGGATTAGGGTTTGGGGGTTCGTATCTATAATCATAAACATTGGATCCTAGGTATGCGGGACACCTGTATGTTGTAAATAGCCCCCACTTGTCCAAGAGATAATTATGGTGGCGTGTGCCAAGATCATGTCAGCATGTGGATTGATAGGGACATGATTGTTCCAATCATAGGATTCCCTTACTTGTCGTTGTCATGTGAGGCCATAATCATGACTTGTGCATTCCACATCTAGTAGTGCGGTATAGTGTTGTCTCACGCATCTTGGGTCTGTGTTGCGGGTGTTCTGGATTGGGCCCAACCTGGACTAGTAACAGGCGGGTCTAGTGTCAATCTGGGCTACGTCTAACCGGGGATAGTTATAGCCTATCACCCTTTATATAATGAATGAATAGTTTTTACTTTGAGGTCAAGCTAACTCAATTTTAGGTTAGAGTCATGTAGCTAACCTTGTCATTTAATTATTTTTCCCGATTAGTGTAACCTATTCGACTCTTCAGTCTTGCAAGCAAATCAATAAACGCAATACTTTGCGATTATTTAACTTGTTTTAACACTCAATTGATTATTTCATAAGTTCACACTATCAATTGACAAAATTGCAATGTTTATTAGTATAACACCTACATGTGATGTTTTGTGATTTAAAGCTGAAAGAAGAGAAGAGCACAAAAGGTTGTAAAGAAAATACTCAGGTTCATATATCTCACTGATTCAGATCTAAAAGCTGGTGTCATACATTCCAATCACTCCATTATATCCTCATGGGTAACTCAGCTAGCCTAAAAGAAATATGCTTCTATCGATAAGACAGAATTACCCATCTAATATTATTTGTCACTACATGAGCCACTTGGGATACCAGATGTGGATAGGTCCTTAAATAAAACAAACATAAATAAATAATCATTGGAAAAAGGATAGTATCAACTATTGATTGAGAATAAGTTGACAAAGGAAATAGTCTCATTACTCCCCTTAAAGCTTGGAGGGGAGCTTAGTTGCAGCTCCTAGCTTGTCCAGTAAGTAGTAGTGTTGTTTGGTAGAGAGAACCTTGGTAAAGATGTCAGCAACTTGAGCATAGGTGAGCACATGTTTGGTGACTAGGGTTCCAGAATTGACCTTTTCACGGATGTAATGACAGTCCACTTCCACGTGCTTAGTCCTTTAATTTCGTGAAGAACATGATTGGCTGCTAGTGCAAGTGCTGCTTGATTGCCACAGTGCAAGACAGTTGGGGGGAGATTCTACATGCCCATATCCTTAAGAATTGTAGAGAGCCAAGTTATTTCGCAGGAAGCCACAACCATGGAGCGATATTTCACTTCAGCAGTCGAACGAGATACAACAGGTAGCTTTTTAGTTTTCCATGATATAGGAGAGGAGCCCAGAAGCACACAAAAGCCAGTGGTGGAGCGTCTTGTCATCGGCCAGGTAGCCCAGTCACTATCACGGTAAGCCTTGAGTGTAGCTGCAGAAGATGATGTAAGAAGAATGCCTTGGCCAGGATTTGAGTTGATGTAGTGAAGTAGTTTAGTTGTAGCATCCATGTGGGCAATAGTTGGATGTTGCATAAAATGAGTTAAAATGTGTACTGAGAAAACGATGTCAGGATGGGTAATAGTGAGATAGATCACCTTACCAAGTAAACGTTGATAGGGATGGGGATCTGTTAAGAAGGTGCCAATCTCAGAAGTAAGACGTAGATGAATGTCCATGGGTAATTTTAAAGGTGTGACATCAGTGAAGCCAAATTCCTCTATGAGATCAATTGCAAAATTTTTTTTGGGATATAAAGAAACCAGCTGAAGATCATTCAATTTCAAGTCCTAGAAAATACTTGACAACACCCAAATCTTTCATCTTGAAAGTACTTGATATCATCTGTTTCAAACGATCAATTGATCCAATATCGTTGCCTGCAAGCAACAAATCATCGACGTAGACCAGTACTAGAGTGATAGAAGTTGTAGTAGAATGTGTGAAGAGGCTATAATCATACAAGGATTGAACAAATACAGGTCCTTTCAATGTAGGTGACAGTTTTCTGAACCAGTTTTTTGGTGCTTGATGAAGCCCATATAGTGATTTTTTAAGTTTACAGACCAGCGTAGACTTCATGGTGCTCATCTCCCTTTAATTGAGAACAAGTTTGCTGCCCAGACCACTGTATCGTTGAGGCATATGCATGTACACAGTTTCATAGAGTTAACCATGTAAAAAGGCGTTGGTCACGTCCATCTACATAATATGCCAATTTTACAATGCTGCAACTGCCAGAAGTGCTCTCCCCGTTGTCATTTTTGTAACGGGAGCAAAGGTGTGTTCATAATCGACACCATAAGTCTGTCTATAGCCTAAAATCACCAATCTAGCCTTGTAATGTTCAACGTTCCCAGATGGTGTAAATTTTGTCTTGTAAAGCCACTTGCACGCTATGGCCTCTTTACCCGGAGGTCAGTTATGTTCTCATGTTTCATTATTCTCAAGTGCACTCAACTCAAGATTCATAACATCAACCTAGTTGATGGTTGTGATAGCATTCTTAAAACTGACTAGGTCCTTGTGTGTAGTAAGTGAAGAAAGAAAACAAGTAAAATTAGGTTGTACCTAGTAGTCAGCAACAATAACCAGGTTCACAGATGGGTTAGGAAATGGTTTGGTGATATAAGATTCCATCCACACAGGTGGTTTGTGTAGTCGAGATGACCTTCGAGGTGGGGTTTATTGTATTGGTTCACGAGGAGATGTGTTTGGATTTGTGGTGATGATAAGTGAAGTTGACATATCAGGTGAAGTAGACATATCATTAAGTGAAATAGTAGGTAATTGAGTGTCACTAATTTCACTATGCAGAATAGGGCGAGTGTCTGGTTTATCAATAAAAAACTCATCATCTAGATAAGAATTCATGTGACCATCAGGCATAACAGTTGGCAATGGCAAAATATAAGGTTTGAGTGTTGACTTATTCAAGGGAAAAACACTTTCATTAAAAGATACATCCCTACACACAAAAGGTTTCATAGTCTTTAGGTCTCGAAGTCTAAAACCTTTTTGTGTAGGTGGGTAACCAATAAACGTACAAGGAACACACTTTGCAGCAAACTTACCAGTACTATGTACAGGATTGACAGCAAAAGCTAAACATTTAAAGGACCTTAAATTGTCATTGTCAACAGATTCATCATAAAGCAATTCATATGGACACTTATTATTAAGGACAAATGAGGGTAACCTATTTATTATGTAAGCAACTGTTAGAATTGACTCTCCCCAATGACATAGTTGCAAACCTGATTGGAACATGAGTGCTCTGGCCACCTCAAGTATGTGTTTGTGCTTCTGTTCCACACGAGCATTTTGTTACGGCCTATAGTTACACGAGGTCTGATGAATAATCCCATGTGACTGAAAGAAACTTTGACAGGCAACATCCTTGAATTTGAGTGCATTGTCTGACCTCGCCACTTTGAGCGATGGGTTAAATTGTTTTTGAATAAAATTCTGAAAATCCTCCAAACACTTTAGATATTCAGACTTACATTGCAGGAGATATATCCAAGTCATTCTCAAATAATCATCCACAATAGTGAGAAATTTCTTGAATTTTCCACGTGTATAAACTCGATATGGCCCTAATATATTAGTATATGTTAGGTCAAATGCCTTTTTAACATGTGAGTTGCTATCAGAAAAAGGAAGTCATGTAAACTTTACCATTTGGCATGTCAAGCATACTTGGCCAAAGGCATGAGCATAGTGCTTGATGCACTCTATCAATTTCAGTTTAGATACAGGGGCATGTCCCGATCTTTTATGCCACAAGGCATACTATTCTACAAGTGAGGATTTCAAGGCACTTAAACAGTGTTGTTCATTGCTTGTCCCCACATCTTTAGAAGATTTGATAGATGATAATGGCCATTAAATATAGTACCCTTTCCTCTCACTTTGTTAGTCTGATTGTCAACAATAGTGCAAACAGTAGGTGAAAATACAGCATAGCATTCATTATCTTGTAACAACTTTCGATTAGATAGCAGATTATGAGTAAAAATTAGCACATACAGCACATTGATCATCTTCAACCCATTTTCCAAAAACACATCTCTAATATGTCTCATAGTAGCCTTAGCTGCAGTAGGGAGATTCATAGTCACATTTGCCACATTAGTCTTTACATTTCTCAACAGTTCCAAATACTGGAGCTAGATGATCTGTGGCTCCACAATCAACAATCCAAACGTTAGGATTGGCTTGAGCACTGTTACAGGTAATCATTCCAGAAAATGGGCTATCAAACATATCGTCTATATTCCCTTGTACAGATGACTGTGACTAATTTGGAATGAGTTGGAACAATTGTTGAAGTTTCTGGGGAGAGAAGATAATAGTTTATTGTGAGGCATCACTTGACCCAACAGAAGCATTGACAGCATTGGCACTTCTAGGTGAGAAAGATTGGTGTGTATTTGCCCACTTGGTTGTTTGCTGTCTAGGAGATGAGGATGAAGGGTTTTTTGGTTTGTATTTATAGTGCCATTTTGAGTACCCAATAATGTTCCAACATTTTTCATTAGTGTGCCCTTTTCCACCATAAGCTTCACACACAGGCACTGTATCATTCACAGAGGTTTTACTCAGCATAACAGACATATTATTCTCAAAAGGCAACACAATTTTCAAGACCTCACGTTGTGATTCTTCTTGTTGAATGGAGGCACATGCCATTTCAACACTAGGAAGGGGCTGCACCATTAATAACTGACTACGTTGGGGACCATACATATCATCCAAGCCATTAAGAAACTGAAAAAGCTTAGCCTCTTCCTTTTGAGTATTAATAGCTTTTAACAGTTTAGAGACATCATCACCCATAATTGTAATTGAAGGTAATAGGTTCATAGAGTCTATCTCCTTCCACAGACTACTTAGAGATGTAAAATACTCAATAACAGATAGACCATTTTATTTTAAACCAAACAGTTCTTTATTAAGCTTATACTTACGAAATCCATGTGTTAAATGAAAACGTGTTTCCAACTATTTCCAGGCCTCAAATGCAGAAGTGATAAACAAAATTGATTTCTTAATAGAGTCAGATACATTATTATGGATCCAAGAGGTTACCATACTATTGCAGGTGTCCCATTGTAAGGCCTTTTTGATATCTGTGGTGTATTTTATCTGAGGGATGCAAGAACAGAGGGTTCAGCATATCTAAAAATGAGAACTTACGTCCATTCGCCATGTAAGAGATGGTGAAAACATACTGATCGAGCACTGCTCTCTCTACAACACAACAACAACAGGAACAAGAAATGAGCTTTAAAAAGTGAGATAAACAAATATGAACCAACACAAATCACTCTATTCAACTCACTCTTCAAAATTAGATTTTCAACAACAGCACTGATACCATGTGATGTTTGGTGATTTAAAGCTGAAAGAAGAGAAGAGCACAAAAAGTTGTAGAGCAAATACTCAGGTCCATATATCTCACTGATTTAGATCTAAGAGCTGGTGTCATACATTCCATTCACTCCATTGTATCCCTAAGGGTCACACAACTAGCCTAACAGAAAGATGTTTTTATCGATAAGAAAAAATTACCCTTCTAATATTAGTTTTCACTGTATGAGCCACCTCGCATACCAAATGTGGATAGGTCCTAAATAAAACAAACATAAATAAATAAGTACTAGCCTTTAACCTGTGCAAAGCATGGGCTATTATATATTATTATTATGAACTAGCATGAAAGCCCGTGCAAGGCACGAGCCACATTCTAATTTGCACAATTTTTTTTTTGCAAATCGTGTTTGAGTCAGTCATATCTTTTTTTTCAATCTATTCTATGTGCTTCGATTTATTTAAGCCTATAGATGATAACCGTTCAAATTTTGAAATATTATTGAATTTTATATTTTGAATATCATACAGAGGCAATCCTTAGATTAAGCCGCTCATGCAATGGGGCACCGAGAATATGATATAATTTAGGGGCACATCTTTTCTAATAAGTAAAAAAATTTAAAAGTGCGTAGAGGCACACAAATGATATTTGAGGTACATTTTGTTCAAGGTATAAGAAGTGCTGAAAAATAAATGGTATGTATGTGATTTTGATTTTTAGTTGAGTACAAAATTCAAATTCACTTGAAACTTTCAATTTCTCAAGACCGATCTAGGTATCGTATTTGTAAACAGTACTCATTGAATGTAAGATGAATGACCGATAATAATGATACATAACAATTACTCATTAGTGGTCAAGTACTATTGCAACAATAATGTATCGTTTAGTCTATTTTCTAGTAGTTTTTTCAAAAGATTATCACGATAATGATATGCTATTTAGTTTATTTCCATTAGTAATAGTAAACCAGTAAGAGAAGATAGGTGGATCATTACATATTTGGTAGGAGATGTATTATGGCAGCAATAGCACAAACCGGTTTAACATTAGGAAAAATCAACTAAAATGTATGTTGTATCCACACAAACTAATATGTGCTAAAAATATTATTTTTTATACAGCCTTAAATATCACTAATCGATCATTATGTTATAGGCAGTCATATATAATTTTACATCTTTTTTTAGTATATACTTTCTTGTTTATGATACTATATTATAATTCAACTATGCATTTTATTCATTTATTTAATCGATAACTCATATAGAGTCCAAATCCAACATATCAGCTAATTCTAATTTTTTTTATATAAATATATATTGTACATAGTATCAATCATATTAAAGGTCTGTTTGGTATTGATATTGCAGACCACAACAACAATTTTTTTGTAGAAAGTTTGGTTCAAAACAGCTTAATAAATCTAAATGCAAGTTTTCAACAACATTTTATATATAAAAAAATTTGCTTTAGCAAAAACATTTATTTTTCACAATTGCAACTTTTGTAGACAACAATTTTAGGTAAAGGTATCAAACCCCAACAATCACATATTAAATAAATTTAATAAAAATTAATTTAAAATAAGATATAAACAAAAACGAAAAAAGAGATAATTTATTCAGTAGTTGTAAATTTAACTCCATTTGTATTTAGAGGTCATAAATTCAGTTCCTTTGATAAGACCAAAAATCATGTCGTGTTTCCGTATATTCTATATCATATGTCCTAATTCGATGGTTGAAAAACTCACGTTGTCTTGTGTACCACGTGAATGCATATCTTATTTTCATGGCATATTCATAATATAGATAAAAATATTATTGTATTATAATTTCATAAAACTATAATTCTAATTTCAGAACAAAAAATTTTTTCGATAATAAATTTCTTTTGTAGTTGTTAAAACACTTTTATCTTAGAATTTTAAAAATGAAATTATTATGATAGCATGATAGTTGTATAATGCACGACCTGCATTTTAACTATGATAATTTTACATGTACATATTCGTATGAAATTATCACTATATGATTATAAGCTAGTTAGGTATAGAAATCTATAATTGCCATATCTCTCGTACAATAATCTTATACATTTACTTCTTTCGAATGTTTTCCTGTTAACATTATAATTTTTAAATTTTAATTAAACTCATCTAATATTTGTCAATATGTTAGATTAATATATTATTATCAACTATTTAGTTCTATTACCATTTGTTTTTAAGTTGGCAAAAAAATCATGTACCTATTCTTTTGTTAGTATTTAGTTGAGATATAAATGTTTGCAATAAGCGTTTTTTATATCTGGGTGTCCAAATTTGACAGTAAATGAATTCATGTTATCTTGTATATCTAGGAGTGACATCAGTTCAATTTAGGATCCAAGAGTAATATTCCTATGGCAATCCCCGAATTCGAACATTATCATTAAACCTGTCTAGGTTCCAGAACGAAGATTATTTTGCTCTTTGATTTCTACCCCGGACGGGAATGAGGATTATGAGCAAATTAGGTATAAAAATATTTAACTGCCATATATGTTGTACAATAATATTATACATATATTTTGAATGTTATTGTGTCAATACTATTTTTAATTTTAATATAATTAATAATTAAAATAGTTAATTGTCATACTTCTCGCACATTAAACATACATACTTCTTTCGAATGTTTTTCTGCTAACATTATAATTTTTAAATTTTAATTAAACTCATCTATTATTTGTAACAGGTTAGCTTAACATATTATTATCAACTATTTAGTTCTATTACCATTTGTTTATAAGTTGGCAAAAAAATTGATGTACATATTCTTTTGATAGTATTTAATTGAGACATAAGTGTTTGCAATAAGCATTTTTCATATCTCGATGTCCAAATTTGACAATAAATAAATTTATGTTATTTTGTGCACATGGGAGTGGCACCAGGTCAATTTAGGATCGAAGAGTGCTATAACCATGGCGATCCCCGAATTCAAACATTATCATTGAACCCTTATCAATCCCTGAATGAGGATTATTTTACTACACCGAGAGGGGAACGTGGATCCCCACGAGAAATTGAGGATTCTTTTTTTTTTAATTGAAATTTATAATTCCTTAATTTATTTTATAATAAAAATAATTTGATAAATCATGATTAATAATAATAATAATATTATTATTATTATATCTTAAATAGCGATTCAAATTATTTTTATTATAATAAAAGATGAAAGATATAACTAAAATTATTAAATTTAAAATTTTATTTTGTTATTTTTTGTGAAATTTTAAATTTATCAAACTTTTAAAATTTTGAATTATATCTATCTTTAATAATCTAGTAAATAAAATATTCCCTTAATCCTTGATAATCGGCTGGGAACGTGAATTGGGGTTCAGGTCGGGATACCTTAATCTCCGATCCCATTCTCATCCCACGAATTTCTATTTTATAATATTCCATATTTCTCATACTAATAAAAAAAAATTTGAAATTCCCAACCCCGAATGGGAAGGGATTGGATCGCGATCGGACGGGATGGATGAAATGCTCATCTATACGTGTACCAAGTGAATTTGTTTTGTATTTGTCATGAGCATAACAAACATGAATAAATATTATGATTTATGATTTCACAAAAAAATACTATTATACTTGTACCAGAATCCAAAATTTGAATTTATGTCATTTTGTGTACAATGTGAATTTTTGTCATATTTTCGTATCACATACATAATACAAAAAGAATACTTTATAAGTTTAAATTTCATGAAAATATAATAATAATAATAATAATAATAATAATAATAATAATAATAATAATAATAATAATAATAATAATAATAATAATAATAATAATAATAATCAAATGAGATGGAAATATATTTTTGATAGTTTTATCATGCATAAATTTTAAAAAAAAAAAAAGTAAGGAAAATCTAGGAAACGGGTTCTTTAAAATGTAGTTAATGATTTTTAAGTAGGTATCAGAAGTGTTATGGGGTAGTGGTTGTGTGCATGAATTTAAGTTGTTTGTATTATGGGGGGATTATAAAATCTATTCCTAATAAAAATATTTTTTTTAACATTAATATAAGGAGGGGTATATTGATAAATTACTAAATTGGCTTGAAATTGCATTTTGACCTATAATAAATGAAAAAGATATATTATTTCATTTGTTTTCTTTGAAATTATTTCTAAAATAAGCGTTAAATAAAATTAAAAATTAAGAGCTATTTAAGAATCTAGTGGATGAGTTCCAAAATTTTCATGAATGGGGCTTCTAGCATGATGGTCATGGTGCGACCATAAAATTGATTCCTAGCAAGAGGTCATGGGTTCAATTCATGTCAAGAACAATATTTTTAATATATTTATAAAATCTGAGGATATTTTAGTAAATTACTAAATGGCATGGAAAGCCATGTTAACATATAATATATATATAAAGGATTAATATATTAATTATTTGATTTAATATTAAAATTTAATTCGTTTTAATAAATTTTATTATTAACTTTAAATTTACATATGTTCCATTCTTAATTTCATGACATAAATAAATATCATCAGTTTAAAGTTATTTTTAAATTTATTATTAAATATCTTAATTATTCCATAGATATTTTTAAAAAATTATTTAGTGTAAATTAAAATCATTGGAGAAAGAATCGTAGAAAGAAGTGTTTGCGGACAATGATTCTAATAGGGATATAATTGAAAACAATATATAATTTAAGTGAATTTGGAATTTTTAACACGTTTTATTAATTTTTTAAAAATATATTTTTGTGCCTTATTGGTAAATTTTGTTGTTTATAATAAATAATTTAAAAATTTTAATATAATTTTTTTAACTTGTTATTTTTAAGAAGGTGTTAACAATTTTTTTGGAAGGCTTTAACCAACCAACCAACTAATTAACCAAATATACCTTATTTTTCTTATAATAATATAAAATATGTGATTTTTTTATTTTTAATAAATTATATATAATTTAAGTGAATTTGGAATTTTTAAGACGTTTTTTTTAATTTTTAAAAAAATATATTTTTGTGCTTTATTTATAATAAATAAATTAATATTTTTAATATAATTTTTTTAACTTATTATTTTCAAGAAGGTATTAACAAATTTTTTTGGAAGGTGTTAACCAACCAATTAACTAATTGTTTTGCGTATAGTATTAATCAAATATAGTAAATTCAAATATAGATCGATGTGGATTGAGAGTAATACCGCACATTGAGTGGATGGAGCTCTAAGAAGAGTAGAAAACTGGTAGTAGATGGCTGAGATTGAGAATTTGAAGTGTAATACAATACCATTTGCTGTTAACACCTATAACGACTTTGTATATTATATAGTTTATTTATTTATAATTTTTATTTAATTTAATAACTAAATAGGAAAGTTGTACATTTTTTGGAAGATGTTTACCAAAACCAACCAACCAACCAAATATACCCTATTTCGCTTATAATACTATAGTATAGATATTATATAGTTTATTTATTTATAATTTTTATTTAATTTAATAACTAAATAGGAAAGTGTACATTTTTTTTTGAAGGTGTTAACCAAAACCAACCAACCAATTATACCCTATTTCGCTTATAATAGTATAGTATAAATATTATATAGTTTATTTATTTATAATTTTTATTTAATTTAATAACTAAATAGGAAAGTTATACATTTTTTAAAGGTGTTAACCAAAATCAACCAACCAATTATACCCTATTTCGCTTATAATAGTACTAGTTTATAACCCGTGCGAAGCACGGGTTTCTTTTGATAGGCTATAAAATTTATTTAACATTATAATTATGTTTTTATATAATCCTTATTTTTAATAATTTTATAATTTTAATTTAATATAAATTTATATAATGATATGCATGGTTTAAAATTTATTTTGTAATATTCTAAATTAAAAATGTCGTTGAAGGGTTCGAACTTTGAATTTTTAGTAAATTAATTTAATCATATAATATATCTTATTATTAGATCTAACGATTCTTATTTATTACTAAAAATGATGATTTGAATATATGGTGAGATATTTTTGGGTGTATATTACTATATTAGTGATCGCAAGATTAATTTTAAATTAAAAAGTAACGTGTTTTAATTACAAAAATTACTACTAAAAATAATTACGGAAATATATGGTGTGATATTTTGGATATATATTAATTATTGTAATATTAGTTTTAAATTAAATGGTAAAGTGTTTTAATTATAAGTAAAATCTTTAGAAAAAATGGGTAATTGAGTTGTTGGAGCAGAAAAATGAGTCCAAGTAGAAGCTCAATGTGGATGAAGAAATTTTAATCGGAATATAATTACGTTAACATTAGTAATTAGCTTTTTAAGTTGTTTTTGTAATTTAATTATTTATTTTCATAATTAGGATAACCAAACCGAAAACTTTCAAAACTTTCAATGTTTCGGTTTTAATATAATAATATAGATAGTATAAATAGGACAAAGGATAGTATGAACTATTGACTGAGAATAAATTGACGAAGAAGATAATCTCGTTACTACACAGCAACATAAATCATATACTCCCTTCGTTCCTAAAAACCTTTCAGGTTTTGACTTTGGACATTGTTTATTATAAGCAATTGACTACTAATTTACGCATAATTTATAAGACAAAATATAGTCATGAGTGATTTTGTTTGATTCGTATTTATAAATACTTTAATACAGTGAAGTTTTTATATTTAGTACTAATATAAAATTGAAGATATTAACGATCAAAAGTGTGTGTTGGCAAACGTGTACAAAGTAAACAAGAAAAGTATTATGGAACAGAGGGAGTAGTTGTTAACACTCGATACTAAAATGGATCCTTGCATGTTTTTGTAATGAGTGAAGTAGGGATTCCATATCTAAGATGATTTGTTTTTCTTCAGTCATATTTGTTGAGTATTGAATACAGTAAAAGAATACAGAGGGGGGTGAATGGATTCTTGAACTTTTCTACGTTCTTGAATCTTTGCAGCAAGATATGTGTTGAGTGTGTGAGATGTGTAAGTGCGGATAATAAAGACAAACACAACACAATATCACTTTAATCTAATATTTTATTAGATAAAGATTTTGCTACAATCTGTGTATACAAATGGTAGTATTCTCAGCTTCGTTTTTCTTAGAGAGATATTTCTTGTGATGTATATGAAAATCTTATCTCTTAAAAACTTATCTGCTAAGGAAGTGAGGCTGTATCCTTATAGACATGGATACACCTACTTACTACAAATAAGGTAGGTAAACAAACTACTTTCCAGTCTGTCTATCTCATTTGAGTAAGAGTCCAAACGGCTACAGATTTGACTTTGCAAAGCCTGTTCAGATCCACTTCTTTAGCTCCTTGTCCCTTTGTCTTATCTCTCCAAGATTCTTTGTAGGCTTTCCAATGTGCTTTATAGTACATAGTCAAATAAAGCGTCTTGGCTTGTTGCAGGTTTCTGACTTGTACAATTCTTCAGTATTTTGTCTCCAAGAATGTATTCGAGAAGTGGCTAAGTGATTGATTCGAGAACTCGAATTGACTTAATCGATAACTCTGAGTTCTCGAATAGTGTTATATTGACATATCAAATCACTTCTCGAATAGCTCTTTTCTCTGGGACTCCTTGAGATATCGAATAGAGCATTTTGACATATCGAATCCCTGAGATGTCGAATAGCTTCTTTAGTCCTTGAGATATCGAATAGAGCATTGACTTATTGACTCTTAGAGAACTCGAATGATGCTTTGACTTGTTGACTCCATGAGTTCTCGAATAGAGTAATAGATATATCGAATCTCTGAGATATCGAATGAGATATCGAACAGTGTATTCAGAGATATCGAATAGTGTCTTCTGAGATATCGAATCTCTGACTTCTCGAATGCTAGACTTCTCGAATAGACAAATGTACTTCTCGAATTGGTACTTAGGCAAATTCTTCATTTCTTCAAATCCCAACTATGATTATTTGGCAGTCTTTATCTCCTTGCTTGAGGCATGAACCTTGGAACTTCTTTCAAGCATTATTCTTGACTTTATAAGTACAGTTACACAAATAGGATTTGATGCCTATTACAAGTACAGAACAAATAGAAAATCTACAACTAGAGGTTCCCTCAGTTAAGAGGTCATGTAGGTAATGCATAGCATTACACATACTTAGGCTTGTTATTAGATGTATTCAGGCATGCCTCTGTGACTAACAATCTCCCCCAAATTGTGAGTAAGACCCTTAGTCACAATTTCATGTCTAATAACAAGCCTAACATACATAAAGATAAAACTTGACAGTACATGTATGAATTTTGATTAGCAATGTGGATAGAACTACAGGGTGATTAATCTTACAGCCTATGATGAAGTACTAGCCATTGTCATTTGTTTCCCTTTCCATAGCTTTGGCTTGCAAATCATCATATGCTTTCTGTCTTCTTTCTTTCTCCTTCCTTGTATTCTCATCCATAGCTTTTATTATTTCTGCCATAGCATTCAATTCTTCAAGCAAAATTGAGTCTTTGAAATCTTCAAGTACTGGTTTCAGAATGTTTGCAGGATAGTGGTTGAGTAGATTCATTCTGATGTGGACCTGATCCCCATTTCTCCTCTTATACTTCACCACATAGGGGTTAAACTGAACTCTACACAATCCCTTTGCCATTAACTTTTCTACTTCAATCTCCAGTCTCTCAATTTCTTTCTCCCTTGCTAGCCATTTTTCAAGACACTCTTTTCTGATTCTCTCCTCATGATCTCTCTTTATCTTCACAAAATCAATTAGCTCCAGCTTCCATACTCTTTCCACTTTATCTTCTGAGCTCAACAATGCAATGATTCTTTCTATGTCATGTAGCTTGCCCCAGTGTTGACATCCTCCTTGTTTGAATTTCTCCTCCCTTCCATCAGTATATTTGATCTCAAGGCAGTTATCAACAATGGCAACATGGTATATTCTTTGAGCTTGTAAGAATTGCAGTTGGTCTTCATCAAAATCTTCATCTAGTGGTTGGAGTTTTAAGCCTGGATAGATTGTCAGAGTCCTTGATTTGGATAGCTTTGGTTTCCTTGCAGTTTGTTTGAATTTGATCCTTTTTACATGGTTGCCTGGCAGTAGCATGTGACCTTTGTTTGTAAACCATTGTAGTATTCCATTAGCAGTTTGCTTTCTGAAATATACAAATGGTTTCTTGCATTGAATCTTCTTCTCTTCTTGAGGTGGTAAGACAGTTGTAGAAGCCATAGATGTAGATTTTGGTAGGTCACTACTAACAGCATTCACCCCTAGACTTAGAGTCTTGTGTTGTGGTGAGATTACTGCTAGCAATGCCTATGGCTTGCTGTTTTCCATTCTTCTTCTCATAGACTTTGCCATGGTCATCATCCTTCTTATCCTTGCTATCTTTCTTCTTCTTCTTATCCTCATCCCCCTTATCACTCCTGTGATGACTTCTCCTCCCATCACTCTTGTCTTCATCTTCATCATCCTTATTCCTCCTTGGCTTGGCCATTTCTGGAATTACACCAGTTGCAATGTATGATTTGAGAATGTGCAGTGCCTCTATCTCTTCAGCAGTACTTGTCCCCTTCTTCTTTTGCAGTAGATCAATGATGGCAATAATGAGTCTTTGATTTCGAGAAGTGAGATCATTGGGAATGACCAATTGTTTAATCTCTTCAACTCTGGTGCCAGACTGATAGATGATTGTCCATGGCTTCTTAATCACTTCTGGCAGCCTTGAAGGTTGGCCATTCCTCAAGTCATCATACAGTCTCTTATTGTTTTCATTTACATTCCTCTTCTCTATGAGCTCAATCAGCGCATCTATCTCTGAATGTTTTAAGGCTTGTAGAGTTTTGTAGGTTAAATGCCAGATTCTGGATTTTGCTACCATCATTACTTCCTTGAGCCATGAGCTATCAACTTTTCTAGGTATCACAGTGAAGTAATCGATCTGATCCTTCAAGCTCCTTAGATACAATTGAGTGTCACCAGCCTGTTCTCTTGAGACTTTCAGAAACTCCAAGAATGCATCATCATGATAGACATTTGAGTTTGCAATTTCTTGTAGCTTGGCCTCAGTGACCACCTTCACTTCTACAGGCTTGGCACTCTTAGATATGGAGAGTGGAGGTTTGTCAGATGGCATACTCCCTGCAACCACTGTGGTTGTGATAGATTGCTTTTGACCACTGGAAGTAGTGATGTGCACAGTTGGTAGAGTGACAACTGGCAGAGAAGTAGGAGGCTCATCAACTTTGTCTTTTCCTTTGCCAGGCACATGAGTTAAAGATTTTGAAGTTCTTTAATGACCACCTTCAATGATTTTGATGCCCTTTACTGGTGGTTTCTCCCCCTTTGTATTTGAGTTTCTTGATGCCCTATTCTCCCCCTTAGGCTTGTTGTCAAGCACAGAGGCTGTAGGATTGACCTTTGGGGTTGAAGATTCTTCACGTAGAGGGAGACCCATGTGCTTCATCATTACAAACAACATTGATTATTGATGCAGAAGAACATCAGCTGTGGTGGTGGCTTGAGTGTTCAACTGCTCAGTCAGAGTTTGTACCTTGTCTATAAGATGAGCATTAGATTGAGTGAGAGTAGCTACCTCCTTTTCAAGTGCATCTACCTTGCTGAACAATGCAGTGGATTTGAAGCCAGACAGGGATTGTTCTTTAAGTCTCTGCACTTCAAACCTAGACATCTCATGCACAGGGACCTCAGTGACTAGCTTGTCTCCATATTGATTTGCAAAGAGGGTCCTGAGCATGGTATTGGCCTCAGTTGTCTGATCAGTGAGATTTTGGAATTTGTGCCCCAGTCCTGTGACATCATCTTTGAGAATGGCTAAACCATTGTCCATCTTAGTGCAAGTAGACTTACAGGCTAGAATATCCTTGACTACAGTTTCCAATTGAGGGAATTTGGAATCAAAAGTCCTCTTTATCTCTCCCATAGACTTATCTGTTGCATCACTTACCTTGTTGATTTCTGATTTGACACCTTTACCCAGGTAGTATGCAGCCTTGAGAAATCCCTTGTATGAGTCATTGATGGCTTCATACACTTCACCAGGAGTTAAGGATTTAGAATTGGAGCCTAGTGAAGTGATGTACTTCTCCCTCAGATACTGTAAGGCTTCATTGAGAGTGATATCATAAGTTCCTTGCATCCAGGCATCTACATTGCCATCTCTCTCAGCCTCATCAAGTATCTTTGTTTTCTGCATCTCCACATCATCTCTATGGCAGAGCAATATTGCTTCATAATCTGGATTTGGCACATTGGAGGTGACCAAGTTCTGGGCTATCTTTACAAACTCAGGAATCTGATCCACAACTAAGCTTTGAAGTGCTTCAACCGTCAATTGTGGTGGAACAGATCCTGATCCTGAAGCACTGTCATGTTGCACAGGCTTCAGCCATTGTGACAGAAAGTCAGAGCTAGAGCTAGGTAAGCTAGACTCCTCAGTTAAAGATGCAACTTCTGTAACCTGATGGAAAGACTCTACTACTGTTGTCTCCACAGGAGTGGGATGAGTTACAACAGTAGGTGACACAGGCACAGAGTCTCTAGTTAAAACTAGTGAATCCTCTGTGTTTGTGATGGTGTCATTAGGAGATGCCCCAACATGCATTCCCTGACCATCTAAATGTGGTACCTGGGTGGTGAGCAAGGTGTCATGCACCAAGTCACTTGAATCCATTGGCTCATCAAGAGAAAAGAATTCTTGATGATCAATGCCTTGCTCCTCAATTGCTTGAGTTGCAGGCTCCAAAGAAATATGAGTGGTAGATTCTGGAAGAGAAGCGTGTTGTAGATTAGATTTTGGCAACTCCCCCTGAGAGATAGAGGGAGTTTCAATTGTGATGTGCTCTCCACTCAGTGTTGTGCCAGCCTTATCACTCCCATGTGCTGACTCTGTACAAATAGGTGCATTAGGGAGGATGCTTGATTCTATAGATGCACCCAGTTGAGAGGATACATCTAGTGAGCTGTTTCCCCCTGATTTTACAACTTCAGCCATTTGGGTGACTGAAGAGGTGGTTTTAGACTTCTTCTTCTTTTTCTTTAGCATTAGTAAGGGTGACTCAGGTTCCTCACTTTCTATGCCTAATTCTACAGCCAAGGCTGCTTCAGTTAAGATTTTTAGGGGTTCAGAAGCAACCTGTTTTCTCTTCTTTTTACTAACATCACCCTTTTGAGAGGATGATGCAGTTGGCTCTGTGTTTGGTAAAGTGTTTGCCTGAGAGGGTTGGTTCGCAGGCCCTGGGTTAGCATTTTGCTCTACTTGCTTGGGCCTAGCTAACTCAGATTTTGAGGCACATATTGGCATGTTGTGGGGGTAAGTCCTAAATAAACTCTCCATAAGGGGAGTTATTTTGAGTCTTACATCCACATCATTCCTAATCTCCAAGCTACCAAAAATGAGTTTGGTCATGGATTTCGGATAGCCTATTCTATTTTTGTCTAACCCAGGCAATTCAATCAATTTAGCATCTATGAAATTAAGTACAGATTGAATAAAGCGAGGGAAGAAAATTTCATTACCTCTCTTGGCTGAGTTCTTACCAAGTCTCCCATACAATTCGTGCATTATGATTAAACCAACATCAATCTTTCTTCCATATGCTAGAGCATATCCTATTTGTTGAACAGGTGTGCTGATTTGATCAAAGCTGGACTTCCTTGCTGTGAAGACTTGAAGAAGAGTGGCAAAGACATAGCTCCATTCTTTCCTCAAGTACTTCCTATTCAAATTTCCAAGCTTGATTCTATCTGAGTAGTTGATAAAATCAAAGAAGTCTTCCAATTCCTGATCAGTAGCTTGACTGTCATACACTCCTTATTGTAACCCCAGTGCTTGATTCATGTCTTCAGTAGTGATGGTGATTTCCTTGTCCTGAATCTTGCAATAGATTACGTATGAAGTTATTGCATTCTCTAGGGCCACGACCTCCACAGTAGCAGTTCTCCAAAACTGTTCTAGTAAGTCTAGATACAGAGTTGGGTTGGATGAGAGTGCATCCTTGATGTATGATTCAGCCATCCATCGAACGAAGCACTTAAAGTTTGCATTGGGTGCTTCAACATCGTTGGTTATTGCTATGAAATTGGTGTGGGTAGGAATTGTGAGTTGGGTATTTGCCATTGTTACACAGAGAGATGAGAAGAGAATGAAGGTTGAAGAAGAAATTTAGCTTTTGACGTTAGGGTTTACAGAGGTTTTGGAACTTTAGCTGCCTGAGAAATCGAATGAAATGATTTGAACAGTTCTGGAATTGTATATATGTGAGTGACTTGAGTTGTCGATTAGATATAAGTTTTGTATCGACAAGTCAGTCATTCGAGAAGTATAAAACAACTATTCGATAAGTCAAGAAAGGCTTATTCGATATCTCAATCAGTTTGTAACTCACAGCTGGCAGTTATTTAACTCAGAAAATAATTCTAAGTTAAATAAAATATGTTTTTATGAGCGAAATGAAATTTTGAATATAAATCCAAAAAGCGATTAAGTGTCAGCGAAAAATCAGCCTTTTCAAATGATTCGATAACTCAAATACAGTATTCGAGAACTACATCACTAGAGAACTAAAATACTCTATTCGAGAACTTAGAGTGTGCTATTCGATTTCTCCAAAAGACACTATTCGAGAACTCAAGAGGGTTCTAGATAGGCCTATTCGAGAACTCGAGCCATGACAAAACAATGAACCATTCGAGAAGTCTGACTTATCGAACTATACTTTTCACTCATAAAATTCAATTTTCAATATCTTTTAAAATTTACCAGAAATATTCACTGAAGAATATTCTACCAAATTAAATAGTGATTCTCGCAAAATTTCACAGAAATTTCAAGCTAAAGATGTATGATTTTCAACATATGCAGCATTGTGGAATATTTATAAATCATACTCCAGCCAATACTTACTTCAAAAATATTGAGCATTTGATAAAGTAAGTATTTACTGCTGCAACAATCTAGTTGATATATTCACTTAGCCAGAATTTGAAGAATTCAACATTCCAATCTCACTAACCAACCTTGTGAAGGTGGCTTCATCTAATGACTTAGTGAATATGTCAGCTAGTTGTTTCTCTGTGGGAACATAATGTAACTCAATGGTTCCATTAGTTGCATGCTCCATTATGAAGTGATATCTGATGTCAATGTGCTTTGTCCTAGAATGATTGACAGGATTGGAAACTATAGAGATTGCACTTGTGTTGTCACACATGATTGGAATTCTTTCCAACACAAGTCCATAATCTCTAAGTTGGTTTCTGATCCAAAGCACTTGAGCACAGCAACTTCCAGCAGCGATGTACTCAGCTTCAGCTGTGGAAATTGACACAGATTGTTGTTTCTTGCTGTACCAAGAGACTAACCTTTGTCCAAGAAACTGGCAGCTACCTGAGGTGCTTTTCCTATCCACTCTGCATCCAGCATAATCAACATCAGAATAACCAACCAGATTGAACCCTGTGTCCTTAGGATACCATAACCCCAAGTTTGGTGTGCCCTTCAGATATTTAAAAATCCTCTTTATTGCTGTCATATGTGATCCCTTTGGATTTGATTGAAACCTTGCACACAAGCATATTGCAAACATGATGTCTGGCCTACTAGCAGTGAGGTAGAGTAGAGAACCAACCATGCCTCTGTAGATTGAAATATCTACCTTCTTGCCCTTAACATCTTCATCTAACTTGGTGGCAGTGGCCATGGGTGTCTTTGCAGGTGAGCATTCTTCCAAGTCAAATTTCTTCAATAGATCCTTGATGTATTTGGATTGACTTATAAAAATGCCATCCTTCCTTTGACTAACTTGCAGCCCAAGAAAGAATGTTAATTCTCCCATCATACTCATCTCATATCTGCTCTGCATGAGCTTAGAGAATTTCTCACATAGCTTCTCATTTGTAGAGCCAAATATGATATCATCCACATAGATTTGAACTAAGATATATCATCACCATGTTTCTTGTAAAATAGTGTCTTGTCCAGTGTGCCTCTAGTGAATTGATTCTCCAGTAGAAATTGTGATAATGTGTCATACCATGCCCTAGGAGCTTGCTTAAGTCCATACAATGCTTCAAGCAATCTGTAGACAAAATGAGGGAATTGTGGATCCTCAAAGCAAGGTGGCTGTTGCACATATACTTCTTCTTCCAACTCCCCATTCAAAAATGCACTCTTGACATCCATTTGATAACTTGAAATTAGAATGTGCAGCAAATGCCAAGAAAATTCTGATGGCCTCTAGTCTAGCAACAGGGGCAAAAGTCTCATCATAGTCAATGCCTTCCTATTGAGAGTATCCTTTTGCAACCAACCTTGCTTTGTTTCTTATAACTACACCATTTTCATCCATCTTATTCGTTAGAACCCATTTTGTTCCAACAATGGTTCTATCCTTTGGTGCAGGCACAAGTTCCCATACTTTGCTTCTTTCAAATTGATTTAGCTCCTCTTGCATAGCAATTATCCAATCAGGATCCAACAATGCATCATCAAGTTTCTTAGGCTCAACTTGGGATAGAAAGCAACCGTAGAGACAATCATTTAGAGTTGCTCTCCTTGTCCTCACTCCTGTATTTAGATCTCCAATTATCTGATCTGCAGTATGTGATCTATCCCATTTCCTTGTATGTTCAGATTGATTTCTCAGCCTTGATGTTGCTTCATCATCCAGATCTTAATCATTTACATTTCCTCCCCCTGTGAAGTTGCCACTAATCACAGGTGTGTCTTGGATGCTTGTTTCTTCATTGTTGGTTGACACAGGTTCTTCATTCACTTGAGTTTGTTGGATTGTGGGCTCAAATTCAGTTTCAATCTCCTCATCAGAATCATCTAGATTGTCAAACTTTAAAGGATCTTTATCTTCATCATTGGCTTCTTCTAATCCAGGTAGTTTGCTATCATCAAATGTCACATCTGTGCTTTCCATAACTTTCTTTTGACTGATGACATAAACTTTGTATGCAATTCTTTCCATAGAGTAGCCAAGAAAAATTCCTTCAAATGCTTTTGCATCAAACTTTCCAACATATTCTGAATTGTCTTTTAACACAAAGCATTTGCTTCCAAAAGTATGAACATACTTTAGAGTGGGCTTCTTTCCAGTCATCAAGTTGTAAGGTGTCTTTCCAGTGTTTTTGTTGATGAGGGTTCTGTTTTGGATATAGCATGCAGTGCTCACAGCCTCAGCCCAAAAACATGTAGGCATCTTTGCATCAAGTAACATTGTTCTAGCAGCCTCAATCAGAGTTCTATTCTTTCTCTCAACAACTCCATTTTGTTGTGGAGTCCTTGGAGCTGAGAATTGTTGAGAAATACCATTCTCTTTGCAGAATGCTTCAAGCATGGCATTTCTGAACTCTGTTCCATTATCACTTCTTAATGCAATCATACTTGCATTGTTGGCCTTTGCTTACTTGTCAATTTTCTTTATATGCTCAATGATTACTTGTGGAGCCTCATCCTTTGATGCCAGAAATTCTACCCATGTATACCTTGTGAAATCATCAAACATCACCAGAGCATACTTTTTCCTTCCTAGTGACATAATATTGACAAGCCCAAACAAGTACATATGAATTAGTTGTAGGGGCTTGGTTATTGATGTCACTATCTTTGACTTGTGGCTTTATCTTTTCATTTTTCCCTTTTGACAAGCGTCACACATTCCTTCTTGACAGAATTCAAGTGTAGGCATGCCTCTCACTAACTCCCTTTTGACTAGAGAATTAATGCCTTTGAAGTTCAAGTGTGATAGCTTCTTGTGCCACAGCCAACTATCTTCATTTGATGCTTTTGAGTTAAAGCAACAAATTTTGTCCTTGTTTGCAGAGTTCATATTGGCTACAAACAGGCTTCCTTTCCTTACTCCAGATAGAGCAAAGTCGCCAGTCTTCTTGTGGGTGATCAAACATTCATCTTTGTCAAAATTCACTTTGAAGCCTCTGTCAGTAAATTGACCAACACTCAGTAGATTGTGCTTGAGCCCCTTGACCAGTGCTACATTTTCAATGATGACATTTCCAATTTCCAACTTGCCATATCCCAGTGTGTTGCCAATGCTGTCATCTCCAAAAGCAACCATTGGGCCAGCCTTCTCCTCATACTGTGATAGCAGGGCCATATCACCAGTCATATGGTTTGAGCATCCACTGTCCAAAATCCACATGACCTTTCTTTCACTTTCTTTGCCCTGCAAACACAAAGGTATTACTTCTCCTTTGGTACCCAAACATCTCAACAGATAGTTGTTCAACCATAGATTTGTATTCAGAAACAGACATGTCTATAGTAGTGAGGGATGGTACCTGAGAGTCTGATTCAGATGGTTCTTCCTTGGAGTTGGCCATCAAGGCATAGTTGCAGAATTCTTGTTCTTCTCCATCACTATCAGAATCATCCCAACACTTCCCTTCAGCTATGTAGGCCTTACCTGGTGTATGCTTCTTTAGCAGAGCCTCATACTTAGCTTCAAACTCAAGAAACTCCTTATCCTTCTTTTTAGGCTTCTTGCATTCACTGGCAAAATGCCCTAGGTCATTGCATCAATAACATCTCACAGATGACCTATCCACATAGCTGGTTTTGAATTTGTTTTTGTTTGCTTTCACAGGTGCCTTGCTCTTGTTGAATGAATGATTTTGAGATCTAGACTTGAAGGGCTGATTCCTTTTAAATCTGATGTTTGGGAATTTTCTAGCCATAAAAGCATATGAAGTGTTTTCCATGGCATCCAACTCTTCAAGAGTGTAGAACTCATCTTCTTCCTTTTCATCAACAGGTTCAGTCACTTCTTCTTCAGTTTCTTCATCATCTACTATCTCTTCTATTCACAGTTGATTGTAGATGCTTCCAGGTCTTGAACGGATTTGTTGACAATCAAGGCACAGGATGTGTTTATCATTCTGCCTTGGTTGGCTTGGATAGCCCTCTTCTGAAGCAACTCAAGCTCATGAGTCTTTAAAACCCCATAGAGCACATCATATGTGACTTTGTTCAAATCTCTTTCTCTTAGAGATATGACCCTTTGCTCTAGATGGTTTGGTACAGATAGTAGAAACTTCATGTTTAATTCCTTAGTGCTGTAAACCCTTCCCATTCATTTGAAGCTCAGTCACCAGCTTGTGAAATCTCTCAAACATATCAGTAATACTTTCTTTGGACTGTGCCATGAAAGCCTCATACTGTGTGACCAGTATCTGTTTCCTATTCTCTCTTACCTCCTTTGTCCCTTCACATAACACCTCGATGTGGTTCCACATGTCCTTGGCTGATGTGCATGATGTTATGTTGGCAAACATCGACATATCCATAGAGTCTATGATCAGTAACATGAGATGACTGTCTAGGGCAACCTTTTCCTTCTCTGAGTCCGTCCATTTGGATGGCTCTTTTGCAACATATGATCTAGGAATGACTATTGTGCCCACTGTAGATTCAGCAATTTCTTGTTGTGGTACAAATGGACCATTCTTGAGGATGTCAGGGTAGAGAGGATTGGCAGCTTTGATGAACAACAGCATTTTTATTTTCCAGAGGTTGTAATTCTCTTTGTCGAACTTAGGGACCTTCACCATACCTGTAGTCTTTGGTGTATTCGAACTCATGATCGTTTTCTATTTAGATTAAACAACCTGCTTTGATACCACTGTTGAGTATTGAATACAATAAAAGAATACAGAGGAGGGGGTGAATGGATTCTTGAACTTTTCTGCGTTCTTGAATCTTTGCAACAAGATATGTGTTGAGTGTATGAGATGTGTAAGTGCGGATAACAAAGACAAACACAACACAATATCACTTTAATCTAATATTTTATTAGATAAAGATTTTGCTACAATCTGTGAATACAAATGGTAGTATTCTCAGCTTCGTTTTTCTTAGAGAGATATTTCTTGTGATGTATATGAAAATCTTATCTCTTAAAAACTTATCTGCTAAGGAAGTGAGGCTGTATCCTTATAGACATGGATACACATACTTACTACAAATAAGGTAGGTAAACAAACTACTTTCCAGTCTGTCTATCTCATTTGAGTAAGAGTCCAAACGGCTACAGATTTGACTTTGCAAAGCCTGTTCAGATCCACTTCTTTAGCTCCTTGTCCCTTTGTCTTATCTCTCCAAGCTTCTTTGTAGGCTTTCCAATGTGCTTTATAGTACATAGTCAAATAAAGCGTCTTGGCTTGTTGCAGGTTTCTGACTTGTACAATTCTTCAGTATTTTGTCTCCAAGAATGTATTCGAGAAGTGGCTAAGTGATTGATTCGAGAACTCGAATTGACTTAATCGATAACTCTGAGTTCTCGAATAGTGTTATATTGACATATCAAATCACTTCTCGAATAGCTCTTTTCTCTGGGACTCCTTGAGATATCGAATAGAGCATTTTGACATATCGAATCCCTGAGATGTCGAATAGCTTCTTTAGTCCTTGAGATATCGAATAGAGCATTGACTTATTGACTCTTAGAGAACTCGAATGATGCTTTGACTTGTTGACTCCATGAGTTCTCGAATAGAGTAATAGACATATCGAATCTCTGAGATATCGAATGAGATATCGAACAGTGTATTCAGAGATATCGAATAGTGTCTTCTGAGATATCGAATCTCTGACTTCTCGAATGCTAGACTTCTCGAATAGACAAATGTACTTCTCGAATTGGTACTTAGGCAAATTCTTCATTTCTTCAAATCCCAACTGTGATTATTTGGTAGTCTTTATCTCCTTGCTTGAGGCATGAACCTTGGAACTTCTTTCAAGCATTATTCTTGACTTTATAAGTACAGTTACACAAATAGGATTTTATGCCTATTACAAGTACAGAACAAATAGAAACTCTACAACTAGAGGTTCCCTCAGTTAAGAGGTCATGTAGGTAATGCATAGCATTACACATACTTGGGCTTGTTATTAGATGTATTCAGGCATGCCTCTGTGACTAACAATATTGATCTAAGTATACTACAGTAACTTAAAATTCGTGCCATGCACGTAATTCTTTTAATATAATTATTTTTATTTGAATTGAATATTGTAAGACATGAATTTTTGTAGGCATAAATTTTTAAATGATATGATTTGATAATAATGATATGAATGTTGTTCATGATATTTCTAGAAAATGAGGAATTTTAGTTAAAAAATATAGAAAAGATGATATATTTTAGCTGAAAAAGATAATCGGTTAATTAGTAATAATTATTATATTTTTTTATTTTATTAAATAGAATCATCCATGATATATTTAGAAAAAGAGTAGAAAATAGAAAAAGTATTGTGCTTTAGCTGAAAAAGGTAATAGATTAGTTAATAATAGTTATAACATAATTATTTTATTTTATTAAACAAATTTTGCCCCTAGTAATTTTAGAAAAAGAGAAATTTTAGTTAGATAAAATATAAAAAATATTATGTTTTATCTAAAAAGGAAAATTGATCAATTATTATATAAATAGAGAAAGTAATATGTTTAACCTGAAAAAAAGGAAATTGATTAGTTATTAAGAATGATTTTATCTGTAATTATGTAAGGATAATTAAATAAAAACATGAAATACCATACTGATTGATCAAACTTTTAATGTTTCACAAATAATAATATATAAAAAATAGGATAAGAAGAGCAAATATGATTTATCTAATAAGAATTCTTCCGTTTTTTGTATAAATTATAAAGTGATAATATTTTTATAAATTTTTTTTTTGCCACATATTTTTATAATTTTTTAATATGCAAGAATTAAATTGTAAAATGTGAAAGACAATACAGGATGTACAATGTTAATGGGTAGCTACTCATTCACAACATATCACCTCCAAATAAAAATGGGGAATTACAATATTTACATTTACATTTACATTTTTTAATATGCGAACGTACCAAAAATTTATACGGCAAAAGTTGTATTTTTAAACAGAAGGCCCAAACCAGACAGCCCAGCCCAATTTATACACAGCAAAGTGAGTCAACCCGGTGATTCGAAATGAGTTGGGTCACTCCCAGAACTATAGCTATCTACAGCCCTTTAAACCCTTGAGAAGAAAAGGGTAGAGGCGTTTGAGTGGAGATATGGCTGCAAGTTCGAGTCTTTGGCAACTTCCTTCCACTAAATTCCTATTTAATGCCTCCAAAATTGCTAAAGGTTTCATCTCTCTCTCTCTCTCTCTCTCTCTCTCTCTCTCTCTCTCTCTCTCTCTCTCTCCTGGCTTAAATTGGCAAGATGATGTGAATGTATTTTATTGGAATGTGTTTTGTTGTAACTCGTAATGCTTTTTTCTAATAGGATTGTACATTTATATGCAGTGCGTGGTATGGTATTCAACCCGAAGATGGATGTGTGTCGGGGTATCCAGACTATTGCTTACACAATTGTGAATGGAAGCTATGTCCAAAAGGCACCCACTGAGCTACAGGACAAAGTAAAGGTGTTTTAGTTGTATTAACGTTTTATATATGTACGCATATAGCTGAGTGTATATTAGAAACAACAAGCAAATAGATTATGACAGAATTATAGATTAAAGGTGACCTAGAAATAAGTATGAAGGAAATCCTATCTTTGCAAAAAACAAAGAATCTTATAGATGTGACGGAATTATAAATCAAGTATAAAGTATATTATAGATTAAGTGTGACTTAGAAATTGTGAGGATGCTTTTATTTGTAGTGGTTTATAACTTATAAGACAGTACAGTGTTCGACGTATTTTATGTTAGACAAGGTTGTGGTTTATGTGTAGCTTATGACAAAAAATCAAATTAACGAAGGAGCTAATATATGATTTCATTTTTGCAATCATGAAAAACATCCAAATTGTGGTTTTTTGTTTAAAATTTAACATTTGAGGAAGATACTGGTTACCATTTACGTAGGTTTTCCCAAGTTATTGTTATGGGAGGTCTCTTGGGGGAAAGTGTGATGTCTTCATGGTGTAAATCCTTTGGACCCGTCTGAGAGTTGTGCAGATGGGCATAACTTGTCATTTATTTTGTGAGCAAGATTACTTGGAAGTTCAAAATACTTGACAACACCCAAATCTTTCATCTTGAAAGTACTTGATATCATCTGTTTCAAACGATCAATTGATCCAATATCGTTGCCTGCAAGCAACAAATCATCGACGTAGACCAGTACTAGAGTGATAGAAGTTGTAGTAGAATGTGTGAAGAGGCTATAATCATACAAGGATTGAACAAATACAGGTCCTTTCAATGTAGCTGACAGTTTTCTGAACCAGTTTTTTGGTGCTTGATGAAGCCCATATAGTGATTTTTTAAGTTTACAGACCAGCGTAGACTTCATGGTGCTCATCTCCCTTTAATTGAGAACAAGTTTGCTGCCCAGACCACTGTATCGTTGAGGCATATGCATGTACACAGTTTCATAGAGTTCACCATGTAAAAAGGCGTTGGTCACGTCCATCTACATAATATGCCAATTTTACAATGCTGCAACTGCCAGAAGTGCTCTCCCCGTTGTCATTTTTGTAACGGGAGCAAAGGTGTGTTCATAATCGACACCATAAGTCTGTCTACAGCCTAAAATCACCAATCTAGCCTTGTAATGTTCAACGTTCCCAGATGGTGTAAATTTTGTCTTGTAAAGCCACTTGCACGCTATGGCCTCTTTACCCGGAGGTCAGTTATGTTCTCATGTTTCATTATTCTCAAGTGCACTCAACTCAAGATTCATAACATCAACCTAGTTGATGGTTGTGATAGCATTCTTAAAACTGACTAGGTCCTTGTGTGTAGTAAGTGAAGAAAGAAAACAAGTAAAATTAGGTTGTACCTAGTAGTCAGCAACAGTAACCAGGTTCACAGATGGGTTGGGAAATGGTTTGGTGATATAAGATTCCATCCACACAGGTGGTTTGTGTAGTCGAGATGACCTTCGAGGTGGGGTTTATTGTATTGGTTCACGAGGAGATGTGTTTGGATTTGTGGTGATGATAAGTGAAGTTGACATATTAGGTGAAGTAGACATATCATTAAGTGAAATATTAGGTAATTGAGTGTCACTAATTTCACTATGCAGAATAGGGCGAGTGTCTGGTTTATCAATAAAAAACTCATCATCTAGATAAGAATTCATGTGACCATCAGGCATAACAGTTGGCAGTGGCAAAATATAAGGTTTGAGTGTTGACTTATTCAAGGGAAAAACACTTTCATTAAAAGATACATCCCTACACACCAAAGGTTTCATAGTCTTTAGGTCTAGAAGTCTAAAACCTTTTTGTGTAGGTGGGTAACCAATAAACGCACAAGGAACACACTTTGCAGCAAACTTACCAGTACTATGTACAGGATTGACAGCAAAAGCTAAACATTTAAAGGACCTTAAATTGTCATTGTCAACAGATTCATCATAAAGCAATTCATATGGACACTTATTATTAAGGACAAATGAGGGTAACCTATTTATTATGTAAGCAACTGTTATAATTGACTCTCCCCAATGACATAGTTGCAAACCTGATTGGAACATGAGTGCTCTGGCCACCTCAAGTATGTGTTTGTGCTTCTGTTCCACACGAGCATTTTGTTACGGCCTATAGTTACACGAGGTCTGAAGAATAATCCCATGTGACTGAAAGAAACTTTGACAGGCAACATCCTTGAATTTGAGTGCATTGTCTGACCTCGCCACTTTGAGCGATGGGTTAAATTGTTTTTGAATAAAATTCTGAAAATCCTCCAAACACTTTAGATATTCAGACTTACATTGCAGGAGATATATCCAAGTCATTCTCAAATAATCATCCACAATAGTGAGAAATTTCTTGAATTTTCCACGTGTATAAACTCGATATGGCCCTAATATATTAGTATATGTTAGGTCAAATGCCTTTTTAACATGTGAGTTGCTATCAGAAAAAGGAAGTCATGTAAACTTTACCATTTGGCATGTCAAGCATACTTGGCCAAAGGCATGAGCATAGTGCTTGATGCACTCTATCAATTTCAGTTTAGATACAGGGGCATGTCCCAATCTTTTATGCCACAAGGCATACTATTCTACAAGTGAGGATTTCAAGGCACTTAAACAGTGTTGTTCATTGCTTGTCCCCACATTTTTAGAAGATTTGATAGATGATAATGGCCATTAAATATAGTACCCTTTCCTCTCACTTTGTTAGTCTGATTGTCAACAATAGTGCAAACAGTAGGTGAAAATACAGCATAGCATTCATTATCTTGTAACAACTTTCGATTAGATAGCAGATTATGAGTAAAAATTAGCACATACAGCACATTGATCATCTTCAACCCATTTTCCAAAAACACATCTCTAATATGTCTCATAGTAGCCTTAGCTGCAGTAGGGAGATTCATAGTCAAATTTGCCACATTAGTCTTTACATTTCTCAACAGTTCCAAATACTGGAGTTAGATGATCTGTGGCTCCACTATCAACAATCCAAACGTTAGGATTGGCTTGAGCACTGTTACAGGTAATCATTCCAGAAAATGGGCTATCAAACATATCGTCTATATTCCCTTGTACAGATGACTGTGACTAATTTGGAATGAGTTGGAACAATTGTTGAAGTTTCTGGGGAGAGAAGATAATAGTTTATTGTGAGGCATCACTTGACCCAACAGAAGCATTGACAGCATTGGCACTTCTAGGTGAGAAAGATTGGTGTGTATTTGCCCACTTGGTTGTTTGCTGTCTAGGAGATGAGGATGAAGGGTTTTTTGGTTTGTATTTATAGTGCCATTTTGAGTACCCAATAATGTTCCAACACTTTTCATTAGTGTGCCCTTTTCCACCATAAGCTTCACACACAGGCACTGTATCATTCACAGAGGTTTTACTCAGCATAACAGACATATTATTCTCAAAAGGCAACACAATTTTCAAGACCTCACGTTGTGATTCTTCTTGTTGAATGGAGGCACATGCCATTTCAATACTAGGAAGGGGCTGCACCATTAATAACTGACTACGTTGGGGACCATACATATCATCCAAGCCATTAAGAAACTGAAAAAGCTTAGCCTCTTCCTTTTGAGTATTAATAGCTTTTAACAGTTTAGAGACATCATCACCCATAATTGTAATTGAAGGTAATAGGTTCATAGAGTCTATCTCCTTCCACGGACTACTTAGAGATGTAAAATACTCAATAACAGATAGACCATTTTATTTTAAACCAAACAGTTCTTTATTAAGCTTATACTTACGAAATCCATGTGTTAAATGAAAACGTGTTTCCAACTATTTCCAGGCCTCAAATGCAGAAGTGATAAACAAAATTGATTTCTTAATAGAGTCAGATACATTATTATGGATCCAAGAGGTTACCATACTATTGCAGGTGTCCCATTGTAAGGCCTTTTTGATATCTGTGGTGTATTTTATCTGAGGGATGCAAGAACAGAGGGTTCAGCATATCTAAAAATGAGAACTTACGTCCATTCGCCATGTAAGAGATGGTGAAAACATACTGATCGAGCACTGCTCTCTCTACAACACAACAACAACAAGAACAAGAAATGAGCTTTAAAAAGTGAGATAAACAAATATTAGCCAACACAAATCACTCTATTCAACTCACTCTTCAAAATTAGATTTTCAACAACAGCACTGATACCATGTGATGTTTGGTGATTTAAAGCTGAAAGAAGAGAAGAGCACAAAAAGTTGTAGAGCAAATACTCAGGTCCATATATCTCACTGATTTAGATCTAAGAGCTGGTGTCATACATTCCATTCACTCCATTGTATCCCTAAGGGTCACACAACTAGCCTAACAGAAAGATGTTTTTATCGATAAGAAAAAATTACCCTTCTAATATTAGTTTTCACTGTATGAGCCACCTCGCATACCAAATGTGGATAGGTCCTAAATAAAACAAACATAAATAAATAAGTACTAGCCTTTAACCTGTGCAAAGCATGGGCTATTATATATTATTATTATGAACTAGCATGAAAGCCCGTGCAAGGCACGAGCCACTTTCTAATTTGCACAATTTTTTTTTGCAAATCATGTTTGAGTCAGTCATATCTTTTTTTTCAATCTATTCTATGTGCTTCGATTTATTTAAGCCTATAGATGATAACCGTTCAAATTTTGAAATATTATTGAATTTTATATTTTGAATATCATACAGAGGCAATCCTTAGATTAAGCCGCTCATGCAATGGGGCACCGAGAATATGATATAATTTAGGGGCACATCTTTTCTAATAAGTAAAAAAATTTAAAAGTGCGTAGAGGCACACAAATGATATTTGAGGTACATTTTGTTCAAGGTATAAGAAGTACCGAAAAATAAATGGTATGTATGTGATTTTGATTTTTAGTTGAGTACAAAATTCAAATTCACTTGAAACTTTCAATTTCTCAAGACCGATCTAGGTATCGTATTTGTAAACAGTACTCATTGAATGTAAGATGAATGACCGATAATAATGATACATAACAATTACTCATTAGTGGTCAAGTACTATTGCAACAATAATGTATCGTTTAGTCTATTTTCTAGTAGTTTTTTCAAAAGATTATCACGATAATGATATGCTATTTAGTTTATTTCCATTAGTAATAGTAAACCAGTAAGAGAAGATAGGTGGATCATTACATATTTGGTAGGAGATGTATTATGGCAGCAATAGCACAAACCGGTTTAACATTAGGAAAAATCAACTAAAATGTATGTTGTATCCACACAAACTAATATGTGCTAAAAATATTATTTTTTATACAGCCTTAAATATCACTAATCGATCATTATGTTATAGGCAGTCATATATAATTTTACATCTTTTTTTAGTATATACTTTCTTGTTTATGATACTATATTATAATTCAACTATGCATTTTATTCATTTATTTAATCGATAACTCATATAGAGTCCAAATCCAACATATCAGCTGATTCTAATTTTTTTTATATAAATATATATTGTACATAGTATCAATCATATTAAAGGTCTGTTTGGTATTGATATTGCAGACCACAACAACAATTTTTTTGTAGAAAGTTTGGTTCAAAACAGCTTAATAAATCTAAATGCAAGTTTTCAACAACATTTTATATATAAAAAAATTTGCTTTAGCAAAAACATTTATTTTTCACAATTGCAACTTTTGTAGACAACAATTTTAGGTAAAGGTATCAAACCCCAACAATCACATATTAAATAAATTTAATAAAAATTAATTTAAAATAAGATATAAACAAAAACGAAAAAAGAGATAATTTATTCAGTAGTTGTAAATTTAACTCCATTTGTATTTAGAGGTCATAAATTCAGTTCCTTTGATAAGACCAAAAATCATGTCGTGTTTCCGTATATTCTATATCATATGTCCTAATTCGATGGTTGAAAAACTCACGTTGTCTTGTGTACCACGTAAATGCATATCTTATTTTCATGGCATATTCATAATATAGATAAAAATATTATTGTATTATAATTTCATAAAACTATAATTCTAATTTCAGAACAAAAAATTTTTTCGATAATAAATTTCTTTTGTAGTTGTTAAAACACTTTTATCTTAGAATTTTAAAAATGAAATTATTATGATAGCATGATAGTTGTATAATGCACGACCTGCATTTTAACTATGATAATTTTACATGTACATATTCGTATGAAATTATCACTATATGATTATAAGCTAGTTAGGTATAGAAATCTATAATTGCCATATCTCTCGTACAATAATCTTATACATTTACTTCTTTCGAATGTTTTCCTCTTAACATTATAATTTTTAAATTTTAATTAAACTCATCTAATATTTGTCAATATGTTAGATTAATATATTATTATCAACTATTTAGTTCTATTACCATTTGTTTTTAAGTTGGCAAAAAAATCATGTACCTATTCTTTTGTTAGTATTTAGTTGAGATATAAATGTTTGCAATAAGCGTTTTTTATATCTGGGTGTCCAAATTTGACAGTAAATGAATTCATGTTATCTTGTATATCTAGGAGTGACATCAGTTCAATTTAGGATCCAAGGGTAATATTCCTATGGCAATCCCCGAATTCGAACATTATCATTAAACCTGTCTAGGTTCCAGAACGAAGATTATTTTGCTCTTTGATTTCTATCCCGGACGGGAATGAGGATTATGAGCAAATTAGGTATAAAAATATTTAACTGCCATATATGTTGTACAATAATATTATACATATATTTTGAATGTTATTGTGTCAATACTATTTTTTTTAATTTTAATATAATTAATAATTAAAATAGTTAATTGTAATACTTCTCGCACATTAAACATACATACTTCTTTCGAATGTTTTTCTGCTAACATTATAATTTTTAAATTTTAATTAAACTCATCTATTATTTGTAACAGGTTAGCTTAACATATTATTATCAACTATTTAGTTCTATTACCATTTGTTTATAAGTTGGCAAAAAAATTGATGTACATATTCTTTTGATAGTATTTAATTGAGACATAAGTGTTTGCAATAAGCATTTTTCATATCTCGATGTCCAAATTTGACAATAAATAAATTTATGTTATTTTGTGCACATGGGAGTGGCACCAGGTCAATTTAGGATCGAAGAGTGCTATAACCATGGCGATCCCCGAATTCAAACATTATCATTGAACCCTTATCAATCCCTGAATGAGGATTATTTTACTACACCGAGAGGGGAACGTGGATCCCCACGAGAAATTGAGGATTCTTTTATTTTTTAATTGAAATTTATAATTCCTTAATTTATTTTATAATAAAAATAATTTGATAAATCATGATTAATAATATTATTATTATTATTATATCTTAAATAGCGATTCAAATTATTTTTTTATAATAAAAGATGAAAGATATAACTAAAATTATTAAATTTAAAATTTTATTTTGTTATTTTTTGTGAAATTTTAAATTTATCAAAATTTTAAAATTTTGAATTATATTTATCTTTAATAATCTAGTAAATAAAATATTCCCTTAATCCTTGATAATCGGCTGGGAACGTGAATTGGGGTTCAGGTCGGGATACCTTAATCTCCGATCCCATTCTCATCCCACGAATTTCTATTTTATAATATTCCATATTTCTCATACTAATAAAAAAAATTTTGAAATTCCCAACCCCGAATGGGAAGTGATTGGATCGCGATCGGACGGGATGGATGAAATGCTCATCTATACGTGTACTAAGTGAATTTGTTTTGTATTTGTCATGAGCATAACAAACATGAATAAATATTATGATTTATGATTTCACAAAAAAATACTATTATACTTGTACCATAATCCAAAATTTGAATTTATGTCATTTTGTGTACAATGTGAATTTTTGTCATATTTTCGTATCACATACATAATACAAAAAGAATACTTTATAAGTTTAAATTTCATGAAAATATAATAATAATAATAGTAATAATAATAATAATAATCAAATGAGATGGAAATATATTTTTGATAGTTTTATCATGCATAAATTTAAAAAAAAAATAAGGAAAATCTAGGAAACGGGTTCTTTAAAATGTAGTTAATGATTTTTAAGTAGGTATCAGAAGTGTTATGGGGTAGTAGTTGTGTGCATGAATTTAAGTTGTTTGTATTATGGGGGGATTATAAAATCTATTCCTAATAAAAATATTTTTTTTTAGCATTAATATAAGGAGGGGTATATTGATAATTACTAAATTGGCTTGAAATTGCATTTTGACCTATAATAAATGAAAAAGAGATATTATTTCATTTGTTTTCTTTGAAATTATTTCTAAAATAAGCGTTAAATAAAATTAAAAATTAAGAGCTATTTAAGAATCTAGTGGATGAGTTCCAAAATTTTCTTGAATGGGGCTTCTAGCATGATGGTCATGGTGCGACCATAAAATTGATTCCTAGCAAGAGGTCATGGGTTCAATTCATGCCAAGAACAATATTTTTAATATATTTATAAAATCTGAGGATATTTTAGTAAATTACTAAATGGCATGGAAAGCCATGTTAACATATAATATATATATATATAAAGGATTAATATATTAATTATTTGATTTAATATTAAAATTTAATTCGTTTTAATAAATTTTATTATTAACTTTAAATTTACATATGTTCCATTCTTAATTTCATGACATAAATAAATATCATCAGTTTAAAGTTATTTTTAAATTTATTATTAAATATCTTAATTATTCCATAGATATTTTTAAAAAATTATTTAGTGTAAATTAAAATCATTGGAGAAAGAATCGTAGAAAGAAGTGTTTGCGGACAATGATTCTAATAGGGATATAATTGAAAACAATATATAATTTAAGTGAATTTGGAATTTTTAACACGTTTTATTAATTTTTTAAAAATATATTTTTGTGCCTTATTGGTAAATTTTGTTGCTAATAATAAATAATTTAAAAATTTTAATATAATTTTTTTAACTTGTTATTTTTAAGAAGGTGTTAACAATTTTTTTGGAAGACTTTAACCAACCAACCAACTAATTAACCAAATATACCTTATTTTTCTTATAATAATATAAAATATGTGATTTTTTTATTTTTAATAAATTATATATAATTTAAGTGAATTTGGAATTTTTAAGACGTTTTTTTTAATTTTTAAAAAAATATATTTTTGTGCTTTATTTATAATAAATAAATTAATATTTTTAATATAATTTTTTTAACTTATTGTTTTCAAGAAGGTATTAACAAATTTTTTTGGAAGGTGTTAACCAACAAATTAACTAATTGTTTTGCGTATAGTATTAATCAAATATAGTAAATTCAAATATAGATCGATGTGGATTGAGAGTAATACCGTACATTGAGTGGATGGAGCTCTAAGAAGAGTAGAAAACTGGTAGTAGATGGCTGAGATTGAGAATTTGAAGTGTAATACAAAACCATTTGCTGTTAACACCTATAACGACTTTGTATATTAAATAGTTTATTTATTTATAATTTTTATTTAATTTAATAACTAAATAGGAAAGTTGTACATTTTTTGGATGATGTTTACCAAAACCAACCAACCAAATATACCCTATTTCGCTTATAATACTATAGTATAGATATTATATAGTTTATTTATTTATAATTTTTATTTAATTTAATAACTAAATAGGAAAGTTGTACATTTTTTTGGAAGGTGTTAACCAAAACCAACCAACCAATTATACCCTATTTCGCTTATAATAGTATAGTATAAATATTATATAGTTTATTTATTTATAATTTTTATTTAATTTAATAACTAAATAGGAAAGTTATACATTTTTTTGAAAGGTGTTAACCAAAATCAACCAACCAATTATACCCTATTTCGCTTATAATAGTACTAGATTATAACCCGTGCGAAGCACGGGTTTCTTTTGATAGGCTATAAAATTTATTTAACATTATAATTATGTTTTTATATAATCCTTATTTTTAATAATTTAATAATTTTAATTTAATATAAATTTATATAATGATATGCATGGTTTAAAATTTATTTTGTAATATTCTAAATTAAAAATGTCGTTGAAGGGTTCGAACTTTGAATTTTTAGTAAATTAATTTAATCATATAATATATCTTATTATTAGATCTAACGATTCTTATTTATTACTAAAAATGATGATTTGAATATATGGTGAGATATTTTTGGGTGTATATTACTATATTAGTGATCGCAAGATTAATTTTAAATTAAAAAGTAACGTGTTTTAATTACAAAAATTACTACTAAAAATAATTACGGAAATATATGGTGTGATATTTTGGATATATATTAATTATTGTAATATTAGTTTTAAATTAAATGGTAAAGTGTTTTAATTATAAGTAAAATCTTTAGAAAAAATGGGTAATTGAGTTGTTGGAGCAGAAAAATGAGTCCAAGTAGAAGCTCAATGTGGATGAAGAAATTTTAATCGGAATATAATTACGTTAACATTAGTAATTAGCTTTTTAAGTTGTTTTTGTAATTTAATTATTTATTTTCATAATTAGGATAACCAAACCGAAAACCAAAACTTTCAAAACTTTCAATGTTTTGGTTTTAATATAATAATATAGATAGTATAAATAGGACAAAGGATAGTATGAACTATTGACTGAGAATAAATTGACGAAGAAGATAATCTCGTTACTACACAGCAACATAAATCATATACTCCCTTCGTTCCTAAAAACCTTTCTGGTTTTGACTTTGGACATTGTTTATTATAAGCAATTGACTACTAATTTACCCATAATTTATAAGACAAAATATAGTCATGAGTGATTTTGTTTGATTCGTATTTATAAATACTTTAATACAGTGAAGTTTTTATATTTAGTACTAATATAAAATTGAAGATATTAACGATCAAAAGTGTGTGTTGGCAAACGTGTACAAAGTAAACAAGAAAAGTATTATGGAACAGAGGGAGTAGTTGTTAACACTCGATACTAAAATGGATCCTTGCGTGTTTTTGTAATGAGTGAAGTAGGAATTCCATATCTAAGATGATTTGTTTTTCTTCAGTCATATTTGTTGAGTATTGAATACAGTAAAAGAATACAGAGGGGGGTGAATGGATTCTTGAACTTTTCTACGTTCTTAAATCTTTGCAGCAAGATATGTGTTGAGTGTGTGAGATGTGTAAGTGCGGATAATAAAGACAAACACAACACAATATCACTTTAATCTAATATTTTATTAGATAAAGATTTTGCTACAATCTGTGTATACAAATGGTAGTATTCTCAGCTTCGTTTTTCTAAGAGAGATATTTCTTGTGATGTATATGAAAATCTTATCTCTTAAAAACTTATCTGCTAAGGAAGTGAGGCTGTATCCTTATAGACATGGATACACCTACTTACTACAAATAAGGTAGGTAAACAAACTACTTTCCAGTCTGTCTATCTCATTTGAGTAAGAGTCCAAACGGCTACAGATTTGACTTTGCAAAGCCTGTTCAGATCCACTTCTTTAGCTCCTTGTCCCTTTGTCTTATCTCTCCAAGATTCTTTGTAGGCTTTCCAATGTGCTTTATAGTACATAGTCAAATAAAGCGTCTTGGCTTGTTGCAGGTTTCTGACTTGTACAATTCTTCAGTATTTTATCTCCAAGAACGTATTCGAGAAGTGGCTAAGTGATTGATTCGAGAACTCGAATTGACTTAATCGATAACTCTGAGTTCTCGAATAGTGTTATATTGACATATCAAATCACTTCTCGAATAGCTCTTTTCTCTGGGACTCCTTGAGATATCGAATAGAGCGTTTTGACATATCGAATCCCTGAGATGTCGAATAGCTTCTTTAGTCCTTGAGATATCGAATAGAGCATTGACTTATTGACTCTTAGAGAACTCGAATGATGCTTTGACTGGTTGACTCCATGAGTTCTCGAATAGAGTAATAGATATATCGAATCTCTGAGATATCGAATGAGATATCGAACAGTGTATTCAGAGATATCGAATAGTGTCTTCTGAGATATCGAATCTCTGACTTCTCGAATGCTAGACTTCTCGAATAGACAAATGTACTTCTCGAATTGGTACTTAGGCAAATTCTTCATTTCTTCAAATCCCAACTATGATTATTTGGCAGTCTTTATCTCCTTGCTTGAGGCATGAACCTTGGAACTTCTTTCAAGCATTATTCTTGACTTTATAAGTAAAGTTACACAAATAGGATTTGATGCCTATTTCAAGTACAGAACAAATAGAAAATCTACAACTAGAGGTTCCCTCAGTTAAGAGGTCATGTAGGTAATGCATAGCATTACACATACTTAGGCTTGTTATTAGATGTATTCAGGCATGCCTCTGTGACTAACAATCTCCCCCAAATTGTGAGTAAGACCCTTAGTCACAATTTCATGTCTAATAACAAGCCTAACATACATAAAGATAAAACTTGACAGTACATGTATGAATTTTGATTAGCAATGTGGATAGAACTACAGGGTGATTAATCTTACAGCCTATGATGAAGTACTAGCCATTGTCATTTGTTTCCCTTTCCATAGCTTTGGCTTGCAAATCATCATATGCTTTCTGTCTTCTTTCTTTCTCCTTCCTTGTATTCTCATCCATAGCTTTTATTATTTCTGCCATAGCATTCAATTCTTCAAGCAAAATTGAGTCTTTGAAATCTTCAAGTACTGGTTTCAGAATGTTTGCAGGATAGTGGTTGAGTAGATTCATTCTGATGTGGACCTGATCCCCATTTCTCCTCCTATACTTCACCACATAGGGGTTAAACTGAACTCTACACAATCCCTTTGCCCTTAGCTTTTCTGCTTCAATCTCCAGTCTCTCAATTTCTTTCTCCCTTGCTAGCCATTTTTCAAGACACTCTTTTCTGATTCTCTCCTCATGATCTCTCTTCATCTTCACAAAATTAATTAGCTCCAGCTTCCATACTCTTTCCACTTTATCTTCTGAGCTCAACAATTCAATGATTCTTTCTATGTCATGTAGCTTGCCCCAGTGTTGACATCCTCCTTGTTTGAATTTCTCCTCCCTTCCATCAGTATATTTGATCTCAAGGCAGTTATCAACAATGGCAACATGGTAGATTCTTTGAGCTTGTAAGAATTGCAGTTGGTCTTCATCAAAATCTTCATCTAGTGGTTGGAGTTTTAAGCCTGGATAGATTGTCAGAGTCCTTGATTTGGATAGCTTTGGTTTCCTTGCAATTTGTTTGAATTTGATCCTTTTTACATGGTTGCCTGGCAGTAGCATGTGACCTTTGTTTGTAAACCATTGTAGTATTCCATTAGCAGTTTGCTTTCTGAAATATACAAATGGTTTCTTGCATTGAATCTTCTTCTCTTCTTGAGGTGGTAAGACAGTTGCAGAAGCCATAGATGTAGATTTTGGTAGGTCACTACTAACAGCATTCACCCCTAGACTTAGAGTCTTGTGTTGTGGTAAGATTACTGCTAGCAATGCCTAAGGCTTGCTGTTTTCCATTCTTCTTCTCATAGACTTTGCCTTGGTCATCATCCTTCTTATCCTTGCTGTCTTTCTTCTTCTTCTTATCCTCATCCCCCTTATCACTCTTGTGATGACTTCTCCTCCCATCACTCTTGTCTTCATCTTCATCATCCTTATTCCTCTTTGGCTTGGCCATTTCTGGAATTACACCAGTTGCAATGTATGATTTGAGAATGTGCAGTGCCTCTATCTCTTCAGCAGTACTTGTCCCCTTCTTCTTTTGCAGTAGATCAATGATGGCAATAATGAGTCTGTGATTTTGAGAAGTGAGATCATTGGGAATGACCAATTGTTTAATCTCTTCAACTCTGGTGCCAGACTGATAGATGATTGTCCATGGCTTCTTAATCACTTCTGGAAGCCTTGAAGGTTGGCCATTCCTCAGGTCATCATACAGACTCTTATTGTTTTCATTTACATTCATCTTCTCTATGAGCTCAATCAGCGCATCTATCTCTGAATGTTTTAAGGCTTGTAGAGTTTTGTAGGTTAAATGCCAGATTCTGGATTTTGCTACCATCATTACTTCCTTGAGCCATGAGCTATCAACTTTTCTAGGTATCACAGTGAAGTAATCGATCTGATCCTTCAAGCTCCTTAGATACAATTGAGTGTCACCAGCCTGTTCTCTTGAGACTTTCAGAAACTCCAAGAATGCATCATCATGATAGACATTTGAGTTTGCAATTTCTTGTAGCTTGGCCTCAGTGACCACCTTCACTTCTACAGGCTTGGCACTCTTAGATATGGAGAGTGGAGGTTTGTCAGATGGCATACTCCCTGCAACCACTGTGGTTGTGATAGATTGCTTTTGACCACTGGAAGTAGTGATGTGCACAGTTGGTAGAGTGACAACTGGCAGAGAAGTAGGAGGCTCATCAACTTTGTCTTTTCCTTTGCCAGGCACATGAGTTAAAGATTTTGAAGTTCTTTGATGACCACCTTCAACGATTTTGATGCCCTTTACTGGTGGTTTCTCCCCCTTTGTATTTGAGTTTCTTGATGCCCTCTTCTCCCCCTTAGGCTTGTTGTCAGGCATAGAGGCTGTAGGATTGACCTTTGGGGTTGAAGATTCTTCACGTAGAGGGAGACCCATCATTACAAACAACATTGATTGTTGATGCAGAAGAACATCAGCTGTGGTGGTGGCTTGAGTGTTCAACTGCTCAGTCAGAGTTTGTACCTTGTCTATAAGATGAGCATTAGACTGAGTGAGAGTAGCTACCTCCTTTTCAAGTGCATCTACCTTGCTGAACAATGCAGTGGATTTGAAGCCAGACAGGGATTGTTCTTTAAGTCTCTGCACTTCAAACCTAGACATCTCATGCACAGGGACCTCAATGACCAGCTTGTCTCCATATTGATTTGCAAAGAGGGTCCTGAGCAAGGCATTGGCCTCAGTTGTCTAATCAGTGAGATTTTGGAATTTGTGCCCCAGTCCTGTGACATCATCTTTGAGAATGGCTAAACCATTGTCCATCTTAGTGCAAGTAGACTTACAGGCTAGAATATCCTTGACTACAGTTTCCAATTGAGGGAATTTGGAATCAAAAGTCCTCTTTATCTCTCCCATAGACTTGTCTGTTGCATCACTTACCTTGTTGATTTCTGATTTGACACCTTTACCCAGGTAGTATGCAGCCTTGAGAAATCCCTTGTATGAGTCATTGATGGCTTCATACACTTCACCAGGAGTTAAGGATTTAGAATTGGAGCCTAGTGAAGTGATGTACTCCTCCCTCAGATACTGTAAGGCTTCATTGAGAGTGATATCATAAGTTCCTTGCATCCAGGCATCTACATTGCCATCTCTCTCAGCCTCATCAAGTATCTTTGTTTTCTGCATCTCCACATCATCTCTATGGCAGAGCAATATTGCTTCATAATCTGGATTTGGCACATTGGAGGTGACCAAGTTCTGGGCTATCTTTACAAACTCAGGAATCTGATCCACAACTAAGCTTTGAAGTGCTTCAACCGTCAATTGTGGTGGAACAGATCCTGATCCTGAAGCACTGTCATGTTGCACAGGCTTCAGCCATTGTGACAGAAAGTCAGAGCTAGAGCTAGGCAAGCTAGACTCCTCAGTTAAAGATGCAACTTCTGTAACCTGATGGAAAGACTCTACTACTGTTGTCTCCACAGGAGTGGGATGAGTTACAACAGTAGGTGACACAGGCACAGAGTCTCTAGTTAAAACTAGTGAATCCTCTGTGTTTGTGATGGTGTCATTAGGAGATGCCCCAGCATGCATTCCCTGACCATCTAAATGTGGTACCTGGGTGGTGAGCAAGGTGTCATGCACCAAGTCACTTGAATCCATTGGCTCATCAAGAGAAAAGAATTCTTGATGATCAATGTCTTGCTCCTCAATTGCTTGAGTTGCAGGCTCCAAAGAAATATGAGTGGTAGATTCTGGAAGAGAAGCGTGTTGTAGATTAGATTTTGGCAACTCCCCCTGAGAGATAGAGGGAGTTTCAATTGTGATGTGCTCTCCACTCAGTGTTGTGCCAGCCTTATCACTCCCATGTGCTGACTCTGTACAAATAGGTGCATTAGGGAGGATGCTTGATTCTATAGATGCACCCTGTTGAGAGGATACATCTAGTGAGCTGTTTGCCCCTGATTTTACAACTTCAGCCATTTGGGTGACTGAAGAGGTGGTTTTAGACTTCTTCTTCTTCTTCTTTAGCATTAGTAAGGGTGACTCAGGTTCCTCACTTTCTATGCCTAATTCTACAGCCAAGGCTGCTTCAGTTAAGATTTTTAGGGGTTCAGAAGCAACCTGTTTTCTCTTCTTTTTACTAACATCACCCTTTTGAGAGGATGATGCAGTTGGCTCTGTGTTTGGTAAAGTGTTTGCCTGAGAGGGTTGGTTCGCATGCCCTGGGTTAGCATTTTGCTCTACTTGCTTGGGCCTAGCTAACTCAGATTTTGAGGCACATATTGGCATGTTGTGGGGGTAAGTCCTAAATAAACTCTCCATAAGGGGAGTTATTTTGAGTCTTACATCCACATCATTCCTAATCTCCAAGCTACCAAAAATGAGTTTGGTCATGGATTTCGGATAGCCTATTCTATTTTTGTCTAACCCAGGCAATTCAATCAATTTAGCATCTATGAAATTAAGTACAGATTGAATAAAGCGAGGGAAGAAAATTTCATTAGCTCTCTTGGCTGAGTTCTTACCAAGTCTCCCATACAATTCTTGCATTATGATTAAACCAACATCAATCTTTCTTCCATATGCTAGAGCATATCCTATTTGTTGGACAGGTGTGCTGAATTGATCAAAGCTGGACTTCCTTGCTGTGAAGACTTGAAGAAGAGTGGCAAAGACATAGCTCCATTCTTTCCTCAAGTACTTCCTATTCAAATTTCCAAGCTTGATTCTATCTGAGTAGTTGATAAAATCAAAGAAGTCTTCCAATTCCTGATCAGTAGCTTGACTGTCATACACTCCTTATTGTAACCCCAGTGCTTGATTCATGTCTTCAGTAGTGATGGTGATTTCCTTGTCCTGAATCTTGCAATAGATTACGTATGAAGTTATTGCATTCTCTAGGGCCACGACCTCCACAGTAGCAGTTCTCCAAAACTGTTCTAGTAAGTCTAGATACAGAGTTGGGTTGGATGAGAGTGCATCCTTGATGTATGATTCAGTCATCCATCGAACGAAGCACTTAAAGTTTGCATTGGGTGCTTCAACATCGTTGGTTATTGCTATGAAATTGGTGTGGGTAGGAATTGTGAGTTGGGTATTTGCCATTGTTACACAGAGAGATGAGAAGAGAATGAAGGTTGAAGAAGAAATTTAGCTTTTGACGTTAGGGTTTACAGAGGTTTTGGAACTTTAGCTGCCTGAGAAATCGAATGAAATGATTTGAACAGTTCTGGAATTGTATATATGTGAGTGACTTGAGTTGTCGATTAGATATAAGTTTTGTATCGACAAGTCAGTCATTCGAGAAGTATAAAACAACTATTCGATAAGTCAAGAAAGGCTTATTCGATATCTCAATCAGTTTGTAACTCACAGCTGGCAGTTATTTAACTCAGAAAATAATTCTAAGTTAAATAAAATATGTTTTTATGAGCGAAATGAAATTTTGAATATAAATCCAAAAAGCGATTAAGTGTCAGCGAAAAATCAGCCTTTTCAAATGATTCGATAACTCAAATACAGTATTCGAGAACTCCATCACTAGAGAACTAAAATACTCTATTCGAGAACTCAGAGTGTGCTATTCGATTTCTCCAAAAGACACTATTCGAGAACTCAAGAGGGTTCTAGATAGGCCTATTCGAGAACTCGAGCCATGACAAAACAATGAACCATTCGAGAAGTCTGACTAATCGAACTATACTTTTCACTCATAAAATTCAATTTTCACTATCTTTTAAAATTTACCAGAAATATTCACTGAAGAATATTCTACCAAATTAAATAGTGATTCTCTCAAAATTTCACAGAAATTTCAAGCTAAAGATGTATGATTTTCAACATATGCAGCATTGTGGAATATTTATAAATCATACTCCAGCCAATACTTACTTCAAAAATATTGAGCATTTGATAAAGTAAGTATTTACTGCTGCAACAATCTAGTTGATATATTCACTTAGCCAGAATTTGAAGAATTCAGCATTCCAATCTCACTAACCAACCTTGTGAAGGTGGCTTCATCTAATGGCTTAGTGAATATGTCAGCTAGTTGTTTCTCTGTGGGAACATAATGTAACTCAATGGTTCCATTAGTTGCATGCTCCATTATGAAGTGATATCTGATGTCAATGTGCTTTGTCCTAGAATGATTGACAGGATTGGAAACTATAGAGATTGCACTTGTGTTGTCACACATGATTGGAATTCTTTCCAACACAAGTCCATAATCTCTAAGTTGGTTTCTGATCCAAAGCACTTGAGCACAGCAACTTCCAGCAGCTATGTACTCAGCTTCAGCTGTGGAAATTGACACAGATTGTTGTTTCTTGCTGTACCAAGAGACTAACCTTTGTCCAAGAAACTGGCAGCTACCTGAGGTGCTTTTCCTATCCACTCTGCATCCAGCATAATCAACATCAGAATAACCAACCAGATTGAACCCTGTGTCCTTAGGATACCATAACCCCAAGTTTGGTGTGCCCTTCAGATATTTAAAAATCCTCTTTATTGCTGTCATATGTGATCCCTTTGGATTTGATTGAAACCTTGCACACAAGCATATTGCAAACATGATGTCTGGCCTACTAGCAGTGAGGTAGAGTAGAGAACCAACCATGCCTCTGTAGATTGAAATATCTACCTTCTTGCCCTTAACATCTTCATCTAACTTGGTGGCAGTGGCCATGGGTGTCTTTGCAGGTGAGCATTCTTCCAAGTCAAATTTCTTCAATAGATTCTTGATGTATTTGGATTGACTTATAAAAATGCCATCCTTCCTTTGACTAACTTGCAGCCCAAGAAAGAATGTTAATTCTCCCATCATACTCATCTCATATCTGCTCTGCATGAGCTTAGAGAATTTCTCACACAGCTTCTCATTTGTAGAGCCAAATATGATATCATCCACATAGATTTGAACTAAGATAATATCATCACCATGTTTCTTGTAAAATAGTGTCTTGTCCAGTGTGCCTCTAGTGAATTGATTCTCCAGTAGAAATTGTGATAATGTGTCATACCATGCCCTAGGAGCTTGCTTAAGTCCATACAATGCTTCAAGCAATCTGTAGACAAAATGAGGGAATTGTGGATCCTCAAAGCCAGGTGGCTGTTGCACATATACTTCTTCTTCCAACTCCCCATTCAAAAATGCACTCTTGACATCCATTTGATAACTTGAAATTAGAATGTGCAGCAAATGCCAAGAAAATTCTGATGACCTCTAGTCTAGCAACAGGGGCAAAAGTCTCATCATAGTCAATGCCTTCCTGTTGAGAGTATCCTTTTGCAACCAACCTTGCTTTGTTTCTTATAACTACACCATTTTCATCCATCTTATTTGTTAGAACCCATTTTGTTCCAACAATGGTTCTATCCTTTGGTGCAGGCACAAGTTCCCATACTTTGCTTCTTTCAAATTGATTTAGCTCCTCTTGCATAGCAATTATCCAATCAGGATCCAATAATGCATCATCAAGTTTCTTAGGCTCAACTTGGGATAGAAAGCAACCGTAGAGACAATCATTTAGAGTTGCTCTCCTTGTCCTCACTCCTGTATTTAGATCTCCAATTATCTGATCTGCAGTATGTGATCTATCCCATTTCCTTGTATGTTCAGATTGATTTCTCAGCCTTGATGTTGCTTCATCATCCAGATCTTGATCATTTACATTGTCTCCCCCTGTGAAGTTGCCACTAATCACAGGTGTGTCTTGGATGCTTGTTTCTTCATTGTTGGTTGACACAGGTTCTTCATTCACTTGAGTTTGTTGGATTGTGGGCTCAAATTCAGTTTCAATCTCCTCATCAGAATCATCTAGATTGTCAAACTTTAAAGGATCTTTATCTTCATCATTGGCTTCTTCTAATCCAGGTAGTTTGCTATCATCAAATGTCACATCTGTGCTTTCCATAACTTTCTTTTGACTGATGACATAAACTTTGTATGCAATTCTTTCCATAGAGTAGCCAAGAAAAATTCCTTCAAATGCTTTTGCATCAAACTTTCCAACATATTCTGAATTGTCTTTTAACACAAAGCATTTGCTTCCAAAAGTATGAACATACTTTAGAGTGGGCTTCTTTCCAGTCATCAAGTTGTAAGGTGTCTTTCCAGTGTTTTTATTGATGAGGGTTCTGTTTTGGATATAGCATGCAGTGCTCACAGCCTCAGCCCAAAAACATGTAGGCATCTTTGCATCAAGTAACATTGTTCTAGCAGCCTCAATCAGAGTTCTATTCTTTCTCTCAACAACTCCATTTTGTTGTGGAGTCCTTGGAGCTGAGAATTGTTGAGAAATACCATTCTCTTTGCAGAATGCTTCAAGCATGGCATTTCTGAACTCTGTTCCATTATCACTTCTTAATGCAATCACACTTGCATTGTTGGCCTTTGCTTCCTTGTCAATTTTCTTTATATGCTCAATGATTACTTGTGGAGCCTCATCCTTTGATACCAGAAATTCTACCCATGTATACCTTGTGAAATCATCAACCATCACCAGAGCATACTTTTTCCTTCCTAGTGACATAATATTGACAGGCCCAAACAAGTCCATATGAATTAGTTGTAGGGGCTTGGTTATTGATGTCACTATCTTTGACTTGTGGCTTTATCTTTTCATTTTTCCCTTTTGACAAGCCTCACACACTCCTTCTTGACAGAATTCAAGTGTAGGCATGCCTCTCACTAACTCCCTTTTGACTAGAGAATTAATGCCTTTGAAGTTCAAGTGTGATAGCTTCTTGTGCCACAGCCAACTATCTTCATTTGATGCTTTTGAGTTAAAGCAACAAATTTTGTCCTTGTTTGCAGAGTTCATATTGGCTACAAACAGGCTTCCTTTCCTTACTCCAGATAGAGCAAAGTCACCAGTCTTCTTGTGGGCGATCAAACATTCATCTTTGTCAAAATTCACTTTGAAGCCTCTGTCAGTAAATTGACCAACACTCAGTAGATTGTGCTTGAGCCCCTTGACCAGTGCTACATTTTCAATGATGACATTTCCAATTTCCAACTTGCCATATCCCAGTGTGTTGCCAATGCTGTCATCTCCAAAAGCAACCATTGGGCCAGCCTTCTCCTCATACTGTGATAGCAGGGCCATATCACCAGTCATATGGTTTGAGCATCCACTGTCCAAAATCCACATGACCTTCCTTTCACTTTCTTTGCCCTGCAAACACAAAGGTATTACTTCTCCTTTGGTACCCAAACAAGTTTGGGTCCATGTGGCTTAGCAACAGTTTTATCATAAACATCATGCTTATCAACTTTCTTGATGTTAGTCTTCTTGTCACTGTTAGAAGTCTTAGAATCAGGATTCTTAGACTTAGGTGACAGAGGTACCTTCCTAACTTTAGGAGGACTTGAAGACTTTGTTCTTGTGTAGTGTGTGTGAACATAGTGACTGATGTAACCTTCCATGAATTGTCTTCTCAAATTAAAACAACTAGTCATTACATTCATGTTACATGGCATACAATCAAATTTATCACATAAAGGAGAGTCTCTATGTCTTAAAGGCACAGAGCAATCATAGAATGGTTTAGCAACACTACCAGATGGTTTCTTGCATGCATGAGTTAAATGATTAGTGCTAAAACAATTTTGACAAACTTTCCTAGGGGCATTTGGCACATAAGCATAATTGCTGTCCTTGTTAATCCCTAATTTGCCATTCCTGTTTTGTTTCTTTTTAGCCACTTTCTTCTCAAACTCATTATTCCCAGCTGAAACAAACTTCACAAATTTCTCAAGTCTAGGTCTACCTCCTACTGGCTCCTTGGCTTTGGTTTTGACATTCTCACTCTTAGAGGATGCTTGTTGTTCATTTGATTGTGCCTTATCTTCATCATCCAACATTTGCTTAATGAGTAAGGCATCCTCATCAATCTCAAGTGTTGGTGTTTTAAATATTGGGGTCTCAGCCTTTTTCAAAACCTGAGGCACTTCCTCTTGAACAACAATGTCATCTTCAATGACTACATAGCCTTTCCTCTGTTTGAGAGTGTCATAATCAAGTCCAATGGCAGCCTTAGGTCTAGCTAGATTTTTCTCATGGTAGGACTGCAATAGACTAGAGGAATTCTTAAATGTTTTCAATTTAAATTCATTTTTAGCTAGTTCATCCCTAAGAGCTTTCTCAACTTGACTAGCACATAGAACCTTATTCTTTAGATATTCGATTTCTTGTTTAAGGTTTTCTACTTGCATAGCAGTTAGTTCTAGTTTCTCATTTCTTTTGTTCAACAGTTCATTCTTAGTAGATAGTTTAGCAATTTCTTCATTAGCAGTAGTCATACTAGTATATATGAATATTAAACATCTCAACAGATAGTTGTTCAACCATAGATTTGTATTCAGAAACAGACATGTCTATAGTAGTGAGGGATGGTACCTGAGAGTCTGATTCAGATGGTTCTTCCTTGGAGTTGGCCATCAAGGCATAGTTGCAGAATTCTTGTTCTTCTCCATCACTATCAGAATCATCCCAACACTTCCCTTCAGCTATGTAGGCCTTACCTGGTGTATGCTTCTTTAGCAGAGCCTCATACTTAGCTTCAAGCTCAAGAAACTCCTTATCCTTCTTTTTAGGCTTCTTGCATTCACTGGCAAAATGCCCTAGGTCATTGCATCTATAACATCTCACAGATGACCTATCCACATAGCTGGTTTTGAATTTGTTTTTGTTTGCTTTCACAGGTGCCTTGCTCTTGTTGAATGAATGATTTTGAGATCTAGACTTGAAGGGCTGATTCCTCTTAAATCTGATGTTTGGGAATTTTCTAGCCATAAAAGCATATGAAGTGTTTTCCATGGCATCCAACTCTTCAAGAGTGTAGAACTCATCTTCTTCCTTTTCATCAACATGTTCAGTCACTTCTTCTTCAGTTTCTTCATCATCTACTATCTCTTCTATTCTCAGTTGATTGTAGATGCTTCCAGGTCTTGAACGGATTTGTTGACAATCAAGGCACATGATGTGTTTATCATTCTGCCTTGGTTGGCTTGGATAGCCCTCTTCTGAAGCAACTCAAGCTCATGAGTCTTTAAAACCCCATAGAGCACATCATATGTGACTTTGTTCAAATCTCTTTCTCTTAGAGATATGACCCTTTGCTCTAGATGGTTTGGTGCAGATAGTAGAAACTTCATGTTTAATTCCTTAGTGCTGTAAACCCTTCCCATTCATTTGAAGCTCAGTCACCAGCTTGTGAAATCTCTCAAACATATCAGTAATACTTTCTTTGGACTGTGCCATGAAAGCCTCATACTGTGTGACCAGTATCTGTTTCCTATTCTCTCTTACCTCCTCTGTCCCTTCACATAACACCTCGATGTGGTTCCACATGTCCTTGGCTGATGTGCATGATGCTATGTTGGCAAACATCGACATATCCATAGAGTCTATGATCAGCAACATGAGATGACTGTCTAGGGCAACCTTTTCCTTCTCTGAGTCCGTCCATTTGGATGGCTCTTTTGCAACATATGATCTAGGAATGACTAATGTGCCCACTGTAGATTCAGCAATTTCTTGTTGTGGTACAAATGGACCATTCTTGAGGATGTCAGGGTAGAGAGGATTGGCAGCTTTGATGAACAACAGCATTTTTATTTTCCAGAGGTTGTAATTCTCTTTGTCGAACTTAGGGACCTTCACCATACCTGTAGTCTTTGGTGTATTCGAACTCATGATCGTTTTCTATTTAGATTAAACAACCTGCTTTGATACCACTTGTTGAGTATTGAATACAATAAAAGAATACAGAGGGGGGGTGAATGGATTCTTGAACTTTTCTGCGTTCTTGAATCTTTGCAGCAAGATATGTGTTGAGTGTATGAGATGTGTAAGTGCGGATAACAAAGACAAACACAACACAATATCACTTTAATCTAATATTTTATTAGATAAAGATTTTGCTACAATCTGTGAATACAAATGGTAGTATTCTCAGCTTCGTTTTTCTTAGAGAGATATTTCTTGTGATGTATATGAAAATCTTATCTCTTAAAAACTTATCTGCTAAGGAAGTGAGGCTGTATCCTTATAGACATGGATACACCTACTTACTACAAATAAGGTAGGTAAACAAACTACTTTCCAGTCTGTCTATCTCATTTGAGTAAGAGTCCAAACGGCTACAGATTTGACTTTGCAAAGCCTGTTCAGATCCACTTCTTTAGCTCCTTGTCCCTTTGTCTTATCTCTCCAAGCTTCTTTGTAGGCTTTCCAATGTGCTTTATAGTACATAGTCAAATAAAGCGTCTTGGCTTGTTGCAGGTTTCTGACTTGTACAATTCTTCAGTATTTTGTCTCCAAGAATGTATTCGAGAAGTGGCTAAGTGATTGATTCGAGAACTCGAATTGACTTAATCGATAACTCTGAGTTCTCGAATAGTGTTATATTGACATATCAAATCACTTCTCGAATAGCTCTTTTCTCTGGGACTCCTTGAGATATCGAATAGAGCATTTTGACATATCGAATCCCTGAGATGTCGAATAGCTTCTTTAGTCCTTGAGATATCGAATAGAGCATTGACTTATTGACTCTTAGAGAACTCGAATGATGCTTTGACTTGTTGACTCCATGAGTTCTCGAATAGAGTAATAGACATATCGAATCTCTGAGATATCGAATGAGATATCGAACAGTGTATTCAGAGATATCGAATAGTGTCTTCTGAGATATCGAATCTCTGACTTCTCGAATGCTAGACTTCTCGAATAGACAAATGTACTTCTCGAATTGGTATTTAGGCAAATTCTTCATTTCTTCAAATCCCAACTGTGATTATTTGGCAGTCTTTATCTCCTTGCTTGAGGCATGAACCTTGGAACTTCTTTCAAGCATTATTCTTGACTTTATAAGTACAGTTACACAAATAGGATTTGATGCCTATTTCAAGTACAGAACAAATAGAAACTCTGCAACTAGAGGTTCCCTCAGTTAAGAGGTCATGTAGGTAATGCATAGCATTACACATACTTGGGCTTGTTATTAGATGTATTCAGGCATGCCTCTGTGACTAACAATATTGATCTAAGTATACTACAGTAACTTAAAATTCGTGCCATGCACGTAATTCTTTTAATATAATTATTTTTATTTGAATTGAATATTGTAAGACATGAATTTTTGTAGGCATAAATTTTTAAATGATATGATTTGATAATAATGATATGAATGTTGTTCATGATATTTCTAGAAAATGAGGAATTTTAGTTAAAAAAATATAGAAAAGATGATATATTTTAGCTGAAAAAGATAATCGGTTAATTAGTAATAATTATTATATTTTTTTATTTTATTAAATAGAATCATCCATGATATATTTAGAAAAAGAGTAGAAAATAGAAAAAGTATTGTGCTTTAGCTGAAAAAGGTAATAGATTAGTTAATAATAGTTATAACATAATTATTTTATTTTATTAAACAAATTTTGCCCCTAGTAATTTTAGAAAAAGAGAAATTTTAGTTAGATAAAATATAAAAAATATTATGTTTTATCTAAAAAGGAAAATTGATCAATTATTATATAAATAGAGAAAGTATTATGTTTAACCTGAAAAAAAGGAAATTGATTAGTTATTAAGAATGATTTATCTGTAATTATGTAAGGATAATTAAATAAAAACATGAAATACCATACTGATTGATCAAACTTTTAATGTTTCACAAAAAGTAATATATAAAAAAATAGGATAAGAAGAGCAAATATGATTTATCTAATAAGAATTCTTCCGTTTTTTGTATAAATTATAAAGTGATAATATTTTTATAAATTTTTTTTGCCACATATTTTTATAATTTTTTAATATGCAAGAATTAAATTGTAAAATGTGAAAGACAATACAGGATGTACAATGTTAATGGGCAGCTACTCATTCACAACATATCACCTCCAAATAAAAATGAGGAATTACAATATTTACATTTACATTTACATTTTTTAATATGCGAACGTACCAAAAATTTATACGGCAAAAGTTGTATTTTTAAACAGAAGGCCCAAACCAGACAGCCCAGCCCAATTTATACACAGCTAAGTGAGTCAACCCGGTGATTCGAAATGAGTTGGGTCACTCCCAGAACTATAGCTATCTACAGCCCTTTAAACCCTTGAGAAGAAAAGGGTAGAGGCGTTTGAGTGGAGATATGGCTGCAAGTTCGAGTCTTTGGCAACTTCCTTCCACTAAATTCCTATTTAATGCCTCCAAAATTGCTAAAGGTTTCATCTCTCTCTCTCTCTCTCTCTCTCTCTCTCTCTCTCTCTCCTGGCTTAAATTGGCAAGATGATGTGAATGTATTTTATTGGAATGTGTTTTGTTGTAACTCGTAATGCTTTTTTCTAATAGGATTGTACATTTATATGCAGTGCGTGGTATGGTATTCAACCCGAAGATGGATGTGTGTCGGGGTATCCAGACTATTGCTTACACAATTGTGAATGGAAGCTATGTCCAAAAGGCACCCACTGAGCTACAGGACAAAGTAAAGGTGTTTTAGTTGTATTAACGTTTTATATATGTACGCATATAGCTGAGTGTATATTAGAAACAACAAGCAAATAGATTATGACAGAATTATAGATTAAAGGTGACCTAGAAATAAGTATGAAGGAAATCCTATCTTTGCAAAAAACAAAGAATCTTATAGATGTGGCGGAATTATAAATCAAGTATAAAGTATATTATAGATTAAGTGTGACTTAGAAATTGTGAGGATGCTTTTATTTGTAGTGGTTTATAACTTATAAGACAGTACAGTGTTCGACGTATTTTATGTTAGACAAGGTTGTGGTTTATGTGTAGCTTATGACAAAAAATCAAATTAACGAAGGAGCTAATATATGATTTCATTTTTGCAATCATGAAAAACATCCAAATTGTGGTTTTTTGTTAAAAATTTAACATTTGAGGAAGATACTGGTTACCATTTACGTAGGTTTTCCCAAGTTATTGTTATGGGAGGTCTCTTGGGGGAAAGTGTGATGTCTTCATGGTGTAAATCCTTTGGACCCGTCTGAGAGTTGTGCAGATGGGCATAACTTGTCATTTATTTTGTGAGCAAGATTACTTGGAAGTTCAAAACTGTATTTTTTCTATTTGTTTGCCATTATAGTTCAGCACTAAGCTGCTTTCCACTTACGTTGAAGGGAAAAAAAAGAGGCATATACATACTCAATCCTATTCGGGTTTACTGTGAAATAGTAATTCCCATCAAGGAATAATTGTCAGGATAATAAAATATCTTTAATCGATTATCATGGTAAATATACGAGGAGGCAAAACTAGAAACCACAAGTTATGCTTTAACAGGTCCTGATGATGATGGAAGCAAGGTATTTGATCTGTATATTTTTGCTTGCATGTGTTTGTATTGTGTAATAATATAGTATTAAAACTAAAATGTATTTTGATGTTTTGTGGTTTGAAAATATCTAAATATATTTGTTATTCACCAAGTGGGGAGTAGAGTATAATTTTGTTCTTAATTGTTTTCGGGATTCCTTTTAAAGAAATGCTTATACAGAGAATGTCAATTCTTCTCTCCCAGTTGCAGGACAAAAGTTTAAATACAATTGATTCTGTCGGGGCCTTTCAAAAGCTACCTATGGTAATGCCATCCGCTGATGTTTATAATTCTGCATTGAAAAAGGCAAAGAGGGTCCCGCCTACAAAGGGTAATGAATCACTATAGCATCTTGCATTTCCATGTATAAACTTTTAAAATACATAGTTCCGCTTGATTTAAGGCATTCTATTATTGACTGAACTGCTAACTATGATATTTAGTTTGTATGTTTCACAGGCATTCTTAATATTGCAAAACGTGAGAGAAACAAAGGGGCAAAACAACTTGATGCATTGATGAAGGTAAAATCCCAGCTTTAGTATGAGGCCTATTATAGCTAATAGAGACATGTTGAAACATCTTGAAATTGATTATAGTTTCAAATTCGTTATTTCTCTTTCTTTTGTTTTGTTTTCTTAGATGACAATATGACATAAAGCATAGACCTAAATGTTCATGTATGCTAATTTGTAGTGCTATCAGTGGTTATACTTACTATTAGATGTACAGTCTCCACATGTTTCTCCTGTGAGGCTAATATCTTGGCCTTTTTAATAATCTATAGGAGCTGGCTGTCTCTTTAAGAACATACAAGGAAATTTTCCGAGAAAACAACATTTACACCCTTATGAAAGATCACTTATTGATTTGACCCTTGCAGATGGAAACTACGAAGAGGTAAATGACGCTTTTAAAAGAGATATGGTATAGTAACATATTTTCTGCTTCTAAGAGGGGTCATCATTGTTTGTACAATTATACTAAATTACTTTTAAGATGGATTTTTGTGGATCATATGTCGGTCCTAATAATTTGCAGGTGTTGAAAAAAGTTGAGGCTCTGAGAAAGAAAGTGGTATCTGTTGGAAAAGAACATGCCTCATTGTGCGCCCAGGTTGGCACATACCTTTTTAATAAGAATTTAATAGCTGTTTTTTTTTTCATTTTGCTTTCCGTAATTGGTGATTGATCAACAACTTAATTGGTGTATTGCTTTCAGCAATTAATTATTTCATCTTTTTTTTTTCCGGTAGGACCTTAGAGCTTCTGAAATTAGAACATCGAGCTCTTGACCAGGTTGTAGCAGGTAACAATAGTTCTTATAATAGAGCATAGATTATGAGATAATGTACTGCTATATTTGCAATTATATTGGTGTAGCCTAAAAATATAGAGGTCATATGAAACAAGAACAGAAGTGCTGCGGCGATCATTTTCTCTTTCACATTGACAAAGAGCAGAAATTGGCTGGTCATTGGTAAATGGAACATTGACCATCAGAGAGTTCGTCAAAGTCATTACAACCTTGTCGGAGTTTTCACCAGTCTCTGTGAGGTTTCAATTAAATACTTTTAAGAAAGTAATTTTCCTGCATTATAGAGACATATTCGCTATTCGTGTCTATTATAAAGTGTGACTGGTTGCCGAGTTCGAATGATGTTCAGTGAGGATACATGTCTCGGTTAAATTCGTCTCTCCTACCTTTCTCTGCTGGGTTCTCTTGCAGACACCACACCATTCTGACGACATACTCGACCGCCTCTGCCACCGCCTTGGCCTCTGCAAATGGTTTTCATCACATGCAATTTGGAAATAAAAATAGCTCCAAAGGCATCTGAAATATGATCAGACAAATAAATAACTTTCAGCAAGATCCAATCGCTAACCCCATTACCTGATAACAGTTGCAAACTTAAATAGAATTTAAATAATATCTGCAAGGCTTATCCTATCGAATATCCCTCCCCTCTAAGCAATAAGAGGTTGAAGGTTCAAGTCTCGTTTTAGGCATGTGTGCATGAGTATTAAAATTCTTGTAATTGACCTTAACCAGAAAAACCCTGAACAGAATTTTAATAAATCAAAACTGTAGCAAATAACAACTATAGCTACCTACTTTGATTGATGAGTCTGTTACAGACATGGTTGTCACGTCGACGACTAGTCGACAAGTCGGCAAATCTGAAAAACTGGAGCCTCGACTTGGTGAGTTTGAAGTCCATGGGTTTTACCCGGATCCGACTCAAAACCCGGCCCGAAATCCGACCCAGAATGGACCCGAATAGAAAAAATAGGGTTTTTGAAGTAAAAACTTACGTGCTTTTTGATTGAAACTTAAACAAAGGGCTGCAACGCTGACTTAGCGGCAATTTCATCTCTCCACACAGAGACTTCTCCGATCAGATATTCCGACGTCTTGTCTCTGGTAAGTCGTCTTCTTATTTTTTCTCATCTTCTTCTCCAATCATTCTTCATCTCGATTTTCTTCTCCAATCTTCTTCTACATCTCGATTCAAAATCTATACATATATACAGTCTGTGTGTATATACCATATATATATACGTCTTTTTTTTTGCTTTTTATTAAAAGTACATTTTATTAATTCTGTTTCTTCTTTTCTTCTCAATATATATTCACCAAAAAAATGTTTTTTACTCATTTGTTTTTGTTCCTTCATTTTTTTTAACCAAAAAACGTTTCTTAACTAATCTTTTTTTACTTGAAATGATTTTTTTTATTTACAACTTCAATTTTTTTTTTTTAAAACTTGAATGCAAATTTTATTTTGTTCCTTTTGTTTTATAATTAAACAAGCATGCTTTGATTTTTAAGTTATCAATTGGTTTTTTTTACTACAAGTTATCAATTTTATTAAAATTTACACACTTTCAATAATCAAATTACAACAGTACACAGCTTGCTTCAGTAATCAGTGTACATACTTCACTGCTATAAACACTGCACTACTTCAGTATTATTCACTGCTTAGATAATTCTCTTCAGTATTATTCCTCTGCTTCACTGCTCTGCTGGTCTGCTGCACTACTTCAATGCTGCACACGCTGCACACACCGGAAGATGAGCGGGTGTAGCACCGGAGGAGAATACTCGAGGAGATGATTTCGAGATGGATGACTTTGATGCATGATTGTGTTTGTTTGTTTAGTAGATTTCACTCTTCAATTCTGTTTTTATTTGCTTAGAGATGCTTGACTTTGGGTACTTGAATTTATTATCTATTAGTTTGAATTTGAATTATGGAATTGATGTGTTATCCTATACTACATATTATAATTACTCTAAATATATGTATGCCGACTACTTGTCGACTTTTTACGACTAGTCGGGCGACTTGTCGACTTTTCAATTTGAAGGTACTCGAGCGCCTAGGCTCGACTTGTTGACTTATCAACCATGGTTACAGAATCACTTTTTGTCAACAAAGGCAACCATATATAAAGGCATGGATTCTATGCATATCCCCTGGTACTGGCGCTGGGCAGTTGGAATCACCAACAACGGAGAGCTTGTTGAGTTTGTGTAGATTAGACACTTACTAGTTAGTAGCACCAGTGGCATTTAAGGGAGCGTAGGAATTTAATTGGTGTACCGACAGTGTTATGTTTACTGTATATGTGTTTGCTTACTAGTTTATGAAAGACTAATAAGAATATAAGTTAAAGCACTAGAGAGAGTTCGAGGAAATTTCCCTGATACCATGTAGGATATATTACTCTAAAGTTCTATTACATGAGAGAAAGTCTTTTATAAACTTGGATGAAGTAGCCTACAAGCAAATTATCATCTATCAGGATCCTTAAGACCCTAACTATTTTCTGATTGAAATTCGGATTGATTACTATAATACGTGTTGCACCTAAAGATAACATGGTTTTAGAGCTGTGGTTGGTGGTTTGAACCATGGGTAACCCCAATATGTATTGTTAAATATTTGATTTGGATAACAGGTTATTTGTTGCCCTAAAGATTAGCTCCTAGCGATCCACTCTTCAATCCCAGATACAGGGTTTTTTGAGTGAGAGGGAGGGATAAAGACAATATGATCCAATTACTCCTCCTACTAAAACCTTAAACTTAAGTTCACAACTATAAATTTTTATTCTATCCGCTACTGCCAAGGTGTGTTGTTCTCTTTGCACCTTTCAGTTATCTGGGTGTTGGCCCAATCTATCACAAATTTAAAGTAAATGGCCCCAAATATCACAATGTGAAAGGCTGGCCCTGAATATCACTAGACAAATTATCGGTTAGGTTTTTTTTTTTTTTTAAACGCTACTTCGTGTGGCGTTGTTGGAGAAATAGGGGAGGGAAACGCCACTTAAAAGTGGCGTTTTGGGAAGAGGGGTGAGGGACGCCACTTTAAGTGGCGTTTGGGGAGGTCAAGTGGTTCTAACGCCACTTCAAGTGACGTTGGTGGTGATTTACCTTTTTTTTTCTTTTTCTTTCTTCCTTCCTTTCTTTCTAAATATGTATTTGTAAATAATATTTAAAAACTTATAATCAAATGGTCAATTAAAATTGTATTTTTTTACTAAGTTTGTATACGGTTTATTCGTCGTTCCGAATATTTCTAAAACCCAAAATGGAAACGTTGAACCCCAAAGGTTAATTGCTGAAATCCCAAGGGAATATAGATAAAATTTAAAAATTTTAATTAAAAAATTGAATTCGGCGGCCTGGTTTTTAGGGTCTAGGGACCCTAAACCCTAAACCTTAAACCCTAAGTTCGTATACGGTTTATTCGTTGTTCGGAATATTTCTAAAACCCAAAATAGAAATATTGAACCCCAAAAGTTAACTGTTGAACTCCGGAGGGATACAGATAAAATTTAAAAATTTTAATAAAAAAATTGAATATTTTTAAATCCCAAATGGAAGCCGTTGAACCCCAAATAAAAACTATTTAACCCTAAAGAAAATATTCATTAAATTTTAAAATATTAAATTAAAAAAATAATATATAAAATTTTAATATTTGAATAATTTTAATATTTTAATAATTTAAAATTTTAAAATTTTCTCTTTCAATACCACCTACCTACCCACCCCAGACACTCACCCACTAACTCCCCATTTTTGCAAAATGCAGTGACAAGTCACTTGCCAAGTGTAGTGTGTTGAAGTCACTGGATGTGTTAAAACGCTATATTAAGTTTAGTTCCCCCGTCCAAACGCTATATTAAGTTTTGTTTTCCCACCAAAACGCTATGCTAAGTTGGGTTCTCCCTCAAAACACTATATTAAATTGAGTTTCCCTCCTTAAACGCTACACGCTTTAGCATCTTCTTTAAAAAAAAAATTCAAAACGATAAACGATAGTGTGTTTTAGAGTGATATTTGCGGCCAGTATTTTAAGTTATGACATTTTGGACCAATTACTCTAGAATTGTGATATTGGGAGCCTTTTCTCCAGTTTTTTTTTTTTTTTTGCTAAATTTTTCTCCAGTTATCTTTAGTCGGGCTAGTTTGTGGATTCCATTTTTTGGATTTGGCCTTGATGTCCAACTTTTGATCCAGCTTGGTCTTCACCTCACTTGCCTGCTGTTAGTCCGAGAGTGTAAACTCTTTAATACACCTACCAAAAGGTCAAAAAAGCTATAAGTAGTGGTTCAGTGGGAGGAATCATGATAACTGTTGCGTTGGTTGATATGATACATATTTCTTAGAGTCATGGTACTATGAGTCACTTTTATTCAGGGTTGTCAGGGCGTCCATTTGGCGTCGTGGCGTGTAAAAGGCAAAAAACGTCCACCTCGACTAATGTACATGCAATAAGTCGGTCGCCTCGGACGCCACACGGGACGCCACAAGACGCCTCGGACGCCACGGGACGCCACAAAAAAATAAAAAAAAATAAAAATAAAGACTGACCCGTTGGTCTTTACCTGATCCAGTGATCTGACCCACTAAGGTAAGAAAACCGTGATAACATACAACAATAATCGAAAGACGCATCCTTTTGTTGATGAGTCAGACGACGTGTATGTTATAATAGAGGAAGAAAGTATTCTTATTGTTGATGAAGAAGTTGATGATTGTGGTGATCATCTGTTGCACATGAAAGCGGTAGCCTTAAGGGGTGCAAGTGTTGTTAGAGATGATTTGGTGCTTGATAAATACATCTCACTTCCCACTGCCTAGTTGTTGAATTTGCTAGTTATTTGTTTTACTTTATCGTGCTACTACCCCACCTAGTTAAAAGTGTTATGCTTCAACTTTTAAGACTTGTGATTTGTTGTTATTCTAAGTACTTACATTTACATTTTATAGTGGCTGTGTTATTATTAGTTAGTAATTAGAGTGATGTACTAATTTATAGTACGAATTTATGATATATATATATATATATATATATATATATATATATTTAGAACTCTATCTTATATATATGAACGTTTGGGCGCCATACGGACGCCACAACGGACGCCACGACGCCATATTGTTGTGAAGGTCCTCGGGCGCTGCGCCGTAACAACCTTGCTTTTATTTATTAATTGTGTAATTGTTTTGTTTCCTATAGCCCCGCTTCCCTGAAGTCTTACAAATTACTTGCATTTTATTACTATATCTAGGAATACACTTAATGGTTATCTTATACTTTTTGCAGTCTTCGACCAAGAAAGAGGCACAAGAACGATTAGATGAGGTCAGCTCTTTAATGCGATGCCGGCTTGTTCCGATCATTACTTTTTATCTGTTCTTGTTAACATACTTAAATCCAGTACTAATCTGCAGGGGATGAAAAGCCTGGAAGAGGTTTTTAAAAGTCAAGGAAAAGCAGTTGATGAATTGTTGAATATAGCAAAGGTAATTCATTGACTACTACAGATTGAATATTAAACAATTCTAATGAAACAAGAAATATGTGGGCCTATTGATGTTTGAAGCCCGAGGGATCTCTAAAGTTCTCAATTTTCAATTTTCAAGTTTTAACATGTTTAAACGTTCCGATGCTTATGTAGTTCAACTCTATTGTATAACAAAAGTATTCCCATGCTTATAGAGATCTTACAACTTGGAATATAAGCAAACATCCTTTAGAAGAAAGCCACCATTAGTAGAAAACTAGAAATCGATTTACTCAATCTTGATTATTTATTAATGCATTCAATTGAATGTAAACAAATTATATTATATATCTAATGAAGATCGGAAATTCAGAATGGTACTGATGTTTAAACTAAATTACCTAATATATTTACCCTAGATATTGAAGCACATGAAATATATATCTAAATAACAGTATAGAATAATTTTTTAACAAATCTACAAACTCCTTTCTTACAAATTAAATTTCTTGTGAAATAATAGAAAAGGTGAAATTGTCCCTAAAGCAAGGTACACAAAAGGGCATTGAGAAGGCTTCAAGTAGTAAGATAGTAAATTTTTTAACAAAAAGGCCTTGAAAAGGTACTCTTTTTTTTTTTCTCCTTATAGTTATAGATGAGGAGAAAGAGCCCCAATTAATCATTCATGATAAGTTGACATGCGACAGTTTCTCATTAATAATTTTTGGAGTTAGTCTGCTTTATTTGAGTTATAGTTATATATTAGATATATTTGGATATACAAAAGAACTAATTGTTTGATACTTTATGATTAAGGTTTGTCCCTCTATCAGTTAATGGTTTCTTTAAAATAAAAATATTAATAGAATAATGATAATAAAAACGATTCTTACAAGTGGGTTAAGATAGAGGATAACTAAAATCAAAATTCTGAGAAATTCTATGATAGCGATGTTTAAAAAATAGTTTGTAATTTATTTTCTTAATTTAATATGAAAGTTGTGAAAGTACTCTATATTAATTTACAATCATTTCATACTTCTACACACTAATGAAGTATTGATAAATTATATTCATACTTTTACACACTAATGAAGTATTGATAGATTATAAGAAATAATTCCGTCTATACTAGAAAAATTCAATATGCATTTTAATTTTATCTGAAATAATTAATAAAAGTATTTCAATTGTAGATATTATGAAGTTCAATCTTCTTCTTCTTTTGAAATATCGAATTACAAAGAACATATGGTCAGATCTCCAAAAAATGTTTAGAAACTAATTAAAAAGAAGCATTCTGAAAAAGAGGGAGTAAGAGAATTAGTGGAGTGTAATAATCAATGAGGGAGGGGAGGGAAACTTGTTATAAGAGAGTAACAAGTGACAGCTTATTGAGATAGTGAGTCTTTACTTTAGTCTTAGTTATTTATACTTTTCTTTGGAGTTGATATTGTGGATTTATAAATAATTCAGCTAACTCACACCTAGTTCTTGTTTTTTGTTAAACGAAAATAAGTCTCTTATCTTTCACTTTCTCGGATTGACTATTAAATGTCTGACTTTCCTTTGTCACCTTCATAATTTACTTTTGGTGTACGTTATCTTATGATTATGGGACAATGCATAGTTTTACTTCATGTTTGCAGGCTTTGCGTGCAATGCCAGTAGTTGATCTGGAGACACCAACACTTTGTCTTGTTGGAGCTCCTAATGTTGGAAAATCATCTTTGGTTCGGCTACTCTCAACAGGCAAGCCTGAGGTAGGTATAAGACTCTGAATGGATTGGTAAATTAGGTTATATAATTAGATTAAATACACTTTGAATATGCAAGTTCATTGTGTATTTTTTGTGCTGTTTGTGATTTTTTATATCATGTTTAATGCTTATACCCTTTGATGATGTATCAATGCCAAAAAGATTTCTGTAAGCTTCCCTGCTGCTGTGTGTGTGCCTGTGTATGAAAGTAGTTGTGTTATTTGTCCCAAATTTTACATGGACATATAAAATAGAGTTAACAAGATTGTAATAACTTATGTGGAACCCGCGTACGCCAATAACGATTTGCAGCAGTCCCTTGGGATATAATTTTGATAGGGCATGGGGAAATCAGCCAGTCTTTCTTAGGAAATAATTGTGTTCCTATTGTGTAGGATCTCATAGTGGAAAGATTTTTAGATAAATTTAAATGGGTGGAAGGTAAGTCTACTTTGTTGGAAGTAGCCTTGCATTGATAGAGTATTACTTTCTAGTTTCCCATACATGCTTGCACGTTTTCTGCATGCTTGTAAATGTGGCAAGCAGAAATAGAGAGTTTTTGGTAAGTAGCTTTGGTTTACTGTGGGTGAAGTCTGGACTCTGTAGCAGTTTAAAGGATCCTCTGATGTTATCCCAATGAAACTCTCCTGGAATGTTACATGTTTGGTCATATATTAAATGTATTTAATTAACCTTGCAGATACTATGGTACAGTAGCACCTTCAGTGGGTAGGCATAGATACCAAAAATTTGTGGTGGTGTCCCAGTTTTTAAAATATTGAAATGAGAGTACAGAGATTTTCATTTGACTTTGAATACATGTAGCCTCCCCAAAATATTTTCACCGTACGAAATAAACTCCGGAGGAGTGATATGTTTACTTTGTTAGAAATTTGTCAAATTCAGGTGTAATTTCTCCAGTTCAATTGAAATAAGTTTTAAAATTTGTCTTTATCTTCCTTAAACTACTTAAAATATATATCCTCCAACATTCTAGGGTTGTATCCACCATTTTATGTCCTCATTGTGCTGTTATATAACGGTCAACTGAGTCTTCTCCCCCTTGATGCACAGATCTGCAACTACCCTTTCACTACTAGAGGGATTTTAATGGGTCATATTCATTTAACATACCAGAATTTTCAGGTACATTATATATTATGCAGAACTTATTTAATCAATATTATTCTTTTGCTATCTAAATGTAATATGACTGCAGGTGACAGATACACCTGGTATCTTGAGGAGGCGAGATGGTAGACTTTTTCCTCTATTTGCATGTTCTTGTCTTCAGTTTTTAATAATTATTTTTCATTTCCTCATGAGTAATCACTTACAAGTTTTGCTCTGTACGTAAGTAAAAATTATCTTGAACTATTTTGTTGAATTTCAATTTTTTTTAAGTGGTTTAAAACCAATTTGTTGTCTTCAAATTTCCACAGAAGGCCAATTTGGGGCTGTTATTTTAGTCAATTTAGTTATTCTTGGAGCATTATGCCATTATTTAATCAATTGCTAAAAACTATTTCTGTCTTGCATGCAATTGGAGTTTTGGCCTAGGATCTGGAATATTGCTAGGGTGCGCATTCACAATTTATTCATTTTCTTGTTTGCATCTGTAGAGGACAGAAATAATTTAGAAAAGCTGACGCTTGCGGTCCTCTCGCATTTGCCAACTGCCGTACTGTATGTTCATGATCTGTCGGGAGAATGTGGGACCTCAGCTTCTGATCAGGTATCTTTTTTCCATGTCCTTTGCAAGTGTTTCTTGTACAATCTAAAATCTGATGCAGATTTCAGTTACATATATGCATCATGTTTATGATGGATAAGTCTGGTCTAAAGTGTACAAATCCGAACTGTTATAAGTATATACTCCTAAGGTGCCTAAATCAAGTGGAGATTAAATCAGCCAGTTCTAGCATCATACTGATTTATGCGGACGTGGATTTTTTAATCAAATTACAAAAATGTTTGCTTGTATAACTGCAAAAAAAAAAAAAAAAAAATGCATGGAAGTATGGCATTATTTTGAGCATATTTTCAAAGGAAGCACTCTGATTCTTTTTAGAAGCATTTACTGTTGTAGTATATGAGAATATCCCCCTTAGGTATTACTGTCAGATTCTGCAATATCTGCATATCAAAGATATGTCAGATATTTGCTGTAAACAATTGGAACTTATGGTTTCCTCAAGATTTGTATTAATAAATTTAAAAGTGGGTCTAGGCCGTGATGACTATTTAAGTGTATTATTCAACTAGGCAAAAACAGGAATTGCATCTATACAGTATTTCAGATTTTAGCTAACAAGAGGTGACTGTTCTAGTGGTTGTGCTTGAGGTTCTCGTGGTCTCGATCATTTTGAGCAGATTTTGTCAAAAAATAAAATAAAATCGAGATTTGAGCAGATAACTGACGTCAATAATGATTGCATTGTATTTTGACTCTGTATCATATCAGTGCATCACTAACACAACATCAACAACATAGAGCATGCAGATGTTAACATATAATTTAAAACTGTCCTTCAATTATTCTAATTCCAGTTATAAACTTATGATGTAAACTGAATTTGTAAGAAGTTGTCACATGTCAGCCTTTAGGGCATACAAAAAAGAACCACATAACTTATGCACCCATTTATATTGCCTCCATCTGTCTCCTTTTTAGCTCTGTACTAGCTGGTAAGAAAATAAGATCTATACTACAGGGTTTTGTTTTATGTGGTTTGCTATTTTCTTTGCTAGTTAACCATCTAATTCTAATATGCAGTATCATTTTTATGCAGTATATCATTTACAAAGAAATTAAAGAAAGGTTCAGTGATCATCTCTGGATTGATGTTGTATCCAAATGTGATCTACTGCAAGAGTCTCCAGTTGTTTACATTATAGAAGATAGTAATGCTGACAATACTGAGCTGGCTAGATACCGGAAAATGGGACCTGATGGATCCTTGCGTGTTTCAGTAATGAGTGAAGTTGGGATTGACGAGGTTAGTATACTATAAATCTTACAGAATTTAAATAGTTCGTATTCGTGATGTCATGAAGTCCTGGAGAGATTGTTGAATCCCAGTATTGTTCTAGACTTCTAGGTTGGAAATTAAAATTCTCCTATGGTGCCGAAAATAATAAACATCTTTGACACAATTAAAATGTCCTGGCTGAAAATATGTTATGAGCCACTATTTTAGTCTGCAAGTTTTTTATGTGAAATATCAGAAGTGTATATGAAAGGAGGTGAACCAATTTTATTCTGAACTGAATGCATTTACTTATATTCTGTTAAAAACCACCTACATGATAAGTAAAACTACTTACAAAATAGCAAAGATATCTTTCCTGAAAGATAGCTAGATATCTAATCTGAAACGAAAAACTATTCAACTAAACACTGCAGCTTTAGTGTTCAACTAAAAACACAGCAGCATTAAGTCATAAAATTCAAAATAGTTAATCTCTGTTGTGACGAGTCAAAGGGAAAGTTTCTTTTGAACAGACCAAACAGTTGGTCTGTTTTGGTATATAAGGGCGAGGAAGCAAAAGTGCATTCCCTTTTATTGTTGGCAATGCACAATTTAATATAATTTAATATAATATTTTTTATATTGATAATTCTCAAAATTTGTAGGCACGTGAAATGCCTAATCCAAAGCTAGTTTTCTGAGAGTGCTTTTTGAAACATTTATATTGTTGTACTGATCTTAAAAAATTGCCAATGGTACGCAGTTGAAGAGTAGGGTGCACGAGATGCTGGTATCTCAATTATCGAGAATCATAATCCCTGGTTGCGAACAGGAAAAAGTTGAAGCTCCGAAGCGTTTTTTGTGACAGATGTTCTCTGCATTATTAGTGCAGCAAACTATTGTTTCAGCCTGCAGGTTCATTTCCAATACATGTCAAGGTAGTATTGCCATGATGCTGACTGCAGGGCACTTAAATATTGGAACATACTCTTTTTGTAAATATAATGTACGTCATATATGCGTATTAGGCCCCTAAGAAAGGTGTGTGCTATGGTTAACATTTGGAAAATACATGGTAAACATTTTGGAAATCTTGAGCTCTATAAAAAGGCTTTAATGGATGAACAGGTGCCAACAATGGGAAGATATGTCATTGCATTTGGACTTGGTTCACGATAAAGCTTAGTTCATCCGTTGATGTTATGAACCTGGTACTGAAAAATAATTCACAAAATGTAATTGAATTATGTACTTGGTTGGCAAAAATCACGGGCCAGCCTATGTTATTCAACTAGCAAGTGTTCAACCAAACTTGTTCGGTTTTCTTTTTTTGCTAGAACATTTAGGGAACAGGTGTTTCCTTTTCATTCAGAGAAGGAACCAAACTTCTTCTAATATCCCAACCCAAACATTTATTTGATAATTAATATAAATATTTGACGCTATCAAATTATACTAGTTAAAATAATTAAATTTTATTAGCATCTAAATTTTACATTTAATATTTAAAATTTTAAAAATTATCATACTTAATTATAGATTTAAAGAAATTTCTCATAACGGAACCCATATTCAATATTTTTTCCACATACATTCTATGCTAACGGAATGTTTAGTTTTCTTTTATCGTGATAGGTGGACATATCAATAAATATAATTCATGTTGGATAATTATTGATTGCTAAGAAAGTAAATGTTTGCAATTATAAATTAAACTAGTTGATAAAGCCGCGCTTCGTGGCGGCATTACAATTTTTATTTTTAAAAAAATTCAATATATTTACGTTATATTATAATATTAATATTAAATTTTAATAATTAAATAATCTTCTCTAATGAACCAATTTCTTGTTAAATACGATTCTGTCGATTGAGCCGCTCTTTCGTTAAAACCGAAATCCCAACTTTTTAACATATATTATATAGACTTATATAATATTTTTTTTATCCATAAAATCGAACCGTAAAAATAAAAAAAAAATATGACTACAGTATCAAATTCTAATAGCTAATACAATCTTTTCTAGCGAGCCCTCTTCCCGTTAAATACGTTTCGAGCCGCTCTTATTTGAAACCGAAATTCTAACTTCACTATATAAAGAGAAAACCAAACCAAACCAAACATACCCAGTATATCCCGCTCAGAGCAGGGTCTGGGGAGGGTAGGATGTACGCAGACCATACCCCCACTTTTAGAGTGGGGAGGCTGTTTCCGTGAAGACCCTCGGCTGAGTGCACAACAAACATAAAGTGTGGTAAATAAACGGATATGATACGGAAATGGAAAAAGACATACCTCAGGCCCATGGCGTTCTCCACATGGGACCTACCTATCTACGAGGATTTATGATACTCCTAGCTTGATGCGCTCCAACCACACGGAAAGACCCGCACCGGGATACCACCGAGCCAAGCTCCCTGCAACTGCAAAACCAGAAAACAGAAGACACTCCAAACGAAAAGTGAGAACGCTAAAGCCGAACTACTAAAGAATCGCTAACCGAGACAAGGCCACTCTGAGGCTCTCGACAACAGAGCCACAACCTAAAAGGGAATCCACCACTCTGATACGCCGCCTCCAAGAGCACCTATCCGCGAGCATGGTCTCATTTAAGTCTAAGGCCTTCAAATCCATCCGGAGCTGCTCTTCCCACGACCTCCTCGGCCTGCCTCTCCTCCTCGCCCCATCAACCGCCAGACTCTCGACCCTCCTAACTGGGGCTTCAGCCAGCCTCCTTCGGACGTGGCCGAACCATCTCAACCTTCCTTCCCTAACTTTCGCAGAAAAAGGCGCCACTTCAAGCTCGCTCCTAAACACCGAGTTCGGGATTCTGTCCAACATCGTGCGCCCACAAGACCACCGCAACATCCTCATTTCAGCCCCTTCCAACTTGCTAACGAGTGTCTTCTTCTCCGCCCAACACTCAGAACCATACAACATCGCCGGACGGATAGCCGCTCTATAGAATTTCCCTTTCAACTTTAAAGGGACTTTCTTATCGCACATAACCCCTGACGCTGCCCTCCACCTAAGCCACCCAGCCTTGATACGATGCGAGACATCGGCTTCAATCTCCCCTTCCTTCTGGATGATCGAACCCAAATACTTGAATTTATCCGTCTGCGGGACGATCTGGTCTTCAATCCTAACCTCCACCCCTTCCTCGTTGGCCTCACCACTGAAGTTGCACCAGAGATACTCGGTTTTAGAACGGCTCATACGTAACCCTTGAGACTCCAAAGTAGATCTCCAAAGCTCCAATTTGTCGTTCACCTCCCTTCTCGATTCCGCCACTAGCACGATATCATCCGCGAAGAGCATGCACCAAGGGACAGCATCTTGAATCCCCCGCGACATGACATCAAGGATAAGGGCGAAAAGCAAAGGACTCAGGGCCGACCCCTGATGAAGCCCCATCTCAATCGGGAAGAAACGGGAGTCCCCCACTGGGGTCCGAACGCACGCACTAGCTTGGGAGTACATGTCTTGAATCACCCTGACGAACGCCGACGACACTCCCCTCTCCTCAAGGCTCTTCCAAATAGCTTCACGGGGGATGCTATCATAGGCCTTCTCAAGATCAATGAACACCATATGGAGGTCTTTGCGACGTTCCCTGAACTTCTCCATAAGGCGTCTAACGAGATGAATGGCCTCGATCGTTGATCTCCCAGGCATAAATCCAAATTGATTCTCTGAGATTTCAACTACACTTCTAAGCCGACTATCAACCACTCTCTCCCAAAGTTTCATAGTATGACTGAGTAATTTAATACCTCGGTAGTTACTACAACTTTGGGCATCGCCTTTATTCTTGAAAAACGGGACCACAACACTACGCCTCCATTCAGCTGGCATCTTATCACCCAAGAGAAGAGTATTGAACAGATCTGCTAACCATTGGATGCCAACCTCACCAAGACAAAGCCAAACCTCGATTGGGATAAGATCCGGACCAACCGCCTTCCCTCTAGCCATCTTTTGTAAGGCACCCTTGACTTCATCCTTGCTGATGCGCTCACAGGGATCGAAGGAAAACACAGGCGAAAGAGAGACCTCTTGATCCACACCGGCACCACTCCTCCTATCCTCGTTGAAAAGATTCTGGAAATACGAACTCCACCTGTCCTTAATAGCATCTTCATTCAACAGCACATGGCCTGAATCATCTTTAACAAACTTAACCGAACCCAGGTCGCGCCTCCCTCTCTCCCTAGCTTTAGCTAGCTTAAAGATGGCATTCGCTCCTTCCTTGGTATCTAGGCGCTTGTACAGCCCAGCATATGCCTCCTCTTTAGCTTTCGCCACTGCCTTTTTTGCCTCTCGTCTCGCCACCTTATACGCTTCCAGCTTCGTGATCCTCTCAGGCCCTGCGCAGATCGATAAAAGCTCTTTAAAGAGCGCAAGTTTAACCTTAACCTTCTTTTGAACCTCCTCGTTCCACCACCACGACTCCTTATGACCACTGAACCTACCTGAGGAAACCCCTACCACCTTCTCGCCCACACTCCGAATGGCCTATGCCATGTTGGACCACCTGAAGTTAGCATCTCCTCCACTCGCAAAACAACCTTCGTTGAGCATAGCCTCCCTGAATTCCGCCGCCTTCTCGCCCTTCAAGTCTTTCCAAAGGATTCTAGGTCTAAACTCTCTCTTTCTGCGCACAACTCGACCCCCCATGGAAAGATCCATAGCCAACAGCCGGTGCTGGGAAGCGCACGCCTCACTCCTGAACACCTTGCAGTCCACGCACGCTCTAACGTCCCGGCTGCGCACAAGTAAGTAATCGATTTGAGTGCTGCGTCCCCCACTACTAAAGGTGATGAGGTGCTCAGCCCTTTTCTGAAAAACAGAATTCACAATTACCAACTCCTGGGCCGTGGCAAACTCCAACAAGGCGGACCCACCGACATTCCTGGACCCGAAACCAAAACCCCCGTGCGCCATGGGAAAACCATCTGACCTCTCGCCGATGTGACCGTTGAAATCGCCACCCAACACTACAAATTGGTCTGCAGGAAAACTACCTACCAGCCCGTCTAAACATACCCAAAAAGCCTCCTTCTCAGAATCACCCAAACCGGCTTGCGGGGCGTACGCACACACCACATTCACCACAATCTCCCCCACCACCACCTTGACGGCCATGATCCTGTCATTGCTTCTAATCACTTCCACGACGTTGTTCTTAAGGTCTTCCGCCAAAAGAATACCCACTCCGTTCCTCGAGCTAGCAAGGCCTGAATACCACAATTTATACCCGTTCGCTTCTCTTGACCGCGCCCCCTTCCACCTCGTCTCTTGGATACACGCCACATCCACTCTACGCTTCTTCAACACGTCCACTAGCTCCAAAAATTTGCCCGTCAAGGTACCTAAATTCAAACTCCCAACACGCAAATTACGCAACATCGACAAGAATCTACCGGAAACAGCAAACGAGAAGTAATAAAAATAAACACAAACGAATTACAATAAAAACAAACAAATAAAAAAAAATAAAAACAGAACAAACACCACAACAAAGAAGAATAAAATGAAGCACACGAATAAAAACGAGAAGCTACCGGAAAAAAAACAAACGAGAACCGACCACAAACAGAACTGATACCAGACCAAAGAAGAGACAGGGTTAATAAAAAAGGGCGTACTAATAAGACAGGATTACATAAAAAAAATAAAATAAAAAGGTGCATAAGAAATTCAGGGGAGACAGGGAGAGGGAAGAAACCCAAAAACAACAGAAAAAAAGGGATAAAAGGTTAAAAGGTTAATAGAGGAGAACGACGGTGGAGAGGGTTGGTAGGCAAGTTGGGTTGGCGTAGAAAACGGTGAGGGGTAAGAAGATGGTGAGATAGAGTCGAGATTAAGGTGCTTGAAACAAGTAGGTTCGTCAAGAGTCCCTCGGCGAATAATACTCCAAACGGGAAGAAGGAGTTGCAAAGGTTGAGGAAGATACCTAAGGGATGGGGTAGCCGAGGGAGCAAGAACAAAAACGGGGGTGGTGAAGAGAAGTTGCAGGAGAGAGCCGTAGGAGGAAAAAAGGTGCAGAGAAGTGAGACTAAGAACAGAAATAAAACTTAAGGAGACAAACAAAGGAGATAGTTAGTTAGTAAAGCTGGGAATAACATAAACTTCCGGCGAAGCGCCGGCCAGTGAACACGATCTGACAGTAGGCCGCCGATAACGGCTATATTTTGCTAGAGAGAGTTTTTAAAGAGAGTGTTAAGTTACTATATAAAGAGAGTAAATTCCAATTTTTATATTCTTTAAACTTTCTAATATTAATAGAGTTTTAAAAGATGAAAATACATCTTATATTTTCTGTATATTATAGATAAACTTGTATAAAAAAGTTAAAATAAAGGATTTTTAGGAAAAAAGATGTATAGTTTTAAAAAAATCGTATATAACGTCTCCACCGTCCTCGTATTCTACTTCCAATAAAACATTTTATTTTACGTATTATATATTTAAACACTTTTTATACGGCCTTATTTAATGAACCGCTTTCTTGTTAAACACGGTTATTACTATTGATCCGCTCTCTCGTTAAGACCAAAAACCTAACTTCTACATATATTACTTGTATGATAATGTTTATCCATAAAAATCAAATCCTAAAAATAAAATAAAATTTATAACATCAATATGGTATTTTAATAGTTAGTACAATCTTTTATAGTGAGCCGTCTTCCCGTTAAACATGTTTCGAGCAGCTCTCGTTTGGGATCGAAATTCCAACTTCATTACATATTATTGATGATACTTATCTTACACAACAATTTTTTTCCTTAAAATCAAAACCTAAAAAATAGAGTGAATTCCAATTTATACTTTCTCTAGACTTTCTAAAATTTTTGGAGTTTTAGAAAATGAAAACACATCTTATTTTCTCTTTATATTATAGATACTCCAGTATTTATTTAGGATTCTTGCATGAGATTGTTCTTTTATTATGTTAACACATCAATTCTTTTCTTTTTAAATACGGTGAATTATGTTATCACATCAATTCTTTTTTTTTTTTAAATACGGTGACTTTTTTTATGACAATAGTATTGGATTTATGAATAAATTTTCCTAATATAAGTATAATTAACTTATATAAAAAATATATAATTTAAGAAGATCGTACTTTCTATAAAATATTTAATTATATTTCTGCTCTATATATTCAAACACCTATTCTACTTCTAGTATAACGTTTATTTATATATTTTTTCGATAAATTCGAACTCTTATTCTTTATAAATTCGAACTCCTATTCTACTTCCAATAGAACTTTTAATCGTATGCCTTATAAATACTTATTATACTTACAATAGAACTTCTAATCATATGTCTTCCCTATAATTCGAACTCTTCTCCTTTATAAATTCGAACACCTATTCTACTTTTAATATGTTAATTGATATTTTTGTATTTATTAGTGTTTAAAATTCTAAAATTCTAGAAAATTAGAAAAATAGATTGAGACGATCTTAGAGCGCCACCTAAACTCCCGCTATCCTCCTTTATATATATATATATATATATATATATATATATATATATATATATATATATATATATATTGATATTGACTAGTGTAAAAGTCTGTTCGAGACACGGAATTTAACTAATTTCCACATACATTCTATGCTAACGGAATATATATATATATATATATATATATATATATATATATATATATATATATATATATATATAAGCTTATAACCTGTGCGATGCACGGGTTTTTTTGATATATTATAAATTTTATTTTATTCTATAAATATGTTTTTACATAATTATTAATTTTAAAAATTATTTTGATATTAATTAAATAAAATTTGAAGTAAAATAATGATTTTCACGATTTAAAATTTATAAAATAAAATTTTAAGTTAAATATGTCGTTAACAGAATTTGAACATTGAATATTAAGTAGATTAATTTAATCATTAAATATACCTTATAATTACATCTAACGGTTCTTATTAATTACTAAAAATCTAACAGTAATATGGTGTCATATTTTTGGGTATACATTAATGATTGTAAATTTATGTTTTAAATTAAAAGGTAGTGCAGTTAATTAGAAAAGAAATATTAATGATTGAAAGATTATGATTGCAAAATTATGTTTTAAATTAAAAGGTAATGTGTTTTAATTATAAAAGAAATATTAATGATTGGGAGTTACGATATTATAGGTACACATAAAGGGTAATATGTTCAATTAAAAGTAAACATATTTTAAATTGATTGAAAGATAAGATATTTTAGGTATTTATTAAATTTTTGTTAATAGTACAATTATGTTTTTATATAATTATCAATTTAATAATTTTTAATATTTTAATTTAACATAATTTAATATACTCATATTTACGTATTATACTAATATTTTCTTATTATAAACAATGTACAAGAATTTTTAATATATTTTATTAATAATTGAAAAATGGTGTGATATTTTTGAGTATATATTAATGATTGTAAGATTAGTTTTAAATAAAAAAGGTAACGTATTTTAATTAGAAAGGAAATATTAATGATTTGAAAATATGGTACGATCGATGTTTCTATAAAAGGTAATATCTTGAATTAAAAGTAAATGTGAAAATGACAATGACTAATTACCATTAATTATATTATGTCATTATTTATTTTAATAATTAGGATAACCAAACCGAAAACCAAATCGACCAAACTTTCAATTTTTCGGCTTTAATATATTAGTATATATATATATATATATATATATATATATATATATATAGAGAGTTGCACTCCATAGCAAACACCTTATATAACAAACAATAAAGAACACCTCATATCTCATAGATCCATTGCCCCTGGCGGGGCCACCCAATACAAAAAGTTCTTATTTTTTTAGGCTCCATCCATCCAGCAAAAAAAATTGAAAATTCACTGTTCATCGATGACGTCATCAGTGACGTCATCGATGCACAGTGAATTTTCAATTATTTTTTTTTTGCTGGATAGATGGAGCCTAAAAGAATAAGAACTTTTTGTATTGGGTGCCCCTGGCGGGGCCAATGGATCTATTGGAATAAATGATTTTATAGTGTTCTTTATTGTTTGTTATATAAGAGTGTTCTGTATGGAGCAAAGGCCTATATATATATATATATATATATATATATATATATGAACAATTTTGTAATTAAAAATATGATAAATCATAAAATTTTGATTTATCTCATATTTTTATAGTTATTTTACAATATTGCATAATAATTTCTTGAACCAAATATTTCATAATTTAATTAGATTTCATAAAATTTGAATAAATATCTATACGATAATAAGCACATGAATACTGATAATTGCTAAATTTTAAATTTAGTTTTCAATTGCGTGAAATGAATTTTATCAAATTGAATATTTGAGTATAATTTAGATAATTATTTTAGTAAAACTTTTCATGTATAATAGAGGCGTACTTAAACTCATTTGATTTTATTGTAAAAAATTTATCATAGATGTAAAACTATATTTTGAGATATATTACAAAATCTCTTAATATTGAATAAAATTTATCCTTATGATTGCCTCAATCAATTTTTTATACATAAATATTTAAACACTTTTAAACTTAAGTGTTTAGTTTTAGTCTATTATTTATTACACAATATTAAAGTTCAATTCAAAATTGGGTAAATTGAAATAAGTTTTATGTGGTAAAATAACCTTAATGATCGTGTATGTATATGAAATCTAAAATAAATTTTTTTTATTTTATCAAATATTGATATAAATATATCTACACTATACTATTATAAGCAAAACAAGGTATATTTGGTTGGTTGGTTAACGCCTTCCAAAAATATTGTTAACACCTTCCTAAAAGTAATAAGTTAAAAAAATATATTAAAAATATTAATTTATTTATTATAAACAACAAAATTTACCAATAAAGCACAAAAGTACATTTTTAAAAAATTAAAAAAATATGTTAAAAATTCCAAATTAAGTTAAATTATACTATTATAAACAACAAATCTATACTATACTATTATAAGCAAAACAAGGTATATTTGGTTGGTTGGTTGGTTATCGCTATCCAAAAAATTGTTAACACTTTTCTAAAAGTAATAAGTTAAAAAAAATTATATAAAAAATTATAAAAGTTTTCAATTATATCCGATTAGAATCATCGTACGCACATACTTCTTCCTACGATTCTTTCTTATAAGATTTTAGCTTATTAAAATCTTATATTAAATCAAATCATGCTCCTATTAGTGAACATCCATTGTTTCCCGCTAATGAAAAATTATTAAGAATGTAACTCTAATAACAGGCACATTTGCAATGATGTATCAAGTGATGCATATTAATAACATGAATGGGCAGTTAGAGAATCAGGAAAAGAACTAGTCCAGACCATCTCATCTCCTATACTAATTTTGTGCCACCTAGTTATACTTATGTAGAGAACACAATTGAAAGACTTAAAGCAACCCTGTGTTGATCAATCTTTATTTTAACTATCCTTATGTTTTACCAACTTACATCTAGTCTGGTAATTATGGTGTTTAAGTTAATTAAAAGGAGTTAGGACTAAGTTTTTTAAAAGGGAAAAGAAACTGTATTGAATATTAGATATATGACCGTAGTAGTAGTGTCAATCCAACTTGGTAGCTTCATAAGTGCCTGTTGGTGTCTACATTAAAACGGTCCCTTGAAATAAGTGATGGTGAAAATGTTTCAGAACTTGAAAATTATCATATTCTAGTATTCCTAAACACTAGAGGCATGATAGTTAAACGCAACCACGCTTTGGAACTAAATAATTTTACTCGTGCTAGTTTAGACACTATTGTCTGATTCAATCCTCGAGTATAACATATACTCTAACAACTTTCGATGGAAAGACTAGTGATTAATTCATGGGAACTAAAAATATCAAAATTACATGTTCACAACTAAGTTGATAAAATATGTACCTGTAGATGTGTAGCTGGCGAGTGTTGGGTTTTAGTTTCTATCTATGAGATTAAAAGTCCAATTAGATTACCCTTGTTTTGGCCAATAGGAGATAAAAATAAAGGAGTCCTATATATATAAGGGCCTAATGATCATATATTTAACTATAGGAGAATTTCCTAAAGTTAACTAGTGAAATCAAGACACAACACATAGTTTCTTGAATAAAAAGACATATGATTAATGCCCCGCAGGGGCCCTTGTAAATAAAAAGTAACAAATGCATGATTTTAAAGGTTAACTTTAGGAAATTCTCCTAAAGTTAAATATAGGAACATTTTTCTCTATATATAAATATAGGAGGATTATAATTATAATAAGAGAGAGGAAAAATAGACACAAGAGAGATATAGAGAGAAAATTTGCAGGAATTTTTTTGGTTGTACAGGCTGCCTTGTTTTTGCGATTCTCGAAGTTCTACTGGTCGGATCGTCCTGAATTTTGGACAACATCTTCCTTACACCGATATCTAAATTCTGAACGGTGGAGATCGGATTTGGAGGTCTAGAAGGTCAGTTATTAAGGGGCTGAACAGAAGGTGTTCGCGCCACGATGAGGTTTAATCTCCCCGCTGTTAGTTTCTCATTGTTGTCTTATTTGATTCCATACTTCTTGATGACTCATTCCAAGAATGTGAAGGTGATTGTATTCCTCTAGTTTTATCTAGAGAAGACTTGGTGTATTCCCATATAATATGTGATAGTGAATTGTTTGGGTGGACTACGGTCCCGTGGTTTTTACTCCTTATCTTTGAGGGGGTTTTCCACGTATAATTTTGATGTCTTGTTTTTCGTTTATTATTACTTTACTTGTTTGTTTCATCGAAGGTTCATACGAGTAGGGATAAGTATTGCCCAACGAAGTTTAATTTCACACTTAGTTGTTACTGTTGTGGTCACTTTTTCCCATCAAATTGGCATCAGAGCTTGGTTGTTATTGAACTTGTTTGAACGATGGATTCGAATACAATTAGAATGGTTAATTTGAATGGTTCTAATTATCATGTTTGGAAGGGGAAGATGGAGGATCTTCTTTATGTGACGGAATATTATCTACCTGTGTTTGCTACGGAGAAGCCTGCAAATAAAAAAGAGGCAGAATGGACTATTTTGCATCGACAGGTTTGTGGGTATATACGGCAATGGGTGGAGGATAACGTGTTAAACCATATTAGTGGGGAGACACATGCGCGTACTTTTTGGAACAAGCCTGAGCAAATCTATGCTCGAAAGACTGGAAATAATAAATTGTATTTGATTAAACAGTTGATGTCCCTAAAATATCAGGATGGCACTGCAATTTCTGATCATTTGAATGCATTCCAAGGAATTATGAATCAGCTTGCTGGAATGAGTATCAAGTTTCAAGATGAGATACATGGATTGCGTTTTTTGGGTACTTTACCAGATTCATGGGAGACATTCAGGATGTCTTTGTCGAACTCAGCTCCGGATGGTATTATCAGTATGGAATTAGCTAGAGCAGTATTCTGAATGTAGATTTGAGAAGAAAGTCACAGGGTTCCTCTTCACAGTCAGAAGTCCTTGTCATTGAAAGGAAGGGGAGAGCTCAAAGCAGAGGTCCAACCAATAGAGGTAATCAACGGAGTAGTTCTAGAGGTAAGTATTCTAATGTTGAGTGTTATCCTTGTGGTAAAAAGGGGCACACAAAGAAGTTCTGCAGAAAGTTGAAGCGAGAAAATAAAAAGGGTTCTGACAATGATCAGACGAAAACTGACAGTGGTAATGATAATTCTATGGTGATTGCTACTACTGATGAGCACCTAATCTGTTGTGATGGAGATATTGTTAACCTTGCACAAGATGATATAAGTTGGGCAATTGATAGTGGTGCTTCGTGCCATGTTGCGTCACGAATGGACTTCTTCATATCATATACTTTTGGTGATTTTGGAGAATGTTAAGATGGGTAACAGTGACATATCAAAAGTTGTTGGTGTTGGAGATGTGTGTCTAAAGTTTGATACAGGCATGGAGTTACATCTTCATGATGTTAAGCACGTTCCAGACATGAGAATGAATTTAATTTCTACTGGCCTTCTTGATGATGAAGGGTTTGTTAGCAGCTTTGGTAATGGTCAATGGAAGCTCACTCGGGGTTCTTTAATTGTTGCAAGAGGGAAGAGGTCTCCGAAATTATATATGACACAACCGCAAATCTCCAAGGGCATTGTTAATGCAGTTGAGAATGTTGATATGATTGATTTCTGGCATAAGAGACTTGCTCACATGACTGAAAAAGGAATGAATGTAACACCCCCAGATCCGGGGACCGGGATCCGGTGGTTACGGTTTCCAATTCTGTCCACAACAATTGAACTTTCCTTAACATAAAATAAATTACGTCTCTATAACCTAACACAACAATATAAAACACACCCGTTATAGTCCCAGAGATGAAATTAGAGTAACAATCAAATTTTTATTAATCACATTATGAGTTCTTACAATCCAAAAGAATTTCAATATAAATACATACTCTTTGCCATCCATTTACATAAGTCATACTAGACCATATTCTTGGTACTGGAAGAATAAATATATCCTACCAATAGCTTCTTCTTCAGCTCTGGTAGTCTCATCGTCCTCGCCCGCGTCGAGTGCGCCTTGTGCAAGTCATCTGGTCTAGCTGTTGTTGTGATATAATAATAAAGCAAGGGTGAGCAATAGCCCACCAACAATAATATATAACTGAACGATAATGTATAATAGTTCAAAAGTATCTTTCAAACCATATGCCATGCATTTACGGAAATGATGCCAGTATAATATGAACGATGAAGTTACAAGGTAACTTAAAGTATTTGTTTGTAGAAATATCTGCTACATCAAAAGTAAGCGTGATATTCTCATTGTCATTAAAAGAGGAACTTGCATGAAAAGATTGCAATTCCAGTTATGAACACTTTTCCAGCTCTGCCAACAGTAATCATGTTGCAGGAAATAAATAAGTTTTGGATGATGAACCAATGATGGAGTATTCACCGCGCCCGCTGTTCCAATCTTGATGATCAGTCGAGATCGTACAGCTCAATTTAGATTTACTACCGATAGAAGGAAGAACTAACGGCTTTACTTGTCTACCGCCTTACTAGCTCTCCCCGGCCAACGGTTGGGCCAAAGGGGATGGACCGGCGCTACTCGGCCTCTTACACGACTCCTAGTTCAAATAGAATTCATGATTCTGAATGTAACGTTCGTCCCCCTTTCCCCAAGTGTAATACTTGTTGATAAGACTCTACAAGGTAGTCGTATCTAGTTGGAAAGGAAAATTCACCAATAACTTCCAAGCTGTGGCTTGGTATCGAATATCAACTTGTTCCAACAATCTTACCCCTCGAAAGATGAGAAGGTAAACAACGACTTAATAAGTCAACAGCACCCGAGTTGCGAGTGAAGAGAATACTTTATGACCGGGAAGTCGACAAGATAAATAACATTTTCCAAGTAAGGTTCCCTTATTATTAGGGAGATAGAATCAAAGAAGAATGATGTTTGAGAACCTTTCTTGATATAAGATTAATAATAATATGACTCCGAAATATTTTCTGTAATAATCGAAGAAGATAAACCTTATCGAGGTTATTCTAAGTATGGAATAAATATTCAGAGAATATTTATTGAATTAAAATATTTAGGAATATGAAATAATATCTTTAATCAGAGTATCTCTCAAATAATTCTTGAAGAAATATCGAGAGAATATTTATTGCATAATTAAATATTCAAATGAATATTCCAAATAATATTCATTAATTAATAAGACCTGAAAGGAATATTTAAAATATTTAAAATAATATTCGATGATTAAATAGAACCCTGGATGAATATTCAAAATAATATTCATAATTAATTAGGAATTTAAATGAATATTGATAAAGTAATATTCATTTAATGGATAATATTCTAAATGAATATCAAGTAATGTTCATTTAGTAATCCAAGCTTTAAAGGAATATTCGAGATAAGACTCGATAAATAAATCAAGTTTCAGATGAACATTAAAATAATATTCGACAGGTAATTACTATCTTAAATGAATACTCAAAAGTAATATTCATTTAATGAATAATATTCTAAATGAATATCCAAATAATATTCATTTAGTAGTCCAACCTTTAGAAGAATATTCGCAATAATAATCGATAAATAATTCGACTCTGAATGAATATTAAAAATATTATTCGTCGAATAGTTACGTTCAAATAATTATTTGAAGTAAAGATCTTTAAAATAAATAATCTCGAACGAATATTCAAATAATATTCGTCGCCCGAATAATGGAAAATATTTACTTAAATATATTCCTCCGAGGTAATCTCGATATATCAAGAAATATTGACTCCCGGTCTATATTTGATGAATAAGATGTATACGCCCTTCTATGAGGGTCTTACAATAACCGGCTTATAGTTGCTACGATAGCTATCTAATTTATAAGCCAATAACAATCAGGGAACAAGCATAATGATATAACTTGAAAGTAGGCATGCATGCTATGACATATGTATAACAGAAAACATATATATATATTTATTCAATCACAACAACAGCCTAAAAGAAGGGAATTGAAACTTGCCTGGTAGTCGAGTACGGTAAGGGGTAGTGGTAGCGGGTCCCGGTTCAGCTTGGTGATCTATAAATAGCCAAGGCATTCGGGATTAATCACTTAACATATTAAAAGTTAAGTTATACTTAATTCGAAACATGCTCGAGTTATCTCGTTATACCCCTTTTAGTGGATTACTTTTATCACTGATCCGACCCGACATTCGTTCGTTAATACGACATGTCATTGTACTTATACTTGGGACATACTTAAGTCATATGAGTTCTAAGGTCGATCGTTACGAACCAATACTATACTCCGAGTTTTATCGCCCGTTTTATAAGTGTTTTACCGAAGTTATAAAAGAGTCGTCTTTTAGGGGTTCGTTCGCGTTTAACCTCGACTCGAACATTTTTAATAAATCGAAAAATGATCCTTTTGACATACGGTTTTCTTTCACACCTTCCTTTTTACCTCTAGTATTTATTTACCAAGATTCGCCATGACGTTACATAGTTTACGAGGGTTCAATTACAGTTACGAACTTTCGTTTACGGATTCGAACTACTTTTAGTAATTTGGTCATAATTCCTAAACCGTAAATCGAAATGCTTCGATTCTTTCGCCAAAGTGATCTATGTTTAAAAACCTATCAGTAGGGTTCATTGCTTTGTCAAGAACAAAGAGTTATGACCACTAACCAAATCGATTTCTTAATGTTAATGAAAATCGGGCATTACGACGGCTATGAATCGAGCATTCTAAAAATCATATCGCATCAACCAAGCCACACCGGGCATCTAAACAATTTATACACTTAATAAGCATCTCTAAGAGTCCAGAAGCTACTGATCTTGGTATTGAAAATCATCATGCTTCTTGATTCAATAAACCACTTAACTAATATGCTTATAACATCATTAAGAACATATTACTCTAAAATCATCAAGAACATCGACATATCCATAGAGTCTATGATCAGCAACATGAGATGACTGTCTAGGGCAACCTTTTCCTTCTCTGAGTCCGTCCATTTGGATGGCTCTTTTGCAACATATGATCTAGGAATGACTATTGTGCCCACTGTAGATTCAGCAATTTCTTGTTGTGGTACAAATGGACCATTCTTGAGGATGTCAGGGTAGAGAGGATTGGCAGCTTTGATGAACAACAACATTTTTATTTTCTAGAGGTTGTAATTCTCTTTGTTGAACTTAGGGACCTTCACCATACCTGTAGTCTTTGGTGTATTCGAACTCATAATCGTTTTCTATTTAGATTAAACAACCTGCTTTGATACCACTTGTTGAGTATTGAATACAATAAAAGAATACAGAGGGGGGGGGGGTGAATGGATTCTTGAACTTTTCTGCGTTCTTGAATCTTTGCAGCAAGATATGTGTTGAGTGTATGAGATGTGTAAGTGCGGATAACAAAGACAAACACAACACAATATCACTTTAATCTAATATTTTATTAGATAAAGATTTTGATACAATCTGTGAATACAAATGGTAGTATTCTCAGCTTCGTTTTTCTTAGAGAGATATTTCTTGTGATGTATATGAAAATCTTATCTCTTAAAAACTTATCTGCTAAGGAAGTGAGGCTGTATCCTTATAGACATGGATACACCAACTTACTACAAATAAGGTAGGTAAACAAACTACTTTCCAGTCTGTCTATCTCATTTGAGTAAGTGTAAGAACCCAGATTTTGGGTGGAATTAAAACTTTTATGTATTTAATGATGTAAGAATGAATAGTGGATACGGCTACAATGTAATAATTGATATTTGGAAAGAATGAATGGAATTCGACTTTATTATGTTTATGTCTTGAAGAATGCTAAAGGGTGACAACATAGGTAAGAATAATCTATCTTCTAAGGGAATAAGATATGGCAACTTCAAGCAAGAGAATACTCTCATGTCATCCAGATCGATAACGATTAATCCAGTAGTTCCGTAAAAAGGTTAAGGAACGATAGAAAGAGAATACGGACAATTATACAACCCTAAGAGAACAAGTAAAGAATACAGAATGAATAGTGTTTTGGTGGGAGTATAGAATAATATGAGACGACACTATATAGAAGTATTCGGAACGGATTTCCGAGTTCGTATTAGTGATCCAGGGGGAAAATAAGTGTATGTAAAAGCTGTCGGATTCTGAAAAACCGCACTTTTATTTTCTTCGAGAGTTCCCTGGACACTGATAGCCTTAAGTATTTAACGAATGGATTTAAGGAATATAAATTGGAAAGTTAGAATGAAAGATGGAGAATGAAAGTATTAATATTAAAAAGGATTCCTCGTAAACCCTAATTAGAAATCCGTGAAATATTCCTACGAACGATCAATCGAAACGGGTAATAACCGGACACAGAAACAAGCAGAGGGAGCAAGAGTCTTGTGCAAGCTACTAGTATAAAATATCTAGTAACTAAACTAGAATCAAGGAACTAGCACCTTAGAGGAAGAACTAAGTACTTAGCAAAGTAACTACCTAGTTAAGCTCTAAACCACCATAAAACCAACACTTGTCTTGCCATTTCATCATCCAACACCTCATCACTTTAATAAAGTGACTTTTTGCAAGATATTATGTTGTAAGTGGATGAGAGTGGATGAGATTAAATCACAAAAATCAAAAGAAACCAAGCAACTCTCTCCCCCCCCCCATGAATCTTCCATTCGGCCAACACCTTAATTCCAAATCCAAACTCAACCTTCCCACCATTGTTTGCTCTTGAAATTTTTAAGGTGAGACTTATATTTCATAAAACTTATCTCCTCAAAATCTTAGCACCAAACTCCTTTGTTTCCATTTTCAAAAAAATCTAACAAGAGGAGGGTGAATAGTGTTCATCATGTACTAACTTTGTTTTCTTGATTTTTCATGGTTGATCTAGCAAGCATAATCACTCCTAAGGACCATACAAGGCTTAGTAAGGCTATATCACTATCTAAGGAAGGTATAAAGCTCTTGAAACCCTAACCCTTGTTTGAGATTTAAGCATGTTTATGATAGATATAGCTTAGTTATGGTTATGTTAAGATTATAAGCATGATTATGTATGGATCTTGGATAAATGATGAAAATAGCTAGATGAACGGAAAGGCATTGCTTGGCCTCAGTTCATGTATATAAATCATGTATATGTTGTTTGGGTTGGATACTATGTTTATGGGAAGATTCGAAATTGGTAGATATTCGAATTACAGCCGTTATAATGCCCGATTTTACAATACCATGTTTTGTATGCCATTCTCCATGTCGAACCCCTACTGTCCAGAGACCTTATCTGCCATGATAGGATAGGTAATGTTCTAATCTTCGTTTTGATATATAGATCACGTGAAACAGACTTACGGTTTAGGAATTATGACCAAATTACTAAAAGTAGTTCGAATCCGTAAACGAAAGTTCGTAACTGAAATTGAACCCTCGTAAACTATGTAACGTCATGGCGAATCTTGGTAAATAAATACTAGGGGTAAGAAGGAAGGTGTGAAAGAAAACCGTATGTCAAAAAGAGCATTTTTCGATTTATTAAAAATGTTCGAGTCGAGGTTAAACGCGAACGAACCCCTAAAAGACGACTCTTTTATAACTTCGGTAAAACACTTAGAAAACGGGCGATAAAACTCGGAGTATAATATTGGTTCGTAACGATCGACCTTAGAACTCATATGACTTAAGTATGTCCCAAGTATAAGTACAGTGACATGTCGTATTAACGAACGAATGTCGGGTCGGATCAGTGATAAAAAGGAATCCACTAAAAGGGGTATAACGAGATAACTCGAGAACGTGTTTCGAATTAAGTATAACTTAACTTTTAATATGTTAAGTGATTAATCCCAAATGCCTTGGCTATTTATAGATCACCAAGCTGAACCGGGACCCGCTACCACTACCCCTTACCGTACTCGACTACCAGGCAAGTTTCAATTCCCTTCTTTTAGGCTGTTGTTGTGATTGAATATATATATATATATATATATGTTTTCTGATATACATATGCCATAGCATGCATGCCTACTTTCAAGTTATATCATTATGCTTGTTCCCTGATTGTTATTGGCTTATAAATTAGATAGCTATCGTATCAGTTATAAGCCGGTTATTGTAAGACCCTCATAGAAGGGCATATACATCTTATTCATCATTATAGACCGGGAGTCAATATTTCTTGATATATCGAGATTACCTCGGAGGAAAATATTTAAGTAAATATTTTCCATTATTCGGGCGACGAATATTATTTGAATATTCGTTCGAGACTAATTATTTTAACGATCCTTACTTCAAATAATTATTTGAACGTAACTATTCAACGAATAATATTTATTTTAATATTCATTCAGAGTCGAATTATTTATCGATTATTATTTCGAATATTCTTCTAAAGATGAGACTGTTAAATGAATATTATTTGGATATTCATTTAGAATATTATTTTATTGAATAAATATTACTTTTTGAATATTCATTTAAATTCCTAATTAATTATGAATATTGTCTTAAATATTCCTTTCAGGTCCTATTAATTAATGAATATTATTTTGAATATTCATTTAAATATTTATTTATTCAATAAATATTCTCCTGATATTTCTTCAGGGATTATTTTGGAAAATACTCTGATTAAAGATATTCTTTCATATTCCTAAATATTCTTTAAATATTTTTAACTCAATAAATATTTTATTCCATACTTAGAATAATCTCAATAAGGTTCATCTTCTTCGATTATTACGAAAAATATTTCGGAGTCATATTATTATTAATCTTATATCAAGAAAGGTTCTCAGACATCATTCTTCTTTGAGTCTATCTCCCTAATAATAAGGGAACCTTACTTGGAAAATGTTATTTATCTTGTCGACTTCCCGGTCATAAAGTATTCTCTTCACTCGCAACTCGGGTGCTGTTGACTTATTAAGTCGTTGCTTACCTTCTCATCTTTCGAGGGGTAAGATTACTGGAACAAGTTGATATTCGTTACCAAGCAATAGCTTGGAAGTGATTGGTGAATTTTCCTTTCCAACTAGATACGACTACTTTGTGGAGTCTTATCAACAAGTATTATACTTGGGGAAAGGGGGACGAACGTTACATTCAGAATCATGAATTCTATTTGAACTAGGAGTCGTGTAAGAGGCCGAGTAGCGCCGGTCCATCCCCTTGGCCCAACCGTTGGCCGGGGAGAGCTAGTAAGGCGGTATACAAGTAAAGCCGTCAGTTCTTCCTTCTACCGGTAGTAAATCTAAATTGAGCTGTACGATCTCGACTGATCATCAAGATTTGAACAGCGGGCGCGGTGAATACTCCATCATTGGTTCATCATCCAAATTTATTTATTTCCTGCAACATGATTACTGTTGGCAGAGTTGGAAAAGTGTTCATAACCGGAATTGCAACCTTTTCTTGCAAGTTCCTCTTCTTGATAACAATAAGAATATCTCGCTTACTTTGATGTAGCAGATATTTCTACAAACAAATACTTTCAGTTACCTTGTAACTTCATCGTTCATATTATACTGGCATCATTTCCGTAAATGCATGGCATATGGTTTGAAAGATAGCTTTGAACTGTTTTAAATTATCATTCAGTTATATATTATTGTTGGTGGGCTTTCGCTCACCCTTGCTTTGTTCACATTATGTCACAACAACAGCTAGGGCAGATGGCTCGCGTCAGGCGCACTCGGCGCAAGCAGGTTACCTGACCCACCGGACTACCCGTTGAGATGCTAGCCGCCATTGCTGAGGTAGCATAGTTAGACAGCTTTTGTTTCCTGTTTAACTATATGTATAATTAATGTAATTAACGGCAAAACTTTTAAACCTATGATGTTATCCTTTTGGGATTGTAATAACTTTTATTCGTAACCCTTTAATGTAAGACTTATTTCAATATCATCTCTGGGACTATAACTGTTGTGTGTGAGTGGTAATTATTGTGGGGTCACAGCATGTGATTTATTTATTGTGGACTCAAGTCAAGTATTATGAATGGATGTAAGACCGTAACCACCAGATCCCTGACCCCGGATCTGGGGGTGTTACAGTAAGAGTCCAAACGGCTACAGATTTGACATTGCAAAGCCTGTTCAGATCCACTTCTTTAGCTCCTTGTCCCTTTGTCTTATCTCTCCAAGCTTCTTTGTAGGCTTTCCAATGTGCTTTATAGTACATAGTCAAATAAAGCGTCTTGGCTTGTTGCAGGTTTCTGACTTGTACAATTCTTCAGTATTTTGTCTCCAAGAATGTATTCGAGAAGTGGCTAAGTGATTGATTCGAGAACTCGAATTGACTTAATCGATAACTCTGAGTTCTCGAATAGTGTTATATTGACATATCAAATCACTTCTCGAATAGCTCTTTTCTCTGGGACTCCTTGAGATATCGAATAGAGCATTTTGACATATCGAATCCCTGAGATGTCGAATAGCTTCTTTAGTCCTTGAGATATCGAATAGAGCATTGACTTATTGACTCTTAGAGAACTCGAATGATGCTTTGACTTGTTGACTCCATGAGTTCTCGAATAGAGTAATAGACATATCGAATCTCTGAGATATCGAATGAGATATCGAACAGTGTATTCAGAGATATGGAATAGTGTCTTCTGAGATATCGAATCTCTGACTTCTCGAATGCTAGACTTCTCGAATAGACAAATGTACTTCTCGAATTGGTACTTAGGCAAATTCTTCATTTCTTCAAATCCCAACTGTGATTATTTGGCAGTCTTTATCTCCTTGCTTGAGGCATGAACCTTGGAACTTCTTTCAAGCATTATTCTTGACTTTATAAGTACAGTTACACAAATAGGATTTTATGCCTATTACAAGTACAGAACAAATAGAAACTCTACAACTAGAGGTTCCCTCAGTTAAGAGGTCATGTAGGTAATGCATAGCATTACACATACTTGGGCTTGTTATTAGATGTATTCAGGCATGCCTCTGTGACTAACAATATTGATCTAAGTATACTACAGTAACTTAAAATTCGTGCCATGCACGTAATTCTTTTAATATAATTATTTTTATTTGAATTGAATATTGTAAGACATGAATTTTTGTAGGCATAAATTTTTAAATGATATGATTTGATAATAATGATATGAATGTTGTTCATGATATTTCTAGAAAATGAGGAATTTTAGTTAAAAAATATAGAAAAGATGATATATTTTAGCTGAAAAAGATAATCGGTTAATTAGTAATAATTATTATATTTTTTTATTTTATTAAATAGAATCATCCATGATATATTTAGAAAAAGAGTAGAAAATAGAAAAAGTATTGTGCTTTAGCTGAAAAAGGTAATAGATTAGTTAATAATAGTTATAACATAATTATTTTATTTTATTAAACAAATTTTGCCCCTAGTAATTTTAGAAAAAGAGAAATTTTAGTTAGATTAAATATAAAAAATATTATGTTTTATCTAAAAAGGAAAATTGATCAATTATTATATAAATAGAGAAAGTATTATGTTTAACCTGAAAAAAAGGAAATTGATTAGTTATTAAGAATGATTTTATCTGTAATTATGTAAGGATAATTAAATAAAAACATGAAATACCATACTGATTGATCAAACTTTTAATGTTTCACAAAAAGTAATATATAAAAAATAGGATAAGAAGAGCAAATATGATTTATCTAATAAGAATTCTTCCGTTTTTTGTATAAATTATAAAGTGCTAATATTTTTATAAATTTTTTTTTTGCCACATATTTTTATAATTTTTTAATATGCAAGAATTAAATTGTAAAATGTGAAAGACAATACAGGATGTACAATGTTAATGGGCAGCTACTCATTCACAACATATCACCTCCAAATAAAAATGGGGAATTACAATATGAGTAAAGTGCACTTTGTGTACGTGCAGTTAGGCTGTCAGACCACTTTGGATACTGAACTTTAGAAAGTATCACGGGCTATACTGTACTTTACCTTTCGTTACATAATGTGTAACGCCGTCAAATCTGTTTAGCTCCGTTAGAAAATACAGGGGTAAAATCGTCTTTTTTCCATCATCTTCTTCTACTCCTACATCGAGGTCTACTGCAAGATCCTCAACACCCACGACACCAACCCAGAAAATTGTGCCTCATTCACATGATCAGTCTTTCTCATTGCCTGCACAGTGGCATCAAAACTTCGAAGATACACTGTTTTGTAATTTGGGTCACGTTGAAACTCATTTGCAGCATCATTACCCAATTTCATAACAACAATGCCGCCAACCCTCAAAATCCTGTTAGTTAACATTTTAGACCCCGCCAAGCTCGAAGAGAAAACAATGTCAAAAGGCTCATCTGGAAACTGCCTCTTGCCATCCAAATCAGATTCAACAACCAACTCAATATCATTATTATACAAGAACTGATAGTTCTCCATCGGACGACCAACGCCAGAACTCAAAATCAAACCTTTATCTCCCATCTTAACAAAGCCCTCATAAGCCAAATCTTGAAAGATCTCGGGAAAACATTCAAACCCCGTAATATCAACCACATTCTCGCTAGACAATCTTCCCGATATATAAACAATCAAAGGCAATGTGATGACAAAAATGCAATGACCTTGATATAACCCGTAAAGCGACAGAATCAGGCAAATTAACAATCACATAACCATCATAGTTCCCACCAACACCATCCATACCACTCAAATCTTTCACATTCATCTTGCTCTTAACTCGAAGCCCTCGAGCCAAATCCATCATCAAGTTCTCAAATTTCCACAATTTTCAATCAAGATTACTCAAGAAAACACTAAATTATATCAAATTAGTCTAATCTAACAAAGACCCACAAGACCAAATTTTTCAGAGATCAAGAAATATCAAAAGGCAAAGAAAAATCAAGAACTATTCAAGAACAACTTTAGCGAGAGCAAAACCTGGAAGCTGTATGATTACCACCCACAAGAGCAACACGAGAGCTTCTAATATCAAACCAAAGGTCCATTAATTCTCTAATCCTAACAAACTCCATCAGCCCTTTTTGTATAATCACTCTTCTCTTTTCTCTAAATCTAATCAATGGTATCAAATTTTAGTGCTTACCCATGTTTTTATTCATGCAAATGATCATTTAATGAGCTGCAAATCACCATTAATCAAGAAATAGAGAAAAGAGGAGAGGGTTGTGAAAGATACAGGGGACAGAGTATAGGAAAAAGAGAACAGATAGAAAAAGACGATTTTACCCCTGTATTTTCTAACGGAGCTAAACAGATTTGACGGCGATACACATTATGTAACGAAAAGTAAAGTCCAGTATAACCCGTGGTACTTTCTAAAGTCCAGTATCCAAAGTGGTCTGACAGCCTAACTGCACGTACACAAAGTGCACTTTACTCTTACAATATTTACATTTACATTTACATTTTTTAATATGCGAACGTACCAAAAATTTATACGGCAAAAGTTGTATTTTTAAACAGAAGGCCCAAACCAGACAGCCCAGCCCAATTTATACACAGCAAAGTGAGTCAACCCGGTGATTCGAAATGAGTTGGGTCACTCCCAGAACTATAGCTATCTACAGCCCTTTAAACCCTTGAGAAGAAAAGGGTAGAGGCGTTTGAGTGGAGATATGGCTGCAAGTTCGAGTCTTTGGCAACTTCCTTCCACTAAATTCCTATTTAATGCCTCCAAAATTGCTAAAGGTTTCATCTCTCTCTCTCTCTCTCTCTCTCTCTCTCTCTCTCTCTCTCTCTCTCTCTCTCTCTCTCCTGGTTTAAATTGGCAAGATGATGTGAATGTATTTTATTGGAATGTGTTTTGTTGTAACTCGTAATGCTTTTTTCTAATAGGATTGTACATTTATATGCAGTGCGTGGTATGGTATTCAACCCGAAGATGGATGTGTGTCGGGGTATCCAGACTATTGCTTACACAATTGTGAATGGAAGCTATGTCCAAAAGGCACCCACTGAGCTACAGGACAAAGTAAAGGTGTTTTAGTTGTATTAACGTTTTATATATGTACGCATATAGCTGAGTGTATATTAGAAACAACAAGCAAATAGATTATGACAGAATTATAGATTAAAGGTGACCTAGAAATAAGTATGAAGGAAATCCTATCTTTGCAAAAAACAAAGAATCTTATAGATGTGACGGAATTATAAATCAAGTATAAAGTATATTATAGATTAAGTGTGACTTAGAAATTGTGAGGATGCTTTTATTTGTAGTGGTTTATAACTTATAAGACAGTACAGTGTTCGACGTATTTTATGTTAGACAAGGTTGTGGTTTATGTGTAGCTTATGACAAAAAATCAAATTAACGAAGGAGCTAATATATGATTTCATTTTTGCAATCATGAAAAACATCCAAATTGTGGTTTTTTGTTAAAAATTTAACATTTGAGGAAGATACTGGTTACCATTTACGTAGGTTTTCCCAAGTTATTGTTATGGGAGGTCTCTTGGGGGAAAGTGTGATGTCTTCATGGTGTAAATCCTTTGGACCCGTCTGAGAGTTGTGCAGATGGGCATAACTTGTCATTTATTTTGTGAGCAAGATTACTTGGAAGTTTAAAACTGTATTTTTTCTATTTGTTTGCCATTATAGTTCAGCACTAAGCTGCTTTCCACTTACGTTGAAGGGAAAAAAAAGAGGCATATACATACTCAATCCTATTCGGGTTTACTGTGAAATAGTAATTCCCATCAAGGAATAATTGTCAGGATAATAAAATATCTTTAATCGATTATCATGGTAAATATACGAGGAGGCAAAACTAGAAACCACAATTTATGCTTTAACAGGTCCTGATGATGATGGAAGCAAGGTATTTGATCTGTATATTTTTGCTTGCATGTGTTTGTATTGTGTAATAATATAGTATTAAAACTAAAATGTATTTTGATGTTTTGTGGTTTGAAAATATCTAAATATATTTGTTATTCACCAAGTGGGGAGTAGAGTATAATTTTGTTCTTAATTGTTTTCGGGATTCCTTTTAAAGAAATGCTTATACAGAGAATGTCAATTCTTCTCTCCCAGTTGCAGGACAAAAGTTTAAATACAATTGATTCTGTCGGGGCCTTTCAAAAGCTACCTATGGTAATGCCATCCGCTGATGTTTATAATTCTGCATTGAAAAAGGCAAAGAGGGTCCCGCCTACAAAGGGTAATGAATCACTATAGCATCTTGCATTTCCATGTATAAACTTTTAAAATACATAGTTCCGCTTGATTTAAGGCATTCTATTATTGACTGAACTGCTAACTATGATATTTAGTTTGTATGTTTCACAGGCATTCTTAATATTGCAAAACGTGAGAGAAACAAACGGGCAAAACAACTTGATGCATTGATGAAGGTAAAATCCCAGCTTTAGTATGAGGCCTATTATAGCTAATAGAGACATGTTGAAACATCTTGAAATTGATTATAGTTTCAAATTCGTTATTTCTCTTTCTTTTGTTTTGTTTTCTTAGATGACAATATGACATAAAGCATAGACCTAAATGTTCATGTATGCTAATTTGTAGTGCTATCAGTGGTTATACTTACTATTAGATGTACAGTGCCCACATGTTTCTCCTGTGAGGCTAATATCTTGGCCTTTTTAATAATCTATAGGAGCTGGCTGTCTCTTTAAGAACATACAAGGAAAATTTTCCGAGAAAACAACATTTACACCCTTATGAAAGATCACTTATTGATTTGACCCTTGGAGATGGAAACTACGAAGAGGTAAATGACGCTTTTAAAAGAGATATGGTATAGTAACATATTTTCTGCTTCTAAGAGGGGTCATCATTGTTTGTACAATTATACTAAATTACTTTTAAGATGGATTTTTGTGGATCATATGTCGGTCCTAATAATTTGCAGGTGTTGAAAAAAGTTGAGGCTCTGAGAAAGAAAGTGGTATCTGTTGGAAAAGAACATGCCTCATTGTGCGCCCAGGTTGGCACATACCTTTTTAATAAGAATTTAATAGCTGTTTTTTTTTTTCATTTTGCTTTCCGTAATTGGTGATTGATCAACAACTTAATTGGTGTATTGCTTTCAGCAATTAATTATTTCATCCCTTTTATTGAAGCTCCCTCGCATGTGTTAGTTTTTTTTTTTTTTTTTTTTTTTTCCGGTAGGACCTTAGAGCTTCTGAAATTAGAACATCGAGCTCTTGACCAGGTTGTAGCAGGTAACAATAGTTCTTATAATAGAGCATAGATTATGAGATAATGTACTGCTATATTTGCAATTATATTGGTGTAGCCTAAAAATATAGAGGTCATATGAAACAAGAACAGAAGTGCTGCGGCGATCATTTTCTCTTTCACATTGACAAAGAGCAGAAATTGGCTGGTCATTGGTAAATGGAACATTGACCATCAGAGAGTTCGTCAAAGTCATTACAACCTTGTCGGAGTTTTCACCAGTCTCTGTGAGGTTTCAATTAAATACTTTTAAGAAAGTAATTTTCCTGCATTATAGAGACATATTCGCTATTCGTGTCTATTATAAAGTGTGACTGGTTGCCGAGTTCGAATGATGTTCAGTGAGGATACATGTCTCGGTTAAATTCGTCTCTCCTACCTTTCTCTGCTGGGTTCTCTTGCAGACACCACACCATTCTGACGACATACTCGACCGCCTCTGCCACCGCCTTGGCCTCTGCAAATGGTTTTCATCACATGCAATTTGGAAATAAAAATAGCTCCAAAGGCATCTGAAATATGATCAGACAAATAAATAACTTTCAGCAAGATCCAATCGCTAACCCCATTACCTGATAACAGTTGCAAACTTAAATAGAATTTAAATAATATCTGCAAGGCTTATCCTATCGAATATCCCTCCCCTCTAAGCAATAAGAGGTTGAAGGTTCAAGTCTCGTTTTAGGCATGTGTGCATGAGTATTAAAATTCTTGTAATTGACCTTAACCAGAAAAACCCTGAACAGAATTTTAATAAATCAAAACTGTAGCAAATAACAACTATAGCTACCTACTTTGATTGATGAATCTGTTACAGACATGGTTGTCACGTCGACGACTAGTTGACAAGTCGACAAATCTGAAAAACTGGAGCCTCGACTTGGTGAGTTTGAAGTCCATGGGTTTTACCCGGATCCGACTCGAAACCCGGCCCGAAATCCGACCCAGAATGGACCCGAATAGAAAAAATAGGGTTTTTGAAGTAAAAACTTACGTGCTTTTTGATTGAAACTTAAACAAAGGGCTGCAACGTTGACTTAGCGGCAATTTCATCTCTCCACACAGAGACTTCTCCGATCAGATATTCCGACGTCTTGTCTCTGGTAAGTCGTCTTCTTATTTTTTCTCATCTTCTTCTCCAATCATTCTTCATCTCGATTTTCTTCTCCAATCTTCTTCTACATCTCGATTCAAAATCTATACATATATACAGTCTGTGTGTATATACCATATATATATACGTCTTTTTTTTTGCTTTTTATTAAAAGTACTTTTTATTAATTCTGTTTCTTCTTTTCTTCTCAATATATATTCACCAAAAAAATGTTTTTTACTCATTTGTTTTTGTTCCTTCATTTTTTTTAACCAAAAAACGTTTCTTAACTAATCTTTTTTTACTTGAAATGATTTTTTTTTATTTACAACTTCAAATTTTTTTTTTTAAAACTTGAATGCAAATTTTATTTTGTTCCTTTTGTTTTATAATTAAACAAGCATGCTTTGATTTTTAAGTTATCAATTGGTTTTTTTTACTACAAGTTATCAATTTTATTAAAATTTACACACTTTCAATAATCAAATTACAACAGTACACAGCTTGCTTCAGTAATCAGTGTACATACTTCACTGCTATAAACACTGCACTACTTCAGTATTATTCACTGCTTAGATAATTCTCTTCAGTATTATTCCTCTGCTTCACTGCTCTGCTGGTCTGCTGCACTACTTCAATGCTGCACACGCTGCACACACCGGAAGATGAGCTGGTGTAGCACCGGAGGAGAATACTCGAGGAGATGATTTCGAGATGGATGACTTTGATGCATGATTGTGTTTGTTTGTTTAGTTGATTTCACTCTTCAATTCTGTTTTTATTTGCTTAGAGATGCTTGACTTTGGGTACTTGAATTTATTATCTATTAGTTTGAATTTGAATTATGGAATTGATGTGTTATCCTATACTACATATTATAATTACTCTAAATATATGTATGCCGACTACTTGTCGACTTTTTACGACTAGTCGGGCGACTTGTCGACTTTTCAATTTGAAGGTACTCGAGCTCCTAGGCTCGACTTGTTGACTTATCAACCATGGTTACAGAATCACTTTTTGTCAACAAAGGCAACCATATATAAAGGCATGGATTCTATGCATATCCCCTGGTACTGGCGCTGGGCAGTTGGAATCACCAACAACGGAGAGCTTGTTGAGTTTGTGTAGATTAGACACTTACTAGTTAGTAGCACCAGTGGCATTTAAGGGAGCGTAGGAATTTAATTGGTGTACCGACAGTGTTATGTTTACTGTATATGTGTTTGCTTACTAGTTTATGAAAGACTAATAAGAATATAAGTTAAAGCACTAGAGAGAGTTCGAGGAAATTTCCCTGATACCATGTAGGATATATTACTCTAAAGTTCTATTACATGAGAGAAAGTCTTTTATAAACTTGGATGAAGTAGCCTACAAGCAAATTATCATCTATCAGGATCCTTAAGACCCTAACTATTTTCTGATTGAAATTCGGATTGATTACTATAATACGTGTTGCACCTAAAGATAACATGGTTTTAGAGCTGTGGTTGGTGGTTTGAACCATGGGTAACCCCAATATGTATTGTTAAATATTTGATTTGGATAACAGGTTATTTGTTGCCCTAAAGATTAGCTCCTAGCGATCCACTCTTCAATCCCAGATACAGGGTTTGTTGAGTGAGAGGGAGGGATAAAGACAATATGATCCAATTACTCCTCCTACTAAAACCTTAAACTTAAGTTCACAACTATAAATTTTTATTCTATCCGCTACTGCCAAGGTGTGTTGTTCTCTTTGCACCTTTCAGTTATCTGGGTGTTGGCCCAATCTATCACAAATTTAAAGTAAATGGCCCCAAATATCACAATGTGAAAGGCTGGCCCTGAATATCACTAGACAAATTATCGGTTAGGTTTTTTTTTTTTAAACGCTACTTCGTGTGGCGTTGTTGGAGAAATAGGGGAGGGAAACGCCACTTAAAGTGGCGTTTTGGGAAGAGGGGTGAGGGACGCCACTTTAAGTGGCGTTTGGGGAGGTCAAGTGGTTCTAACGCCACTTCAAGTGACGTTGGTGGTGATTTACCTTTTTTTTTTCTTTTTCTTTCTTCCTTCCTTTCTTTCTAAATATGTATTTGTAAATAATATTTAAAAACTTATAATCAAATGGTCAATTAAAATTGTATTTTTTTACTGAGTTTGTATACGGTTTATTCGTCGTTCCGAATATTTCTAAAACCCAAAATGGAAACGTTGAACCCCAAAGGTTAATTGCTGAAATCCCAAGGGAATATAGATAAAATTTAAAAATTTTAATTAAAAAATTGAATTCGGCGGCCTGGTTTTTAGGGTCTAGGGACCCTAAACCCTAAACCTTAAACCCTAAGTTCGTATACGGTTTATTCGTTGTTCGGAATATTTCTAAAACCCAAAATAGAAATATTGAACCCCAAAAGTTAACTGTTGAACTCCGGAGGGATACAGATAAAATTTAAAAATTTTAATAAAAAAATTGAATATTTTTAAATCCCAAATGGAAGCCGTTGAACCCCAAATAAAAACTAATTAACCCTAAAGAAAATATTCATTAAATTTTAAAATATTAAATTAAAAAAATAATATATAAAATTTTAATATTTGAATAATTTTAATATTTTAATAATTTAAAATTTTAAAATTTTCTCTTTCAATACCACCTACCTACCCACCCCAGACACTCACCCACTAACTCCCCATTTTTGCAAAATGCAGTGACAAGTCACTTGCCAAGTGTAGTGTGTTGAAGTCATTGGATGTGTTAAAACGCTATATTAAGTTTAGTTCCCCCGTCCAAACGCTATATTAAGTTTTGTTTTCCCACCAAAACGCTATGCTAAGTTGGGTTCTCCCTCAAAACACTATATTAAATTGAGTTTCCCTCCTTAAACGCTACACGCTTTAGCATCTTCTTTAAAAAAAAAATTCAAAACGATAAACGATAGTGTGTTTTAGAGTGATATTTGCGGCCAGTATTTTAAGTTATGACATTTTGGACCAATTACTCTAGAATTGTGATATTGGGAGCCTTTTCTCCAGTTTTTTTTTTTTTTTTTGCTAAATTTTTCTCCAGTTATCTTTAGTCGGGCTAGTTTGTGGATTCCATTTTTTGGATTTGGCCTTGATGTCCAACTTTTGATCCAGCTTGGTCTTCACCTCACTTGCCTGCTGTTAGTCCGAGAGTGTGAACTCTTTAATACACCTACCAAAAGGTCAAAAAAGCTATAAGTAGTGGTTCAGTGGGAGGAATCATGATAACTGTTGCGTTGGTTGATATGATACATATTTCTTAGAGTCATGGTACTATGAGTCACTTTTATTCAGGGTTGTCAGGGCGTCCATTTGGCGTCGTGGCGTGTAAAAGGCAAAAAACGTCCACCTCGACTAACGTACATGCAATAAGTCGGTCGCCTCGGACGCCACACGGGACGCCACAAGACGCCTCGGACGCCACGGGACGCCACAAAAAAATAAAAAAAAATAAAAATAAAGACTGACCCGTTGGTCTTTACCTGATCCAGTGATCTGACCCACTAAGGTAAGAAAACCGTGATAACATACAACAATAATCGAAAGACGCATCCTTTTGTTGATGAGTCAGACGACGTGTATGTTATAATAGAGGAAGAAAGTATTCTTATTGTTGATGAAGAAGTTGATGATTGTGGTGATCATCTGTTGCACATGAAAGCGGTAGCCTTAAGGGGTGCAAGTGTTGTTAGAGATGATTTGGTGCTTGATAAATACATCTCACTTCCCACTGCCTAGTTGTTGAATTTGCTAGTTATTTGTTTTACTTTATCGTGCTACTACCCCACCTAGTTAAAAGTGTTATGCTTCAACTTTTAAGACTTGTGATTTGTTGTTATTCTAAGTACTTACATTTACATTTTATAGTGGCTGTGTTATTATTAGTTAGTAATTAGAGTGATGTACTAATTTATAGTACGAATTTATGATATATATATATATATATATATTTAGAACTCTATCTTATATATATGAACGTTTGGGCGCCATACGGACGCCAGAACGGACGCCACGACGCCATATTGTTGTGAAGGTCCTCGGGCGCTGCGCCGTAACAACCTTGCTTTTATTTATTAATTGTGTAATTGTTTTGTTTCCTATAGCCCCGCTTCCCTGAAGTCTTACAAATTACTTGCATTTTATTACTATATCTAGGAATACACTTAATGGTTATCTTATACTTTTTGCAGTCTTCGACCAAGAAAGAGGCACAAGAACGATTAGATGAGGTCAGCTCTTTAATGCGATGCCGGCTTGTTCCGATCATTACTTTTTATCTGTTCTTGTTAACATACTTAAATCCAGTACTAATCTGCAGGGGATGAAAAGCCTGGAAGAGGTTTTTAAAAGTCAAGGAAAAGCAGTTGATGAATTGTTGAATATAGCAAAGGTAATTCATTGACTACTACAGATTGAATATTAAACAATTCTAATGAAACAAGAAATATGTGGGCCTATTGATGTTTGAAGCCCGAGGGATCTCTAAAGTTCTCAATTTTCAATTTTCAAGTTTTAACATGTTTAAACGTTCCGATGCTTATGTAGTTCAACTCTATTGTATAACAAAAGTATTCCCATGCTTATAGAGATCTTACAACTTGGAATATAAGCAAACATCCTTGAGAAGAAAGCCACCATTAGTAGAAAACTAGAAATCGATTTACTCAATCTTGATTATTTATTAATGCATTCAATTGAATGTAAACAAATTATATTATATATCTAATGAAGATCGGAAATTCAGAATGGTACTGATGTTTAAACTAAATTACCTAATATATTTACCCTAGATATTGAAGCACATGAAATATATATCTAAATAACAGTATAGAATAATTTTTTAACAAATCTACAAACTCCTTTCTTACAAATTAAATTTCTTGTGAAATAATAGAAAAGGTGAAATTGTCCCTAAAGCAAGGTACACAAAAGGGCATTGAGAAGGCTTCAAGTAGTAAGATAGTAAATTTTTTAACAAAAAGGCCTTGAAAAGGTACTCTTTTTTTTTTCTCCTTATAGTTATAGATGAGGAGAAAGAGCCCCAATTAATCATTCATGATAAGTTGACATGCGACAGTTTCTCATTAATAATTTTTGGAGTTAGTCTGCTTTATTTGAGTTATAGTTATATATTAGATATATTTGGATATACAAAAGAACTAATTGTTTGATACTTTATGATTAAGGTTTGTCCCTCTATCAGTTAATGGTTTCTTTAAAATAAAAATATTAATAGAATAATGATAATAAAAACGATTCTTACAAGTGGGTTAAGATAGAGGATAACTAAAATCAAAATTCTGAGAAATTCTATGATAGCGATGTTTAAAAAATAGTTTGTAATTTATTTTCTTAATTTAATATGAAAGTTGTGAAAGTACTCTATATTAATTTACAATCATTTCATACTTCTACACACTAATGAAGTATTGATAAATTATATTCATACTTTTACACACTAATGAAGTATTGATAGATTATAAGAAATAATTCCGTCTATACTAGAAAAATTCAATATGCATTTTAATTTTATCTGAAATAATTAATAAAAGTATTTCAATTGTAGATATTATGAAGTTCAATCTTCTTCTTCTTTTGAAATATCGAATTACAAAGAACATATGGTCAGATCTCCAAAAAATGTTTAGAAACTAATTAAAAAGAAGCATTCTGAAAAAGAGGGAGTAAGAGAATTAGTGGAGTGTAATAATCAATGAGGGAGGGGAGGGAAACTTGTTATAAGAGAGTAACAAGTGACAGCTTATTGAGATAGTGAGTCTTTACTTTAGTCTTAGTTATTTATACTTTTCTTTGGAGTTGATATTGTGGATTTATAAATAATTCAGCTAACTCACACCTAGTTCTTGTTTTTTGTTAAACGAAAATAAGTCTCTTATCTTTCACTTTCTCGGATTGACTATTAAATGTCTGACTTTCCTTTGTCACCTTCATAATTTACTTTTGGTGTACGTTATCTTATGATTATGGGACAATGCATAGTTTTACTTCATGTTTGCAGGCTTTGCGTGCAATGCCAGTAGTTGATCTGGAGACACCAACACTTTGTCTTGTTGGAGCTCCTAATGTTGGAAAATCATCTTTGGTTCGGCTACTCTCAACAGGCAAGCCTGAGGTAGGTATAAGACTCTGAATGGATTGGTAAATTAGGTTATATAATTAGATTAAATACACTTTGAATATGCAAGTTCATTGTGTATTTTTTGTGCTGTTTGTGATTTTTTATATCATGTTTAATGCTTATACCCTTTGATGATGTATCAATGCCAAAAAGATTTCTGTAAGCTTCCCTGCTGCTGTGTGTGTGCCTGTGTATGAAAGTAGTTGTGTTATTTGTCCCAAATTTTACATGGACATATAAAATAGAGTTAACAAGATTGTAATAACTTATGTGGAACCCGCGTACGCCAATAACGATTTGCAGCAGTCCCTTGGGATATAATTTTGATAGGGCATGGGGAAATCAGCCAGTCTTTCTTAGGAAATAATTGTGTTCCTATTGTGTAGGATCTCATAGTGGAAAGATTTTTAGATAAATTTAAATGGGTGGAAGGTAAGTCTACTTTGTTGGAAGTAGCCTTGCATTGATAGAGTATTACTTTCTAGTTTCCCATACATGCTTGCACGTTTTCTGCATGCTTGTAAATGTGGCAAGCAGAAATAGAGAGTTTTTGGTAAGTAGCTTTGGTTTACTGTGGGTGAAGTCTGGACTCTGTAGCAGTTTAAAGGATCCTCTGATGTTATCCCAATGAAACTCTCCTGGAATGTTGCATGTTTGGTCATATATTAAATGTATTTAATTAACCTTGCAGATACTATGGTACAGTAGCACCTTCAGTGGGTAGGCATAGATACCAAAAATTTGTGGTGGTGTCCCAGTTTTTAAAATATTGAAATGAGAGTACAGAGATTTTCATTTGACTTTGAATACATGTAGCCTCCCCAAAATATTTTCACTGTACGAAATAAACTCCGGAGGAGTGATATGTTTACTTTGTTAGAAATTTGTCAAATTCAGGTGTAATTTCTCCAGTTCAATTGAAATAAGTTTTAAAATTTGTCTTTATCTTCCTTAAACTACTTAAAATATATATCCTCCAACATTCTAGGGTTGTATCCACCATTTTATGTCCTCATTGTGCTGTTATATAACGGTCAACTGAGTCTTCTCCCCCTTGATGCACAGATCTGCAACTACCCTTTCACTACTAGAGGGATTTTAATGGGTCATATTCATTTAACATACCAGAATTTTCAGGTACATTATATATTATGCAGAACTTATTTAATCAATATTATTCTTTTGCTATCTAAATGTAATATGACTGCAGGTGACAGATACACCTGGTATCTTGAGGAGGCGAGATGGTAGACTTTTTCCTCTATTTGCATGTTCTTGTCTTCAGTTTTTAATAATTATTTTTCATTTCCTCATGAGTAATCACTTACAAGTTTTGCTCTGTACGTAAGTAAAAATTATCTTGAACTATTTGTTGAATTTCAATTTTTTTTAAGTGGTTTAAAACCAATTTGTTGTCTTCAAATTTCCACAGAAGGCCAATTTGGGGCTGTTATTTTAGTCAATTTAGTTATTCTTGGAGCATTATGCCATTATTTAATCAATTGCTAAAAACTATTTCTGTCTTGCATGCAATTGGAGTTTTGGCCTAGGATCTGGAATATTGCTAGGGTGCGCATTCACAATTTATTCATTTTCTTGTTTGCATCTGTAGAGGACAGAAATAATTTAGAAAAGCTGACGCTTGCGGTCCTCTCGCATTTGCCAACTGCCGTACTGTATGTTCATGATCTGTCGGGAGAATGTGGGACCTCAGCTTCTGATCAGGTATCTTTTTTCCATGTCCTTTGCAAGTGTTTCTTGTACAATCTAAAATCTGATGCAGATTTCAGTTACATATATGCATCATGTTTATGATGGATAAGTCTGGTCTAAAGTGTACAAATCCGAACTGTTATAAGTATATACTCCTAAGGTGCCTAAATCAAGTGGAGATTAAATCAGCCAGTCCTAGCATCATACTGATTTATGCGGACGTGGATTTTTTAATCAAATTACAAAAATGTTTGCTTGTATAACTGCAAAAAAAAAAAAAAAAATGCATGGAAGTATGGCATTATTTTGAGCATATTTTCAAAGGAAGCACTCTGATTCTTTTTAGAAGCATTTACTGTTGTAGTATATGAGAATATTCCCCTTAGGTATTACTGTCAGATTCTGCAATATCTGCATATCAAAGATATGTCAGATATTTGCTGTAAACAATTGGAACTTATGGTTTCCTCAAGATTTGTATTAATAAATTTAAAAGTGGGTCTAGGCCGTGATGACTATTTAAGTGTATTATTCAACTAGGCAAAAACAGGAATTGCATCTATACAGTATTTCAGATTTTAGCTAACAAGAGGTGACTGTTCTAGTGGTTGTGCTTGAGGTTCTCGTGGTCTCGATCATTTTGAGCAGATTTTGTCAAAAAATAAAATAAAATCGAGATTTGAGCAGATAACTGACGTCAATAATGATTGCATTGTATTTTGACTCTGTATCATATCAGTGCATCACTAACACAACATCAACAACATAGAGCATGCAGATGTTAACATATAATTTAAAACTGTCCTTCAATTATTCTAATTCCAGTTATAAACTTATGATGTAAACTGAATTTGTAAGAAGTTGTCACATGTCAGCCTTTAGGGCATACAAAAAAGAACCACATAACTTATGCACCCATTTATATTGCCTCCATCTGTCTCCTTTTTAGCTCTGTACTAGCTGGTAAGAAAATAAGATCTATACTACAGGGTTTTGTTTTATGTGGTTTGCTATTTTCTTTGCTAGTTAACCATCTAATTCTAATATGCAGTATCATTTTTATGCAGTATATCATTTACAAAGAAATTAAAGAAAGGTTCAGTGATCATCTCTGGATTGATGTTGTATCCAAATGTGATCTACTGCAAGAGTCTCCAGTTGTTTACATTATTGAAGATAGTAATGCTGACAATACTGAGCTGGCTAGATACCGGAAAATGGGACCTGATGGATCCTTGCGTGTTTCAGTAATGAGTGAAGTTGGGATTGACGAGGTTAGTATACTATAAATCTTACAGAATTTAAATAGTTCGTATTCGTGATGTCATGAAGTCCTGGAGAGATTGTTGAATCCCAGTATTGTTCTAGACTTCTAGGTTGGAAATTAAAATTCTCCTATGGTGCCGAAAATAATAAACATCTTTGACACAATTAAAATGTCCTGGCTGAAAATATGTTATGAGCCACTATTTTAGTCTGCAAGTTTTTTATGTGAAATATCAGAAGTGTATATGAAAGGAGGTGAACCAATTTTATTCTGAACTGAATGCATTTACTTATATACTGTTAAAAACCACCTACATGATAAGTAAAACTACTTACAAAATAGCAAAGATATCTTTCCTGAAAGATAGCTAGATATCTAATCTGAAACGAAAAACTATTCAACTAAACACTGCAGCTTTAGTGTTCAACTAAAAACACAGCAGCATTAAGTCATAAAATTCAAAATAGTTAATCTCTGTTGTGACGAGTCAAAGGGAAAGTTTCTTTTGAACAGACCAAACAGTTGGTCTGTTTTGGTATATAAGGGCGAGGAAGCAAAAGTGCATTCCCTTTTATTGTTGGCAATGCACAATTTAATATAATTTAATATAATATTTTTTATATTGATAATTCTCAAAATTTGTAGGCACGTGAAATGCCTAATCCAAAGCTAGTTTTCTGAGAGTGCTTTTTGAAACATTTATATTGTTGTACTGATCTTAAAAAATTGCCAATGGTACGCAGTTGAAGAGTAGGGTGCACGAGATGCTGGTATCTCAATTATCGAGAATCATAATCCCTGGTTGCGAACAGGAAAAAGTTGAAGCTCCGAAGCGTTTTTTGTGACAGATATGTTCTCTGCATTATTAGTGCAGCAAACTATTGTTTCAGCCTGCAGGTTCATTTCCAATACATGTCAAGGTAGTATTGCCATGATGCTGACTGCAGGGCACTTAAATATTGGAACATACTCTTTTTGTAAATATAATGTACGTCATATATGCGTATTAGGCCCCTAAGAAAGGTGTGTGCTATGGTTAACATTTGGAAAATACATGGTAAACATTTTGGAAATCTTGAGCTCTATAAAAAGGCTTTAATGGATGAACAGGTGCCAACAATGGGAAGATATGTCATTGCATTTGGACTTGGTTCACGATAAAGCTTAGTTCATCCGTTGATGTTATGAACCTGGTACTGAAAAATAATTCACAAAATGTAATTGAATTATGTACTTGGTTGGCAAAAATCACGGGCCAGCCTATGTTATTCAACTAGCAAGTGTTCAACCAAACTTGTTCGGTTTTCTTTTTTTGCTAGAACATTTAGGGAACAGGTGTTTCCTTTTCATTCAGAGAAGGAACCAAACTTCTTCTAATATCCCAACCCAAACATTTATTTGATAATTAATATAAATATTTGACGCGATCAAATTATACTAGTTAAAATAATTAAATTTTATTAGCATCTAAATTTTACATTTAATATTTAAAATTTTAAAAATTATCATACTTAATTATAGATTTAAAGAAATTTCTCATAACGGAACCCATATTCAATATTTTTTCCACATACATTCTATGCTAACGGAATGTTTAGTTTTCTTTTATCGTGATAGGTGGACATATCAATAAATATAATTCATGTTGGATAATTATTGATTGCTAAGAAAGTAAATGTTTGCAATTATAAATTAAACTAGTTGATAAAGCCGCGCTTCGTGGCGGCATTACAATTTTTATTTTTAAAAAAATTCAATATATTTACGTTATATTATAATATTAATATTAAATTTTAATAATTAAATAATCTTCTCTAATGAACCAATTTCTTGTTAAATACGATTATGTCGATTGAGCCGCTCTTTCGTTAAAACCGAAATCCCAACTTTTTAACATATATTATATAGACATATATAATATTTTTTTATCCATAAAATCGAACCGTAAAAAAAAAAAAAAAAAAATATGACTACAGTATCAAATTCTAATAGCTAATACAATCTTTTCTAGCGAGCCCTCTTCCCGTTAAATACGTTTCGAGCCGCTCTTATTTGAAACCGAAATTCTAACTTCACTATATAAAGAGAAAACCAAACCAAACCAAACATACCCAGTATATCCCGCTCAGAGCAGGGTCTGGGGAGGGTAGGATGTACGCAGACCATACCCCCACTTTTAGAGTGGGGAGGCTGTTTCCGTGAAGACCCTCGGCTGAGTGCACAACAAACATAAAGTGTGGTAAATAAACGGATATGATACGGAAATGGAAAAAGACATACCTCAGGCCCATGGCGTTCTCCACATGGGACCTACCTATCTACGAGGATTTATGATACTCCTAGCTTGATGCGCTCCAACCACACGGAAAGACCCGCACCGGGATACCACCGAGCCAAGCTCCCTGCAACTGCAAAACCAGAAAACAGAAGACACTCCAAACGAAAAGTGAGAACGCTAAAGCCGAACTACTAAAGAATCGCTAACCGAGACAAGGCCACTCTGAGGCTCTCGACAACAGAGCCACAACCTAAAAGGGAATCCACCACTCTGATACGCCGCCTCCAAGAGCATCTATCCGCGAGCATGGTCTCATTTAAGTCTAAGGCCTTCAAATCCATCCGGAGCTGCTCTTCCCACGACCTCCTCGGCCTGCCTCTCCTCCTCGCCCCATCAACCGCCAGACTCTCGACCCTCCTAACTGGGGCTTCAGCCAGCCTCCTTCGGACGTGGCCGAACCATCTCAACCTTCCTTCCCTAACTTTCGCAGAAAAAGGCGCCACTTCAAGCTCGCTCCTAAACACCGAGTTCGGGATTCTGTCCAACATCGTGCGCCCACAAGACCACCGCAACATCCTCATTTCAGCCCCTTCCAACTTGCTAACGAGTGTCTTCTTCTCCGCCCAACACTCAGAACCATACAACATCGCCGGACGGATAGCCGCTCTATAGAATTTCCCTTTCAACTTTAAAGGGACTTTCTTATCGCACATAACCCCTGACGCTGCCCTCCACCTAAGCCACCCAGCCTTGATACGATGCGAGACATCGGCTTCAATCTCCCCTTCCTTCTGGATGATCGAACCCAAATACTTGAATTTATCCGTCTGCGGGACGATCTGGTCTTCAATCCTAACCTCCACCCCTTCCTCGTTGGCCTCACCACTGAAGTTGCACCAGAGATACTCGGTTTTAGAACGGCTCATACGTAACCCTTGAGACTCCAAAGTAGATCTCCAAAGCTCCAATTTGTCGTTCACCTCCCTCCTCGATTCCGCCACTAGCACGATATCATCCGCGAAGAGCATGCACCAAGGGACAGCATCTTGAATCCCCCGCGACATGACATCAAGGATAAGGGCGAAAAGCAAAGGACTCAGGGCCGACCCCTGATGAAGCCCCATCTCAACCGGGAAGAAACGGGAGTCCCCCACTGGGGTCCGAACGCACGCACTAGCTTGGGAGTACATGTCTTGAATCACCCTGACGAACGCCGACGACACTCCCCTCTCCTCAAGACTCTTCCAAATAGCTTCACGGGGGATGCTATCATAGGCCTTCTCAAGATCAATGAACACCATATGGAGGTCTTTGCGACGTTCCCTGAACTTCTCCATAAAGCGTCTAACGAGATGAATGGCCTCGATCGTTGATCTCCCAGGCATAAATCCAAATTGATTCTCTGAGATTTCAACTACACTTCTAAGCCGACTATCAACCACTCTCTCCCAAAGTTTCATAGTATGACTGAGTAATTTAATACCTCGGTAGTTACTACAACTTTGGGCATCGCCTTTATTCTTGAAAAACGGGACCACAACACTACGCCTCCATTCAGCTGGCATCTTATCACCCAAGAGAAGAGTATTGAACAGATCTGCTAACCATTGGATGCCAACCTCACCAAGACAAAGCCAAACCTCGATTGGGATGAGATCCGGACCAACCGCCTTCCCTCTAGCCATCTTTTGTAAGGCACCCTTGACTTCATCCTTGCTGATGCGCTCACAGGGATTGAAGGAAAACACAGGCGAAAGAGAGACCTCTTGATCCACACCGGCACCACTCCTCCTATCCTCGTTGAAAAGATTCTGGAAATACGAACTCCACCTGTCCTTAATAGCATCTTCATTCAACAGCACATGGCCTGAATCATCTTTAACAAACTTAACCGAACCCAGGTCGCGCCTCCCTCTCTCCCTAGCTTTAGCTAGCTTAAAGATGGCATTCGCTCCTTCCTTGGTATCTAGGCGCTTGTACAGCCCAGCATATGCCTCCTCTTTAGCTTTCGCCACTGCCTTTTTTGCCTCTCGTCTCGCCACCTTATACGCTTCCAGCTTCGTGATCCTCTCAGGCCCTGCGCAGATCGATAAAAGCTCTTTAAAGAGCGCAAGTTTAACCTTAACCTTCTTTTGAACCTCCTCGTTCCACCACCACGACTCCTTATGACCACTGAACCTACCTGAGGAAACCCCTACCACCTTCTCGCCCACACTCCGAATGGCCTATGCCATGTTGGACCACCTGAAGTTAGCATCTCCTCCACTCGCAAAACAACCTTCGTTGAGCATAGCCTCCCTGAATTCCGCCGCCTTCTCGCCCTTCAAGTCTTTCCAAAGGATTCTAGGTCTAAACTCTCTCTTTCTGCGCACAACTCGACCCCCCATGGAAAGATCCATAGCCAACAGCCGGTGCTGGGAAGCGCACGCCTCACTCCTGAACACATTGCAGTCCACGCACGCTCTAACGTCCCGGCTGCGCACAAGTAAGTAATCGATTTGAGTGCTGCGTCCCCCACTACTAAAGGTGATGAGGTGCTCAGCCCTCTTCTGAAAAACAGAATTCACAATTACCAACTCCTGGGCCGTGGCAAACTCCAACAAGGCGGACCCACCGACATTCCTGGACCCGAAACCAAAACCCCCGTGCGCCATGGGAAAACCATCTGACCTCTCGCCGATGTGACCGTTGAAATCGCCACCCAACACTACAAATTGGCTGCAGGAAAACTACCTACCAGCCCGTCTAAACATACCCAAAAAGCCTCCTTCTCAGAATCACCCAAACCGGCTTGCGGGGCGTACGCACACACCACATTCACCACAATCTCCCCCACCACCACCTTGACGGCCATGATCCTGTCATTGCTTCTAATCACTTCCACGACGTTGTTCTTAAGGTCTTCCGCCAAAAGAATACCCACTCCGTTCCTCGAGCTAGCAAGGCCTGAATACCACAATTTATACCCGTTCGCTTCTCTTGACCGCGCCCCCTTCCACCTCGTCTCTTGGATACACGCCACATCCACTCTACGCTTCTTCAACACGTCCACTAGCTCCAGAAATTTGCCCGTCAAGGTACCTAAATTCAAACTCCCAACACGCAAATTACGCAACATCGACAAGAATCTACCGGAAACAGCAAACGAGAAGTAATAAAAATAAACACAAACGAATTACAATAAAAACAAACAAATAAAAAAAAATAAAAACAGAACAAACACCACAACAAAGAAGAATAAAATGAAGCACACGAATAAAAACGAGAAGCTACCGGAAAAAAAACAAACGAGAACCGACCACAAACAGAACTGATACCAGACCAAAGAAGAGACAGGGTTAATAAAAAAGGGCGTACTAATAAGACAGGATTACATAAAAAAAATAAAATAAAAAGGTGCATAAGAAATTCAGGGGAGACAGGGAGAGGGAAGAAACCCAAAAACAACAGAAAAAAAAGGGATAAAAGGTTAAAAGGTTAATAGAGGAGAACGACGGTGGAGAGGGTTGGTAGGCAAGTTGGGTTGGCGTAGAAAACGGTGAGGGGTAAGAAGATGGTGAGATAGAGTCGAGATTAAGGTGCTTGAAACAAGTAGGTTCGTCAAGAGTCCCTCGGCGAATAATACTCCAAACGGGAAGAAGGAGTTGCAAAGGTTGAGGAAGATACCTAAGGGATGGGGTAGCCGAGGGAGCAAGAACAAAAACGGAGGTGGTGAAGAGAAGTTGCAGGAGAGAGCCGTAGGAGGAAAAAAGGTGCAGAGAAGTGAGACTAAGAACAGAAATAAAACTTAAGGAGACAAACAAAGGAGATAGTTAGTTAGTAAAGCTGGGAATAACATAAACTTCCGGCGAAGCGCCGGCCAGTGAACACGATCTGACAATAGGCCGCCGATAACGGATATATTTTGCTAGAGAGAGTTTTTAAAGAGAGTGTTAAGTTACTATATAAAGAGAGTAAATTCCAATTTTTATATTCTTTAAACTTTCTAATATTAATAGAGTTTTAAAAGATGAAAATACATCTTATATTTTTTGTATATTATAGATAAACTTGTATAAAAAAGTTAAAATAAAGGATTTTTAGGAAAAAAGATGTATAGTTTTAAAAAAATCGTATATAACGTCTCCACCGTCCTCGTATTCTACTTCCAATAAAACATTTTATTTTACGTATTATATATTTAAACACTTTTTATACGGCCTTATTTAATGAACCGCTTTCTTGTTAAACACGGTTATTACTATTGATCCGCTCTCTCGTTAAGACCAAAAACCTAACTTCTACATATATTACTTGTATGATAATGTTTATCCATAAAAATCAAATCCTAAAAATAAAATAAAATTTATAACATCAATATGGTATTTTAATAGTTAGTACAATCTTTTATAGTGAGCCGTCTTCCCGTTAAACATGTTTCGAGCAGCTCTCGTTTGGGATCGAAATTCCAACTTCATTACATATTATTGATGATACTTATCTTACACAACAATTTTTTTCCTTAAAATCAAAACCTAAAAAATAGAGTGAATTCCAATTTATACTTTCTCTAGACTTTCTAAAATTTTTGGAGTTTTAGAAAATGAAAACACATCTTATTTTCTCTTTATATTATAGATACTCCAGTATTTATTTAGGATTCTTGCATGAGATTGTTCTTTTATTATGTTAACACATCAATTCTTTTCTTTTTAAATACGGTGAATTATGTTATCACATCAATTCTTTTTTTTTTTTTTAAATACGGTGACTTTTTTTATGACAATAGTATTGGATTTATGAATAAATTTTCCTAATATAAGTATAATTAACTTATATAAAAAATATATAATTTAAGAAGATCGTACTTTCTATAAAATATTTAATTATATTTCTGCTCTATATATTCAAACACCTATTCTACTTCTAGTAGAACGTTTATTTATATATTTTTTCGATAAATTCGAACTCTTATTCTTTATAAATTCGAACTCCTATTCTACTTCCAATAGAACTTTTAATCGTATGCCTTATAAATACTTATTATACTTACAATAGAACTTCTAATTATATGTCTTCCCTATAAATTCGAACTCTTCTCCTTTATAAATTCGAACACCTATTCTACTTCTAATATGTTAATTGATATTTTTGTATTTATTAGTGTTTAAAATTCTAAAATTCTAGAAAATTAGAAAAATAGATTGAGACGATCTTAGAGCGCCACCTAAACTCCCGCTATCCTCCTCTATATATATATATATATATATATATATATATATATATATATATATATATATATATATATATATATATATATTGATATTGACTAGTGTAAAAGTCTGTTCGAGACACGGAATTTAACTAATTTCCACATACATTCTATGCTAACGGAATATATATATATATATATATATATATATATATATATATATATATATATATATATATATATATATATATATATATATAAGCTTATAACCTGTGCGATGCACGGGTTTTTTTTGATATATTATAAATTTTATTTTATTCTATAAATATGTTTTTACATAATTATTAATTTTAAAAATTATTTTGATATTAATTAAATAAAATTTGAAGTAAAATAATGATTTTCACGATTTAAAATTTATAAAATAAAATTTTAAGTTAAATATGTCGTTAACAGAATTTGAACATTGAATATTAAGTAGATTAATTTAATCATTAAATATACCTTATAATTACATCTAACGGTTCTTATTAATTACTAAAAATCTAACAGTAATATGGTGTCATATTTTTGGGTATACATTAATGATTGTAAATTTATGTTTTAAATTAAAAGGTAGTGCAGTTAATTAGAAAAGAAATATTAATGATTGAAAGATTATGATTGCAAAATTATGTTTTAAATTAAAAGGTAATGTGTTTTAATTATAAAAGAAATATTAATGATTGGGAGTTACGATATTATAGGTACACATAAAGGGTAATATGTTCAATTAAAAGTAAACATATTTTAAATTGATTGAAAGATAAGATATTTTAGGTATTTATTAAATTTTTGTTAATAGTACAATTATGTTTTTATATAATTATCAATTTAATAATTTTTAATATTTTAATTTAACATAATTTAATATACTCATATTTACGTATTATACTAATATTTTCTTATTATAAACAATGTACAAGAATTTTTAATATATTTTATTAATAATTGAAAAATGGTGTGATATTTTTGAGTATATATTAATGATTGTAAGATTAGTTTTAAATAAAAAAGGTAACGTATTTTAATTAGAAAGGAAATATTAATGATTTGAAAATATGGTACGATCGATGTTTCTATAAAAGGTAATATCTTGAATTAAAAGTAAATGTGAAAATGACAATGACTAATTACCATTAATTATATTATGTCATTATTTATTTTAATAATTAGGATAACCAAACCGAAAAGCAAATCGACCAAACTTTCAATTTTTCGGCTTTAATATATTAGTGTATATATATATATATATATATATATATATATATATATATATATAGAGTTGCACTCCATAGCAAACACCTTATATAACAAACAATAAAGAACACCTCATATCTCATAGATCCATTGCCCCTGGCGGGGCCACCCAATACAAAAAGTTCTTATTTTTTTAGGCTCCATCCATCCAGCAAAAAAAAATTGAAAATTCACTGTTCATCGATGACGTCATGATGACGTCATCAGTGACGTCATCGATGCACAGTGAATTTTCAATTATTTTTTTTTGCTGGATAGATGGAGCCTAAAAGAATAAGAACTTTTTGTATTGGGTGCCCCTGGCGGGGCCAATGGATCTATTGGAATAAATGATTTTATAGTGTTCTTTATTGTTTGTTATATAAGAGTGTTCTGTATGGAGCAAAGGCCTATATATATATATATATATATATATATATATATATAAACAATTTTGTAATTAAAAATATGATAAATCATAAAATTTTGATTTATCTCATATTTTTATAGTTATTTTACAATATTGCATAATAATTTCTTGAACCAAATATTTCATAATTTAATTAGATTTCATAAAATTTGAATAAATATCTATACGATAATAAGCACATGAATACTGATAATTGCTAAATTTTAAATTTAGTTTTCAATTGCGTGAAATGAATTTTATCAAATTGAATATTTGAGTATAATTTAGATAATTATTTTAGTAAAACTTTTCATGTATAATAGAGGCGTACGTAAACTCATTTGATTTTATTGTAAAAAATTTATCATAGATGTAAAACTATATTTTGAGATATATTACAAAATCTCTTAATATTGAATAAAATTTATCCTTATGATTGCCTCAATCAATTTTTTATACATAAATATTTAAACACTTTTAAACTTAAGTGTTTAGTTTTAGTCTATTATTTATTACACAATATTAAAGTTCAATTCAAAATTGGGTAAATTGAAATAAGTTTTATGTGGTAAAATAACCTTAATGATCGTGTATGTATATGAAATCTAAAATAATTTTTTTTTATTTTATCAAATATTGATATAAATATATCTACACTATACTATTATAAGCAAAACAAGGTATATTTGGTTGGTTGGTTAACGCCTTCCAAAAATATTGTTAACACCTTCCTAAAAGTAATAAGTTAAAAAAATATATTAAAAATATTAATTTATTTATTATAAACAACAAAATTTACCAATAAAGCACAAAAGTACATTTTTAAAAAATTAAAAAAATATGTTAAAAATTCCAAATTAAGTTAAATTATACTATTATAAACAACAAATCTATACTATACTATTATAAGCAAAACAAGGTATATTTGGTTGGTTGGTTGGTTATCGCTATCCAAAAAAATTGTTAACACTTTTCTAAAAGTAATAAGTTAAAAAAAATTATATAAAAAATTATAAAAGTTTTCAATTATATCCGATTAGAATCATCGTACGCACATACTTCTTCCTACGATTCTTTCTTATAAGATTTTAGCTTATTAAAATCTTATATTAAATCAAATCATGCTCCTATTAGTGAACATCCATTGTTTCCCGCTAATGAAAAATTATTAAGAATGTAACTCTAATAACAGGCACATTTGCAATGATGTATCAAGTGATGCATATTAATAACATGAATGGGCAGTTAGAGAATCAGGAAAAGAACTAGTCCAGACCATCTCATCTCCTATACTAATTTTGTGCCACCTAGTTATACTTATGTAGAGAACACAATTGAAAGACTTAAAGCAACCCTGTGTTGATCAATCTTTATTTTAACTATCCTTATGTTTTACCAACTTACATCTAGTCTGGTAATTATGGTGTTTAAGTTAATTAAAAGGAGTTAGGACTAAGTTTTTTAAAAGGGAAAAGAAACTGTATTGAATATTAGATATATGACCGTAGTAGTAGTGTCAATCCAACTTGGTAGCTTCATAAGTGCCTGTTGGTGTCTACATTAAAACGGTCCCTTGAAATAAGTGATGGTGAAAATGTTTCAGAACTTGAAAATTATCATATTCTAGTATTCCTAAACACCAGAGGCATGATAGTTAAACGCAACCACGCTTTGGAACTAAATAATTTTACTCGTGCTAGTTTAGACACTATTGTCTGATTCAATCCTCGAGTATAACATATACTCTAACAACTTTCGATGGAAAGACTAGTGATTAATTCATGGGAACTAAAAATATCAAAATTACATGTTCACAACTAAGTTGATAAAATATGTACCTGTAGATGTGTAGCTTGCGAGTGTTGGGTTTTAGTTTCTATCTATGAGATTAAAAGTCCAATTAGATTACCCTTGTTTTGGCCAATAGGAGATAAAAATAAAGGAGTCCTATATATATAAGGGCCTAATGATCATATATTTAACTATAGGAGAATTTCCTAAAGTTAACTAGTGAAATCAAGACACATCACATAGTTTCTTGAATAAAAAGACATATGATTAATGCCCCGCAGGGGCCCTTGTAAATAAAAAGTAACAAATGCATGATTTTAAAGGTTAACTTTAGGAAATTCTCCTAAAGTTAAATATAGGAACATTTTTCTCTATATATAAATATAGGAGGATTATAATTATAATAAGAGAGAGGAAAAATAGACACAAGAGAGATATAGAGAAAATTTGCAGGAATTTTTTTGGTTGTACAGGCTGCCTTGTTTTTGCGATTCTCAAAGTTCTACTGGTCGGATCGTCCTGAATTTTGGACAACTTCTTCCTTACACCGATATCTAAATTCTGAACGGTGGAGATCGGATTTGGAGGTCTAGAAGGTCAGTTATTAAGGGGCTGAACAGAAGGTGTTCGCGCCACGATGAGGTTTAATCTCCCCGATGTTAGTTTCTCATTGTTGTCTTATTTGATTCCATACTTCTTGATGACTCATTCCAAGAATGTGAAGGTGATTGTATTCCTCTAGTTTTATCTAGAGAAGACTTGGTGTATTCCCATATAATATGTGATAGTGAATTGTTTGGGTGGACTACGATCCCGTGGTTTTTACTCCTTATCTTTGAGGGGGTTTTCCACGTATAATTTTGATGTCTTGTTTTTCGTTTATTATTACTTTACTTGTTTGTTTCATCGAAGGTTCATACGAGTAGGGATAAGTATTGCCCAACGAAGTTTAATTTCACACTTAGTTGTTACTGTTGTGGTCACTTTTTCCCATCAAATTGGCATCAGAGCTTGGTTGTTATTGAACTTGTTTGAACGATGGATTCGAATACAATTAGAATGGTTAATTTGAATGGTTCTAATTATCATGTTTGGAAGGGGAAGATGGAGGATCTTCTTTATGTGAAGGAATATTATCTACCTGTGTTTGCTACGGAGAAGCCTGCAAATAAAAAAGAGGCAGAATGGACTATTTTGCATCGACAGGTTTGTGGGTATATACGGCAATGGGTGGAGGATAACGTGTTAAACCATATTAGTGGGGAGACACATGCGCGTACTTTTTGGAACAAGCCTGAGCAAATCTATGCTCGAAAGACTGGAAATAATAAATTGTATTTGATTAAACAGTTGATGTCCCTAAAATATCAGGATGGCACTGCAATTTCTGATCATTTGAATGCATTCCAAGGAATTATGAATCAGCTTGCTGGAATGAGTATCAAGTTTCAAGATGAGATACATGGATTGCGTTTTTTGGGTACTTTACCAGATTCATGGGAGACATTCAGGATGTCTTTGTCGAACTCAGCTCCGGATGGTATTATCAGTATGGAATTAGCTAGAGCAGTATTCTGAATGTAGATTTGAGAAGAAAGTCACAGGGTTCCTCTTCACAGTCAGAAGTCCTTGTCATTGAAAGGAAGGGGAGAGCTCAAAGCAGAGGTCCAACCAATAGAGGTAATCAACGGAGTAGTTCTAGAGGTAAGTATTCTAATGTTGAGTGTTATCCTTGTGGTAAAAAGGGGCACACAAAGAAGTTCTGCAGAAAGTTGAAGCGAGAAAATAAAAAGGGTTCTGACAATGATCAGACGAAAACTGACAGTGGTAATGATAATTCTATGGTGATTGCTACTACTGATGAGCACCTAATCTGTTGTGATGGAGATATTGTTAACCTTGCACAAGATGATATAAGTTGGGCAATTGATAGTGGTGCTTCGTGCCATGTTGCGTCACGAATGGACTTCTTCATATCATATACTTTTGGTGATTTTGGAGAATGTTAAGATGGGTAACAGTGACATATCAAAAGTTGTTGGTGTTGGAGATGTGTGTCTAAAGTTTGATACAGGCATGGAGTTACATCTTCATGATGTTAAGCACGTTCCAGACATGAGAATGAATTTAATTTCTACTGGCCTTCTTGATGATGAAGGGTTTGTTAGCAGCTTTGGTAATGGTCAATGGAAGCTCACTCGGGGTTCTTTAATTGTTGCAAGAGGGAAGAGGTCTCCGAAATTATATATGACACAACCGCAAATCTCCAAGGGCATTGTTAATGTAGTTGAGAATGTTGATATGATTGATTTCTGGCATAAGAGACTTGCTCACATGACTGAAAAAGGAATGAATGTAACACCCCCAGATCCGGGGACCGGGATCCGGTGGTTACGGTTTCCAATTCTGTCCACAACAATTGAACTTTCCTTAACATAAAATAAATTACGTCTCTATAACCTAACACAACAATATAAAACACACCCGTTATAGTCCCAGAGATGAAATCAGAGTAACAATCAAATTTTTATTAATCACATTATGAGTTCTTACAATCCAAAAGAATTTCAATATAAATACATACTCTTTGCCATCCATTTACATAAGTCATACTAGACCATATTCTTGGTACTGGAAGAATAAATATATCCTACCAATAGCTTCTTCTTCAGCTCTGGTAGTCTCATCGTCCTCGCCCGCGTCGAGTGCGCCTTGTGCAAGTCATCTGGTCTAGCTGTTGTTGTGATATAATAATAAAGCAAGGGTGAGCAATAGCCCACCAACAATAATATATAACTGAACGATAATGTATAATAGTTCAAAAGTATCTTTCAAACCATATGCCATGCATTTACGGAAATGATGCCAGTATAATATGAACGATGAAGTTACAAGGTAACTTAAAGTATTTGTTTGTAGAAATATCTGTTGTCATTAAAAGAGGAACTTGCATGAAAAGATTGCAATTCCAGTTATGAACACTTTTCCAGCTCTGCCAACAGTAATCATGTTGCAGGAAATAAATAAGTTTTGGATGATGAACCAATGATGGAGTATTCACCGCGCCCGCTGTTCCAATCTTGATGATCAGTCGAGATCGTACAGCTCAATTTAGATTTACTACCGGTAGAAGGAAGAACTAACGGCTTTACTTGTCTACCGCCTTACTAGCTCTCCCCGGCCAACGGTTGGGCCAAAGGGGATGGACCGGCGCTACTCGGCCTCTTACACGACTCCTAGTTCAAATAGAATTCATGATTCTGAATGTAACGTTCGTCCCCCTTTCCCCAAGTGTAATACTTGTTGATAAGACTCTACAAGGTAGTCGTATCTAGTTGGAAAGGAAAATTCACCAATAACTTCCAAGCTGTGGCTTGGTATCGAATATCAACTTGTTCCAACAATCTTACCCCTCGAAAGATGAGAAGGTAAACAACGACTTAATAAGTCAACAGCACCCGAGTTGCGAGTGAAGAGAATACTTTATGACCGGGAAGTCGACAAGATAAATAACATTTTCCAAGTAAGGTTCCCTTATTATTAGGGAGATAGAATCAAAGAAGAATGATGTCTGAGAACCTTTCTTGATATAAGATTAATAATAATATGACTCCGAAATATTTTCTGTAATAATCGAAGAAGATAAACCTTATCGAGGTTATTCTAAGTATGGAATAAATATTCAGAGAATATTTATTGAATTAAAATATTTAGGAATATGAAAGAATATCTTTAATCAGAGTATCTCTCAAATAATTCTTGAAGAAATATCGAGAGAATATTTATTGCATAATTAAATATTCAAATGAATATTCCAAATAATATTCATTAATTAATAAGACCTGAAAGGAATATTTAAAATATTTAAAATAATATTCGATGATTAAATAGAACCCTGGATGAATATTCAAAATAATATTCATAATTAATTAGGAATTTAAATGAATATTGATAAAGTAATATTCATTTAATGGATAATATTCTAAATGAATATCAAGTAATGTTCATTTAGTAATCCAAGCTTTAAAGGAATATTCGAGATAAGACTCGATAAATAAATCAAGTTTCAGATGAACATTAAAATAATATTCGACAGGTAATTACTATCTTAAATGAATACTCAAAAGTAATATTCATTTAATGAATAATATTCTAAATGAATATCCAAATAATATTCATTTAGTAGTCCAACCTTTAGAAGAATATTCGCAATAATAATCGATAAATAATTCGACTCTGAATGAATATTAAAAATATTATTCGTCGAATAGTTACGTTCAAATAATTATTTGAAGTAAAGATCTTTAAAATAAATAATCTCGAACGAATATTCAAATAATATTCGTCGCCCGAATAATGGAAAATATTTACTTAAATATTTTCCTCCGAGGTAATCTCGATATATCAAGAAATATTGACTCCCGGTCTATATTTGATGAATAAGATGTATACGCCCTTCTATGAGGGTCTTACAATAACCGGCTTATAGTTGCTACGATAGCTATCTAATTTATAAGCCAATAACAATCAGGGAACAAGCATAATGATATAACTTGAAAGTAGGCATGCATGCTATGACATATGTATAACAGAAAACATATATATATATTTATTCAATCACAACAACAGCCTAAAAGAAGGGAATTGAAACTTGCCTGGTAGTCGAGTACGGTAAGGGGTAGTGGTAGCGGGTCCCGGTTCAGCTTGGTGATCTATAAATAGCCAAGGCATTCGGGATTAATCACTTAACATATTAAAAGTTAAGTTATACTTAATTCGAAACACGCTCGAGTTATCTCGTTATACCCCTTTTAGTGGATTACTTTTATCACTGATCCGACCCGACATTCGTTCGTTAATACGACATGTCATTGTACTTATACTTGGGACATACTTAAGTCATATGAGTTCTAAGGTCGATCGTTACGAACCAATACTATACTCCGAGTTTTATCGCCCGTTTTCTAAGTGTTTTACCGAAGTTATAAAAGAGTCGTCTTTTTGGGGTTCGTTCGCGTTTAACCTCGACTCGAACATTTTTAATAAATCGAAAAATGATCCTTTTGACATACGGTTTTCTTTCACACCTTCCTTTTTACCTCTAGTATTTATTTACCAAGATTCGCCATGACGTTACATAGTTTACGAGGGTTCAATTACAGTTACGAACTTTCGTTTACGGATTCGAACTACTTTTAGTAATTTGGTCATAATTCCTAAACCGTAAATCGAAATGCTTCGATTCTTTCGCCAAAGTGATCTATGTTTAAAAACCTATCAGTAGGGTTCATTGCTTTGTCAAGAACAGAGAGTTATGACCACTAACCAAATCGATTTCTTAATGTTAATGAAAATCGGGCATTACGACGGCTATGAATCGAGCATTCTAAAAATCATATCGCATCAACCAAGCCACACCGGGCATCTAAACAATTTATACACTTAATAAGCATCTCTAAGAGTCCAGAAGCTACTGATCTTGGTATTGAAAATCATCATGCTTCTTGATTCAATAAACCACTTAACTAATATGCTTATAACATCATTAAGAACATATTACTCTAAAATCATCAAGAACATCGACATATCCATAGAGTCTATGATCAGCAACATGAGATGACTGTCTAGGGCAACCTTTTCCTTCTCTGAGTCCGTCCATTTGGATGGCTCTTTTGCAACATATGATCTAGGAATGACTATTGTGCCCACTGTAGATTCAGCAATTTCTTGTTGTGGTACAAATGGACCATTCTTGAGGATGTCAGGGTAGAGAGGATTGGCAGCTTTGATGAACAACAACATTTTTATTTTCTAGAGGTTGTAATTCTCTTTGTTGAACTTAGGGACCTTCACCATACCTGTAGTCTTTGGTGTATTCGAACTCATAATCGTTTTCTATTTAGATTAAACAACCTGCTTTGATACCACTTGTTGAGTATTGAATACAATAAAAGAATACAGAGGGGGGGGTGAATGGATTCTTGAACTTTTCTGCGTTCTTGAATCTTTGCAGCAAGATATGTGTTGAGTGTATGAGATGTGTAAGTGCGGATAACAAAGACAAACACAACACAATATCACTTTAATCTAATATTTTATTAGATAAAGATTTTGATACAATCTGTGAATACAAATGGTAGTATTCTCAGCTTCGTTTTTCTTAGAGAGATATTTCTTGTGATGTATATGAAAATCTTATCTCTTAAAAACTTATCTGCTAAGGAAGTGAGGCTGTATCCTTATAGACATGGATACACCTACTTACTACAAATAAGGTAGGTAAACAAACTACTTTCCAGTCTGTCTATCTCATTTGAGTAAGTGTAAGAACCCAGATTTTGGGTGGAATTAAAACTTTTATGTATTTAATGATGTAAGAATGAATAGTGGATACGGCTACAATGTAATAATTGATATTTGGAAAGAATGAATGGAATTCGACTTTATTATGTTTATGTCTTGAAGAATGCTAAAGGGTGACAACATAGGTAAGAATAATCTATCTTCTAAGGGAATAAGATATGGCAACTTCAAGCAAGAGAATACTCTCATGTCATCCAGATCGATAACGATTAATCCAGTAGTTCCGTAAAAAGGTTAAGGAACGATAGAAAGAGAATACGGACAATTATACAACCCTAAGAGAACAAGTAAAGAATACAGAATGAATAGTGTTTTGGTGGGAGTATAGAATAATATGAGACGACACTATATAGAAGTATTCGGAACGGATTTCCGAGTTCGTATTAGTGATCCAGGGGGAAAATAAGTGTATGTAAAAGCTGTCGGATTCTGAAAAACCGCACTTTTATTTTCTTCGAGAGTTCCCTGGACACTGATAGCCTTAAGTATTTAACGAATGGATTTAAGGAATATAAATTGGAAAGTTAGAATGAAAGATGGAGAATGAAAGTATTAATATTAAAAAGGATTCCCCATAAACCCTAATTAGAAATCCGTGAAATATTCCTACGAACGATCAATCGAAACGGGTAATAACCGGACACAGAAACAAGCAGAGGGAGCAAGAGTCTTGTGCAAGCTACTAGTATAAAATATCTAGTAACTAAACTAGAATCAAGGAACTAGCACCTTAGAGGAAGAACTAAGTACTTAGCAAAGTAACTACCTAGTTAAGCTCTAAACCACCATAAAACCAACACTTGTCTTGCCATTTCATCATCCAACACCTCATCACTTTAATAAAGTGACTTTTTGCAAGATATTATGTTGTAAGTGGATGAGAGTGGATGAGATTAAATCACAAAAATCAAAAGAAACCAAGCAACTCTCTCCCCCCCCCCATGAATCTTCCATTCGGCCAACACCTTAATTCCAAATCCAAACTCAACCTTCCCACCATTGTTTGCTCTTGAAATTTTTAAGGTGAGACTTATATTTCATAAAACTTATCTCCTCAAAATCTTAGCACCAAACTCCTTTGTTTCCATTTTCAAAAAAATCTAACAAGAGGAGGGTGAATAGTGTTCATCATGTACTAACTTTGTTTTCTTGATTTTTCATGGTTGATCTAGCAAGCATAATCACTCCTAAGGACCATACAAGGCTTAGTAAGGCTATATCACTATCTAAGGAAGGTATAAAGCTCTTGAAACCCTAACCCTTGTTTGAGATTTAAGCATGTTTATGATAGATATAGCTTAGTTATGGTTATGTTAAGATTATAAGCATGATTATGTATGGATCTTGGATAAATGATGAAAATAGCTAGATGAACGAAAAGGCATTGCTTGGCCTCAGTTCATGTATATAAATCATGTATATGTTGTTTGGGTTGGATACTATGTTTATGGGAAGATTCGAAATTGGTAGATATTCGAATTACAGCCGTTATAATGCCCGATTTTACAATACCATGTTTTGTATGCCATTTTCCATGTCGAACCCCTACTGTCCAGAGACCTTATCTGCCATGATAGGATAGGTAATGTTCTAAGCTTCGTTTTGATATATAGATCACGTGAAACAGACTTACGGTTTAGGAATTATGACCAAATTACTAAAAGTAGTTCGAATCCGTAAACGAAAGTTCGTAACTGAAATTGAACCCTCGTAAACTATGTAACGTCATGGCGAATCTTGGTAAATAAATACTAGGGGTAAGAAGGAAGGTGTGAAAGAAAACCGTATGTCAAAAAGAGCATTTTTCGATTTATTAAAAATGTTCGAGTCGAGGTTAAACGCGAACGAACCCCTAAAAGACGACTCTTTTATAACTTCGGTAAAACACTTAGAAAACGGGCGATAAAACTCGGAGTATAATATTGGTTCGTAACGATCGACCTTAGAACTCATATGACTTAAGTATGTCCCAAGTATAAGTACAGTGACATGTCGTATTAACGAACGAATGTCGGGTCGGATCAGTGATAAAAAGGAATCCACTAAAAGGGGTATAACGAGATAACTCGAGAACGTGTTTCGAATTAAGTATAACTTAACTTTTAATATGTTAAGTGATTAATCCCAAATGCCTTGGCTATTTATAGATCACCAAGCTGAACCGGGACCCGCTACCACTACCCCTTACCGAACTCGACTACCAGGCAAGTTTCAATTCCCTTCTTTTCGGCTGTTGTTGTGATTGAATAAATATATATATATATATATATATATATATATATATATGTTTTCTGATATACATATGCCATAGCATGCATGCCTACTTTCAAGTTATATCATTATGCTTGTTCCCTGATTGTTATTGGCTTATAAATTAGATAGCTATCGTATCAGTTATAAGCCGGTTATTGTAAGACCCTCATAGAAGGGCATATACATCTTATTCATCATTATAGACCGGGAGTCAATATTTCTTGATATATCGAGATTACCTCGGAGGAAAATATTTAAGTAAATATTTTCCATTATTCGGGCGACGAATATTATTTGAATATTCGTTCGAGACTAATTATTTTAACGATCCTTACTTCAAATAATTATTTGAACGTAACTATTCAACGAATAATATTTATTTTAATATTCATTCAGAGTCGAATTATTTATCGATTATTATTTCGAATATTCTTCTAAAGATGAGACTGTTAAATGAATATTATTTGGATATTCATTTAGAATATTATTTTATTGAATAAATATTACTTTTTGAATATTCATTTAAATTCCTAATTAATTATGAATATTGTCTTAAATATTCCTTTCAGGTCCTATTAATTAATGAATATTATTTTGAATATTCATTTAAATATTTATTTATTCAATAAATATTCTCCTGATATTTCTTCAGGGATTATTTTGGAAAATACTCTGATTAAAGATATTCTTTCATATTCCTAAATATTCTTTAAATATTTTTAACTCAATAAATATTTTATTCCATACTTAGAATAATCTCAATAAGGTTCATCTTCTTCGATTATTACGAAAAATATTTCGGAGTCATATTATTATTAATCTTATATCAAGAAAGGTTCTCAGACATCATTCTTCTTTGAGTCTATCTCCCTAATAATAAGGGAACCTTACTTGGAAAATGTTATTTATCTTGTCGACTTCCCGGTCATAAAGTATTCTCTTCACTCGCAACTCGAGTGCTGTTGACTTATTAAGTCGTTGCTTACCTTCTCATCTTTCGAGGGGTAAGATTACTGGAACAAGTTGATATTCGTTACCGAGCAATAGCTTGGAAGTGATTGGTGAATTTTCCTTTCCAACTAGATACGACTACTTTGTGGAGTCTTATCAACAAGTATTATACTTGGGGAAAGGGGGACGAACGTTACATTCAGAATCATGAATTCTATTTGAACTAAGAGTCGTGTAAGAGGCCGAGTAGCGCCGGTCCATCCCCTTGGCCCAACCGTTGGCCGGGGAGAGCTAGTAAGGCGGTATACAAGTAAAGCCGTCAGTTCTTCCTTCTACCGGTAGTAAATCTAAATTGAGCTGTACGATCTCGACTGATCATCAAGATTTGAACAGCGGGCGCGGTGAATACTCCATCATTGGTTCATCATCCAAATTTATTTATTTCCTGCAACATGATTACTGTTGGCAGAGTTGGAAAAGTGTTCATAACCGGAATTGCAACCTTTTCTTGCAAGTTCCTCTTCTTGATAACAATAAGAATATCTCGCTTACTTTGATGTAGCAGATATTTCTACAAACAAATACTTTCAGTTACCTTGTAACTTCATCGTTCATATTATACTGGCATCATTTCCGTAAATGCATGGCATATGGTTTGAAAGATAGCTTTGAACTGTTTTAAATTATCGTTCAGTTATATATTATTGTTGGTGGGCTTTCGCTCACCCTTGCTTTGTTCACATTATGTCACAACAACAGCTAGGGCAGATGGCTCGCGTCAGGCGCACTCGGCGCAAGCAGGTTACCCGACCCACCGGACTACCCGCTGAGATGCTAGCCGCCATTGCTGAGGTAGCATAGTTAGACAGCTTTTGTTTCCTGTTTAACTATATGTATAATTAATGTAATTAACGGCAAAACTTTTAAACCTATGATGTTATCCTTTTGGGATTGTAATAACTTTTATTCGTAACCCTTTAATGTAAGACTTATTTCAATATCATCTCTGGGACTATAACTGTTGTGTGTGAGTGGTAATTATTGTGGGGTCACAGCATGTGATTTATTTATTGTGGACTCAAGTCAAGTATTATGAATGGATGTAAGACCGTAACCACCAGATCCCTGACCCCGGATCTGGGGGTGTTACAGTAAGAGTCCAAACGGCTACAGATTTGACATTGCAAAGCTTGTTCAGATCCACTTCTTTAGCTCCTTGTCCCTTTGTCTTATCTCTCCAAGCTTCTTTGTAGGCTTTCCAATGTGCTTTATAGTACATAGTCAAATAAAGCGTCTTGGCTTGTTGCAGGTTTCTGACTTGTACAATTCTTCAGTATTTTGTCTCCAAGAATGTATTCGAGAAGTGGCTAAGTGATTGATTCGAGAACTCGAATTGACTTAATCGATAACTCTGAGTTCTCGAATAGTGTTATATTGACATATCAAATCACTTCTCGAATAGCTCTTTTCTCTGGGACTCCTTGAGATATCGAATAGAGCATTTTGACATATCGAATCCCTGAGATGTCGAATAGCTTCTTTAGTCCTTGAGATATCGAATAGAGCATTGACTTATTGACTCTTAGAGAACTCGAATGATGCTTTGACTTGTTGACTCTATGAGTTCTCGAATAGAGTAATAGACATATCGAATCTCTGAGATATCGAATGAGATATCGAACAGTGTATTCAGAGATATCGAATAGTGTCTTCTGAGATATCGAATCTCTGACTTCTCGAATGCTAGACTTCTCGAATAGACAAATGTACTTCTCGAATTGGTACTTAGGCAAATTCTTCATTTCTTCAAATCCCAACTGTGATTATTTGGCAGTCTTTATCTCCTTGCTTGAGGCATGAACCTTGGAACTTCTTTCAAGCATTATTCTTGACTTTATAAGTACAGTTACACAAATAGGATTTTATGCCTATTACAAGTACAGAACAAATAGAAACTCTACAACTAGAGGTTCCCTCAGTTAAGAGGTCATGTAGGTAATGCATAGCATTACACATACTTGGGCTTGTTATTAGATGTATTCAGGCATGCCTCTGTGACTAACAATATTGATCTAAGTATACTACAGTAACTTAAAATTCGTGCCATGCACGTAATTCTTTTAATATAATTATTTTTATTTGAATTGAATATTGTAAGACATGAATTTTTGTAGGCATAAATTTTTAAATGATATGATTTGATAATAATGATATGAATGTTGTTCATGATATTTCTAGAAAATGAGGAATTTTAGTTAAAAAATATAGAAAAGATGATATATTTTAGCTGAAAAAGATAATCGGTTAATTAGTAATAATTATTATATTTTTTTATTTTATTAAATAGAATCATCCATGATATATTTAGAAAAAGAGTAGAAAATAGAAAAAGTATTGTGCTTTAGCTGAAAAAGGTAATAGATTAGTTAATAATAGTTATAACATAATTATTTTATTCTATTAAACAAATTTTGCCCCTAGTAATTTTAGAAAAAGAGAAATTTTAGTTAGATAAAATATAAAAAATATTATGTTTTATCTAAAAAGGAAAATTGATCAATTATTATATAAATAGAGAAAGTATTATGTTTAACCTGAAAAAAAGGAAATTGATTAGTTATTAAGAATGATTTTATCTGTAATTATGTAAGGATAATTAAATAAAAACATGAAATACCATACTAATTGATCAAACTTTTAATGTTTCACAAGAAGTAATATATAAAAAATAGGATAAGAAGAGCAAATATGATTTATCTAATAAGAATTCTTCCGTTTTTTGTATAAATTATAAAGTGATAATATTTTTATAAATTTTTTTTTGCCACATATTTTTATAATTTTTTAATATGCAAGAATTAAATTGTAAAATGTGAAAGACAATACAGGATGTACAATGTTAATGGGCAGCTACTCATTCACAACATATCACCTCCAAATAAAAATGGGGAATTACAATATTTACATTTACATTTACATTTTTTAATATGCGAACGTACCAAAAATTTATACGGCAAAAGTTGTATTTTTAAACAGAAGGCCCAAACCAGACAGCCCAGCCCAATTTATACACAGCAAAGTGAGTCAACCCGGTGATTCGAAATGAGTTGGGTCACTCCCGGAACTATAGCTATCTACAGCCCTTTAAACCCTTGAGAAGAAAAGGGTAGAGGCGTTTGAGTGGAGATATGGCTGCAAGTTCGAGTCTTTGGCAACTTCCTTCCACTAAATTCCTATTTAATGCCTCCAAAATTGCTAAAGGTTTCATCTCTCTCTCTCTCTCTCTCTCTCTCTCTCTCTCTCTCTCTCTCTCTCTCTCTCTCTCCTGGTTTAAATTGGCAAGATGATGTGAATGTATTTTATTGGAATGTGTTTTGTTGTAACTCGTAATGCTTTTTTCTAATAGGATTGTACATTTATATGCAGTGCGTGGTATGGTATTCAACCCGAAGATGGATGTGTGTCGGGGTATCCAGACTATTGCTTACACAATTGTGAATGGAAGCTATGTCCAAAAGGCACCCACTGAGCTACAGGACAAAGTAAAGGTGTTTTAGTTGTATTAACGTTTTATATATGTACGCATATAGCTGAGTGTATATTAGAAACAACAAGCAAATAGATTATGACAGAATTATAGATTAAAGGTGACCTAGAAATAAGTATGAAGGAAATCCTATCTTTGCAAAAAACAAAGAATCTTATAGATGTGACGGAATTATAAATCAAGTATAAAGTATATTATAGATTAAGTGTGACTTAGAAATTGTGAGGATGCTTTTATTTGTAGTGGTTTATAACTTATAAGACAGTACAGTGTTCGACGTATTTTATGTTAGACAAGGTTGTGGTTTATGTGTAGCTTATGACAAAAAATCAAATTAACGAAGGAGCTAATATATGATTTCATTTTTGCAATCATGAAAAACATCCAAATTGTGGTTTTTTGTTAAAAATTTAACATTTGAGGAAGATACTGGTTACCATTTACGTAGGTTTTCCCAAGTTATTGTTATGGGAGGTCTCTTGGGGGAAAGTGTGATGTCTTCATGGTGTAAATCCTTTGGACCCGTCTGAGAGTTGTGCAGATGGGCATAACTTGTCATTTATTTTGTGAGCAAGATTACTTGGAAGTTTAAAACTGTATTTTTTCTATTTGTTTGCCATTATAGTTCAGCACTAAGCTGCTTTCCACTTACGTTGAAGGGAAAAAAAAGAGGCATATACATACTCAATCCTATTCGGGTTTACTGTGAAATAGTAATTCCCATCAAGGAATAATTGTCAGGATAATAAAATATCTTTAATCGATTATCATGGTAAATATACGAGGAGGCAAAACTAGAAACCACAATTTATGCTTTAACAGGTCCTGATGATGATGGAAGCAAGGTATTTGATCTGTATATTTTTGCTTGCATGTGTTTGTATTGTGTAATAATATAGTATTAAAACTAAAATGTATTTTGATGTTTTGTGGTTTGAAAATATCTAAATATATTTGTTATTCACCAAGTGGGGAGTAGAGTATAATTTTGTTCTTAATTGTTTTCGGGATTCCTTTTAAAGAAATGCTTATACAGAGAATGTCAATTCTTCTCTCCCAGTTGCAGGACAAAAGTTTAAATACAATTGATTCTGTCGGGGCCTTTCAAAAGCTACCTATGGTAATGCCATCCGCTGATGTTTATAATTCTGCATTGAAAAAGGCAAAGAGGGTCCCGCCTACAAAGGGTAATGAATCACTATAGCATCTTGCATTTCCATGTATAAACTTTTAAAATACATAGTTCCGCTTGATTTAAGGCATTCTATTATTGACTGAACTGCTAACTATGATATTTAGTTTGTATGTTTCACAGGCATTCTTAATATTGCAAAACGTGAGAGAAACAAAGGGGCAAAACAACTTGATGCATTGATGAAGGTAAAATCCCAGCTTTAGTATGAGGCCTATTATAGCTAATAGAGACATGTTGAAACATCTTGAAATTGATTATAGTTTCAAATTCGTTATTTCTCTTTCTTTTGTTTTGTTTTCTTAGATGACAATATGACATAAAGCATAGACCTAAATGTTCATGTATGCTAATTTGTAGTGCTATCAGTGGTTATACTTACTATTAGATGTACAGTGCCCACATGTTTCTCCTGTGAGGCTAATATCTTGGCCTTTTTAATAATCTATAGGAGCTGGCTGTCTCTTTAAGAACATACAAGGAAAATTTTCCGAGAAAACAACATTTACACCCTTATGAAAGATCACTTATTGATTTGACCCTTGGAGATGGAAACTACGAAGAGGTAAATGACGCTTTTAAAAGAGATATGGTATAGTAACATATTTTCTGCTTCTAAGAGGGGTCATCATTGTTTGTACAATTATACTAAATTACTTTTAAGATGGATTTTTGTGGATCATATGTCGGTCCTAATAATTTGCAGGTGTTGAAAAAAGTTGAGGCTCTGAGAAAGAAAGTGGTATCTGTTGGAAAAGAACATGCCTCATTGTGCGCCCAGGTTGGCACATACCTTTTTAATAAGAATTTAATAGCTGTTTTTTTTTTTTCATTTTGCTTTCCGTAATTGGTGATTGATCAACAACTTAATTGGTGTATTGCTTTCAGCAATTAATTATTTCATCCCTTTTATTGAAGCTCCCTCGCATGTGTTAGTTTTTTTTTTTTTTTTTTTTTTTTTCCGGTAGGACCTTAGAGCTTCTGAAATTAGAACATCGAGCTCTTGACCAGGTTGTAGCAGGTAACAATAGTTCTTATAATAGAGCATAGATTATGAGATAATGTACTGCTATATTTGCAATTATATTGGTGTAGCCTAAAAATATAGAGGTCATATGAAACAAGAACAGAAGTGCTGCGGCGATCATTTTCTCTTTCACATTGACAAAGAGCAGAAATTGGCTGGTCATTGGTAAATGGAACATTGACCATCAGAGAGTTCGTCAAAGTCATTACAACCTTGTCGGAGTTTTCACCAGTCTCTGTGAGGTTTCAATTAAATACTTTTAAGAAAGTAATTTTCCTGCATTATAGAGACATATTCGCTATTCGTGTCTATTATAAAGTGTGACTGGTTGCCGAGTTCGAATGATGTTCAGTGAGGATACATGTCTCGGTTAAATTCGTCTCTCCTACCTTTCTCTGCTGGGTTCTGTTGGAAATCAATCTAGACATATGCTCCTGATTTTAAGGAGCATATTAAGGCACTAATATAAAGTTAGGAATATATCATTTAGATCCTGATTTTAAGCAGCCAATTAAGGCACTGATGTAAAGTAGGTTCTGTATATATGTTTGTATTCAGGCTCACATAAGAAATAAGAAGCATTTTCAATACATCTCTTAAAGCTTCATGGTATCAGAGCTGTAGGTTAAGAAACCCAGCCTCTCTCTTTAGTCAGCCTATTACTCTTAGTCTTATCTTTACGAAGTCAGCCCTTCATGGATGGATCCGATCAAACATCCGGAAACTCATCTACGTCTACTCCCTCGCCTAAAACACTTCCATCTGCTAAGCTTACACCTGCTGCCACTGCAGAAACAAACCTTGTCCCAATCACCACTCACAAACTACATGGCCAGAACTACCTTCAATGGTCTCAGTCAATGATGATGTTCATAAGCGGACGAGGCAAAGATGATTATCTTACTGGTGATGTACAAAAACCAGATCCAAAAGATGCTGAATACAGAACCTGGAGGGCAGAAAACAATCTGGTTATGTCCTGGTTAATTAATTCTATGACAACTGAAATTGGAGAAAATTTTTTGTTGTACACAACAGCAAAAGATATATGGGAAGCAGCAAAAGAAACTTTCTCAAGTAGCGAAAACACATCTGAGCTTTTCCAGGTGGAGAGTACTCTTCAAGATCTTCGTCAAGGAGAAAACTCTGTGACGATCTATTTTACAACTCTTACCCGTTATTGGCAACAACTAGACTTATTTGAAGTCCATGAATGGAAGTGTGCCGAAGATCGTGCGTATTTTAAAAAGATTGTGGAGAGCAAACGAGTCTTTAAATTTTTAATGGGGCTTGACAAATCCCTTGATGAAGTAAGGGGTAGAATTCTTGGTACTAAGCCTTTACCAAATCTGAGGGAGGCCTTTTCAGAAGTGCGTAGAGAAGAAAGTAGAAAACGGGTTATGTTGAGCCATCAAGCTCCTCCGATTCCTGAAATTCCTGCCTTTGCAACAATCAAAAATACTCATGCAGATCCAGGTGCTTTTGTTGTACGGAGTAATCCTCAGAACTACGACAATAGAAGCAGAAAAGGTCGCCCATGGTGTGATCATTGTAGGAGACCTGGACATTTAAAGGAAACATGTTGGAAATTGCATGGAAAACCTGCTGATTGGAAGCCAAACAAGGATCGCGAGGCAAGGGGGAATGTTGTCATCTCTGGAGCATCTCAACATGATAATTCTGCTCCTTTTAGCAAGGAACAATTAGAACTTCTTCAGCAACTCATGCAGAAGGCAAATAATCATACTCAAACCTCCAACAGTTCCGCACTACATGCAGCTAAGTCATCCTCATCATCTTGGATTGTAGACTCAGGAGCCTCCGATCATATGACAGGTGACCGATCGCTTTTCACTACTTATTCCCCTTGTACCAGCTTTCAAACAGTATGTATTGCCAACGGTGCCCGCACCAAAGTGGTTGGAACAGGAACTGTTTATCTCTCAAATGCTCTTACTCTCAATGAAGTTTTATTTGTACCTGAGCTTGATTGCAATCTCATATCAGTTAGTAAACTGAATCGTGATCTGAATTGTACCACTAAGTTTCTTTCTTCATCTTGTATTTTTCAGGACTTGAACTCGGGGAGGATGATTGGCAATGCTGATTTTCGTGCGGGCCTTTATGTCTTAGATATCCACACTCCTTCAATCCATTCAGCCAGTCATCAAGATTCATTGAGTCATAGTTTCAAGTCCGTTAGTCATTCAAATGAAGAAAGTGAGATTATGATGTGGCACTTTCGCCTAGGTCATCCTAATTTTATGTACTTGAAACGTTTGTTTCCATCCTTATTCATCAATAAAAATCTACATTTGTTTCATTGTGAAGTTTGTCAATTAGCAAAGCATACTCGAAACACATATTCACCACGATCATACAAACCAAGCCAGCCTTTTTCTCTTATTCATGGGGACATTTGGGGGCCATTCCGTATCCCGAGTATGACTGGTGCTCGATGGTTTTTATTGTTAGTTGATGATCATACTCGACTTTGTTGGACTTTTTTGATGAAAGAAAAATCTGAGGCAAAACACATATTTCAAAATTTTCATGTCATGATTCAAAATCAGTTCAGGACCAATATTCAAATCCTTAAAACTGATAATGCCAAAGACTTCTTTAATTCAAGTCTTGGTCCTTATCTTACATCCCATGGCATTGTCCAACAGAGTTCTTGTGTCGACACACCACAACAAAATGGTGTGGCTGAACGTAAAAACCGTCATGTTCTTGAGGTTGCTCGATCTTTGCTTTTCCAAACTAATGTTCCACAAAAATTCTGGGGGGAGGCCATTCTTACTGCAACTTATTTGATTAACCGTATGCCTTCCCGGGTTCTCAACTTTAAAACACCCATACAAATGTTTCAAATTCTGTATCCCACCTCACATCTTGTGTCACAAATACCTTTCAAGCTATTCGGTTGCACCGCTTTTGTTCATGTCCACTCTCAATTTCGTAGCAAACTTGATGCTCGTGCACTTAAGTGTATCCTCCTCGGATATTCAGCCAATAAAAAAGGTTACAAGTGTTTCTCTCCAGATACAAGAAAATTTTATAATACAATGGATGTTACTTTCTTTGAAAACATTCCTTTCTACTCCAATTCTGGAATTCAGGGGGAGAACAACAGAAATGAATTTCAGAATTGGGATTGGGCATCACTCATCGAACCGAATCTGTCAGCACAATCCACCACCATCTCTAATATATCTTCTCCCGCTACTCCAAATTTGGTTCTCACTCAAGATTTGATTCCAATTTCAGGCATGAACAAGCATATATCTCCATCAAATTCCATACCTAATCAATCTCCAATTATATATCCTAAACATCTTCTTCTTCCTGATAACGCTATAAAGGTTTATGAAAGAAGGAAAACCCGTGACATGCCCGTACAAAATCAGCAAGGTCAAGAAACTCTCATAAGCCAAGTTGAACTTGAAAATATACAAAATGAGGTACATTATGATCCGAAATCAGTTTCAGGTTGTCAACAATCAACTCAATCAGGTCCAGGTTGTAACCCGGAGTTGGATCTCCCTATAGCACAAAGAAAAGGGGTTCGATCATGCACTCAACATCCACTTCGCAGTTTTGTATCTTACACAAAATTGTCTCCAAAATTTCAAGCATTTGTGACATCTTTAGACAAGATCATGATTCCTAACTCAGTCCATGAGGCCTTAAAAATTCCAGAGTGGCGCAAGGCAACTTTAGAAGAGTATAATGCACTTGAAAAGAATGGCACTTGGGTATTAACAACATTACCTCCCGGAAAGAGGACGGTAGGCTGCAAATGGATATTCTCTGTCAAACAGAAGGCAGATGGAAGTGTGGATAGATATAAAGCTCGATTAGTGGCTAAAGGGTTCACGCAAACATATGGAATTGATTACCAGGAGACCTTCGCTCCTGTTGCAAAGCTTAACACAATTCGAGTCCTATTATCTATTGCAGTCAACAAGGATTGGCCATTATTCCAGCTTGACGTCAAAAATGCTTTTTTAAATGGGGACCTGGTGGAGGAAGTCTATATGGATATACGCTCTGGATTTGAGACTAAATATACACCAGGGAAAGTTTGCAAACTGAGAAAAACTATATACGGACTTAGACAGTCTTCGAGAGCATGGTTTGATAAATTCGCCAAGGTCCTTGTGCATGATGGATACTCTCAAACACAAGCTGATGATACTTTGTTTGTCAAACACTTCGCAGATGGAAGAATCACAGTTTTGATAGTATATGTTGATGACATAATTCTCACAGGGGATCATGCAGAAGAAATGAAGAGGCTTAAGATGCTAATGTCCCAGAAATTTGAGATTAAAGACTTGGGATTTCTGAAATATTTTCTTGGAATGGAAGTGGCCAGAAGCAGTCAAGGAATCTCAGTCTCTCAACGAAAGTATGCTTTAGATCTCTTACGTGAGACAGGAAAGATTGGTTGCAAACCGGTTGAAACTCCTATGGATCCTAATACCAAATTAATGCCTCGAACTGATGAACTAGCAGCTGATAAAGGGCGATACCAACGCCTGGTGGGTAAGCTAATATATCTAACTCATACACGTCCTGACATAAGTTTTGCTGTTAGCATTGTCAGTCAATTTCTTGGCAACCCATCAGTAGATCACATGGAGGCAGTAAATCGCATTCTTAAATACTTGAAGAAAGATCCTGGTAAAGGACTTATGTTCAGAAAATCAGCCGACCAGTCCTTGAAAGTTTATACTGATGCAGATTGGGCTGGTTCCCCTTTCGATCGAAAATCTACATCTGGGTATTGCTCATTCATTTGGGGAAATCTAGTGACTTGGCGTAGTAAAAAACAGAAAGTGGTGGCACGCAGTAGTGCCGAGGCTGAGCTTCGTGCATTAGCCTTGGGCATATGTGAAGGAATCTGGTTACGAAGATTACTAAATGAACTTAGGATTGGAACTTCTATCAAGATCATGTGTGATAATCAGTCTGCTATTGCAATAGCCAAAAATCCAGTCCACCATGATCGAACTAAGCATGTGGAGATTGACAGACACTTCATCAAAGAGAAGATTGAAAACAAGATAATTTCACTCAATTATATTCCGTCTAAGCAACAGGCAGCAGATATATTAACCAAAGCTTTGTTTCGACGCAATCTCACTGAACTATGTACTATGCTTGGTCTGGAAAACATATATGCCTAGATTGAGGGGGAGTGTTGGAAATCAATCTAGACATATGCTCCTGATTTTAAGGAGCATATTAAGGCACTAATATAAAGTTAGGAATATATCATTTAGATCCTGATTTTAAGCAGCCAATTAAGGCACTGATGTAAAGTAGGTTCTGTATATATGTTTGTATTCAGGCTCACATAAGAAATAAGAAGCATTTTCAATACATCTCTTAAAGCTTCAGGTTCTCTTGCAGACACCACACCATTCTGACGACATACTCGACCGCCTCTGCCACCGCCTTGGCCTCTGCAAATGGTTTTCATCACATGCAATTTGGAAATAAAAATAGCTCCAAAGGCATCTGAAATATGATCAGACAAATAAATAACTTTCAGCAAGATCCAATCGCTAACCCCATTACCTGATAACAGTTGCAAACTTAAATAGAATTTAAATAATATCTGCAAGGCTTATCCTATCGAATATCCCTCCCCTCTAAGCAATAAGAGGTTGAAGGTTCAAGTCTCGTTTTAGGCATGTGTGCATGAGTATTAAAATTCTTGTAATTGACCTTAACCAGAAAAACCCTGAACAGAATTTTAATAAATCAAAACTGTAGCAAATAACAACTATAGCTACCTACTTTGATTGATGAATCTGTTACAGACATGGTTGTCACGTCGACGACTAGTCGACAAGTCGACAAATCTGAAAAACTGGAGCCTCGACTTGGTGAGTTTGAAGTCCATGGGTTTTACCCGGATCCGACTCGAAACCCGGCCCGAAATCCGACCCAGAATGGACCCGAATAGAAAAAATAGGGTTTTTGAAGTAAAAACTTACGTGCTTTTTGATTGAAACTTAAACAAAGGGCTGCAACGCTGACTTAGCGGCAATTTCATCTCTCCACACAGAGACTTCTCCGATCAGATATTCCGACGTCTTGTCTCTGGTAAGTCGTCTTCTTATTTTTTCTCATCTTCTTCTCCAATCATTCTTCATCTCGATTTTCTTCTCCAATCTTCTTCTACATCTCGATTCAAAATCTATACATATATACAGTCTGTGTGTATATACCATATATATATACGTCTTTTTTTTTGCTTTTTATTAAAAGTACTTTTTATTAATTCTGTTTCTTCTTTTCTTCTCAATATATATTCACCAAAAAAATGTTTTTTACTCATTTGTTTTTGTTCCTTAATTTTTTTTAACCAAAAAACGTTTCTTAACTAATCTTTTTTTACTTGAAATGATTTTTTTTATTTACAACTTCAAATTTTTTTTTTTAAAACTTGAATGCAAATTTTATTTTGTTCCTTTTGTTTTATAATTAAACAAGCATGCTTTGATTTTTAAGTTATCAATTGGTTTTTTTTACTACAAGTTATCAATTTTATTAAAATTTACACACTTTCAATAATCAAATTACAACAGTACACAGCTTGCTTCAGTAATCAGTGTACATACTTCACTGCTATAAACACTGCACTACTTCAGTATTATTCACTGCTTAGATAATTCTCTTCAGTATTATTCCTCTGCTTCACTGCTCTGCTGGTCTGCTGCACTACTTCAATGCTGCACACGCTGCACACACCGGAAGATGAGCTGGTGTAGCACCGGAGGAGAATACTCGAGGAGATGATTTCGAGATGGATGACTTTGATGCATGATTGTGTTTGTTTGTTTAGTTGATTTCACTCTTCAATTCTGTTTTTATTTGCTTAGAGATGCTTGACTTTGGGTACTTGAATTTATTATCTATTAGTTTGAATTTGAATTATGGAATTGATGTGTTATCCTATACTACATATTATAATTACTCTAAATATATGTATGCCGACTACTTGTCGACTTTTTACGACTAGTCGGGCGACTTGTCGACTTTTCAATTTGAAGGTACTCGAGCGCCTAGGCTCGACTTGTTGACTTATCAACCATGGTTACAGAATCACTTTTTGTCAACAAAGGCAACCATATATAAAGGCATGGATTCTATGCATATCCCCTGGTACTGGCGCTGGGCAGTTGGAATCACCAACAACGGAGAGCTTGTTGAGTTTGTGTAGATTAGACACTTACTAGTTAGTAGCACCAGTGGCATTTAAGGGAGCGTAGGAATTTAATTGGTGTACCGACAGTGTTATGTTTAGTATATGTGTTTGCTTACTAGTTTATGAAAGACTAATAAGAATATAAGTTAAAGCACTAGAGAGAGTTCGAGGAAATTTCCCTGATACCATGTAGGATATATTACTCTAAAGTTCTATTACATGAGAGAAAGTCTTTTATAAACTTGGATGAAGTAGCCTACAAGCAAATTATCATCTATCAGGATCCTTAAGACCCTAACTATTTTCTGATTGAAATTCGGATTGATTACTATAATACGTGTTGCACCTAAAGATAACATGGTTTTAGAGCTGTGGTTGGTGGTTTGAACCATGGGTAACCCCAATATGTATTGTTAAATATTTGATTTGGATAACAGGTTATTTGTTGCCCTAAAGATTAGCTCCTAGCGATCCACTCTTCAATCCCAGATACAGGGTTTGTTGAGTGAGAGGGAGGGATAAAGACAATATGATCCAATTACTCCTCCTACTAAAACCTTAAACTTAAGTTCACAACTATAAATTTTTATTCTATCCGCTACTGCCAAGGTGTGTTGTTCTCTTTGCACCTTTCAGTTATCTGGGTGTTGGCCCAATCTATCACAAATTTAAAGTAAATGGCCCCAAATATCACAATGTGAAAGGCTGGCCCTGAATATCACTAGACAAATTATCGGTTAGGTTTTTTTTTTTTTAAACGCTACTTCGTGTGGCGTTGTTGGAGAAATAGGGGAGGGAAACGCCACTTAAAGTGGCGTTTTGGGAAGAGGGGTGAGGGACGCCACTTTAAGTGGCGTTTGGGGAGGTCAAGTGGTTCTAATGCCACTTCAAGTGACGTTGGTGGTGATTTACCTTTTTTTTTTCTTTTTCTTTCTTCCTTCCTTTCTTTCTAAATATGTATTTGTAAATAATATTTAAAAACTTATAATCAAATGGTCAATTAAAATTGTATTTTTTTACTAAGTTTGTATACGGTTTATTCGTCGTTCCGAATATTTCTAAAACCCAAAATGGAAACGTTGAACCCCAAAGGTTAATTGCTGAAATCCCAAGGGAATATAGATAAAATTTAAAAATTTTAATTAAAAAATTGAATTCGGCGGCCTGGTTTTTCTTTTTAGGGTCTAGGGACCCTAAACCCTAAACCTTAAACCCTAAGTTTGTATACGGTTTATTCGTTGTTCGGAATATTTCTAAAACCCAAAATAGAAATATTGAACCCCAAAAGTTAACTGTTGAACTCCGGAGGGATACAGATAAAATTTAAAAATTTTAATAAAAAAATTGAATATTTTTAAATCCCAAATGGAAGCCGTTGAACCCCAAATAAAAACTATTTAACCCTAAAGAAAATATTCATTAAATTTTTAAATATTAAATTAAAAAAATAATATATAAAATTTTAATATTTGAATAATTTTAATATTTTAATAATTTAAAATTTTAAAATTTTCTCTTTCAATACCACCTACCTACCCACCCCAGACACTCACCCACTAACTCCCCATTTTTGCAAAATGCAGTGACAAGTCACTTGCCAAGTGTAGTGTGTTGAAGTCACTGGATGTGTTAAAACGCTATATGAAGTTTAGTTCCCCCGTCCAAACGCTATATTAAGTTTTGTTTTCCCACCAAAACGCTATGCTAAGTTGGGTTCTCCCTCAAAACACTGTATTAAATTGAGTTCCCCTCCTTAAACGCTACACGCTTTAGCATCTTCTTTAAAAAAAAAATTCAAAACGATAAACGATAGTGTGTTTTAGAGTGATATTTGCGGCCAGTATTTTAAGTTATGACATTTTGGACCAATTACTCTAGAATTGTGATATTGGGAGCCTTTTCTCCAGTTATTTTTTTTTTGCTAAATTTTTCTCCAGTTATCTTTAGTCGGGCTAGTTTGTGGATTCCATTTTTTGGATTTGGCCTTGATGTCCAACTTTTGATCCAGCTTGGTCTTCACCTCACTTGCCTGCTGTTAGTCCGAGAGTGTAAACTCTTTAATACACCTACCAAAAGGTCAAAAAAGCTATAAGTAGTGGTTCAGTGGGAGGAATCATGATAACTGTTGCGTTGGTTGATATGATACATATTTCTTAGAGTCATGGTACTATGAGTCACTTTTATTCAGGGTTGTCACGGCGTCCATTTGGCGTCGTGGCGTGTAAAAGGCAAAAAACGTCCACCTCGACTAACGTACATGCAATAAGTCGGTCGCCTCGGACGCCACAAGACGCCTCGGACGCCACGGGACGCCACAAAAAAATAAAAATAAATAAAAATAAAGACTGACCCGCTGGTCTTTACCTGATCCAGTGATCTGACCCACTAAGGTAAGAAAACCGTGATAACATACAACAATAATCGAAAGACGCATCCTTTTGTTGATGAGTCAGACGACGTGTATGTTATAATAGAGGAAGAAAGTATTCTTATTGTTGATGAAGAAGTTGATGATTGTGGTGATCATCTGTTGCACATGAAAGCGGTAGCCTTAAGGGGTGCAAGTGTTGTTAGAGATGATTTGGTGCTTGATAAATACATCTCACTTCCCACTGCCTAGTTGTTGAATTTGCTAGTTATTTGTTTTACTTTATCGTGCTACTACCCCACCTAGTTAAAAGTGTTATGCTTCAACTTTTAAGACTTGTGATTTGTTGTTATTCTAAGTACTTACATTTACATTTTATAGTGGCTGTGTTATTATTAGTTAGTAATTAGAGTGATGTACTAATTTATAGTACGAATTTATGATATATATATATATATATATATATATATTTAGAACTCTATCTTATATATATGAACGTTTGGGCGCCATACGGACGCCACAACGGACGCCACGACGCCATATTGTTGTGAAGGTCCTCGGGCGCTGCGCCGTAACAACCTTGCTTTTATTTATTAATTGTGTAATTGTTTTGTTTCCTATAGCCCCGCTTCCCTGAAGTCTTACAAATTACTTGCATTTTATTACTATATCTAGGAATACACTTAATGGTTATCTTATACTTTTTGCAGTCTTCGACCAAGAAAGAGGCACAAGAACGATTAGATGAGGTCAGCTCTTTAATGCGATGCCGGCTTGTTCCGATCATTACTTTTTATCTGTTCTTGTTAACATACTTAAATCCAGTACTAATCTGCAGGGGATGAAAAGCCTGGAAGAGGTTTTTAAAAGTCAAGGAAAAGTAGTGGATGAATTGTTGAATATAGCAAAGGTAATTCATTGACTACTACAGATTGAATATTAAACAATTCTAATGAAACAAGAAATATGTGGGCCTATTGATGTTTGAAGCCCGAGGGATCTCTAAAGTTCTCAATTTTCAATGTTCAAGTTTTAACATGTTTAAACGTTCCGATGCTTATGTAGTTCAACTCTATTGTATAACAAAAGTATTCCCATGCTTATAGAGATCTTACAACTTGGAATATAAGCAAACATCCTTGAGAAGAAAGCCACCATTAGTAGAAAACTAGAAATCGATTTACTCAATCTTGATTATTTATTAATGCATTCAATTGAATGTAAACAAATTATATTATATATCTAATGAAGATCGGAAATTCAGAATGGTACTGATGTTTAAACTAAATTACCTAATATATTTACCCTAGATATTGAAGCACATGAAATATATATCTAAATAACAGTATAGAATAATTTTTTAACAAATCTACAAACTCCTTTCTTACAAATTAAATTTCTTGTGAAATAATAGAAAAGGTGAAATTGTCCCTAAAGCAAGGTACACAAAAGGGCATTGAGAAGGCTTCAAGTAGTAAGATAGTAAATTTTTTAACAAAAAGGCCTTGAAAAGGTACTCTTTTTTTTTTCCTCCTTATAGTTATAGATGAGGAGAAAGAGCCCCAATTAATCATTCATGATAAGTTGACATGCGACAGTTTCTCATTAATAATTTTTGGAGTTAGTCTGCTTTATTTGAGTTATAGTTATATATTAGATATATTTGGATATACAAAAGAACTAATTGTTTGATACTTTGTGATTAAGGTTTGTCCCTCTATCAGTTAATGGTTTCTTTAAAATAAAAATATTAATAGAATAATGATAATAAAAACGATTCTTACAAGTGGGTTAAGATAGAGGATAACTAAAATCAAAATTCTGAGAAATTCTATGATAGCGATGTTTAAAAAATAGTTTGTAATTTATTTTCTTAATTTAATATGAAAGTTGTGAAAGTACTCTATATTAATTTACAATCATTTCATACTTCTACACACTAATGAAGTATTGATAAATTATATTCATACTTTTACACACTAATGAAGTATTGATAGATTATAAGAAATAATTCCGTCTATACTAGAAAAATTCAATATGCATTTTAATTTTATCTGAAATAATTAATAAAAGTATTTCAATTGTAGATATTATGAAGTTCAATCTTCTTCTTCTTTTGAAATATCGAATTACAAAGAACATATGGTCAGATCTCCAAAAAATGTTTAGAAACTAATTAAAAAGAAGCATTCTGAAAAAGAGGGAGTAAGAGAATTAGTGGAGTGTAATAATCAATGAGGGAGGGGAGGGAAACTTGTTATAAGAGAGTAACAAGTGACAGCTTATTGAGATAGTGAGTCTTTACTTTAGTCTTAGTTATTTATACTTTTCTTTGGAGTTGATATTGTGGATTTATAAATAATTCAGCTAACTCACACCTAGTTCTTGTTTTTTGTTAAACGAAAATAAGTCTCTTATCTTTCATTTTCTCGGATTGACTATTAAATGTCTGACTTTCCTTTGTCACCTTCATAATTTACTTTTGGTGTACGTTATCTTATGATTATGGGACAATGCATAGTTTTACTTCATGTTTGCAGGCTTTGCGTGCAATGCCAGTAGTTGATCTGGAGACACCAACACTTTGTCTTGTTGGAGCTCCTAATGTTGGAAAATCATCTTTGGTTCGGCTACTCTCAACAGGCAAGCCTGAGGTAGGTATAAGACTCTGAATGGATTGGTAAATTAGGTTATATAATTAGATTAAATACACTTTGAATATGCAAGTTCATTGTGTATTTTTTGTGCTGTTTGTGATTTTTTATATCATGTTTAATGCTTATACCCTTTGATGATGTATCAATGCCAAAAAGATTTCTGTAAGCTTCCCTGCTGCTGTGTGTGTGCCTGTGTATGAAAGTAGTTGTGTTATTTGTCCCAAATTTTACATGGACATATAAAATAGAGTTAACAAGATTGTAATAACTTATGTGGAACCCGCGTACGCCAATAACGATTTGCAGCAGTCCCTTGGGATATAATTTTGATAGGGCATGGGGAAATCAGCCAGTCTTTCTTAGGAAATAATTGTGTTCCTATTGTGTAGGATCTCATAGTGGAAAGATTTTTAGATAAATTTAAATGGGTGGAAGGTAAGTCTACTTTGTTGGAAGTAGCCTTGCATTGATAGAGTATTACTTTCTAGTTTCCCATACATGCTTGCACGTTTTCTGCATGCTTGTAAATGTGGCAAGCAGAAATAGAGAGTTTTTGGTAAGTAGCTTTGGTTTACTGTGGGTGAAGTCTGGACTCTGTAGCAGTTTAAAGGATCCTCTGATGTTATCCCAATGAAACTCTCCTGGAATGTTGCATGTTTGGTCATATATTAAATGTATTTAATTAACCTTGCAGATACTATGGTACAGTAGCACCTTCAGTGGGTAGGCATAGATACCAAAAATTTGTGGTGGTGTCCCAGTTTTTAAAATATTGAAATGAGAGTACAGAGATTTTCATTTGACTTTGAATACATGTAGCCTCCCCAAAATATTTTCACTGTACGAAATAAACTCCGGAGGAGTGATATGTTTACTTTGTTAGAAATTTGTCAAATTCAGGTGTAATTTCTCCAGTTCAATTGAAATAAGTTTTAAAATTTGTCTTTATCTTCCTTAAACTACTTAAAATATATATCCTCCAACATTCTAGGGTTGTATCCACCATTTTATGTCCTCATTGTGCTGTTATATAACGGTCAACTGAGTCTTCTCCCCCTTGATGCACAGATCTGCAACTACCCTTTCACTACTAGAGGGATTTTAATGGGTCATATTCATTTAACATACCAGAATTTTCAGGTACATTATATATTATGCAGAACTTATTTAATCAATATTATTCTTTTGCTATCTAAATGTAATATGACTGCAGGTGACAGATACACCTGGTATCTTGAGGAGGCGAGATGGTAGACTTTTTCCTCTATTTGCATGTTCTTGTCTTCAGTTTTTAATAATTATTTTTCATTTCCTCATGAGTAATCACTTACAAGTTTTGCTCTGTACGTAAGTAAAAATTATCTTGAACTATTTGTTGAATTTCAATTTTTTTTAAGTGGTTTAAAACCAATTTGTTGTCTTCAAATTTCCACAGAAGGCCAATTTGGGGCTGTTATTTTAGTCAATTTAGTTATTCTTGGAGCATTATGCCATTATTTAATCAATTGCTAAAAACTATTTCTGTCTTGCATGCAATTGGAGTTTTGGCCTAGGATCTGGAATATTGCTAGGGTGCGCATTCACAATTTATTCATTTTCTTGTTTGCATCTGTAGAGGACAGAAATAATTTAGAAAAGCTGACGCTTGCGGTCCTCTCGCATTTGCCAACTGCCGTACTGTATGTTCATGATCTGTCGGGAGAATGTGGGACCTCAGCTTCTGATCAGGTATCTTTTTTCCATGTCCTTTGCAAGTGTTTCTTGTACAATCTAAAATCTGATGCAGATTTCAGTTACATATATGCATCATGTTTATGATGGATAAGTCTGGTCTAAAGTGTACAAATCCGAACTGTTATAAGTATATACTCCTAAGGTGCCTAAATCAAGTGGAGATTAAATCAGCCAGTCCTAGCATCATACTGATTTATGCGGACGTGGATTTTTTAATCAAATTACAAAAATGTTTGCTTGTATAACTGCAAAAAAAAAAAAAAAAAATGCATGGAAGTATGGCATTATTTTGAGCATATTTTCAAAGGAAGCACTCTGATTCTTTTTAGAAGCATTTACTGTTGTAGTATATGAGAATATCCCCCTTAGGTATTACTGTCAGATTCTGCAATATCTGCATATCAAAGATATGTCAGATATTTGCTGTAAACAATTGGAACTTATGGTTTCCTCAAGATTTGTATTAATAAATTTAAAAGTGGGTCTAGGCCGTGATGACTATTTAAGTGTATTATTCAACTAGGCAAAAACAGGAATTGCATCTATACAGTATTTCAGATTTTAGCTAACAAGAGGTGACTGTTCTAGTGGTTGTGCTTGAGGTTCTCGTGGTCTCGATCATTTTGAGCAGATTTTGTCAAAAAATAAAATAAAATCGAGATTTGAGCAGATAACTGACGTCAATAATGATTGCATTGTATTTTGACTCTGTATCATATCAGTGCATCACTAACACAACATCAACAACATAGAGCATGCAGATGTTAACATATAATTTAAAACTGTCCTTCAATTATTCTAATTCCAGTTATAAACTTATGATGTAAACTGAATTTGTAAGAAGTTGTCACATGTCAGCCTTTAGGGCATACAAAAAAGAACCACATAACTTATGCACCCATTTATATTGCCTCCATCTGTCTCCTTTTTAGCTCTGTACTAGCTGGTAAGAAAATAAGATCTATACTACAGGGTTTTGTTTTATGTGGTTTGCTATTTTCTTTGCTAGTTAACCATCTAATTCTAATATGCAGTATCATTTTTATGCAGTATATCATTTACAAAGAAATTAAAGAAAGGTCAATCCAAATGTGATCTACTGCAAGAGTCTCCAGTTGTTTACATTATAGAAGATAGTAATGCTGACAATACTGAGCTGGCTAGATACCGGAAAATGGGACCTGATGGATCCTTGCGTGTTTCAGTAATGAGTGAAGTTGGGATTGACGAGGTTAGTATACTATAAATCTTACAGAATTTAAATAGTTCGTATTCGTGATGTCATGAAGTCCTGGAGAGATTGTTGAATCCCAGTATTGTTCTAGACTTCTAGGTTGGAAATTAAAATTCTCCTATGGTGCCGAAAATAATAAACATCTTTGACACAATTAAAATGTCCTGGCTGAAAATATGTTATGAGCCACTATTTTAGTCTGCAAGTTTTTTATGTGAAATATCAGAAGTGTATATGAAAGGAGGTGAACCAATTTTATTCTGAACTGAATGCATTTACTTATATACTGTTAAAACCACCTACATGATAAGTAAAACTACTTACAAAATAGCAAAGATATCTTTCCTGAAAGATAGCTAGATATCTAATCTGAAACGAAAAACTATTCAACTAAACACTGCAGCTTTAGTGTTCAACTAAAAACACAGCAGCATTAAGTCATAAAATTCAAAATAGTTAATCTCTGTTGTGACGAGTCAAAGGGAAAGTTTCTTTTGAACAGACCAAACAGTTGGTCTGTTTTGGTATATAAGGGCGAGGAAGCAAAAGTGCATTCCCTTTTATTGTTGGCAATGCACAATTTAATATAATTTAATTTAATATTTTTTATATTGATAATTCTCAAAATTTGTAGGCACGTGAAATGCCTAATCCAAAGCTAGTTTTCTGAGAGTGCTTTTTGAAACATTTATATTGTTGTACTGATCTTAAAAAATTGCCAATGGTACGCAGTTGAAGAGTAGGGTGCACGAGATGCTGGTATCTCAATTATCGAGAATCATAATCCCTGGTTGCGAACAGGAAAAAGTTGAAGCTCCGAAGCGTTTTTTGTGACAGATATGTTCTCTGCATTATTAGTGCAGCAAACTATTGTTTCAGCCTGCAGGTTCATTTCCAATACATGTCAAGGTAGTATTGCCATGATGCTGACTGCAGGGCACTTAAATATTGGAACATACTCTTTTTGTAAATATAATGTACGTCATATATGCGTATTAGGCCCCTAAGAAAGGTGTGTGCTATGGTTAACATTTGGAAAATACATGGTAAACATTTTGGAAATCTTGAGCTCTATAAAAAGGCTTTAATGGATGAACAGGTGCCAACAATGGGAAGATATGTCATTGCATTTGGACTTGGTTCACGATAAAGCTTCATCCGTTGATGTTATGAACCTGGTACTGAAAAATAATTCACAAAATGTAATTGAATTATGTACTTGGTTGGCAAAAATCACGGGCCAGCCTATGTTATTCAACTAGCAAGTGTTCAACCAAACTTGTTCGGTTTTCTTTTTTTGCTAGAACATTTAGGGAACAGGTGTTTCCTTTTCATTCAGAGAAGGAACCAAACTTCTTCTAATATCCCAACCCAAACATTTATTTGATAATTAATATAAATATTTGACGCGATCAAATTATACTAGTTAAAATAATTAAATTTTATTAGCATCGAAATTTTACATTTAATATTTAAAATTTTAAAAATTATCATACTTAATTATAGATTTAAAGAAATTTCTCATAACGGAACCCATATTCAATATTTTTTCCACATACATTCTATGCTAACGGAATGTTTAGTTTTCTTTTATCGTGATAGGTGGACATATCAATAAATATAATTCATGTTGGATAATTATTGATTGCTAAGAAAGTAAATGTTTGCAATTATAAATTAAACTAGTTGATAAAGCCGCGCTTCGCGATGGCATTACAATTTTTATTTTTAAAAAAATTCAATATATTTACGTTATATTATAATATTAATATTAAATTTTAATAATTAAATAATCTTTTCTAATGAACCAATTTCTTGTTAAATACGATTCTGTCGATTGAGCCGCTCTCTCGTTAAAACCGAAATCCCAACTTTTTAACATATATTATATAGACTTATATAAAATCGAACCGTAAAAAAAAAAAAAAAATATGACTACAGTATCAAATTCTAATAGCTAATACAATCTTTTCTAGCGAGCCCTCTTCCCGTTAAATACGTTTCGAGCCGCTCTTATTTGAAACCGAAATTCTAACTTCACTATATAAAGAGAGTAAATTCCAATTTTTATATTCTTTAAACTTTCTAATATTAATAGAGTTTTAAAAGATGAAAATACATCTTATATTTTCTGTATATTATAGATAAACTTATATAAAAAAGTTAAAATAAAGGATTTTTAGGAAAAAAGATGTATAGTTTTAAAAAAATCGTATATAACGTCTCCACCGTCCTCGTATTCTACTTCCAATAAAACATTTTATTTTACGTATTATATATTTAAACACTTTTTATACGGCCTTATTTAATGAACCGCTTTCTTGTTAAACACGGTTATTATTATTGATCCGCTCTCTCGTTAAGACCAAAAACCTAACTTCTACATATATTACTTGTATGATAATGTTTATCCATAAAAATCAAATCCTAAAAATAAAATAAAATTTATAACATCAATATGGTATTTTAATAGCTAGTACAATCTTTTATAGTGAGCCGTCTTCCCGTTAAACATGTTTCGAGCCGCTCTCGTTTGGGATCGAAATTCCAACTTCATTACATATTATTGATGATACTTATCTTACACAACAATTTTTTTCATTAAAATCAAAACCTAAAAAATAGAGTGAATTCCAATTTATACTTTCTCTAGACTTTCTAAAATTTTTGGAGTTTTAGAAAATGAAAACACATCTTATTTTCTCTTTATATTATAGATACTCCTGTATTTATTTAGGATTCTTGCATGAGATTGTTCTTTTATTATGTTAACACATCAATTCTTTTCTTTTTAAATACGGTGAATTATGTTATCACATCAATTTTTTTTTTTTTAAAATACGGTGACTTTTTTTATGACAATAGTATTGGATTTATGAATAAATTTTCCTAATATAAGTATAATTAACTTATATAAAAAATATATAATTTAAGAAGATCGTACTTTCTATAAAATATTTAATTATATTTCTGCTCTATATATTCAAACACCTATTCTACTTCTAGTAGAACGTTTATTTATATATTTTTTCGATAAATTCGAACTCTTATTCTTTATAAATTCGAACTCCTATTCTACTTCCAATAGAACTTTTAATCGTATGCCTTATAAATACTTATTATACTTACAATAGAACTTCTAATCATATGTCTTCCCTATAAATTCGAACTCTTCTCCTTTATAAATTCGAACACCTATTCTACTTCTAATATGTTAATTGATATTTTTGTATTTATTAGTGTTTAAAATTCTAAAATTCTAGAAAATTAGAAAAATAGATTGAGACGATCTTAGAGCGCCACCTAAACTCCCGCTATCCTCCTATATATATATATTGACTAGTGTAAAAGTCTGTTCGAGACGGAATTTAACTAATTTCCACATACATTCTATATATATATATATATATATATATATATAAGCTTATAACCTGTGCGATGCACGGGTTTTTTTTGATATATTATAAATTTTATTTTATTATATAATTATGTTTTTATATACTTATTAATTTTAAAAATTATTTTGATATTAATTAAATAAAATTTGAAGTAAAATAATGATTTTCATGATTTAAAATTTATAAAATAAAATTTTAAGTTAAATATGTCGTTAACAGAATTTGAACATTAAATATTAAGTAGATTAATTTAATCATTAAATATACCTTATAATTACATCTAACGGTTCTTATTAATTACTAAAAATCTAACAGTAATATAGTGTCATATTTTTGGGTATACATTACTGATTGTAAATTTATGTTTTAAATTAAAAGGTAGTGCAGTTAATTAGAAAAGAAATATTAACGATTGGAAGATTATGATTGCAAAATTATGTTTTAAATTAAAAGGTAATGTGTTTTAATTATAAAAGAAATATTAATGATTGGGAGTTACGATATTATAGGTACACATAAATGGTAATATGTTCAATTAAAAGTAAACATATTTTAAATTGATTGAAAGATAAGATATTTTAGGTATTTATTAAATTTTTGTTAATAGTACAATTATGTTTTTATATAATTATCAATTTAATAATTTTTAATATTTTAATTTAACATAATTTAATATACTCATATTTACGTATTATACTAATATTTTCTTATTATAAACAATGTACAAGAATTTTTAATATATTTTATTAATAATTAAAAAATGGTGTGATATTTTTGAGTATATATTAATGATTGTAAGATTAGTTTTAAATAAAAAAGGTAACGTATTTTAATTAGAAAGGAAATATTAATGATTTGAAAATATGGTACGATCGATGTTTCTATAAAAGGTAATATCTTGAATTAAAAGTAAATGTGAAAATGACAATAACTAATTACCATTAATTATATTATGTCATTATTTATTTTAATAATTAGGATAACCAAACCGAAAACCAAATCGACCAAACTTTCAATTTTTCGGCTTTAATATATTAGTATATATATATATATATAGAGTTGCACTCCATAGCAAACACCTTATATAACAAACAATAAAGAACACCTCATATCTCATAGATCCATTGCCCCTGGCGGGGCCACCCAATACAAAAAGTTCTAATTTTTTTAGGATCCATCCATCTAGCAAAAAAAAAATGAAAATTCACTGTTCATCGATGACGTCATGAGTGACGTCATCGATGAACAGTGAATTTTCAATTTTTTTTTTGCTGGATAGATGGAGCCTAAAAGAATAAGAACTTTTTGTATTGGGTGCCCCTGGCGGGGCCAATGGATCTATTGGAATAAATGATTTTATAGTGTTCTTTATTGTTTGTTATATAACAGTGTTCTGTATGGAGCAAAGGCCTATATATATATATATATATATATATATATATATATATAATTTTGTAATTAAAAATATGATAAATCATAAAATTTTGATTTATCTCATATTTTCATAGTTATTTTACAATATTGCATAATAATTTCTTGAACCAAATATTTCATAATTTAATTAGATTTCATAAAATTTGAATAAATATCTATACGATAATAAGCACATGAATACTGATAATTGCTAAATTTTAAATTTAGTTTTCAATTGCGTGAAATGAATTTTATCAAATTGAATATTTGAGTATAATTTAGATAATTATTTTAGTAAAACTTTTCATGTATAATAGAGGCGTACGTAAACTCATTTGATTTTATTGTAAAAAATTTATTATAGATGTAAAACTATATTTTGAGATATATTACAAAATCTCTTAATATTGAATAAAATTTATCCTTATGATTGCCTCAATCAATTTTTTATACATAAATATTTAAACACTTTTAAACTTAAGTGTTTAGTTTTAGTCTATTATTTATTACACAATATTAAAGTTCAATTCAAAATTGGGTAAATTGAAATAAGTTTTATGTGGTAAAATAACCTTAATGATCGTGTATGTATATGAAATCTAAAATAAATTTTTTTTATTTTATCAAATATTGATATAAATATATCTACACTATACTATTATAAGCAAAACAAGTTATATTTGGTTGGTTGGTTAACGCCTTCCAAAAATATTGTTAACACCTTCCTAAAAGTAATAAGTTAAAAAAATATATTAAAAATATTAATTTATTTATTATAAACAACAAAATTTACCAATAAAGCACAAAAGTACATTTTTAAAAAATTAAAAAAATATGTTAAAAATTCCAAATTAAGTTAAATTATACTATTATAAACAACAAATCTATACTATACTATTATAAGCAAAACAAGGTATATTTGGTTGGTTGGTTGGTTATCGCTATCCAAAAAAATTGTTAACACTTTTCTAAAAGTAATAAGTTAAAAAAAATTATATAAAAAATTATAAAAGTTTTCAATTATATCCGATTAGAATCATCGTACGCACATACTTCTTCCTACGATTCTTTCTTCTAAGATTTTAGCTTATTAAAATCTTATATTAAATCAAATCATGCTCCTATTAGTGAACATCCATTGTTTCCCGCTAATGAAAAATTATTAAGAATGTAACTCTAATAACAGGCACATTTGCAATGATGTATCAAGTGATGCATATTAATAACATGAATCAAGATTTGATAAGGCAGTTAGAGAATCAGGAAAAGAACTAGTCCAGACCATCTCATCTCCTATACTAATTTTGTGCCACCTAGTTATACTTATGTAGAGAACACAATTGAAAGACTTAAAGCAACCCTGTGTTGATCAATCTTTATTTTAACTATCCTTATGTTTTACCAACTTACATCTAGTCTGGTAATTATGGTGTTTAAGTTAATTAAAAGGAGTTAGGACTAAGTTTGTTAAAAGGGAAAAGAAACTGTATTGAATATTAGATATATGACCGTAGTAGTAGTGTCAATCCAACTTGGTAGCTTCATAAGTGCCTGCTGGTGTCTACATTAAAACGGTCCCTTGAAATAAGTGATGGTGAAAATGTTTCAGAACTTGAAAATTATCATATTCTAGTATTCCTAAACACCAGAGGCATGATAGTTAAACGCAACCACGCTTTGGAACTAAATAATTTTACTCGTGCTAGTTTAGACACTATTGTCTGATTCAATCCTCGAGTATAACATATACTCTAACAACTTTCGATGGAAAGACTAGTGATTAATTCATGGGAACTAAAAATATCAAAATTACATGTTGACAACTAAGTTGATAAAATATGTACCTGTAGATGTGTAGCTGGCGAGTGTTGGGTTTTAGTTTCTATCTATGAGATTAAAAGTCCAATTAGATTACCCTTGTTTTGGCCAATAGGAGATAAAAATAAAGGAGTCCTATATATATAAGGGCCTAATGATCATATATTTAACTATAGGAGAATTTCCTAAAGTTAACTAGTGAAATCAAGACACATCACATAGTTTCTTGAATAAAAAGACATATGATTAATGCCCCGTAGGGGCCCTTGTAAATAAAAAGTAACAAATGCATGATTTTAAAGGTTAACTTTAGGAAATTCTCCTAAAGTTAAATATAGGAACATTTTTCTCTATATATAAATATAGGAGGATTATAATTATAATAAGAGAGAGGAAAAATAGACACAAGAGAGATATAGAGAGAAAATTTGCAGGAATTTTTTTGGTTGTACAGGCTGCCTTGTTTTTGCGATTCTCGAAGTTCTACTGGTCGGATCGTCCTGAATTTTGGACAACATCTTCCTTACACCGATATCTAAATTCTGAACGGTGGAGATCGGATTTGGAGGTCTAGAAGGTCAGTTATTAAGGGGCTGAACAGAAGGTGTTCGCGCCACGATGAGGTTTAATCTCCCCGCTGTTAGTTTCTCATTGTTGTCTTATTTGATTCCATACTTCTTGATGACTCATTCCAAGAATGTGAAGGTGATTGTATTCCTCTAGTTTTATCTAGAGAAGACTTGGTGTATTCCCATATAATATGTGATAGTGAATTGTTTGGGTGGACTACGGTCCCGTGGTTTTTACTCCTTATCTTTGAGGGGGTTTTCCACGTATAATTTTGATGTCTTGTTTTTCGTTTATTATTACTTTACTTGTTTGTTTCATCGAAGGTTCATACGAGTAGGGATAAGTATTGCCCAACGAAGTTTAATTTCACACTTAGTTGTTACTGTTGTGGTCACTTTTTCCCATCAAATTGGCATCAGAGCTTGGTTGTTATTGAACTTGTTTGAACGATGGATTCGAATACAATTAGAATGGTTAATTTGAATGGTTCTAATTATCATGTTTGGAAGGGGAAGATGGAGGATCTTCTTTATGTGAAGGAATATTATCTACCTGTGTTTGCTACGGAGAAGCCTGCAAATAAAAAAGAGGCAGAATGGACTATTTTGCATCGACAGGTTTGTTGGTATATACGGCAATGGGTGGAGGATAACGTGTTAAACCATATTAGTGGGGAGACACATGCGCGTACTTTTTGGAACAAGCCTGAGCAACTCTATGCTCGAAAGACTGGAAATAATAAATTGTATTTGATTAAACAGTTGATGTCCCTAAAATATCAGGATGGCACTGCAATTTCTGATCATTTGAATGCATTCCAAGGAATTATGAATCAGCTTGCTGGAATGAGTATCAAGTTTCAAGATGAGATACATGGATTGCGTTTTTTGGGTACTTTACCAGATTCATGGGAGACATTCAGGATGTCTTTGTCGAACTCAGCTCCGGATGGTATTATCAGTATGGAATTAGCTAGAGCAGTATTCTGAATGTAGAGATGAGAAGAAAGTCACAGGGTTCCTCTTCACAGTCAGAAGTCCTTGTCATTGAAAGGAAGGGGAGAGCTCAAAGCAGAGGTCCAACCAACAGAGGTAATCAACGGAGTAGTTCTAGAGGAAAGTATTCTAATGTTGAGTGTTATCCTTGTGGTAAAAAGGGGCACACAAAGAAGTTCTGCAGAAAGTTGAAGCGAGAAAATAAAAAGGGTTCTGACAATGATCAGACGAAAACTGACAGTGGTAATGATAATTCTATGGTGATTGCTACTACTGATGAGCACCTAATCTGTTGTGATGGAGATATTGTTAACCTTGCACAAGATGATATAAGTTGGGCAATTGATAGTGGTGCTTCGTGCCATGTTGCGTCACGAATGGACTTCTTCATATCATATACTTTTGGTGATTTTGGAGAATGTTAAGATGGGTAACAGTGACATATCAAAAGTTGTTGGTGTTGGAGATGTGTGTCTGAAGTTTGATACAGGCATGGAGTTACATCTTCATGATGTTAAGCACGTTCCAGACATGAGAATGAATTTAATTTCTACTGGCCTTCTTGATGATGAAGGGTTTGTTAGCAGCTTTGGTAATGGTCAATGGAAGCTCACTCGGGGTTCTTTAATTGTTGCAAGAGGGAAGAGGTCTCCGAAATTATATATGACACAACCGCAAATCTCCAAGGGCATTGTTAATGCAGTTGAGAATGTTGATATGATTGATTTCTGGCATAAGAGACTTGCTCACATGACTGAAAAAGGAATGAATGTAACACCCCCAGATCCGGGGTCCGGGATCCGGTGGTTACGGTTTCCAATTCTGTCCACAACAATTGAACTTTCCTTAACATAAAATAAATTACGTCTCTATAACCCAACACAACAATATAAAATACACCCGTTATAGTCCCAGAGATGAAATCAGAGTAACAATCAAATTTTTATTAATCACATTATGAGTTCTTACAATCCAAAAGAATTTCAATATAAATACATACTCTTTGCCATCCATTTACATAAGTCATACTAGACCATATTCTTGGTACTGGAAGAATAAATATATCCTACCAATAGCTTCTTCTTCAGCTCTGGTAGTCTCATCGTCCTCGCCCGCGTCGAGTGCGCCTTGTGCGAGTCATCTGGTCTAGCTGTTGTTGTGATATAATAATAAAGCAAGGGTGAGCAATAGCCCACCAACAATAATATATAACTGAACAATAATGTATAACAGTTCAAAAGTATCTTTCAAACCATATGCCATGCATTTACGGAAATGATGCCAGTATAATATGAACGATGAAGTTACAAGGTAACTTAAAGTATTTGTTTGTAAAAATATCTGCTACATCAAAAGTAAGCGTGATATTCTCATTGTCATTAAAAGAGGAACTTGCATGAAAAGATTGCAATTCCAGTTATGAACACTTTTCCAGCTCTGCCAACAGTAATCATGTTGCAGGAAATAAATAAGTTTTGGATGATGAACCAATGATGGAGTATTCACCGCGCCCGCTGTTCCAATCTTGATGATCAGTCGAGATCGTACAGCTCAATTTAGATTTACTACCGGTAGAAGGAAGAATTGACGGCTTTACTTGTCTACCGCCTTACTAGCTCTCCCCAGCCAACGGTTGGGCCAAAGGGGATGGACCGGCGCTACTCGGCCTCTTACACGACTCCTAGTTCAAATAGAATTCATGATTCTGAATGTAACGTTCGTCCCCCTTTCCCCAAGTGTAATACTTGTTGATAAGACTCTACAAGGTAGTCGTATCTAGTTGGAAAAGAAAATTCACCAATAACTTCCAAGCTGTGGCTTGGTATCGAATATCAACTTGTTCCAACAATCTTACCCCTCGAAAGATGAGAAGGTAAACAACGACTTAATAAGTCAACAGCACCCGAGTTGCGAGTGAAGAGAATACTTTATGACCGGGAAGTCGACAAGATAAATAACATTTTCCAAGTAAGGTTCCCTTATTATTAGGGAGATAGACTCAAAGAAGAATGATGTCTGAGAACCTTTCTTGATATAAGATTAATAATAATATGACTCTGAAATATTTTCTGTAATAATCGAAGAAGATAAACCTTATCGAGGTTATTCTAAGTATGGAATAAATATTCAGAGAATATTTATTGTATTAAAATATTTTACGGAATATTTAGGAATATGAAAGAATATCTTTAATCAGAGTATCTCTCAAATAATTCTTGAAGAAATATCGAGAGAATATTTATTGCATAATTAAATATTCAAATGAATATTCCAAATAATATTCATTAATTAATAAGACCTGAAAGGAATATTTAAAATATTTAAAATAATATTCGATGATTAAATAGAACCCTGGATGAATATTCAAAATAATATTCATAATTAATTAAGAATTTAAATGAATATTGATAAAGTAATATTCATTTAATGGATAATATTCTAAATGAATATCAAGTAATGTTCATTTAGTAATCCAAGCTTTAAAGGAATATTCGAGATAAGACTCGATAAATAAATCAAGTTTCAGATGAACATTAAAATAATATTCGACAGGTAATTACTATCTTAAATGAATACTCAAAAGTAATATTCATTTAATGAATAATATTCTAAATGAATATCCAAATAATATTCATTTAGTAGTCCAACCTTTAGAAGAATATTCGCAATAATAATCGATAAATAATTCGACTCTGAATGAATATTAAAAATATTATTCGTCGAATAGTTACGTTCAAATAATTATTTGAAGTAAAGATCGTTAAAATAAATAATCTCGAACGAATATTCAAATAATATTCGTCGCCCGAATAATGGAAAATATTTACTTAAATATTTTCCTCCGAGGTAATCTCGATATATCAAGAAATATTGACTCCCGGTCTATATTTGATGAATAAGATGTATACGCCCTTCTATGAGGGTCTTACAATAACCGGCTTATAGTTGCTACGATAGCTATCTAATTTATAAGCCAATAACAATCAGGGAACAAGCATAATGATATAACTTGAAAGTAGGCATGCATGCTATGGCATATGTATAACAGAAAACATATATATATATATATATATATTTATTCAATCACAACAACAGCCTAAAAGAAGGGAATTGAAACTTGCTTGGTAGTCGAGTACGGTAAGGGGTAGTGGTAGCGGGTCCCGGTTCAGCTTGGTGATCTATAAATAGCCAAGGCATTCGGGATTAATCACTTAACATATTAAAAGTTAAGTTATACTTAATTCGAAACACGTTCTCGAGTTATCTCGTTATACCCCTTTTAGTGGATTACTTTTATCACTGATCCGACCCGGCATTCGTTCGTTAATATGATATGTCATTGTACTTATACTTGGGACATACTTAAGTCATATGAGTTCTAAGGTCGATCGTTACGAACCAATACTATACTCCGAGTTTTATCGCCCGTTTTCTAAGTGTTTTACCGAAGTTATAAAAGAGTCGTCTTTTAGGGGTTCGTTCGCGTTTAACCTCGACTCGAACATTTTTAATAAATTGAAAAATGATCCTTTTGACATACGGTTTTCTTTCACACCTTCCTTTCTACCTCTAGTATTTATTTACCAAGATTCGCCATGACGTTACATAGTTTACGAGGGTTCAATTACAGTTACGAACTTTCGTTTACGGATTCGAACTACTTTTAGTAATTTGGTCATAATTCCTAAACCGTAAATCGAAATGCTTCGATTCTTTCGCCAAAGTGATCTATGTTTAAAAACCTATCAGTAGGGTTCATTGCTTTGTCAAGAACAGAGAGTTATGACCACTGACCAAATCGATTTCTTAATGTTAATGAAAATCGGGCATTACGACGGCTATGAATCGAGCATTCTAAAAATCATATCGCATCAACCAAGCCACACCGGGCATCTAAACAATTTATACACTTAATAAGCATCTTTAAGAGTCCAGAAGCTACTTATCTTGGTATTGAAAATCATCATGCTTCTTGATTCACTAAACCACTTAACTAATCATGCTTATAACATCATTAAGAACATATTACTCTAAAATCATCAAGAACAAGCATGATATCAAAGTAAGGCCTAGGGTTTCAAGAGATTTATACCTTCCTTGGAGTGTGTAAAGACCTTGCTAAGCTTTGCATAGTCCTTGTATACCCATAACCAAGCTTAGATCATCCTAGAAATCAAGAAAATCAAGAGTTGTTCTTGAAAATCACTATTCACCCTAGTCTTTGATGATTTCTTTGAAAATGGAAAAAGTGGTGTTTGAGGCTAAGATTTGTAGAGTATCATTTTTATGAAATATAAGATCTATGTTAAAAATTTGGAGATCAAACAATGGTGGGAAGGTTGATTTTGGTTTTTGAATTAAGGCATATAGCCGAATGGGGAAGAAAGGGAGAGATGTTGGTGTTCTTGCTTGGCTTGCTTGGAAATCTTGAATTATTGTGATGCTTGGAAAATATCTAAGTCATAAAGCTACCTTATCAAGGGTTATGTCATGGATGATGTCTTTGGAATGGACAAGTGTTGAATTCTTGTGGTTGGAGGAGATTAACTTGCTAAGTACTTAGTTAGCTTGCTAAGTATGCTAGTCACTCTTGTAACTACTTAGTTACTTGATCTCATCCACTTGCACATACTTGCATCTTGGTTCTCTGCTTGTTTCTTTGTCCGTTTATTGCTCAGTTCATTGATCGTTCGGACGAATAACTAAGTAGTTTCACCTCTAGGGTTTACCGGGAAATTTCTCGATATTCATAATACCTTCCCCAATCCTTAATATAATCCTCGTGATAACCATGTAGGATATTTAATCTCGATACGAACTTAATCCGTAATCTAGGATTCGTTCGCTTTATTGATTAATCTCGTTATAACGTTTTAGCGATTTCTAGAACGCTTGTTTCACTGCCTCAGTGGTTTCCTACCTTCATTCTTAAATCAAATATAATAACATCCCAAAATATCAAATCCTCAAAGTTAATATCTCAATTCTTGGATTATAATAATATTTAATCCACTGCCCGGTCAAATATTATACCGAAAAAGAATTTGGAATTTCTGAATTCCGATCGTCTCTGCATTCACTTATTTCCTCCGCGTATTACTAATATGACTTCGAAACATCCATATCACGTCCCGTACATAGGGTGGCGTGAAAAGTTTTCCAACTTACAAAATCATTATTCATCCACCAAATTACTATGCACGTACAGGAAACACTATGCACGTACGGGAAACACTATGCACGTACGGGAAATACTATGCACGTATGGGAAACACTATGCACGTACTCATTTCCCTTCAAGGATCCATTAGCTCCTTCCTGGATGGTAGATTATTCTTATCTAGGTCCTCAACCATCGAATTACTCTATTATGACAATATACCAATGCATCAGGATCATTGTCCAAAGCAATATCCATTCATTACAATCATTGTTCTTTGAAACCACCATTAATTAGAGCTGGTGACCTTGTTGTCGGAATCATTGTTCCTCGTTTTATCCTTACTTAATAAAAAGTTTTAATTATATCCAAAATTTGGGGTTCTTACAATGAATATGCTATCGAAGAAAAAGGTATTATCTGATTTGGCTGATATACATTTGAAAAGGTGTTCTCACTGTGTGGTAGATAGCAGAACATAGTTTCTTTTAAGAGTCGTCCTCCCTCTCGTAGAGAGCATATACTTGACTTGGTGCATTCCGATGTTTGCGGTCCTATGAAAACCAAAACTAATGGTGATTCATTATATTTTGTTACATTCATCGATGATCATTCAAGGAAGTTGTGGGTTTATACCTTGAAGACGAAAGACCAAGTGTTAGATGTGTTTAAGCATTTTCAGGCTTTAGTTGAGAGACAGATTGGGAAGAAATTGAAGGGTATCCGGACAGATAATGGAGGGGAGTATACAGGTCCCTTTGATGTGTATTGTAGACAGCAGGGCATTCGGCACCAAAGGACTCCACCAAAGACACCTCAACTTAATGGTTTGGCAGAGAGGATGAACAGAACATTGGTGGAGCAAATCAGATGTTTACTTTCACATGCTGAGTTGCCGATGTCTTTTTGGGGTAAGGTACTAAATACTACGGTAATTGTTTTAAATCTCTCACCTTGTGTTCCTTTACAGTTTGTATAACGACTTAGAATTTTTCGCAATTTATTAAATGCTTATTTAATTGTTAAATGTGAAATTATGTGAATTATATGAGAAGCATATTTTGATGAAGTCCAGATATGTGTGAAAGCATGATTATGTGATTATATGATGACTGGTATATGTCGTATATGCTCGTGGAATTGTACTAATATTTTTGGAGCATTAAAAGTATTTTTAAAGTGCATTTTTAATCTTTTAAAAATCATAGGAGTTGATTTAAATCATGAAATCTTTTGTATTATCATCTTTGTGATATTGTTAAGTTATGAAAATTAGTTTGGGTATTTAATTGTGTGTTTTAGTATTTTAGAATGATTTCAAAAGCATTATTTCTTTTAAAGAGCTTTTATTTCGAAAATTCGTATAAAATTCATTTCTGATCCAAATATTATTTTAAAAATATGGGGATGCTTCTAATTTTATGAACTTCATTTTAAAAAATTTTAAAAAATATTTTCTCCCCATTTTTTATTTTATTTCGATTTAAAAGTGACTAAAAGATTTGTTTTTCAGAAAAGTAAATAGCAATTATGTAATTACAGTTTTGCCCCTGGAAGTTTATAACACCACCGCCTGTATCTTCCTCCTCCCTCACTTCATTTTCTTCGGTTTTCTTGTTCGAGAGCAGGTTACTCTCTTTCTCTCTCTTTGCTCGACATTCTCTCTCCTCTGTATCTGATCGATTCTTAACTGTTTTTACGATCCAATACCATATTTGTGACTAATTTTCTGCTCTCTATCCATTTCCGTGGATGCATGTTGTTTTTGTGATGAAAAATTTCGAATCCCTTTTTGGTTTCACTTCGGTTCCGAGTTGGGTAGTCGAGTTCTTGCTTTTGCAGTCGGGTATGGTATTGGTTGTCTGATGGCAAAGGTTGTGGAGGAAGTCCAAACCAAATTGGGGACCTCCGACTTCTACCCCACCGGCTGTGAACTCCGGTGAGCCGGTGGTAAGGCTGTGATGTTAAAACTGAGCCTAAAAATCTTGTTAATAATTCTCTAGTGATTTGTGTTGATTAAATTTAGTCGTATATATATATATATGTGTGTGTGTGTGTGTGTGTGTGTAATTAAAATTCGAATTTTGTGATTATATGGAGATTTTGCTTCGTTAATCTAAGAATTAATTGTTCGAGTTCTTGGTACATGACTATATGACTTTGTTTGGGTTTATCTTGAATATATATATTCATGCATGTATAATTTTCTTGGTTTATTTACATTAATTCGAATTTATATGTATAAATTAGGTGAATTTTCGAATTGATAATTGATGGTTTATGAATTCAAAGGATGTTCGTGATGATTAATTGTTAGTTACGAAATATAAATATGTGTCAACTGATTATACGGAGATGTATGTGATTTTTGATAAAATTAATTATATATAATTCGAATTACTCGGATTATTTGCTGAAATTATACTTTAAATAAATAATGATATGCTTGATACTTGCTATTGGAAATGTTAGTAGAATAATTATGATTATAGATCCCTTGGGAGTGTAGGTGGATATTAAATCCATCGTAGGGATTTGATTGTGAATTGGAATCGGATATCTTCCGACGGGATAGTCCATATTATAAAGGAAACTCTGCCCAATTTTCGGGAAATTATAAATAGTAAAATGTAAACCTGGATAGCAAAATTGCTTATGAGTTAGGTTTATCTGCTAAAGTGTATAAGTGGCTTATGTGGGATGCATGTGCTATGTGTTAAGTGTTTAAATGATTTTCTGTTTACAAGGTGGTTTAGTGTACTATCAGATACGTAGGTTATATGATACGTACTAATGCGTTATAAGAATCGTTTGGGTAGATTAGGATTGGACGATTTAGAAGTATAGTATTCTAAAGTAGTGATATCGTTTATGTAGATAAGAAGGACGTAGGACCTAGCGATAAAGGAAAGGCTAAGGTCGAGTACCAGTGACTGAGCTGTTAGCTGTTGCATTCTACCGGAGGCAAGTAACTCTGTCTTTTCTTAAAGTTTACAATTTTGAACAGATATATCTTGTTGATTCAAGCATGCCTATCTTATGCCATGTTGATTATAAATCTTATGTAGCCTATCTATTCATGTAACCAGAATCTTGTCTACGACTGTTTCATAAACTATAAACCCTAACAACATAATTCTTTTTAATTGCTTCTTGACCATATATTTCTTACAGCTTGCTATAATCATGTCATATTGACTGACTGATATACCAATGTTCTACTTGACCTGTGTCCGTGTCTAGTTTAACCTATGTTGACCATAAAACACATAAACTTCTTCATGAGCTAAACACTGATCCAAGAACTTAATTGCCTTTAATATTATACCTTAAACTTGAAATCTGATCAATTACCTTGATGCCTTTGAGTCTACATCTTCTTGATTCAGACTTGTATCCCTATTTCATTGATGTCAGAAAATTTAGTCATACCCTTTGACTTTTATCATTGCAAATCAAAATGAGTTGTTTTCTTAAAATACTTTGAAGTTACTTAGACTGGGCTGATTTGTTATCAGAGAGTCGAAAATACTTCGAAGTAAAGGTTTTCGAAAAGATTAAGTATTAAAATGTTTTATAAAGTTAAAAAGAGTTTTGCAAAGCTTAATGTTTTAAAATAAGATTTTTAATAAAAATGTTAGGAACTCCGTCTAAATGGTTTCCATGGATTCCTGACGACTGGAGAGACCGGGCGAATGGGTAATGCTGGTTCCATCGGTTTGAGTATGTATTAATGTATTTCTGGTCTGTCCAGTTCGACACCTTTATAGGCCAATATGTTTCCTCTTGGGAACCCAAGCTATCCTAATGAAAGGAAATGATGGCCAGAGGGACTTTGTGTCCGGTATGGGGACTTTATGGGTTGATCACCCGTATTGTCTGTTATGAAGTAAAAAACCTCCAATCAGTTTTCTTAAAGTGATGATTACTTTTAATTTACCATGAAATGAAATTGGTTTACCGATTGAAATGTCAATTACTTTACACAGTTTTGAAATATCTATTACTATCCTGATTATCAGTTGATATCCTGTCATTACCAAATGCTAGTATTGCTTTTACTACTTCCAGCATATTTATGTCATATCTTAATAATTGTCATCTTCCGCGATACCTGGTTATACTGCTTTCAGTTGAGATCTTTAGATACTTGCTGAGCGTTGGCTCATTATTATTTTGTCTAACCTTTTTGACAGTAATCTAAGAATCATGGTTCGTACAATCCAAACCGCAAGGAAGCGCACTTACCGTGGCTCTGAGTTGGTTCATTTTGAGATAGCTCCCGAGGTAGATGCAATAATAGCTCAGTGAGGAGATCTTTAGTTAGTTGTGAGATCTAGTAGTGGAATTTTTGAGAATTTTGGTTTGTAATAATATATTTTGAATTCAGGTTTGTAATAATAATTAGTTAGACGATGGCTTGCTTGTTTCATACCATTACATGTGAAAGATCTTGGATAGTAGTGTCGGGGCCAGTCAGCATGTTATATTTATATTATATTTTAGGTTGTTTACATCTAGATGTGTGTCAGTGACTCTCCGATCTAGGCCCCGGGTCGGGAGGGCGTCACAGGTTAGAACTACGGGTTTTGGTCATTGAAACAAGCCAGGAATTTAGGATCACTAATAAAAGAAGTAGATACAATTAGGATTTAAGAGTGATAGATGTAGGGAGTGATTATAGGTTTAGGTTTTCCCTTCGCGATAGATTACTAGGACTAACATAACTTAACTCGTTTATATTCTGCGTGTATATATATACGATTGTTACAGGACATGGATCTTGCCGACGATGCACCACCCCTACCTTCCGATTCTAGTTGTTCATCCGAGAAGTCCGATCCTTCGGAGGCGATGTCTGATGCCGATGCTGAGGTTGAGTCTGATGTGCCAGTATCTGAGTCTGAGGTTGAGAGTCCCACGACCCTTGCCGACATTCCTGTCCCTACCACTGAGCCTGTGCCTGAGTCTGCACCTGTGTCTGAGCCTATTAATGATACCGTGCCTGTTTCTGTCCCAGTACCAGTCGTGACCCCTTTTGTCACCGAGCACGGCGAGTCATCTATCGGACCCTACTCACTTCCCGAGGTTGCACCTTTGCACACATACACCGAGATAGTCCGCACTTATGAGAATTTGACGAGTAGGAATGATGAGCTTTCAGCATTAATCAAGCAGATGAAGGACGAGGCACAGCGTCAAGTTGACTTATCTATGATCGATTGGGATAGTCGTATTGAGTTAGCACAGAGGGTCACCCAGCAGCATTTTCTTGAGGTTCCCCTGTCTAGGCCTGCTTTTGATGAGCTTTGTCAACTTTCGAGTTTGATTTCTTGGATGATGTGTGAGTATGGTGAGACCCGACGTTCCCGTAAGTAGATGTTGTCTGTGGAGATGGTGTGAGTGGGACATTTAGTGGAGCCCTCTAGTTTTAGTTATGCTTACTACTAGTTTAGGATGTTTTCCTGTTTTCCTAGTACTGGTAGACGGATAGTAGTTGTTGTATTCAGCTTTGTTTGTAGAAGGGTTAGTATACCCTTAACTTTGATGTTGTTAGATCATTTTCGTCGTTAGCGACGTATGCATATTTCGTATATCCTTGTGTGCACTACTTTACTTATCGCTTTTTACATACAGTATTTACATACCGTATTTCCATAACTTAGTGACCTGTTCATATAAACCCCGTTGCATAATTTACAACTGTACCCATATCATACTGATTTACTGGAACCGATCGTCTATTGGTACCAGACGGAGGAACCCTATTTCTTTTGAATATATACCTACTTGTTGTTTACCAACTGTTTACCTTCTTATCAGAAAGATGCCTCCCAGAAGAACCCGTCAAGCTACCAGCAATGATAACCAAGACCAACAAAATCAAGATAACCCTACCATGGCCCAGATGTTCCAATTACTTCAACAACAAATAGCTGCTTTTGTTAAACACCAACAACACCAAGCTACCCAGCTCGCTACAACTTTTAAATCTTTTCAAGCTGTTCACCCACCTGAGTTTAAAGGTACCTTGAACCCTGTTGAAGCTAAGTCTTGGTTGATTGATATCGACAAGTCTTTCACGTTAGTTAGGGTCGATGAGGTCCAGAAGGTGGAGTTTGCTAGTTTTTATTTGAGAGCGGAAGCGAACTTTTGGTGGGAGTCTGTTAAGGCCGCAGAAGGAAATGCGAGTACGTGGCCAAAATTTGTAGAATTATTTAATGAGAAATATCTGCCAGGTTATTTACAAGACCGGTTGGAGATTTAGTTTATGGAGTTGAAACAAGAAGGAATGACTGTTGCGGAGTATGAAGCTAAGTTTACTGAGCTATCTAGGTTTGTACCCCAGTATGTAGGAAACGAAGCTAGTAAGGCTAAGAAATTTCAACATGGATTAAAGCCCTGGTTAAGGAGTAGAGTTGCTGCATTTGAGTTAAGAACTTATTCTGCTATCGTTCAAAAGGCGATGATTATAGAAGGGGAAAGTGATTTGAACCAGAAGGAGAAAGCTGGTAAGAAGAGGAAGTTTGAGAAAGTAGAGAAGAGCCAAGAGACAAAAGGTCAGAGGAGTTTTCCGAACAGAGGAAGGTTTAGAAATCGACTAGGAGGACAGAGAAATTTTTAGAAGTTTGGAGGTGGTAACGGAGGACAAGACCGTAGACCCCAAGGAGTAAACCCTCAGGCTATAACAAGACCCGTACTACCAGACTGCAAGATTTATGGAAGAAAGCACCCGGGTATCTGTAATAAGCCTAACATAGTTTGCTACAAGTGTGGGAAGAAAGGACACTATGCTCAAGAATGTTCGGAAGCGAAGCCAGTAGGATTGACTTGTTATAAATGTGGCAAGATTGGTCATATTGCTAAGAACTGTAAGGTGCCTATCCAGACTGCTAATGTTTTGAGGATCACCGCACCACCAGCACCGCGACAAGTGCCGTATCAAGCGCCTCAGCCCAGAGCCCGTACTTTCAATATGTCTGTCAAAGAAGCTGTTAATGATGTCGATGTGGTTGCAGGTACGCTTCCTGTCAACTCTTTTGAAGCTAAAGTTTTAATTGATTCTGGAGCAACTAGATCCTTTATATCTGAAAGATTTCTTGATAAATTGCGCTGTGAGATTCGTCCATTAGAAAAGGCATTAGTAGTAGAAGTTGCTAATCAGGATAAAATTTCTGTAGACCGGGAGTGTCCTAACTATAATATTGAGATTGGAGGATTTCTTTTCTACGTGGATTTATTACCTTTTAAGTTGGGAGAGTTTGATGTTATTTTAGGAATGGATTGGTTATCCGCGTGTGATGCGCAGATTATGTGTAAGAAGAAGAAAGTTAAGTTGCATACTGAAGATGGTAGTGAAGTAATATTTCAAGGACAGAAGCAAGATAAGAAATTTCTAACGTTTATGCAAACGAAGAGATTGTTGACTCAAGGACGTGAAGCTTATTTAGCACATGTAGTTGATACAGAGAAACAAGCCCCTAGGATGGAAGATATTCCAGTTGTAAATGAGTTTCCTAATGTATTTCCTGACGAATTGCCCGGATTACCTCCAGACAGAGAGATTGAATTCCAAATTGATTTGGCACCAGGAACTGAACCCGTATTTAAAGCATCGTACGGAATGGCACCTGCTGAGATGAAGGAGTTAGCTACTCAATTGCAAGATTTATTAGATAAAGGAGTTATAAGGCCGAGTGTATCCCCGTGGGGAGCGCCAGTGTTATTTGTCAAAAAGAAGGATGGAAGCATGAGGTTGTGTATCAATTATAGAGAACTCATTAAATTGACTATCAAGAATAAGTATCCATTGCTAAGGAATGATGATTTGTTTGACCAACTAAAGGATGCTTCTTACTTTTCAAAGATCGATTTGAGATCAGGTTATCACCAATTAAAGATCAAGCCAGAAGATATTCCGAAGACTGCATTTCGCACGAGATATGGACATTATGAGTTTTAGTGATGGCTTTCGGATTGACGAATGGGCCAGCTGTGTTTATGGATTTAATGAATAGAGTGTTCAAGAGATATTTGGATAAATTCGTAATTGTATTTATTGATGGCATCCTTATATACTCGAGAAACCCTGAAAAGCACGCCGAGCATTTGAGAATAGCATTGGAAACCCTGAGAAAGGAAAGATTATATACCAAGTTTTCTAATTGTGAGTTTTGGTTGCAAGAAGTGCAATTTTTAGGTCATGTGATTAATAAAGAAGGAATTCGAGTGGATCCTGCTAAGATTGAAGCTGTGGTGAATTGGAGTAGACCAAGAACTCCTACTGCGGTGAGAAGTTTTCTAGGATTGGCTGGTTATTATCGGAGATTTGTACAAGATTTCTCAAAGATTGCTAACCCATTAACAAAGTTGACCCGAAAGAATGAGAAGTTTATTTGGAATAATAATTGTGAAGAAAGCTTTCAAGAGCTAAAGAAAAGATTAGTTTCAGCACCAGTGTTAGTATTGCCAGATGATAAGGGAAATTTTGTTATCTATAGTGATGCTTCGCATAAAGGATTAGGATACATTCTGATGCAACACGGAAATGTTATTGCGTACGCTTCGAGATAGCTTAAGCCGTACGACCAGAAATATCCGACACATGATTTAGAGTTAGCTGCAATTGTGTTCGAATTGAAAATATGGAGACATTACTTGTACGGAGAGAAGTATGAAATTTTCACCGATCATAAGAGTTTGAAGTATATCTTTACCCAGAAGGAGTTGAATATGAGACAAAGAAGATGGTTGGAGTTTATTAAGGATTATGATTGCACGATAAGCTACCATCTCGGAAAGTGAATGTTGTAGCTGATGCGCTAAGTAGAAAGGAAAGGTTGAGTACATTGATCATGCCAAAGGAGTTATTTCGAGAATTTGAGAAGTTAAGTTTAGAAGTTTATGATTCAAAGGATGCAGATGAGTTTCTGAGTACGATGACTTTTCAACCAGAGTTGCTGGAGAAGATTCGGAGATGTCAAGTGGAAGTGATGAATTGTGAGATGAATACGTTGACAAGAGAAGAAATTTGTACACAGAAGGATGATCAAGGTATTTTAAGATTTGGAAAGAGAATTTGAATTCCTAATGTTGTGGAGTTAAAGAATGAGATTTTAACTGAAGCCCATAGTTCGAAATATTGTATTCACCCTGGGAGTACCAAGATGTACCGAGACTTGAAGGAAAATTTTTGGTGGCCAGATATGAAGCGTGAGATTGCCGAATGGATAAGTAAGTGTTATACCTATCAGAGAATAAAAGCGGAACATCAGAAGCCAAGTGGTTTGTTACAACCGTTAGATATTCCCGAGTGGAAGTGGGAGCACCTTGCCATGGATTTTGTAGTAGGATTACCAAAGACTAAGGCGAATCACGATGCGATTTGGGTAATTATTGACCGATTGACAAAGTCTGCACATTTCCTTCAAATTAACGAAAGATTCTCATTGGATAAGTTAGTGCATTTGTATTTGAAGGAAATAGTGTCACGTCATTGAGTTCCTGTTTCGATAGTATCTGATCGAGATCCACGATTCAATTCGAGGTTTTGGTGACAATTTCAAGAATGCCTAGGAACCCAACTTAAAATGAGTACAACTTACCATCCACAAATGGACGGCCAAAGTGAAAGGACTATTCAGACTATAGAAGATATGTTAAGAGCTTGTGCATTGGATTTCAAAGGAAGTTGGGACGAACATTTGCCATTAGTTGAGTTTTCATACAATAATAGTTACCACGCGAGTATTGGAATGCCCCCGTATGAAGCTTTGTATGGAAGAAAGTGTAGATCACCCGTGTATTGGGAAGAAGTTGGTGAGAGAAAAATTTTAGGACCAAAACTACTTCAGTAGACGAAGGAGAAAGTTGAGATTATTCAGAAGAGATTAATTACTGCCTAGGATCATCAGAGGAAGTATGCTATTTAAAAAGAAAGGACACGAATTTTGAGATAAGAGATCAAGTGTTGTTGAAAGTATCCCCGTGGAAAGGAGTTACAAGATTTGTTAAGAAAGGGAAGTTAAGTCCGAGGTATGTAGGACCATTTGAGATTTTGAAGCAAGTTGGAAAGGTTGCTTACGAGTTGGCGCTACCACCGCACATGCACCATATTCATAATGTGTTCTATGTATCTATGCTTAAGAAGTACAATCCAGATGCAAGTCACGTAATTGAGTATGAACCTATTGAGATCCAGCCAGATTTATCTTACGAGGAGCAACCAGTAGAGATTCAAGATAGAAGTGATAGGAAACTTAGAAATAAGGTTGTCAGATTAGTTAAGGTTTTGTGGAGGAATCCTAGAGTCGAAGAGTCGACTTGGGAACTTGAAAGCGAGATGCTTGCCAAGTATCCTCATCTGTTTACTTAGGTGAGATTCTGGGGACAGAATCCTTTTAAGGGGGGAAGGTTATAACGACTTAGAATTTTTCGAAATTTATAAAATGCCATTTTAATTGTTAAATGTGAAATTATGTGAATTATATGAGAAGCATATTTTGATGAAGTCCAGATATGTGTGAAAGCATGATTATGTGATTATATGATGATTGGTATATGTCGTATATGCTCGTGGAATTGTACTAATATTTTTGGAGCATTAAAAGTATTTTTAAAGTGCATTTTTAATCTTTTAAAAATCATATAAAATCATGGGAGTTGATTTAAATCATGAAATCTTTTGTATTATCATCTTTGTGATATTGTTAAGTATGAAAATTAGTTTGGGTATTTAATTGTGTGTTTTAGTATTTTAGAATGATTTAAAAAGCATTATTTCTTTTAAAGAGCTTTTATTTCAAAAATTCGTATAAATTCATTTCTGATCCAAATATTATTTTAAAAATATCGGGATGCTTATAATTTTATGAACTTCATTTTAAAAAAATTTATAAAATATTTTCTCCTCATTTTCTATTTTATTTCGATTTAAAAGTGACTAAAAGATTTGTTTTTCAGAAAAGTAAATATCAATTATGTAATTAAAATTTTGCCCCTGGAAGTTTATAACACCACCGCCTGTATCTTCCTCCTCCCTCACTTTATTTTCTTCAGTTTTATTGTTCGAGAGCAGGTTACTCTCTCTCTTTTTGCTCGACACTCTCTCTCCTCTGTATCTGATCGATTCTTAACTGTTTTTACGATCCAATACCATATTTGTGACTAATTTTCTGCTCTCTATCCATTTCCGTGGATGCATGTTGTTTTTGTGATGAAAAATTTCGAAACCCTTTTTGGTTTCACTTCGGTTCCGAGTTGGGTAGTCGAGTTCTTGCTTTTTCAGTCGGGTATGGTATTGGTTGTGTGCTGGCAGAGGTCGTGGAGGAAGTCCAAACCAAATTGGGGACCTCCGACTTCTACCCCACCGGCCGTTAACTCCTGTGAGCCGGTGGTAAGGCTGTGATGTTAAAATTGAGCCTAAAAATCTTGTTAATAATTCTTTTGTGATTTGTGTTGATTAAATTTTGTCGTATATATATATATATATATATATATATATCTCTGTGTGTGTGTGTGTAATTGAAATTCGAATTTTGTGATTATATGGAGATTTTGATTCGTTAATCTAAGAATTAATTGTTTGAGTTCTTGGTACATGACTATATGACTTTGTTTGGGTTTATCTTGAATATATATTCATGCATGTATAATTTTCTCGGTTTATTTACATTAATTCGAATTTATATGTATAAATTAGGTGAATTTTCGAATTGATAATTGATGGTTTATGAATTCAAAGGATGTCTGTGATGATTAATTGTTAGTTATGAAATATAAATATGTGTCAACTGATTATACGGGGATGTATGTGATTTTCATAAAATTAATTATATATAATTTGAATTACTCGGATTATTTGCTGAAATTATAATTTAAATAAATAATGATATGCTTGATACTTGCTATTGGAAATGTTAGTAGTATAATTATGACCGGGCAGTCAAACAAAATAAATAACAGCTCTCAAGTAAGGTTCTCTTATAATTTGGAAGATAGATTTAAATGAAAAATAGAGTTTTGGGAACCTCCCCTTGATAAAAATAAGTATAATAAGACTCAGAAATATTTTACATAATATTTGAAGGTCGAAGATAATATTTAAATAAAATAAATCATTTTAAAAACTGGTTAAAAGAATTAAATAAATATTCAAAGAATATTTATTAAATTATAAATATTTAAAGAATATTCTTAATATAAAATATTGCTCATAAATAACCCCCGAATGAATATATAAAAATATTCACTAAATAAATAAATCCTCGAATAAGTATTCAAAATAATATCCATTAAATAAATCAACCTTAAATGAATATTCAAAATAATATTCGTTAAATAATTAAAGCTCAAATGAGTATCCAAAATAATATTCATTAAATAAATAAAACTCAAATGAATATTCAAAACAATATTCATTAAAGAAATATTGGAAAAATATTTATTTAAATATTTTCCTCAGAAAATAATCACAATATATACAGAAATACTGACTCCCGGTCTATACTTGAAGAATGAGATTCATATGCCCTTCACTAAGGGACTTTGCAATATCCGGCTTATTATTAAGGGAAATTCTATATGGTACCAATGTAGTTTTTGCTTTTCTACATGGTACCATCACTTTATTTTCTTCTCTACATGGTACCCCTAACATAATGTTTTCGTTATAATTGTAGCCCTCCGTCAGCTGAAACGTTGTGGAATCGTTAAAAAGCCAAAACTTGTAATATAAAATGATTTAAACAGCTAAAAAACACCCAAAAATAGTTAAACATAATTAAACATTAATTAAACCATAAAAGCAAAACAACGAGGGCTCATATGATCAAAACGACAATTTTGGAGGGCTCAAGGGTTCAAGAGAAGCGAAAGGATAGGGTTTAATCGGAAGCTGTACTTAACGATCGAGGGCTCAGTCGAAGATAAAAGTGGACAACACTATTGTTTTTAAAAGCTTCAAACAGGTATCTATTCTCAAGCCCTGTATTACTTTCGTTGTATGTATACATGTATATATATATATATATCTGATTCTCATATGACTTTAGGGGTTTCTTGTACTGTCTGAGCTGGGTCTTTGAATAAGTTTGTGTTGTTAAGATGTTTGTCCTATTATTGTGATATTGTGATGTTTTGTATTATTGTCAATTTTTTTTTGTATTAAATTGCAGAAAACGGATCAAATAATCTTGAGAATGAATTGGAGGGGTAATAAGGTTGATATTAAGGTTGAATTAGACAAGTGTACTCTGTTGGATATAGTTTTAGAGTACGAAGATGAAGCAAAGAAGAAGGGTTTTAGACGTGATTATGCTTACCCTACCTTTGGCTATTCGTATGAGATGAAACATCACATTTTACTAACTGATACGGACTTGATGTTGATGTTCAAAAGGTTGCCTCAGAAGAGTTTGATAGATATATGGGTTGGGACTGTGATGAAACCAAATGCATTGTATGAGTTAGTCCTAAACTTGAAGAGACAGAATGAGAATGCGAAGAAACAAGAGGCTGGTAAAAATGTTCAAGTAGGGGATGATATTTTTAATTTTCTTTCTGGAGCCCTATATTTTACATGTATTATTACTTGATTTTTAGGGGATAGATCTTGCTTTGGAAGATGTTTGGCCAGGTGCCCAAAGAAGATATTGTTGTAGGCACTTGTCAAGAAACTACAAGAAACAATTTGCTGGCCCACTAATGTACACACTTTTCTGGAGGGCTTGTAATGTTACAAGTCAATTCACATTCAGAAAAACTATGGAGAGACTTCAGAAGGTTGGGGGTGATGCTGTCATGGGTTGGTTTGCAAATTTAGGAGATCCATGCACCTGAAGCAAACACAAGTTTGATCCCAATGTCTGTAATGATTCTAACACATCAAATTTTGTTGAGAGTTTCAATGCAACTCTAGGTGTTGATAGATGTAGGCCAGTGTTGACTCTACTTGAAGGTAATTTGACTAAACTTGAATTTCATTTTATTTGAGTCCAGCTGAGGTACTAATATGTTGATACATGTTGATGTTCTTAGGTATTAGAAGGGTGTGCATGGTTAGAAAAGCAACAAGGCTGCAAGTTGCTCAGAATTTGAATGATGATGATCTTTGTCCCAAAATTTAGAAAACTATCAAGGACATCAGCAAAAATACAATCAGTTGTAAGGCATACATGTCACATCCTGGTGAATATGAGATCCATGAAGGTAAATCTCAGTTTCCACTGTCTTTGAATAGCAAACTCTGTTCATGTGGTGCTTGGTAGCAATGTGGCATTCCATGTAGGCATGCCATCAGGGCTCTGCAGCATGCAAAGGTTGATCCAATTAAATTTGTGAGCTCCTGGTATTCAGTTAAGAACTTGTAAGGGTGCACCAACTGCCAAAGAACTGAAGGGAGCTGTCCTAAAGTTGGTTAGAAATACAAAGGTTAGAGATCAATCAAATGCAACAAAAGCAGCCAGAGCAACAGCTAAGGTAGCAAAGGAAGCAGCAAAAGGAAATGCACAAGCTGGACACTCTACAAGGAAGAGAAAGAGTACAACTCAAGGGACTGCATCACAACCATCACAAGCTTCTGTTCTCACTACATCTCAGGCTCAACATCAGAACTAGAATTATATTTTACCTAGACTTTTCGATTATGTTGGTCTATTTTGGATGATATCAGGTTTTTGGGTATGCTACTAGGTTTTTGGGGATGATATTTAGCTATCCTTTATGTAATTTGGATTATGTTGGTCTATTTTGGATGCTGTCAGGTTTCCCCTGTTTTTTCCCCTGTTTTTTCCTTCATTTCTACTATTTGTTATATTTGGCGCCAAAATTCAGTTTGAAACTGGTGTAGTTTGGGCTTTTAAACGTTTCTACAATGTTTGCTTTAACGGAGGGTTACTACTTAGAAGGAAACAGGAGTTTAGGGGTACCATGTAGAGAAGCATATAAAGTGATGGTACCATGTAGAAAAGCAAAAACTACATTCGTACCATATAGAATTTCCCTATTATTAATATATCACATCTAACTGGTAAGCCAATATCAAGTCATAAAACAAGTATCACAATAATTTGAAAGCAGGCATGCATGCTATGGCATATGTATAACAACAATCAAATCATATATCTTATCACAACAACAGTTCCAAAATGTTTGGAAACTTGCCTGGTAATCTGGTGGGGGTAGTGTGTCCTGGGTCAGTCCGGTGATCTATAAATAATCAAAATATTCGAGATTAATCAATTAACGCTTTAAAATTTTAAGTGTATACTTTACTTAGGTTAAAACACGTTTTCAAGTTATCTCGTTATGCATACTCTAGTGTAACTCTTATTAACACTGTTATGATCCCACACTTGTTCGTTATTAGGGCATGTCATTACACTTACACTTGGTAGGTACTTAAGTCGTATAAGTTCTAAGGTCGGTCGTTTGCTAACAAAGATTATACCTCGAGATTTATTGTCCATTTTCTAAGTGGTTTTCTAAAATTATAACCAAGTGTTCCTCAAAGGGGTTCATTCGCACTTAACCTTGATTCGAACATTTTTATAGAATCGGAAAAAGATCCTTTTTACATGAGGTCTTCACTCGCACCTTCCTTATGACTCCTAATATTTAATTATTATGATTCGCAACTGAATTACTCATGTTAAGGGGGTTCAATTTTAGTTACAAACTCGCACTTACGGTTTCGAATGACTTTTACTAAATCGGTCATATCTCCTAAACAGTAAGTCCATTTGTTTCGATTTTCGTGCCAAAACGATCTATGACTCGAGATCTACAAGGATATGTCATATAATCATCAAGGTCAGAAATTTAAGGCTACTTTCATACACGATTTTTAAGGGTTAAGGAAATTTCGACATTACGACGGCTATAAATCGGATATTTCCAAAATCAAAATCCTCCAATAATTATAGCATCCACTCCAAATCACACATACATGTTATTTATCTTTGAACTAAGACCAAGCAATATCTTTCCGATCATATAAATTATTTTATCATCTCACAAAACCCACACATAGCTCTAGTACTCTAACTATGCATAACATCACTAAAACTCATCCAAAATCCATGATTCATCAAAGGGGTTCAAGGATTATACCTTTATTTGAAGCTTAAGAATGATATTAAGGCCTCACAAATCTTGAACCTTGCTTAGAACATCCTTTGGAAGCCATACAATCAAGAAAACAAAATAGGAAAATCATAAAGTTACTATTTATCATAATCTTCATGATTTTATAACTCAAAAATGGAATGGAATTTGGAGCTAAAATTCATAGGATACCTTAAGGAATTATAGAACTCACCTAAATTATCTTGAGACTTTTGAAGGGTTGGAAGCTTGAATTTGATTCTTGGAAAGAGCTTAGGCCGAGAGCTCCATTCCTTGGGGTTCTTGGTTTGCTTTTGTGTTTTGCCAATTGTTTTGCTACTTGCTTGATATTTCTCTTAATTCTCATAAATTAGCTTTATTAAAGCAACTTTAAACACATCCTTTTTGGTAAAATGCAATTACACCGGTTAGTTGACTCGCTCTTTGGTCACCTTAGTCCTCGTTCTCCCACCAATTTGATTTCCTTCATGTTTCGTTAATAAAATCAATACGTTGCGACTTATATGTTGCATTCCATTGCTTTACTGTGGCACAATTTCATTGGTCGTTCGGAGGAATATCTCAAATATTTCTTGTTAGGGTTTTACCGAAAATCTTCTTGATATTTATACTACCATTCTTAATCCTCCTTTATAATCCTTGAATTTGAATTCCTTAAATCTCTTTAATAATCCTTAAATCCTTCAGTATCTAGGGAAATCTCGGAGAAAATAAAAGTGCTATTTTTCTGAATCTGATATTGTTTACATACACTTATTTTGCCTATAGATCATCAATACGAACTCGGAAATCCATTCTGAATACTTCTATATAGTGTCGTCTAATAATATTCCAATTTCCACCATGAAAGGCAGAGTGTGTAAACTTGTAACACTATAACTAATGTAACCCAACTAAAGGAAAAGATACTTAACCAGAAGACAATCAAGAACAAGAAGTCACAAAGAAATCAACACTAAATGAAGACAAGGTAATTGATACAATTCAACATGTTAACTATGATCAAGCCAAGAAGAAATCATTGAGAGAAGTTCAAGTCAAAGTTGTTCATGCCTCAGTGATTTGAAAAGCCAAGAATCAAGATCATAACTATCAGTATCAATAAGACTAATTGATTTCAAGTGAACAAGAAGGAAAGCAAATATTGGAAAGCCACATTACTAATTGGATATGGTAATTTATTCAAGAAGCAAAAACACTATCAAGACTAGTCACTTATGAACCAGACCGTTGCATCAAGTGTCAGGACATTGATAGCAAGTTTATGTCAGTAATAAAGATCCATGTTCAAGAGCTTGGTGAAGAATAAAGAAGACATGAAGATATCACAAGTTCAAGATGTGCATTGAAGTTTCAAGTTGAAGACCAGAATATTTTCTAAGTACTAAATATTCTAGATGACCAAGTAGAAGTTTCTAAGTAGAAGTTCTACTTAGAAATTCGAGATGGCTAAGTAGAAATTCTCAAGTAGAAGTTCTACTTAGAGTGCAGCTTCAAAATGACACATGGCATCTTCTAATTGGCAGATTTCCAAGCTTTCAAGATAAGGCAAGATTTATGTGGACATCATTGGGCCACGTATATCTTAGTCTTTGAAGACTACAGGACATAGATTACATGTAGTATAAATAGAAGTACTTGTGTAATGTTTTTAGTTAGTGAGCAATTCTTGAGAAAAACACAAGAGAAAGAGAGATAGTGCATTCAAAGAGCTTAGTATCATTCACTTCTCTCTGAACTTCTGTTATACTTTGTAATGAATGTTGTAGCAACCATTTCAAGTTATATATAAGACATATATTCCTTGAATCTGTGTGTTCATTTATTGCATCGTATTTATTGCTTCTCATATTCGAAAAGTTGTATTCACCCCCCCTCTACAACACATTTGGACCTAACACACCAAAACACTATTCATTGCTTTTTCTCTCTTTTATTCCTTTTACTTAAAAGATGTTCTCGCGCTTTCTCGAGCATTCCTTATCTCTTTTACGGAATCACTGGACTTATACTATATATCGATTTGGATGACATGAGAATATTTCCTTTCTTGAAATACCATAGCTTACTTTCTTGACGATAGATTATTCTTATCTACCTTGTCAACCAATTGCAGCATTCATAGCATATAAACATTTGAATCCCAATCCATTCAACATTCATCCATCACACCAGTGATACATTGTAGTCATGACCACTATTTAATCTTACCCAATACATAATAAAAGTTTTATTTCCTCCAAAAATCTGGGTTCTTACAGTCTCCCCTCCTTAAAAGGATTCTGTCCCGGAATCAGGTAGGAAACAATTGGGTACTTGTTTGTCATTTCGCTTTCCAGTTCCCCGGTTGATCCTTAACCTTCCCATCCTTTCTCAGCACATCTTACTGGTGCTACAATACACACTTTATCATTTTTTCCATAAACTTTGCTACTTTTCGTACAACACACTATCCGGGTTATGCTCTTACTTAGTCGTGTACTATTACCATTATTAATATCTGCAGTGACCTTGGTATCACCACCGCGCTGCGAATTTGAAGATAACCTCACTCGTACTATGCTCCTGATCGCTTTTATCTTCGCAATCTCGATCAACATATAGAAGTGGAAAAATTTATTGAGAGATCACTATGATCAATGAACATTTGTTATATTGCATAGTTAGTATAGAAGGGGGCCAACCTTTAGTACTTGACAATCAATTAAACAAGTTATGGTATTCCACTTAGACTTCTATCACACAGACAGATAGTCACGTAGCAGTACCTCCCCTCCTTAAAGGGTTGCTCTTCTCAATTCAAAAAAAGAAGATGAATAAGAGAGAAGAAAGGAAGAAAATTTCAAAGAATTATAAAAAATGTTAGATATTGATTCAAGTGATGTAAGGATCTGGACTACTGATCAGATACCGATGCTGACATCATCAGTAATGCAACGTCAGTATTATGGTGTTATCAAGATTATGAGCTGATTAGGATTACATGAAGATTTTCATCAGTCCAGAGATTAAGGAAGATTGATATGTCGGTTCCTAAATTATAGGAAGGCAACTATCATGCAAGATATGCATTCAAAGTTGTATGTAATTGATTTAGAATATCTTGTAATTGATAGTGCAGCTGTGTATGTTATATAAACACAGTTTAGGTTTTACATGATTGTAATCGCTTACACGAGTTATCTTGTAACCTAGCAGCTCTCAAGAACATAAGGATTTTTGAGAGAGTTTGTAACAGTTTTATATCAGAGTTAATAAAGCTGTTATTTATTCATACTTGTGTTATCATTTCTGTTTAAGTCGAAAATCTTATATAATTGTATTCAACCCCCCTTCTACAATTGTTAATTACTGGGCAACAATTGGTATCAGAGCAAACTGATTAATTATAATCAGAAATGATTTTAAGATGTCGACAAGCAAGTATGAAAGCATTAAGATTCCTATTCTAAGGAAAACTGAGTATCCAACATGGAAAGTGAAAATGTTGATGTATCTGGAAGCAATTGATCCAGATTATCTCGATAGGATTAATGATGGACCATTTCTTTCAACGAGATTAGTTGGAAGAACAGAGACTATTCCTGAACACTATGTCGTCAAGGCAAAAAGTGAATGGACTCTAGAGGAAAAGGCTCAAGTACTCAAAGATGCAAAGGTAAAGAATATTTTGCATAACAGTCTTGATGTTGTAATGTCAAACAGGGTAATAGCATGCAAAACTGCTAAAGAAATCTGGGATACCTTGGAAACTCAATGCCAAGGCACTGAATCTATCAAAAGAAACAGAAGGGCTCTGTTGATTCAGGAGTATGAATAGTTTGATGCTAAATCTGATGAAAGCCTTACTGATATGTGTGATAGATTTCTGACACTGCTGAACAATCTATCTCTTGTTGGCAAAGAATATGAACCAGAGGATTCAAATACCAAATTTCGAAGAGCCCTGCCTGAGGAGTGGGATACTCAAGCCTCAATCATTAGGCATCAGTATGATTTGAAAATGTTGTCTCTTGATGAAGTCTATGGAATGCTGAGAACCTACGATCTTGAGGTTCAACAAAGAAAGAACAAGAAGAATGTCAAGGCAAAGTCTGATTCTGATACTGATGATGACTCTACTGATTCTGACATGATGGAGATGGTTGCTATGATAGTCAAGGGCTTCAAGAAGATGAAGTTCAGAAAGGCTTGGAAGCAAGGAAAGTTTCAAAAGAAAACCTTCAATGCTGACAAGGATAGGTACAAGAAGAAAGAAGACAAAAGCGGCAAATTTGACAAGTCAAAAGTCAGATGCTACAATTGTGATGGAATGGGTCACTTTGCAACTGAGTGCAAGAAGGTCAAAGCTAGAGCTCTCATTTCATCAAGCAAGGATTGGATGGACTCTTCCTCTGAATCTGAAGAAGAGAAGGTGAATTATGCATTGATGGCTAATACTGATGAAATTGCTGCTGTTGATAATAAGGTATCTGAAACTTTGTTTGATTTTGATACTAATAATGTCTCTGAGTTAAGATCATTTCTAAAATCTCTGCATATTAGCTTTAGAAGTCAATCTCTTGAAAATGCTAGAATAAAATTTGAAATGGCAGAGGTGACTAAGAGAAATGATCATCTAGAAGCTGAGTTACTTTTCTTGCAAGAGGTACAAACAGAATGTGATAATGCTAAGCACATGAAACTAGAAATAGAGTTTAGATGTACTGAACTTGAAAAAGAACTTGAGGATGCTAAAGAGAAACTCAAAACCTGGACACACTCTGGAAAGAAAACTCATGGAATTATCACTGACAAAAATTGGAAAGAGTGTCGAGGTTATAAGCCAGAGAATGAGAAAAAGAATAAAGGTAAAGTTTTTACTGCTGAAACAACAGAACCAGGAAGATTTGTTGTGAATGAGTCAACAAATCCAAAAACCTACAGATATGTTACAGACAGAACAAAAACTGAATTAAAACATGTTAATTATGTGTATCCAGAAAATCCCAAATCTACTTCAGAAAAGGGATCTACTTCTACGCAAAATTCTGAGTCTAGAACTGTCAAAAACAAAAATGTAGGTCTTTTGTCTAAGAAACAACTGAGAGATAGAATATGTGAAGCAACAGATAAAAAGAAAGTTTCAACTGCTAAAAGGAACATGAATGGTAAAGTTAGAATAAACAAAGAGAGTAATTATAAGTATATTCCAAATGCACCAAGGAAAGTATGTTTTAACTGTGGTAACTCTAATCATCTTGTTGTTGATTGCAGGAAGAGTAAAAAGAAGGCTATTGTAATTCCTAAGTCTGACATTAAGAATAGATCAGTATTTTATAAACCACAGAATCCCAGTTTTCATTGTGGTAGTAAATGGCATTCTATTTATACATGTGAAGAATACCATAGTTTGTACTACAATCTTTATGATCCATTGCCAAAGTTTAATAAAAGTGCAAATTCTGGTAAAACAAAGAATGTGAATTTTAAGCATGCATCTGTTAAATTCAATAATTACAAGGCAAATTCTGATGGAGCCAATCCTAAAGAAAATGCTTTTGTTAAGAAGTCTTCTGCTGCTAAAAATGTTTAATTGCATGCAAAAAGAATCCAACAAGTGTGGGTTCTTAAAAATTCTAACTGAGTTCTTTATGGTTTTGATTGCAGGGTAAAAAGAAAAATGTGTTAGTCATGGATAGTGGATGCTCTGTACACATGACAGGAAACAAAACCTTGCTGTCAAGATTTGAAGAGAAGGCTGGCCCAACTTTGTCTTATGGAGATGGCAACATTGGACAAACTTTGGGATATGGAAATATAATCATTGGAAATGTCATCATTAAAAAAGTAGCTCTGGTGAAGGGACTCAAACACAATCTGCTAAGCGTTAGTCAAATCACAGATAGAGGTTATCATGTCAACTTCTATGATACTCATTTTGAAGTGATCTGCAAGGCATCAGGGAAAGTTGCATTAACTGGTCAAAGGCATGGTAACATATATGAAGCTAACATCAACACCAATACTGATGGTTCATCTACATGTCTCATCAGTAAAGCTTCTGTAGATGATAGTTGGAATTGGCACAAGAAGCTTTCTCATCTCAACTTCAACAACATCAATGAGTTGGTTAAGAGAAATTTGGTGAGAGGATTACCAAAGGCATTGTATACTCCTGATGGACTCTGTGGTGCTTGTCAGAAAGCTAAACAGAGAAGGACATCATTCAAGAGTAAAACAGAATCCTTAATTGATGAACCATATCACATGCTTCACCTTGACTTGTTTGGACCAGTCAACATAATGTCCATCAGTAAGAAAAGGTATACTCTAATCATTGTTGATGAATATACTAGATTAACCTGGGTGTATTTTCTGCACAGAAAAGATGATACAGCTGAGATACTTTTGGATCATGTGAGACTCATTGAAACTGGCACAAAGTACAAAGTCAAGATTCTATGAAGTGATAATGGAACTGAATTCAAGAATTCAGCAATGGAAGAGTTCTGCAAGTACAAAGGAATAGTTCAATAATTCTCTGCTCCGAGTGGTTGAAAGAAAGAACAGTACTCTTATTGAAGGTGGCAGAACTATGTTGGAGGAAGCTAAACTACCTACATATTTCTGGGCAGAAGCAGTCAACAAAACATGTTACACTCAGAACATTACACTGATCAACAGACATGGTGTAACCCCTTATCAAATGATTAAGGAAAAGAAGCCAAGTCTGAAGAATTTACAAGTACTTGGCTGCAAGTGCTTTGTTCTAAGACCTCATCCTGAACAACTAGGAAAGTTTGAGACTAAAGCTGATAAAGGCATCTTTATCGGCTATCCAAAAACAAAAGCCTTTAAAGTCTACAATCTAAGAACAAAGACAGTCATGGAGTCTATCAATGTATCTTTTGATGATAAGAAGATAACAGGAATAGCTGAAGACTCACATGACAGTTTGGTTTTTGCAAATGAAGCTACCAAGAATTCTGATGAAATTATGTCAGATACTGAAACACCATCAGATCCTGACAATTCTCTCATTCCTGATGAAACACAAATTATTGATGGTGATGTAAATGTTGAGGGGAGCAACAGCAAGAGACCATCAACTCAGAAATGTAACACCCCCAGATCCGGGGTCCGGGATCCGGTCGTTACGGTCTCCAATTCTGTCCACAATACTTGAACTTACTTCAACATACAATAAATTACATCTTTATGACCCAACAGAACAATATAAAACACACCCGTTATAGTCCCAGAGATGAAATCAGAGTAACAACCAAATTTTATTAAACACATTATGAGTTCTTACAATCCAAAAGAATTTAAATATGAATATATACTCTCTGCCATCCATTTACATAAGTCATACTAGTCCATATATTTGGTACTGAAAGAATGAATCTATCCTACCAATAGCTTTCTCTTCGGCTCTGGTAGTCTCATCGTCCTCGCCAGCGTCGAGTGCGCCTTGTACGAGTCATCTGGTCTAGCTGTTGTTGTGATATAATAATAAAGCAAGGGTGAGCAATAGCCCACCAACAATAATATTTAACTGAACGATAATATATAACAGTTCAAAAGTACCTTTCAAACCATATGCCATGCATTTACGAAAATGATGCCAGTATAATATGAACGATGAAGTTACAAGGTAACTCAAAATGTAAATATATGTGGGAATATCTGCTATGTCGAAAATAAGCTAGATATTACCATTTATCATAAAAGAGGAACTTGCAGGAAAATATTGCAATTCCAATTATGAATACTTTTCCAATACTGCCAACAATGATAATGTTGCAGAAAATAAATGAATTTGAATGATGAACTTATGCTGGAGTATTCACCGCGCCCACTGCCAATCTTACGATGATCAGTCGCAGATTGTACAGCTAAACTTAGATTTACTACCGGTAGAAGGAAGAACTGACGGCTTTACTTGTCTACCGCCCTACTAGCTCTCCCCGGCCAACGGCTGGGCCAAAGGGGATGAACCGGCGCTACTCGGCCTCTTACACGACTCCAAGTTCGAAAAGAAATTCATGACTCTGAACGCAAAGTTCGTCCCCCTTTCCCCAAGTATAATACTTGTTGATAAGACTCCACAAAGTAGTCGTATCTAGTTGGAAAGGAAAATACAACATCATATCTCTCAAGCTGCTGCTTGTTAGAGGATACCATCTTGTTCCAATAATCTTATCCCTCGAATGATGATAAGGTTACTCACAGATTCAATTGATAAACGGAAACCAAGTTGCGAGTGAAACGAATAGTTTTACAAGATTTATGACCGGGAAGTCAACAAGATAAATAACATTGCTCAAGTAGGTTCCCCTATAATATGGAAGTTTGAGCAAGCATTTAAATCCTTTTAAGATAGATTTAGATGAAAAATAAAGAGTTGGGAACCTTTCCTTGATAAAATAGTTGTAAAAAGACTGCGAAATATTTTAAATAATATTTGGAGGTGAAAGATAATCTCCAAATAATATAAATCATTTTAAAAAGAATTTAAAAGATTTAAATAAATATTCCAAGAATATTTATTAACTCAATAATAATTACGGAATATTATTAAATCATAATATTGGTCGTAAGTAATCCTCGAATGAATATATAGAATTATTTTCTAAATAAATCCCTCCTTAAATGAATATTCAAAAGTAATATTCATTAATAATTAAACTCCAATAAGTATTTAAAATAATATTCAATAAATGAGTCAAACTTTAAATGAATATTTGAAAATAATATTCATTTAATAAATAATCTTATAAATGATTATCCAAATAATATTCATTTAGCAATCAAAACTTTAAAGGAATATTCGAAATAATATCCCTTAAGTAATTAGAACTTCCAATGAATATTTTAAAATAATAATCATTAAGTACATAAACCGTAAATGAATATTCGAAAGTAATATTCATTTAATAAATAACATTCTAATGAATATCAAAATAATATTCATTAAATAATCAACTCTAAATGAATATTCGAAACTAACATTCATTTAATATCTCTCGACTGAGATAATACTCGAATAACATTCCTCGAAAGATTTCCAAGTAATTGATACTTTATGGAAATATAAATAACGTTTAATAATAACATTCCTCAGATAAATAATAATCTGTCGTTGGAATCCCTCCGGGTTTCCACGACTATCTATATCTCAAAATACCGACTCCCGGTCTATATTTAAGAATAAATATCATATGCCCTTCGCTAAGGGTCTTACCAAAACAGTCCGGCTTATAACTGATAATTCGTATCTAGTCTATAAGCCAATGGCAATTCAGGGAACAGGTATCATAATATAATTTGACAGTAGGCATGCATGCTATGGCATATGTAAGATGACAATCACATATATATTATCACAACAACAGGTTCAAAGTTTTGAACACTTGCCTAGTAATCGGGTGTGGGTGGAGATAGCGTGCCCTGGGTCTGCTCGATGATCTATAAACAATCAGAACATTCGAGATTAACGACTTAACACCTTTTAAAAGTCTAGGTATAAACTTTACTTAAATCGAAACACGTTTTCGAATTATCTCGTTATACACCTTTTAGTGTAACTCTTTTTATTACCGCTACGATCCGACATTTGTTCGCTATTACGACATGTCATCATACCCACACTCGGTATATACTTAAGTCGTATAAGTTCTAAAGTCGATCGATTACGAACCGAGATTATACCTCGAGTTTTATCGTTCGTTTTCTAAGTGTTTTACCAAAGTTATAACCAAGCGGGTTTTTAGGGGTTCGTTCGCGTTTAACTTCGATTCAAACATTTTTATAAAATCGGAAAACGATCCGTTTGACATGTGGTTTTCTTTCATACCTTCCTTATGACCTCTAGTATTTATTTACCAAGATTCGCCACTGAGTAACATGCTTTACGAGGGTTCAATTTAAGTTACGAACTTTTACTTATGATTTCGAACCAATTTTAGTAATTTGACCATAACTCCTAAACCGTAAGTCGGAATGTTTCGATTCTCACGCCAAAACGATCTATGGCTCGAGATATACAAGGACCAGTCATAATATTACCAAGTTCAGGAATTAATATTAACTTCCATGTTTGGTTTCTAAGTGTTAACAACAATTCGGCATTACGACGGCTATAACTCGAACGATCCAAATTCATACATGCCTCAAGCACATCATCAAAGCAACTCATGGCTTAACAACATCATTTACTACTGTAAAGAGGCTCTAAGGCCAGTGTTAAGGTCTCATGACCACCACACAACATAAACATAACAAATCAAGTCTTAAACAACTATTAACACAACAATCAAGAACTCATCTTGCAACCCACTTAAGATCTCATCAAAACTTCACAAAACTCAAAGTAAGATCTAGGGTTTAGGTGAGATATACCTTCCTTGGAGTATGTACTAGCCTTATAAAACCTTGTATAGCCCTTAGAACACCTTAAACAAGCTTGGATCATCCAAAGAAACAATAAAACTAAAGTTAGTTCTTAAAAATTACTATACATCAGTTTAAAGATCAGCAAAAAGGAGGCCCTTACCATGCTTTCTTGGATAAGGTTCCTCAAGGAGAGTTGTAGAGCATCTAACCAGCTTTCCAACAAGCTAAAGAACACCAAATTTCATTGAGAAACGAAGGAGATATGGCCGTTTGAAAATCAGTCCAGAAACTGTCAAGAATCAGGAGAGTTTGCTTCTCCAACTTGGGGAGGTGATTTGACTAGGCTATACTACTTGGATTGCTATGAAATTTGGAACGAATATTGCCCATGGAGTGGAGAGGCTTTGGTTAAAATTTGGTGATTTTATCATGGCTAGAAATGGAGATATGAATTTTCTTCTCATGAGTGTTCCTGCTGGGCAGTTTGTACAAATGGAGAGAAATGAAGTTTGCTTGGTCTTGCTCTTGACAATAATGCATAAAGTGATGGTAATTGGATAATATCTCATCCAAAACTACTTTAATAAAGTGATGATGCAAGGGATGATGAAATTGGGTGGACAAGTGTTGAAGATTTGGTGGTGTTAAGGCTAACCAAGTGTTTGCTTGCTAAGTACTAGTTTTATCCCTAAGTGTGCTAGTTACTTGAGTCACCACTTGGTTACTAGATATTTTCTAGTGGCTTATGCATGACTCTTGCTTCCCCTGCTTGTTTCTTTTGTCCAGTTCTTGCTCGTTTCGATTGATCGTTCGTAGGAATATCTCACGGATTTCTAATTAGGGTTTACCGAGAATCTTCTTAATATTAATACTATCATTCTCCATCTTTCTTACTAACTTTCGAATTTATATTCCCTAAATCCCTTCGTTAAATTCTTAAGTCTTTCAGTGTCCAGGGAACTCTCGGAGAAAATAAATGTGCGGTTTTTCAGAATCCGACAGCTTTTACATACACTTATTTTCCTCCTGGATCACTAATACGAACTCGGAAATCCGTTCCGAATACTTCTATATAGTGTCGTCTCATAATATTATCCTTTCCACCAAAACACTATTCATTCTTTATTCTTTACTTATTCTCTTAGGGTTGTACAATTGTCCCTGATCTCTTTCGATCGTTCCTTAACCTTTTTACGGATCCGCTGGACCAATAACAGATAATGATTTCGATGACTTAAGAATAATCTTCTCCTTTAGAATTATCAAATCTCAATTCCCTAGGAGATAGATAATTCTTATCTAAAGTGTCAACCAATAGTATTCTTCATGGCATATAAACATTTGAATCCAAATCTATTCCTTTCATTCATTATCTCAATCGTTACATCGTAGTCGTAATCACTATTCACCATTACCTCAGTACATAATAAAAAGTTTTAATTATATCCAAAATTTGGGGTTCTTACAGTCTCCCCTCCTTAAAAGGATTCCATCCCGGAATCAGGTAGGAAGTAAAGAGTCGTTTGCCTGTCGTTCACTTTTTAGCTTCCCGGTCAACTCTTAGTCGTTCTACCCTTTCTCATCACATCTTCTAGTGCTACAATCCATACTTTATCCTTTTTCCATCAACGTTGCTACTTTTCGTACCACACACTATCCGGGTTATGCTCTTACTCAATCTTATCCTTATTGCTACCTGCAGTAACATTGGTATCACTATCATATTGCGAATTCGGAGGTAACCTCGCTCGTACTGTGCGTTTCCTGATCGCTTTAATCTTCGTAATCTCGATCAATATAGAGAAGTGGAGAGATTTATTGAGAGATCACTATGATCGATGAACATTTGTTATATTGCATAGTTAGTACAGAAGGGGGCCAGCCTTTAGTACTTGACAAGCAATTAAGCAAGTTATGGTATTCCACTTAGACTTCTATCACATTGACAGATAGTCACGTAGCCGTAGCTCCCCTCCTTAAAGGGTTGTTCGTCTCAATTCATAAAGAAGATGAATAAGAGAGAAGAAAAGAAAAGAGTTCTAAAGGATTATAGAAGGTTTTCATGATTGTAAAATATCATACTCAGAATTTACCTCTGAACTATAGAGGTTCATCAAAGAAGAAATTAATCATAATTATATCCAATACCATTTGATCGCAATCTCATGTGTCAACATATCTTGCTGCTTTGTCCACTATTCTATGGACCTATACTCTGGTTCAACCTTAGCAATGCTCACTCCAGAAAATTCCTTCAACCATTTAGGTTAAATCTTAAGTTTCTCGCTTGACACCATTGTTACTGACATTCCATGTCACACTACTAGCTTTTTCATAACTATAATATTTACACTATCAGGTTGTCATCCCGAGAATTCATCAGAAAACCCATTTATTAATCCATTCATAACATTCCTTGCTTCACATTCCCTAGTTGCTTTCCCAGTCTTTTCTTTATCAGTCACATCCTTCTTATTATCTGATTCTTATTTACTTCTGTTATTTACTTCCACCTTCATCTCTTTATTGAGACATCTTTTGCACTTGGTACCTCTTTATTGGTATCCCGTCACATTTCCTCTATAATCATCACATTATTCTAATTTAAACTCTCCGAAATGAATCTGGCCGATCCCTTTAACTTAGATCTGATATAATCTACTTCTGCCAACCTTGTTTCTCATCACTTGTTCTTTTCTACCCGTGGTTTTCCACAGGTTATCTTTCGTAAGTCAGACCAGGTCGTATATCTACCTGCTCGTGCTCTTATCATCTATCGAGCATCTGCATTTTACGGCGTAGCCTTGCCACATGAAAACCCGTTATGACCATGCTATAAGTTTTGGGGGTAAGGCTGGCTCGAATACCACCTTCTGAACATTTTTAAACTCTCAAGTGGCCCAATAAGTCTCGGGCTCAACTGCCCTTCCCTCCAAGTCTAATTAATTCTTTCCACGGGAATATCTTTAACATCATGAATCATCAACCTCATATTCTCTATCTTGTTTCCGCAGAAGTACACTAACACAAACTTGCTTGTCATTCATCAACATGCCATTTAGCTTATCAATAGCAGCACTTTCTTTATCTTTACGTTGTCATCTACTTTCTGAGAAGAATCACCATCGCTTGTTGTTTACGTAATGCGTTAATAGCTAACCCTACGGGTTTCAAATCCTTTAGGGAGACAAAGTAATCACTATTCCTTATCCATAAGGAACACTTCCTGAACTTGATGTAGATATTACATGAAGTAGATAAAATTGCAGAAGAGTTTCAAGCATCGCATCTATATCCGGTTGATAAAAGTATCACTCATACATCTTCCATAAAAGACTAGAAACTTAATGGTTTACTTCGTCAATTTTGTATCATGGTCCTGGTTTGCCTCAGAACGGGACCTTCTAAGGTATGTAATATGCTTAAGACTCCATCAGGAATCGAATCTTTACTTAAACTATTATTACCGTCAATTCTTGCACAGTCATCAGAAGGAATGTAAATTCCTCCATTCCGATATGACCTTCAAGGTCCTTCCAAATATCATTCTATTTCTTCGGTATGAACATTTGTAATTATTCCTTTATACTTAGACTGTCGGCCACCTCATTTGCCTTTAATGATACTAACAATTTCTTGTAATCCATGTTCTCTAGATACATTCCAACTCAAACTTTTCTACCTCATTCCCATCACTGTTGGGTGAAAGCATTCTCTCTTAATCTCTGCTGAAGGAGAAAAATATATCTATTAGTCTTTTTCCATAAGTCATTGGTTCCACCTTCCCGTGGGAACTTTATCAAGTTACCCTCAATCCTACCTGGAATATTTGTTCTCTTAGTTCTTTCTTGTTCTAAGATAATCTCAACCTTCTTGGGTTCCATCCAAACCTCATTATGGTTTCATACATGCCTCATCTGGCATTATTGTTATTGTGTCTTACATTCTCTACCAAGCTTCTATTTTGAAACTCAGAATGTTAACTTTTTCCTTGTAAGGTTTCTTAGGTCGTCCTCATCATTCCTCCTGTATTTTCTAGGTACAGGGTATATCAGAACGTCATTGATCAATACTCTAATAATTCTATCTATGTTCTTTCCAGAACTCTTTTTAATAATCCTTACAAGTCATTGTTGCCTTAGCAAATCCAACTCATATAATCTGAATTCACAATGTCTTTATTAGGGTTAATGCCATCACTTGTGCATTCCCCAGGGTTTGTCTTAATTTATGGATATCCTATCCTTAATTTAACTGCCAAGGAATTCTTCCATCCTATAATTGGCAATCAGATCTTGTATCCTTAATAAGGGTCTCTTTTCAATAATTCTCATTTGATAATCGATCGGTAGCTTAATGCTAACCTCATTCTTTTAGATAGTTGTTAACCTATTTGACCTTCCAAAAGACAACGTATGTCTATCTGCTCTCTTACAGAACTTGGTAATGGCAGCAAGGATGTTTTGGAAGATATTGGTCGAGTTCAACGTGAATCTCTTAGTACTTATCGTTCTTCTCAAAGGTACTTACCTTAGGCAAACATTTCTACAGCATACTGATCAATCTCTGACCATTTCTATACTTTCTTCATAAACCTTCATTGTTTACTTTCCTCCATCATATTATATTCATGGTATTCATAATACCCTAACATCATACATCTCAAGTCACTATACTTCTATTTTTACTCGTAATCTTGGACAATCATATACACATGAATCACTTTAGTACGGCTGACCCCACTTCAAAAAGAAGTCTAGTAAATTCCCAATCGAAACATGGGTTGCAAAGGGTTCAGTAGAAGATTCCTACGATCTCATTAATGTTTCCTTTATATCAGAAGCCCTTGCAGTCGGTGCATACTTAGAAGCAACCCTGCTTTGTCCTTTCATTGCTGGTCTAGTCACTTGATAATCCTTTGTGACTTGGCCTCAACTGGCCACACAAAAAAGTAAATAAAAAAATATGATTTTAGGGGTTGGCTAATAGCATTACTTTTCTACCAATTGCCGGCATAGTGTCTTCTTCTTTGATACCTTTCCAAAACTTTACTCCATATAAGTCTTAATCGACTTCTCGGCACCGTCTCTGGTCACCTTTTCTCTACTTTTTTTTTCAACTATTCTTATCAATTCCACGTGCCACACAAGCTTACCATTCCTGGCATAACAGCCTTTTCACTTAAGTCAATCCCGTAGTTTCTCAGTCCGGCTGGTTTCTTACTTACATTTCCTGTTTTCGTCCAATCTCACATCATCATTATATTTCTACAATCAATCGCGATAATTGGGGTCTATCTGTAACACCCCCAGATCCGGGGTCAGGGATCGGGTCGTTACGGTCTCATATCTCATACATAATAATTGACTTGAGTCCAAAATCAATAAGTAGCATGCTATGACCCCACAATAATATCCACTCACACACACACAGTTATAGTCCCAAAGATGAAATTGAAATAAGTCTTATAAAAGGGTTTGCGAATAAAAGTTATTACAATCCAAAAGGATAACATAATAAGTTTAAAAGTTTGCCGTTGATTACATTAATTATACATATAGTTAAACAGGAAACAAAAGCTGTCTAACTATGCTACCTCAGCAATGGCACCTAGCATCTCAGCGGCGAGTCCGGTGGGTCGGGTAACCCGCTTGCGCCCAGTGCGCCTTACGCGAGCCATCTGTCCTAGCTGTTATTGTGACATGATAAATAAGCAAGGGTGAGCAATAGCCCACCAATAATAATATATCAGGACAGTGATAGTATATAACAGTTCGAAGTATCATTATTTCCATATGCCATGCATTAACGAAGTTAGTGCCAGTATAATATGAACGAAGAAGTTACAAGGTAACTTAAAGTGTTTATTTTGTGGAAATATCTGCTAAGTCAAAATAAGCAAGATATCATTATTTATCATATTAAGAGGAACTTGCAAGGAAAATATTGCAGTTCCAGTTATTACCATTTTTCGAAATTCTACAACCTGAAAGAAGTCTCTTCGATACGTGTTGCGGAAGACACCGTCAACCTGAAAGAAGTATCTTCGATACGTGTTGCAGGGAATTCCCAATTTGGGAAATGAACCAATATTGGAGTTATCACGCGCCAGCTGTTCTACTCCCTGATGATCACACGGGGATGGTACAGCCCAATATAGTTTACTACCAGTAGAAGAAAGAACTGACGGCTCTACTTGTCAATGGCCTTTAATAGTAACTCCCTCTTGTGATGGACCGCGCGACTCGGCCTCTTACACACGACTCCTAGTTCAAGTAAATCCACAGCATTGAAACGTATAGTTTATCCTCCCTTCCCCAAGTGAAATACTTGTTGACAAGACTCCACAAAGTAGTCGTATGTAGTTGGAAAGGAAAATTCACTAACATTTCCCAAGCTCTTGCTTGTTAATGGATATCAACTTGTTCCAACGATCTTACCCCTCGAATGATGAGAAGGTACACACAGACTTAATGAGTCCGTAGCAACCAAGTTGCGAGTGAAAAGGATAAACTGTGACCGGGAAGTCAACAAGATAAAGAACCTTTCTCAAGTAAGGTTCCCTTATAATTTAAGAGATAGATTCGAGTGAAGAATGGAATCTAGAGGACCTTTCTTAATATAACTTTAATAGTATGATTCCGAAGAATTTTCAGAATGATCGAAGGTCGAAAATAATATTTGAAGAAAAATAAACAACCTTGAAGTTGTTTCCAAGTATTGAATAAATATTTATGGAATATTTATTGAGTCGGAAGTATTTAATGAATGAAAGAATATTTTTAATCAGAGTATTTCTCAAAATAATCCTTGAAGGAATATTAAGACAATATTTATTGAATACATAATTACTTAAATGAATATTAAAATAATATTCATTTAATAAATAAGTTTGAAAGGACTGTTTGGAATAATATTCGTTAAATAAATAAGACTTCAAATTATTATTCAAAAATAGTATTCATATAATAATTAATAATTTAAATGAATGTCCAAGTGATATTCATTTAATAAATTAAACCTTAAAGGAATATTCGAGAATAATATTCCCTTAATACATGATGTTCTAAATGAATGTCCGAATGATATTTATTTAATAATCGAAGATTTTACAGAAATATTTGGAATAATATTCGATAAATGGTTCGTCTTTGAATGAATATTGAAAAGTAATATTCATTGGATAGATAACGCTCAAATAAATATTTGAAGTAATGATCGTTAATTAAATAATCTCGGACGAATATTCAAATAATATTCGTCAACCAAATAATGGAAATTATTTACTTAAATATTTCCCTCGAAAATAATTACGATATATCAAGAAGTACTGACTCCCGGTCTATATTCAACAAATAGGATTCATATGCCCTTCTCTAAGGATCTTAACGACATCCGGCTTATAATCGATATATTATCTATCTACTTATAAGCCAAAGAACAATCAGGGAACAAGTATATCAATATGACTTGAAAGTAGGCATGCATGCTATGACATATGTATAACAGAAAGCATATATTATCACAACAACAGCCTAAAAAGGGAAAGTTGAAACTTGCCTGGTAATTGAGCACGGGTAGGGGTAGTGGTAGGGTATCCCGGGTCAGCTCGGCGATCTATAAATAGTCAAGAGATTCGAGGTTAATCGCTTAACACTTTTTAAAAAGGTTAAGTATTAACTTAAGTCGAAACATGTTTTCGAATTATCTCGTTATACCCCTTTTTAGTGTAACTCTTTTTATTACCGATACGATTCGACATTTGTTCGTCATTAAGACATGTCATCGTACTCACACTTAGTGTATACTTAAGTCGTATAAGTTCTAAATTCGATCGATTACGAACCAAGATTATATCTTGAGTTTTACCGCTCGTTTTCTAAGTTATAACCAAAGTTATACTTTTAAGGGGTTCGTTCGCGTTTAACCTAGATTCGAACATTTTTATAAAATCGAAAAATGATCCGATTCACATGAGATTTTCTCTCACACCTTCCTTTTTACCTCTAGTATTTAATTACCAAGATTCGCCACTGACTTATGTATTTTACGAGGGTTCAATTTCAGTTATGAACTTTCGTTTACGGTTTCGAACTACTTTTAGTAAATCGGCCATAAATCCTAAACCGTAAGTCGGTTTGATTCGATTCTTTTTCCAAAATGATTTACGACTCAAGATCTACAAGGGCATGTTAGATACTTGTCCAGTTTCGGCCATTAGACCTACTGTGATGCACGGTTTTCAATGATTAACGAAATTTCGGCATTATAACGGCTATAATACGAACGTTCCAAAAATCACAATCAACAACCCAAGCCACACCGGGCATGTAAACAACTTATACACAAAATAATCATCTCAAAAAGTCCAGAAGCTACTGATCTTAGCATCAAAATCCTCATGCTTCATAAATCCCTAAATCATTAACTAAGCATGCTTATAACATGAACATAATCATAACTAAGCTAGATCCATCAAGAACATGCTTAAAACTCAAAGTAGATCTAGGGTTTTCAAGTATTATACCTTCCTTGGAGTATGTACTAGCCTCACAAAGCTTGGTATGGTCCTTGGATAGCATTAACTTAGCTAGGATCAACCATGAAAACAAGAAAAACAAAGATTAGTTCTTGAAAACACTATTCATCATCATCTTTGATGATTTATTTGAAAATGGTAAAAGATGAATTTAAGGCCAAGATTTCTAGGAGATCTAAGCTATGATATGTAGTACTTACCCTAAAAATTTTAAGATCAAACAATGGTGGGAACCCCCTTTTTTGAGCTCTTGGCCGAGAGTTTGCAAGGAAAAGAAGAAAATGGAGTGTTTTGGTTTCTTGCTTGGTTTATGATCAATAATGCTAGATATTATTTAGGATGCATCTTATCTTTGATAAAGTAGCTTTACAAAAGGTGTGAGGTCATGTTCCACTCAATTGGATGGTGTGTAAAGCAAGTTGGATGCATCCTTTTTCCAAGTATCTTGTTAATTCCTCATGGTGCTAGTTACTTATGTAACTAATTGGTTACTAGATATTTTCCCTTGCCCATGCATGTATCTTGATTCCCTCTGCTTGCTCTTTGTCTGGTTATTTCTCAATTTGATTGATCGTTCGAACGAATATCTCAATCGTTTTTAATTAGGGTTTTACCGGAAACCTTCTTGACATTTATACTACCATTCTCCATCATTCTTAATAATTCTCGAATCCATTTTCCTTAAATCCTATTAATAATTTCTTAGGTCTTTCGGTGTCCAGGGAAATGTCGGGGAAAATAAAAGTGCTATTTTTCAGAATCCGACAGCTTTTACATACACTCTTTTTCCCCTTGGACCATTAATACGAACTCAGAAATCTGTTCCGGGTACTTCTATATAGCGTCGTCTAATAATATTCTCATTTCCACTAAAAGCACTATTCATTATTTATTCTCTCTTTATTCCTTATATTTATGAAAATGTCCTTGTTCTTTTTCGGGCGTTCCTTAACCCTTTTACGGAACCACTGGACTAATCGTTATCGATCTGGATGATATGAGAGTATTCATCTGCTTGGAGTTGCCATATCTTATTTCTCTAGGAGATAGATTATTCTTACCTAAGTTGTCAACCATTAGCATTCTTCAAGACGTAGAAATAATAAAGTCGAATTCCATTCATTCTTTCAAAATATCAACTATTACATCGTAGCCGTAACCACTATTCGTTCTTACATCATTAAATAAATAAAAGTTTTAATTCTACCCAAAATCCGGGTTCTTACACTGTCCACCAACCAATATAGCGGCTACCTTACCCAATTCACGCCCAGTTTCTACTTTCTTCCATGACGTTCTATGATAATCAGAAAGACAAGGTTTACCAAAATTCGCCGAATTCCTTTCCAGAATCAGGGAAATTTTAGTCAATCTATCCACCTACTGGTAACATTAAGGAGACCAGTTTCGAAACCTGAAGAATAGTTCTATGAACCTCCAAGCAGGTAGAACCATAAGCAGTCATAATTTACGAAATAATCATCATTAGATTGGAAGTTTAACCACTGGAGAGGAACCAATTATATACATCCCTTAGAAAGGAATCAACAGTTTCAAACTGAAACCTGTCACAATATCCTGATACCTATACGTCCTGACAATCAATATTACCAAATGTCAGTGTACCTAACCACTAGTCTCAGAAGGAACATTACTGTCGGAGTTGGTTGTTTCACAAAATTGGCACTACTAAGGCCATATGTACCTGGTGAACTGTGCTATCCGAATGCATCAGCAAGTACTTTGTCGTGCTGCGCAAGCACACATCCTAATCCTTTATGCGAAGCATCGTTGGAAGCACAAAATCTCTTTTTTCCATTAAGTAATTCCAACTCTTGGTCATTACCAATTTCATCTTTTAGCTCCAGGAAGATTTTCTCACATTTTTCTCTTTAACTGCTGATCATATTACTTGATCCATTATAATTCCGCGTCGGAGTAAACTTAAGGTACCTACTATAATCCATTCAACGAAAAGAAAGAATTTAATATTCTTCTAAATCACATGCATCTAACGTTTTTGGTTCATCATTTAACTGTGTTGCGATAACTCTATACTCAGTCTCTGATAATAGTCTCATTACGAGTTCATCTTGACTCACTAGTCTTATCTTCCGGTAGGTTCTGAGATCATTGTCTTGCTTACTACTTCCTTATATAACTTCATCCAATCATGCTGTCACTTCCCAATGTTTTCACTTTCTAACTGATTCATTCATAAAATGGACATTTTCCTGAATAAAACAACTTCATCAACCTCAATTTGGTTCTATAAATTACAACCTATGACATCTGCCTTCTCATGGCGAATTATTACTGACAATATTCATACTAATTCATTTATCAAATGATATGGCACTTACTGCCTCTTCCCAACTATTCCTAGGGACTCTGCTCCTCGTCTTATATCGATGCCTTTGATAATCATACATCCCTCTAGCACTCTTATCGTTAATATGAAAGTCTCTAATGATTCTCATTTATTCCCGTATAAGATCTCAAGTAATTCTTTCAATCCGTCTTACTTGCTGGTACTACCTCCAGTAGTCCGGCCACGAATCCAACATGAATCTTCAGTTCTCTTGCTAATAGCTTAGTTCTTTATGCTCACTTTTCTGAGCACTATACCTTAATCATCTCAGTCTTTCTGGCTACAGCCTTCATTCCTCGAGGGTAAGCTCCTTATCCTAACACGATTTTCTTTATCTGCTGGAACCTCTTTTGGGTCTCCAGTAGGGTACTCCATCGAATTTACCCGCTGATCTTCAACATATAAAGCATTATCGCGCTGCTGCTCGTATGCCTCAAGGTCTGACGTCTTACTCGTCGATACGATATCGAACTAAGTTACTATCATTATACTTAAAAGTTCCCATAAGGGTTTTATAGGTCATCTCTACATTAAGTAGTCCGACTATGAACTTGGCAAGAGTTCTTATTATCTTAGTGAATTTATTGTTTTATAGTCGCCTCATCTCTGGGGTTTATAACGTACGCTCTGATACCACTTCTGTAACACCCCCAGATCCGGGGTCCGGGAACCGGTCGTTACGGTCTCCAATTCTATCCACAATACTTGAACTTACTTCAACATACAATAAATTACATCTTTATGACCCAACACAACAATATAAAACATACCCGTTATAGTCCCAGAGATGAAATCAGAGTAACAACCAAATTTTATTAAACACATTATGAGTTCTCACAATTCAAAAGAATTTCAATATGAATACATACTCCTTGCCATCCATTTACATAAGTCATACTAGTCCATATATTTGGTACTGAAAGAATGAATCTATCATACCAATAGCTTTCTCTTCGGCTCTGGTAGTCTCATCGTCCTCGCCAGCGTCGAGTGCACCTTGTGCGAGTCATCTGGTCTAGCTGTTGTTGTGATATAATAATAAAGTAAGGGTGAGCAATAGCCCACCAACAATAATATTTAACTGAACGATAATATATAACAGTTCAAAAGTATCTTTCAAACCATATGCCATGCATTTACGAAAATGATGCCAGTATAATATGAACGATGAAGTTACAAGGTAACTCAAAATGTAAATATATGTGGGAATATCTGCTATGTCGAAAATAAGCTAGATATTACTATTTATCATAAAAGAGGAACTTGCAGGAAAATATTGCAATTCCAATTATGAATACTTTTCCAATACTGCCAACAATGATAATGTTGCAGAAAATAAATGAATTTGAATGATGAACTTATGCTGGAGTATTCACCACGCCCACTGCCAATCTTATGATGATCAGTCGCAGATTGTACAGCTCAATTTAGATTTACTACCGGTAGAAGGAAGAACTGACGGCTTTACTTGTCTACCGCCCTACTAGCTCTCCCCGGCCAACGGTTGGGCCAAAGGGGATGGACCGGCGCTACTCGGCCTCTTACATGACTCCAAGTTCGAAAAGAAATTCATGACTCTGAACGCAAAGTTCGTCCCCCTTTCCCCAAGTATAATACTTGTTGATAAGACTCCACAAAGTAGTCGTATCTAGTTGGAAAGGAAAATACAACATCATATCTCTCAAGTTGCTGCTTGTTAGAGGATACCATCTTGTTCCAATAATCTTACCCCTCGAATGATGAGAAGGTTACTCACAGATTCAATTGATAAACAGCAACCAAGTTGCGAGTGAAACGAATAGTTTTACAAGATTTATGACCGGGAAGTCAACAAGATAAATAACATTGCTCAAGTAGGTTCCCCTATAATATGGAAGTTTGAGCGAGCATTTAAATCCTTTTAAGATAGATTTAAATGAAAAATAAAGAATTGGGAACCTTTCCTTGATAAAATAGTTGTAAAAAGACTCCGAAATATTTTACATAATATTTGGAGGTGAAAGATAATCTCCAAATAATATAAATCATTTTAAAAAGAATTTAAAAGAATTAAATAAATATTCCAAGAATATTTATTAACTCAATAATAATTACGGAATATTATTAAATCATAATATTGCTCGTAAGTAATCCTCGAATGAATATATAGAATTATTTAGTAAATAAATCCCTCCTTAAATGAATATTCAAAAGTAATATTCATTAATAATTAGACTCCAATAAGTATTTAAAATAATATTCAATAAATGAGTCAAACTTTAAATGAATATTTGAAAATAATATTCATTTAATAAATAATCTTCTAAATGAATATCCAAATAATATTCATTTAGTAATCAAAACTTTAAAGGAATATTCGAAATAATATCCCTTAAGTAATTAGAACATCCAATGAATATTTTAAAATAATAATCCATAAGTACATAAACTTTAAATGAATATTCGAAATTAATATTCATTTAATAAATAACATTCTAATGAATATCAAAATAATATTCATTAAATAATCAACTCTAAATGAATATTCGAAACTAACATTCATTTAATATCTCTCGACTGAGATAATACTCGAATAACATTCCTCGAAAGATTTCCAAGTAATTGATACTTTATGGAAATATAAATAACGTTTAATAATAACATTTCTCAGATAAATAATAATCTGTCGTTGGAATCCCTCCAGGTTTCCACGACTACCTATGTCTCAAAATACCGACTCCCGGTCTATATTTAAGAATGAATATCATATGCCCTTCGCTAAGGGTCTTACCAAAACAGTCCGGCTTATAACTGATAATTCGTATCTAGTCTATAAGCCAATGGCAATTCAGGTAACAGGTATCATAATATAATTTGACAATAGGCATGCATGCTATGGCATATGTAAGATGGCAATCACATATATATATTATCACAACAACAGGTTCAAAGTTATGAACACTTGCCTGGTAATCGGGTGTGGGTGGAGATAGCGTGCCCTGGGTCTGCTCGATGATCTATAAATAATCAGAACATTCGAGATAACCACTTAACACCTTTTAAAAGTCTAGGTATAAACTTCACTTAAATCGAAACACGTTTTCGAATTATCTCGTTACACACCTTTTAGTGTAACTCTTTTTATTACCGCTACGATCCGACATTTGTTCGCTATTACGACATGTCATCATACCCACACTCGGTATATACTTAAGTCGTATAAGTTCTAAAGTCGATCGATTACGAACCGAGATTATACCTCGAGTTTTATCGTTCGTTTTCTAAGTGTTTTACCAAAGTTATAACCAAGCGGGTTTTTAGGGGTTCGTTCGCGTTTAACTTCGATTCAAACATTTTTATAAAATCGGAAAACGATCCGTTTGACATGTGGTTTTCTTTCATACCTTCCTTATGACCTCTAGTATTTATTTACCAAGATTCGCCACTGAGTAACATGCTTTACGAGGGTTCAATTGAAGTTACAAACTTTTACTTACGGATTCGAACCAATTTTAGTAATTTCACCATAACTCCTAAACTGTAAGTCGGAATGCTTCGATTCTTGCACCAAAACGATCTATGGATCGAGATCTACAAGGACCAGTCATAATATTACCATGGTCAGGAATTAATATTAACTGCCATGCTTGGTTTCTAAGTGTTAACAAAAATTCGGCATTACGACGGCTATAACTCGAACGATCCAAATTCATACATGCCTCAAGCACATCATCAAAGCAACTCATGGCTTAACAACATCATTTACTACTGTGAAGAGGCTCTAAGGCCAGTGGTAAGGTCTCATGACCACCACAAAACATAAACATAACAAATCAAGTCTTAAACAACTATTAACACAACAATCAAGAACTCATCTTGCAACCCACTTAAGATCTCATCAAAACTTCATAAACCTCAAAGTAAGATCTTGGGTTTAGGTGAGATATACCTTCCTTGGAGTATGTAATAGCCTTATAAAACCTTGTATAGCCATTAGAACACCTTAAACAAGCTTGGATCATCCAAAGAAACAATAAAACTAAAGTTAGTTCTTAAAAATTACTATACATCAGTTCAAAGATCTGCAAAAACGAGGCCCTTACCATGCTTTCTTAGACGAGGCTCCTAAAGGAGAGTTGTAGAGCATCTAACCAGATTTCCAACAAGCTAAAGAACACCAAATTTCATTGAGAAACGAAGGAGATATGGCCGTTTGCAAATCAGTCCAGAAACTGTCAAGCATCAGGACAGTTTGCTTCTCCAACTTGGGGAGGTGATTTGACTAGGCTATACTACTTGGATTGCTATGAAATTTGGAAAGAATATTGCCCATGGAGTGGAGAGGCTTTGGTTAAAATTTTGTGATTTTATCATGGCTAGAAATGGAGATATAAATTTTCTTCTCATCAGTGTTCTTGCTGGGCAATTTGTACAAATGGAGAGAAATGAAGTTTGCTTGGTCTTGCTCTTGACAATAATACATAAAGTGATGGTAATTGGATAATATCTCATCCAAAACTACTTTAATAAAGTGATGATTCAAGGGATGATGAAATTGGGTGGACAAGTGTTGAAGATTTGGTGGTGTTAAGGCTAACCAAGTGTTTGCTTGCTAAGTACTAGTTTAATCCCTAAGTGTGCTAGTTACTTGAGTCACCACTTGGTTACTAGATATTTTCTAGTGGCTTATGCATGACTCTTGCTTCCTCTGCTTGTTTCTTTTGTCCGGTTATTGCTTGTTTCGATTGATCGTTCGTAGGAACATCTCACGGATTTCTAATTAGGGTTTACCGGGAATCTTCTTAATATTAATACTATCATTCTCCATCGTTCTTACTAACTTTCGAATTTATATTACCTAAATTCCTTCGTTAAATTCTTAAGTCCTTCAGTGTTCAGGGAACTCTCGGAGAAAATAAAAGTGCGGTTTTTCAGAATCCGACATCTTTTACATACACTTATTTTCCTCCTGGATCACTAATACGAACTCGGAAATCCGTTCCGAATACTTCTATATAGTGTCGTCTCGTAATATTCTCTTTTCCACCAAAACACTATTCATTCTTTATTCTTTACTTATTCTCTTAGGGTTGTACAATTGTCCCTGATCTCTTTCGATCGTTCATTAACCTTTTTACGGACCCGCTGGACCAATAACAGATATCGATTTAGATGACATAAGAATAATCTTCTCCTTTAGAATTATCAAATCTCAATTCCCTAGGAGATAGATAATTCTTATCTAAAGTGTCAACCAATAGTATTCTTCATGGCATATAAACGTTTGAATCCAAATCTATTCCTTTCATTCATTATCTCAATCGTTACATCGTAGTCGTAATCACTATTCACCATTACCTCAGTACATAATAAAAAGTTTTAATTATATCCAAAATTTGGGGTTCTTACAAGAAACATCTAAAACATCATGAGGAGATTCATCAGAAACATATTCAAGTGATAATTCTGACTGCAGATCAGAAAGAAATAGCACCATCTCAGGGGGAGCTTCTAGCAATTCTAGTTCTTTTGAAGATAACACCAATCCAGGGGGAGCATCCAGCTCAAGAAATGACTTACCACCAGCAAGGAAATGGACTAAAAGCCATAGTCCTGATTTAATTATTGGGAATCTAGATGTAGTTGTTAAAACTAGAAGTGCCACTCAGAATGAATGTCCTTATCACAACTTTCTATCAAAGGAGGAGCCTATGAAAGTTGAAGATGCACTTAAGGATGCCGATTGGGTTACAGCTATGTAAGAAGAACTAAATGAATTTGAAAGAAATGAAGTCTGAAAACTAGTACCAAGGCCAAAGGGTAGGTCAATTGTGGGTACAAGATGGGTGTTCAGAAATAAGACAGATTCAGATGGCACAATTGTATGGAATAAAGCAAGACTAGTTGCAAAGGGGTATTCTCAACAGGAAGGAATAGACTATGATGAGAATTTTGCTCCAGTTGTAAGGCTAGAAGCCATCAAAATTTTTCTGGCATATGCAGCCCACAAGAAATTCAAGGTTTTCCAGATGGATGTGAAAAGTGCTTTTCTAAATGGAGAATTGGAAGAGGAGGTATATGTTGAACAACCTCCTGGCTTCATTGATCCTAAATATCCAGATTATGTCTATAGACTAGATAAAGCACTTTATGGACTAAAGCAAGCTCCAAGAGCCTGGTATGAAACATTAGCTCAATTCTTACTTGAAAATGGATTCGAAAGAGGTACAATTGATAAAACCTTGTTTTACTTGAATCATGGTAAGGATTTGCTGTTAGTTCAAATTTATGTTGATGATATCATTTTTGGGTCAACTAACTCCAAATTTTGTGAGAAGTTTTCAAAGCTAATGCAGTCTAGATATCAAATGAGCATGATGGGGGAAATGAGCTATTTCTTAGGTCTGCAAGTTAAATAGACTGATGATGGGATTTTAATCAATCAGTCAAAGTACACAAAGAATCTATTGAAAAAGTTTAACATGTAAGACAGTGCTACTGCTTCAACTCCCATAGCTACAGCTACTAAGCTTGATCCTGATCAAGGTATTGAAGTAGATGTAACTAACTACAGAGGTATGATTGGCTCACTTTTGTATCTAACTGCTAGTAGACCAGATATCATATATGCAACCTGTCTATGTGCAAGATTTCAGGCAAATCCTAGGGAACCACATCTCATTGCAGTCAAAAGGATTTTCAGATACTTGAAAGGCACTCCGTCAGTTGGTCTTTGGTATGCTAGAGAGTCTGATCTTAGTTTATGTGGATACTCAGATGCTGATTTTGCAGGCTGCGAAATAGACAGCAAAAGTACTTCAAGCAGTTGTCAGTTTCTTGGAGGAAGACTAGTTTCTTGGTTCAGTAAAAAGCAAAAGTCAATCTCTACATCAACTGCAGAAGCTGAGTACATTGCTGCTGGAAGCTGTTGTGCTCAGATAATGTGGATGAGAAATCAGCTAATGGACTATGGTTTGTCATATTCAAAAATACCTATCTATTGTGATAACCAAAGTGCTATTGCTATGACAGGAAATCCAGTACAACATTCTCTTACTAAGCATATCGGTATCAGATATCATTTTATAAGAGAGCAAGTAATGGAAGGGACAATTGAGTTACACTTTGTTCCTACTGATCAACAGCTAGCTGATATATTCACCAAGCCACTTCCTGAAACTACTTTTATAAAATTGGTGAATGAATTAGGAATGGTGAACTATGAGAGTTTCTGAGAACAAAGGTAGACCAAATACTGATGAACATCGATTCCTGATGCATAGCGAATCCTGACTCTAGTCAAACATCGAATCCTGATGCGATGGTTCTATTATCAGTACAACTTTCAGAATCTAAGTACTCTTTATTATTCTTTTTCCTGATTTATTTGTGGTTATTTGTTAATGAACTTGTTAATAATATGATTACTTTAATTAGTTCTCATGTTCACTTCTTTGTTTTAGTTCTTGGAAGAACAATTCAATAACATAAAAGATGCAGAACAAATTGAATGAGATTAGAGAAACAAAGCTTTTCATTAATAATAAGAAAGAGATTACATGGAAATATTACATATTTTGCTTTCTCTATCTACTAGTCTACTCAACAGCACAAGAAAAAGTGAAGTCCAAACCACACCATTGAGAGCAGCTATCCTAGATCCTATCTTTGCCACTTTGTTTGGGTGGAAGTCGAAAGGGATAAGGTTATTTTTGCTGACATATTCATTAACAATGGTTGGTAGAGTTGGATGAGGATGCCTTAGAGGAAAGCCATACAAATGTTGCTTGGAGAGCAGCATCGATGTCGATCACTTTTGCAGGTCTCTCCATCTCGATCTATAAGACTAGCATCCATCTGCAGCCACAAAGTTTCAAGTTGCCTTTCCCAGTCAAAGGCATCAAACTCTTCACAAGTATAACTGAAGATATCTCTCTTCTCTACAAGATGGAGATTCTTTTCTTTGATGGTAAGGTTAGACATCTTTTTATTAAGATGTTTTCTGTGAAGGGTTTTTGATTTTCAGGAGAGAATGAAGGGTTAAAGAGTTAGTGGACATGTCTCGTTGTGTTAAATAGAGCTGGGAGACGAACGAGGACATGAAACGATACATATTCTGGTTTTTATTGGTACCAGGTATTTTTAGACTGTGATATTTGATTTCTTTAATTAAAATCATTGCCATATTTCTCATCATTATCACAGTTGTATTTCTTAATTAAAAACACGGGCGCGTGTTTTTCACTCACAGAAACATATAGATACACATAGTAAAATGTGTCGCGTGCAGTTATCACCACTCTCTCATGTCAATTAGTCCACTACTCATGTTTGCACAAATCATACACTGACACCTGTATTTGAGAAATCATTTGCCCTGTCTAAAATCAATTTAGTTTTCTAAATTGTACGCTATTCTCAAAACTATCAGTATTGCCTTTTCTCTCCATTTCTGTGCGAATAAAAACCCTAACTGTTCATGAATCTCAATTTCTTTCATAGTCTAAACTAATGGACATTTCTTCATTCGTAAACAATAAGGTTGTTATCAATGGTTTCACGTTTGCTCCTAACAATTATGTTGTTGTTCTTGATCATCAGGAACTGTCGAATGATTTTTATATCAATCAAGATTTCTTGGCAACAAGTCCAATTAATTATGCTTTAACCCAACATGCAAAAGTCTCTTTCAAGTGTGTTATGCAGGTTTGGAATACTGCTATCTTTGGCAACTGTGAACCTTCAGGAACACCAAACTTGACCTTTAAATACAATGGTGTTACACATCATGTAACTCCAGAAGTTGTAGTTGAAGTGCTCAAATTACCATCTCTAAATGGTAAGTCTCCAGCAAAAATTTCTGATACTACTCTTCTGGAATATGCTACAAGTTTGGGCTACAATGGACAACCAAAGAAGTTTGGAGATCTGTTCAAAACCAAGCTAAAGAAGGAATGGAATTTCTTCTTTGACACCATCAGTAGATGCTTCTTGAACAAAGTTTCTAACTTTGATGCACTACCTTCTGCTTCAATTCACATTGGGTATTCTCTAATCCATGAAACTTTATTTGATTATGGGTCATTCATTCTAAAAGCATTAAGTGCTAGAAGAACAGATAAATGTGGTTATGTCTATTTTATTAGATTCTTTCAATTGATATTCTCTCACTTATGCCCCAATGTTGAGTTTGAAAATGATACAGTGTTGCCTATTTTCAAAATTTCTGAGAATAACATCAAAAATTTGGAAAAATGTGATAAGGTAAACAATCTTGAAGGCAATGCTATTATTCCTAATGAGGTCATGCTTCTTTTGAAAAAGAGAAAGCCTACTCATTATGGATCAATTACTGATGGTCTTGGACCTATTTCTGGTGCTATGAGACAGGACAACACACATTCTATTTCTGACCAAAGCACACAACCCAAACACTCATCCAAATAGTCAACCACCTCTGGTGTCTCACAAAAGGCATCAGTTGTAAAATCTAAGAAATCATCTAGATCAGATGTGTCTGGAAGGCAATCAGGATCAAAGGATTTCTCTACTCCAACCCTCACTCAAAAGAAGTCACTGATAGTGTTAGTGCCCTAGAGACAATGTAATTCTAGGATAGACTATTTTGTTATTCAGTGATTATGTTATATCGATTATTCAACAATAAATTTATTATGTCTTTATTTACTGTGATATAAATATTAGAACAATAAATGTCCTTGGAATATGTAACATGTATTCTATATCTTTAAGTACGTGACTTAAAAATGAGATTATAAGAATAGTGTTAATATTCCTAAATATCCCTAATCGAGCATTATTAATATGGGACAATTATAATGCATAAAGATTAGTATGTTTGTTGACTGATGACCACATCTCATTGGTCATAGGTATAGTGATACTAAAGTCAAGAACATAGGTGCATGTAATATTCTACATGGCACTGGATTGACCCACAGTGAGTTTCTACATGTTGATAATGTCATTAGAAAGACTCACTGTGATAATGGTGTAATGATCCTTAGACTTGAGATCATTATATTTCTATACGAGGATTAATATACTTTGACTACATTAAAAGTTACCTTTGATCGGGTGATGATAAAAATGTACATCGGGTATATTATGAGACGTATGAGAAATATGAATGATAGATAAAGGATTTAACCCTCCTATTCTTAGGAGAGATATTATTGGACTCTTGATTGAGTGAGACTATGAAAATGCATGGCCATGCTCAAATATTGATTTGTTTTTAATAGTCTACTCATTGATCAAGGAAACCCGGATTAAACATTGATGAGGATGACTAATTACATGCCTCGAGTTTAATCTATAATATATGGTTAAAGGGATTATATTACACGGAAACATTAATCACGAAAGGTTTAATTGGATCACCAATTATTATTACATGGGTAGCAATGATGTATTACTAGATGCCGCTCATTGTTTATAATTTTATTATTGGATATTAAAATTATTGCCAACGTAATAATAACCTAAAGGGTTACACAATAAGAACGTTTAAAAGGAGTTTTAATTTAAATTTCGAATTTAAATTAATTGATGATAAAATTCGAAATTGGTTATTTAATTAATTAAGTTGGATTTAGTTAATTAGATTTCGAATTTAAATCATTAAAACCCAAATCAGTTTGGTTTTAGTAGAAGCCCAAACCGATTAGGGTTAAGCCCAGCTCATTCTCTCTTATAAATACATAGAGATGTATTGGTTGAGGGTTAGACTTTGCCAAAAATCGTTTTTAGCAAAAACCCTAGCAGCTCTACGTCAAGAGAGGCTAGAGAGAGAGATCGAGATAGAGGGCAGATTACGGCTAGTACCAACTCCGGAGATTGCGGAGACAATCGTGCATTCGTGTGGACTGATTAGCGAAGCAGATCTCACGAAGAGGGCTGTGTTGTGATCGTTCTTGGACCTCCATCTGTCAACCGAATCGGAAAGCTTTTATAAGGTACAGATTCTGTTCTCCATAATCAGCATGTCTTATACACGGATCCTAGGGTTAGGTTTCGGTTTTATTGTTTATTATCATTTTTCCGTTGTGCTTGTTGCCCCGAAACCTTTTAGTCGCAAGGGGGTGAACAAGGGGTCCTGGTTTTGAAGAAACCTGTTTCTAAGGTTGATGAATCTTTAATTGAAATAGGAGTGTATAAAGAAACAGGAGAGAAGAGGAAATTTTGTCAAAAGGGGGATTCTTATTCTGATTCTAGTGATGATACTGTATCATTATCAGTTATGTTGAAGAAAAAGGAAATTGTTGTTGTTGTTCCTGAATAATTGGTTGTCTCTGAAAAGCCAAAGAAAAGAAGAAGGATAATAAACAAGAGCAAATTTTTCATTCCTATGGAAAAACAGAATCTTGATAATGATATAGAGACCATTCCTGAAGTCTCTACCAATCCTGAAAATTCATCAGTTCCTGACACAACTGTCAATCTTGACACCTCTACTCCTGATAATTCACCTGTGAAAATTGTTGAGATTTCTGATTCTCCAGCACCTACTTCTCCAAAAAGAAGAATCATTGAGATGTCTGTGGAAGAAGCAAATGCTATTGCTGCTCAGCTTGGTCTTGCACCATCACCACTTCTAGTGAAGAGACAGGCTGAAGCAAGGGTCTTTCAAAGACAAAAGAAATAGAGAATTACTTTACCTCTGAAGGGATCTAGCCCACAAGAACCTGAACTTCAAAGGGGTTCAGCAACTACTGAAGATCCAGTCACACAAGAACCACTCACTCAAAGTGTGGGTGCAGACATTTCTGAAGGAATAGTCCCATAAGAACCACTTTCTCAAAGGGAAGGTGAAGACAAGAACATTCCTGCCCCACAAGAACCATCTTCTCAAAGTGAAGATGCATGCAAAATCACATCATCACAGAAGTTTCCTGACAATGCTCAGGGGATTTCTGAAATTGAATTTGACTTAGCTCAAATTCTGCCAGATAAAGCTGCTCATGATTTGCACATTGTTGAATGTGATTAACTTCTCAAGGACACTGCATTTGAGGGAAGCACACAAGAACCTTTGACTCAAAGTGTTGAAGCAGCTTCACAACCTCAGACTCCACAAGAACCATTGGTAGCAAATACTGATGCAAGTCATTCTACAATTGCAGATGTCAATCCTGATGTAAATATTTCTGATCCAAATATTCCACTGCTCATTGAACCAATTTCTTCAAGACCAATGGAATCTCTTACTACTTCAGCAGGTAACACTTCTATCTCTACTTCTTTTACTACTGATAGCATGATTACAGATAGACCTGAGACAAGGGATACCTCTATTTGTATGACTTCAGTCCACTCCTCTCAGCCACCTCTTATTTCTTTGAATTTTCTGAGCCAGAAGCTTTCTTGTGAGAAAGAGAGTGAACAATTAGAGAAAAAGAAGAGTGAAGAGAGGCAGTCTCCTGAATTGGCAAAAGGAGAGGTAGAATAGAGTGAGAAGTTTCAAACTTCTAGTGAGGTAGAAGTTACTATTGAAAGTAACTTAGGTGATGTTGTGAGAAGTGATATGATCACTTTAGAAAAACAGAGAGATATAGGAATTGTTTCTAATCTGAATGCAGGATTTCAGGATACAACAGTACCATCTGCTGTTGATTTAAAATTGAAAGGAGTTGTGAATCCTGAAGACAATGTGGATGATAGAATTCCTGAGGCTAATGATAGCTCAGATGATAATGATGATGATGATGATGCTAATAATGATCTTGAAGCAGCTCAGCTGAATGTTGTCATGAAAGCAAATCTAGGATCTACTTATGGATCATCCAGCAAGTTTATGGAATCTGTGGGTAAATCTACAGCTGCTCAAGTTGAGATCAGAGGAGATTATAGCCATCTTATTCCTGAACATATTCAAGCTCTAAGGAGATCTGAATGGTATACTGAGTGGAATAAGCCTATTGCTGATATAAATTTCAATAATGCTCTTTTTCACTCCAATCATATAGCTACTAAGCTTTCTGATCCTAATCTCAAAGCTCATCTGAAGACTACTACTATTCTGGCAAAAGGTTTGAAAGATGAAATTAACTCTGTCAAGATTAATAATGAAAAGTTTCATGCTCGGTTTGTTAAGGATTCTTCTGAGATAGCTACTGCTAAATAGCTTCAACGTTTAAGCACTGCCTTCACCACAAGGATGGATACCTTGGAGGATAAGGTTGTTACTTTGTCCTCAAGGATGACTAATATTGAAGATTCTCTCCAATTGATCTTATCCTTGTTAACTGATCCTACTGATGATGCTTCTGATGTCAAAAAGGGGGAGAAGGTAGTCAAAACAAAATGCACACCTAATCCAGTTGTAAGAAAGGATGATGACACTTCTGGAAATGAAGGTGGTGCTCAGCCACATGCACCAGGAACCTCTGATGCTGCTTTGGTAACAAGGAAAAGTTTGTCTTAAACTCAAACCAAGCAGTCAACTCATGTTTCTAAATCTGGGAAGAGAGCAGTAAGGACAATGGTGCAATCTCAAGTTCTGACAGAAGAACAATCTCAACTACCTGGTCAAAATCAATCACTTTCAACAATTCCTGAAAAAGATGAGGATTTGTTTATTACTGAGATAGAAGATGCTCCACATCTCTTTAAAAAGATTACTTCCAAGTCAGGTGAGAGTGAAATTGCATATCACAATGATATTAAAGTTCAACAACATCATGCTAGGGAGGCACTGGCTTTGATCTCTGCAGAGAATTCTGACATGAGTACTCAAGAGATCTTAAAAGAACAAAAGAAGATTCTTGAGGAAATTGCTAAACAGAAAGAAGCTCCTGCTGCAAGTAGAGGGAGAGGCAGAGGAAGTAGAATCAGAGGCAGAGGAAGAAAACTTATTTGGGCGCTGCCAGCATCCATTGCATGCTGCTAGCATCCAAAATTCTGCCGGTTGCTGAAATTGCTTATTTTTCTTCGTTTTTTCTCTGTTTGCTCTCATTTCTTTTGCACTCACTTCCATCTTCAATCCTTTAGCCTTCAAATCATCATGATATACCCAATCAAGTCTTGATTCATCATTCCTAGGCTTGAATTCATCACCAAAATTGACGGAAATGCCATCCTTAAGCAATATTCTTGCACACCTGCACAAGTAGGCGAAACACATCAAAACTACAACAAACTTGAGTCCAAGACAATCAATTTAAGCCGATATGGAATGCTCCAAGTGGATATAAAATCCACTTATCAAAACTTGTTCAGACAAGTACAAGACATACAAGGTCTAGTGGAATCATAATTGAGGAGATAACTGAAGATCCTCAGAAAATTAAAAGGAAGAAAACTCCACTACTTCTTAAAATGGCTCCAGACAACATATTTAATGAAACTGAAGATATTGTCAATGTATCTGAAGAATTTGAAGAAGAAAATCTACTGAGAGCTAGGAAGAGTAAAGCTACTGTGAGAGCACAAAATGTTGCTGCTGGAACTACTCAACCTGCAATTCCTGATTCTGATGAAGCTGAAATCTTGAAAGATCTTGAAGTGATGATTCTTGTTGTAGTAATTGAATCTCATAATCTGGAAGTTGATGAGATGAACTTAAAGATTGATCAAGAAAGATTCAGAAAACTTGAAGAAGCAAAGGTTATCAGGGAAAAAGGAAGAACTGTTGCTGACAGGGAAAGTGAAAGGTATTTGAGAAATTTTTTCAGTTCTGACAAAAAGTTGTGGTATGATATCACAAAGCAAGCTAAGGAAGAAGAAACTAATGAATCTCATTCCAAAACGAAGGGAAACAAGTGGAAGAAGATTGATGACATAAATTACACTGGACCAACTGTTTTTCAATCTGGTGGTGTGATAACTGAACCTCCACAAGTTGCTAAAGAAAAATTTCTTATTCCTCCACTGAGTGTTGCAGATAAAATTTTAGGTCTGACAAACTTTCACCAAGATGGACTAAAATGCAATCTGAGTTGAAAGGACTAGAACCTAACACAAGAGGAGGTATTGGTTCTAGAGAATCAAAATTTGTGTTTACAGCTAAAACAGATCAGCATATTCTAGTGAAAAGAATTGGTGATGATCTAACAGTTGATGATCTTTGGGAACTTGATGCTGTTGCAATTGTTGCTTGCAATGTTGATTCTAAGAAGGTAGAAAAGTTGTTGTATTTCATGAAAGACAAGAGTGTCAAGAAGCTGACTATTCAGGAGGTGTTGTGTAAATCAACAAAAGAGCTGAAATACGTTCTTTATCTGCTCAAGAATAAAAGAATTCATGATAAGGAAGCTAATGTTTACAATAACTGGTGTACCATGATTCTCAGAACTATCAGATGCAGACATTTAGATGGAGGATCAATGTATGATGGTAATTATACTCCCATGTACTTGAATACAGTAGGACAAGAAGTTGAAATGCAAAGGGGTTCAGCTGTTAAAGAATTGATATTTTATCAAGAACAATTATCTCTGAATCCTGGTGGGAAAGAACTTGCATATCTACTGTTGGGAGATTTAGATTTACCAAGAAGCTCAATTCAAAATCTCAGGGCAGGTATTTATCAGATTAATGAGGAAGATGAAGAACTCAGGAATCTGAAGAAAAGACTGATTCAAATTCTCGAAAGTAAAGAAGAATTACTATCAAGTTTCTTGCAGATGACTAATTTCTTTGTGAGAATTTCTGAGACTAAGCCTGAGGATTACTTATAATATTTTGTTTTGAGTTTTTGACATCATTGAATCAAGGAATTTGTGCTATATTTCACAAAGTACAAATTGGGGGAGATTGTTAGATATTGATTCAAGTGATGTCAGGATCTGGACTACTGATCAGATACTGATGCTAACGTCATCAGTAATGCAACGTCAGTATTAGGGTGTTATCAGGTGTATGAGCTGATCAGGATTACATGAAGATTTTCATCAGTCCAGAGATCAAGTGAGATTTATATGTCGGTTCCTAAATTATAGGAAGGCGGCTATCATGCAAGATATGCATTCAGAGTTGTATGTAATTGATTTAGAATATCTTGTAATTGATAGCTGTGTACGTTATATAAACACAGTTTAGGTTTTACATGATTGTAATCGCTTACACGAGTTATCTTGTAACCTAGCAGCTCTCAAGGACATAAGGATTTCTTGAGAGAGTTTGTAACAGTTTTATATTAGAGTTAATAAAGCTGTTATTTATTCATACTTGTGTTATCATTTCTGTTTAAGTCAAAAATCTTATACAATTGTATTCAACCCCCCTTTTACAATTGTTAATTACTGGGCAACAAAAAATTTTCATGTTTGCAAAATATCATACTTAGAATGTACCTCTGAACTATAGAGGTTTATCAGAGAAGAAAATAGTTGTAATCGTATCAGATACTACTCGCGGCTCTGTCCATCATTCTATGGACCTATATTCTTGTTCAATCTTAGCAACATTCATTTTTGGAAATTCTTCAACCTCTCAGGTTAAATCTTAGATTTCTCTCTTGACATCATTGTTACTGATATTCCACGCCACGCTACTAGCTCTTTCATATTTATAATACTTACACTATCAGGTTGTCATCCCGAGAATTCGTTAGAAAGCCCATTCATTAATCCATTCATAACATTCCTTGCTTCACATTCCATAATTACTTTCCCAATCTTTTCTATATCAATCACTTCCTTCTTACTATCTAGTTATTATTCACTGCTGTTATTTATCTCCACCGTCGTCTCATTACTGAGACATCCTTTGTACTTGGCACCTCCTTATTGGTATCTCGTCACCTTTACTCAATAAGCATCACATTTTTTTTGGGGGTCAAACTTCCCTTTGTTCAACCATCTGAATTCTCACTTTCTCGTTCCATGAGTCTCCTTATTACTCAATCAATCTGTTCCAAATTTCCTCGAATTCTCCCAACATAAAGGGAGTTAATCTGTATGTCATTTATGCTTTTAATTTCAACCTCCCGTTGTGACCAACAACCTTCGCCATGCCAATTTCATACCTTTCTAGCTTCCTTGTTGGCGTTCTCAGGATTCCGCATATCTAACTCCCTTATTGATCCTCAACTCTATTTCCTTTATATCAGCCGTCTTGTTTCTATTTCGGCTATAATCTCTTTATGAGCCATCATAACATTATCATTTATCATGTCATTCCAAAATTAAACCATCCGAAATAAACCTTGACGATTTCTCTAACTTAGATCCAATACAATCTATTTCTATTTTTTTTTCATTCCGACATCTCCACAGTCGTTATCACCTAATTTCTCAGAAGAATCACCACTACATTGATGTGGTCTATTGTTGAATCACCATCGTTTATCATTTACGTAGTGCTTAAATAGGTAATCATACGGGTTTCATAGTTGTCAGATCAAAATCCTCTAGGAAGACAAAATAATCACTATTCCTTATCCCTAAGGAATACTTCCTGAACTTGATGTAGATATTAATGAAGCAGATAAAATTGCAGAAGAGCTTCAACCACCGCAGCTATGACAGGTTAATGAAACTATTTATCATATATCTTCAGTAGGAGACTGGAAGCTTAACGGTTTACTTAGTCATTTTGTATCATGGTCCTGGTTTACCTCAAAATAGGACCTCCTAATGTAGGTAATATACTTAAGACAATATCAGGAATTGGATGTTTACTTAAATTATTCTTATAGTTGATTCGTGCACCATCATCAAAGGGAATGTAAATTCCTCCACCACATTATGACCTTCAAGGTTCTTCTCAATATCATTCTGTTTCTTTAGTATGAGCATTTACAATTACTCCTCTATACTTAAAGTGTCGGCCACCTCATTGGCCTTTCCTGATAATATTAATTTCTTGCATCCAATGTTTTCTGATTTTATTCCAACTTCACATTTTTCTACCTCATTCCCATCACTGTTGGGTGAAAGCATTCTCCCTTAAACTCTGTTGAAGGAGAGAAGTACATATCAGTCTTTTTCCATAAGTCATTGCTTCCACCTTCCCGTGGGAACTTTATCACAGTTACTCCCAATCATACTTAGGATATTTGTTCTCTTAGTTCTTTCTTGTTTTAGGTTAATCTCAACCTTCATTGGTTCAATCCATACCTCCTAATGGTTTCACGTATGCCTCATCTGGCATTATTATTATTATGTCATCCATTCCCTACCAAACTTCCATTTTGAAACTCAAAATATTACCTTTTTCCTTGTAAGGTTTCTTAGGTCATCCTCATCATTCCTCCTGTATTTTCTGGGTACAAGGTATATCAAAATATCATTAATCGATCATATAACAATTCTGTCTATGTATTTTCCGAAACTCCTTTCAATAAATCCCTAAAGATTATTGATGCCTTGGTCGATCCAACTTATCTCGTCCAAATTCACAATGTCTTTTATTAGGGGTAATGCCATCCTTTGTGCATCCCCAGGGTTCATCTTAATTTATGGATATTTTATCCTCAATTCTATTTTCAAGAAATACTTACATCCTTTAATTGATAATCCGATCATATATCCTTAATAAGGGTCTCTTTTCAATCATTCTCATCTTGAGGACAAGCATCGGTTTAAGTTTGGGGATGTGATAAGTGGATTTAATATCCACTTGGAGCATTCCATATCGGCTTAAATTGATTGACTTGGTCTCAAGTTGTTGTATTTTTGATGTATTTTTTGTAGTTGTGCAAGATTGCAATTGTTGGCTAAGTTTTGTAATTTCCGTCGATGTTGGAGTTGAAAGTTAGCACTGGAATGAAAAATGGGAATTTGTTTTAAGATTTCATGAAGTTCCTAAAGCTAAAGGATTGAAGACGGAAGCTAGCGGAAAAGAAAACGGAGTCAAAACGAAGAAAAATGAGCCAAATAAGCAAACTGGCAGATAGTAAGTGCGCTGAGAGCGCCTGGTGCGCTGAGAGCGTGCCTGAACAGAATGTGATTGCGTTGAGAGCGCAGGAAGTGCGCTGAGAGCGCGGTAACATGCTGAAAATTTGCCTTAATTCGATGTAAAATTGTATTTTTATTGTTTTTCTTGCTGGACAAGACTTCTATGGCCTATTTAAACACACTATATCATTATAATAGAAGATATAACATAGATAGAAGATAGAACGTAAAAAAATACAGAGTTAGCCAAGGATAGAAGATCAGATTTGGAGACAAATTCCAAAGATCGTGACAGCACTTGGAATTCTTGATCTACTTTTGTAATTAGGCCATACTCTGGGTTTTAGATTTGTTTTCTCAACTCTTAATCTTATTAATATTATTACTTTCATTCATATCTTGTTTATTATCTTGTTTAATATCATTTTTTCATCAAATCCCATGGTGACGAACGGTTCAATTATGAACTAATCGTTGTCATGGGATTCTAACGGATTTATTTATGGAGTCTTAGTATCTTGATGCTTTAAAGATCTGTGTGTGATGAATATCTGATATCCTTGTATGGTTATTCTTAATGCTTTTAGATGCGTAGCTAACATCTAAATTGAATTGTTAATCTCTTGTGAAGTGAAAGTGGAACTTGAGATTTAGAACTTGTCATGCTAGCATAGGTTCATGATTGTTTATCAACATGATTTGTAGCATAAATAGAAATATATTATGTTACCCTATGTGATCAATATGGATAACTTGTTCCTCAACCGTTATGTTTTCAAATTCTATAGACATATAGGGTCTAAGCATAATTGGTGTCTATTCATCTTTTATCTCTTTTGTGGATGTGTGGGTAGTTTGGTATACGTATGCCGACAGGTAGCGTGTGCTTATTTCGTGTTATTCGATAAGATATCATAACCATTGCATATAGTGATTACAGGCGTCAGATCTAAGCGAAGTATTTAATGAAGTTAGGATCCCATGTTTTTATTCTCATAAGTAAATCAGTTTCAAATCTCGTTAGTCAATTAGATCTCATTCATGTTAATTTGTATCTTAGTTAAATTAGATAATCAATACCTCAAATTTGTTAATTGTCTTAGCAGTGAGTAAAAACAATACATTGTTGCATATGTGCAATAATTGAATTAAAACCAAAACCAGATCTCTGTGGGAACGAACTCAACTTAATTCTATATTACTTGTGACCACGTATGCTTACGTGAATTAGTGTTTTATTTTTAGTTTATGTGCTTGTCATCAATGGTCGTTAGATTTCACTGACTCGAATTTGTTTTTCTCATCTATCTTGTTTAGTTCTGTGTGTTTCATGTACTTGAGGAACTTGAACAACCGTAGACATGGGAGATCCAACAAGAGCTCTGAAGGAGTATTCTCAGCCAAAGATCAATGACATCCAATTTAGCATTGTCAGGCAAGCTATTTCAGCTAACAGTTTCGAGATCAAGCCTAGCACAATTCAGATGGTGTAGAACTCAGTTCAGTTTGGGGGTGCTCTGACTGAAGATCCTAACATGCACATCCGGAATTTCATTGAGATCTGTGATACTTTCAGAACCAACGGTGTGTCCGAGGATGCTGTGAAATTGAGACTTTTCCCATTTTCTCTGCGGGATAAAGCTAAGGGTTGTTTGCACTCTCTACCAGCAGGTTCTATTTTGACATGGGAGGATCTTGCTCAGAAATTTCTCACTAAATTTTTCCCCATGGCAAAGACCGCAGCAATCAGGAATGCTATTACTCAGTTTTCACAGCAGTCTGGAGAATCTTTGTGCGAGGCTTGGGAGCGATACAAGGAGATGCTTCGAAAGTGTCCACATCATGGGATGCCTGATTGGATGGTGATTAACTGCTTTTATAATGGCTTGGATGCACAGTCAAGACCCATGCTAGATGCAGCATCAGGTGGAGCTCTATGGGCTAAGAGCTATGAGGAAGCTTATGAGTTGATTGAGATGATGGCTGCGAATGAATACCAGAATCCAACTCAGAGATTATCACAAGGCAAAATAGCGGGAATTCTGTAAGTTAATACAGTCACAGCTCTAGCAGCTCAGCTAGAGGCACTTAATAAGAAATTGGATTCTATGTCAAAGCATGGGGTGCCTCAAGTTGCTAGTGTTTGTGAGCTATGTGCGGGCGCACATGAGACGACTCAATGTGCCATATCTATTGAATTGGCGCAGTTTATGAGCAATTTTCAGAGATCCCAGCAGCCAGCTCCCAACGCAGCCAGCTCCCAACATCTATCATCCTAATTTCAGCTGGAGCAACAATCAAGGTAGTTTCCAATAGCCACAGCAGCCTTATCAGCCGTTTCAAGGGTAACAATTTGGAGCTAAACCGTTCAATCCTTCAGGTTTTCAGCAGTATGCCCAAAGGCAACAGTTTCAGTCACCAAGATTCCATCAACAGTTTCATGGGAGTGCTGGTCAGTCGTCTGAGGAAAAATCTGAATTGGAAGAGTTGAGATTGATGTATAAAAGTCAGGCAGCATCTCTCAAGATGTTGGAGAATCAGATAGGGCAACTTGCAAGTGCCTTACTCAACAGGCCGCAGGGAGTTCTTCCTAGTGACACAGAGGTAAATCCAAGAAAACAAGATGGCATGGAGCAGGTTAATGCCGTAACACTCAGATCTGGAAAAATCACGAACGATCAGAATTCAGCAATTGAGGATGAAGAAGAAATTCATGATCAGGACCCTACAGAAAAAGAAGAACATTCTGTTTTGTAAGAACCTGTGGTGGATAGTGATGAGGAGGAAGAGTGTGAGTCACTAGGCTTGGCTAATGTCTGGGATTCTAAGGTGCTGATTGATGAGGTTGTTTCATGGTCAAATCTTGAGGATAGTGCAATTGAGTCTTTTCTTGAGAAAGATGTTTTGTTAAAGTATAAGGGTAATAAAGATCTTCATGAGTTATACAAGAATTTTACTTCTGATGAGATGTTAGAAGAATTGAAGGCCATTTGTTCTAAGCATGAATTCCAACTTGAGGATAGTTCTTTTGATCCTAAGTCTGTTGTTAAGACTTCTGTTGGTGAACCACCCACTTTCGTTCCTAATCCGTCTAATTCCACTCTTGATCAGTCTTGGGAAGTTAATAATGAAAATTATCATGTTGAAGAAGCTTCCAAACTCGAGCTTAAATCATCAGATCACCTGAGGTATGCATTTTTGGGTCAATCATCTACTTTGCATATTATTATTGTTGCTAACTTGTCAGGTAGTGAAGAGAACAATGTTACTGACACTTTTGAGGAGCAAAGAAGGCTGAAACTTGTCATCAAGGATGTAGCCCCGGAAAAGATAATTAAATGACCATATAGAGATACAGTGTAAAAATTTTCAAGAGAAAAAGCCATTGCCATGTCTAGCTAAAGACTGTAAACAAAGGCGCTTCGTGGGAGGCAACCCATGTGTTAGGTCAGTTTTCTACTATCCCTTGTATTACCTTCCATTCAATGGGGACATTGAATATTCTAAGTTTGGGGGATAAGTAGTGTATATTAGTTATTTATGAGTCATTGTGTTCATATAGATATCATATTATGCATATTAGTAGTAATTCATGCATGTTTCGTTCGTGTTATTTATGTTGTTTTCATATAGGACATTCTGTTATTTTGTTTTTGTTTACCATGTTAGTCCATTTAGTTGCATTTCATAGCATATTTAGCATATTTCATGATCCCTTAGAACGAGCTAATTCTGATTGGTAGGTCTATGTCTAATTGAGTGTGGTAATGATGAATAGAGGGTTGATTTATAGTTCTTATGAAGTTGACTTGCATGCATCAGAAACAAAATTTTTACACAGTCTTATTAGGTTGCTTTTGGGCTAGGTTGAGGTTATGCTTGCTTGGTTGTTTTAGATTTAATCACTTGTTTATATTTAGAATTTTCTTTATTCTCTTGATGGCGTAGAACACTTAAGTCTATGTTTGGGGGAAACTAAGAATTTCATGCTAGTTGTTAATAATGGCTAGGCGTCAAATGGCTAGTAGCCGGCTCATATTTTTATATGAGTAGTCTAGGGTTGGAAATGAGAATTCTCATTCCAGATTGCATTGAAAAAAAAAAAAGAAAAAAGAAAAAAAAGAATATGAGAGTTGTTTAGATGCAAAATTAACCAGGGTGAGCTCTTTAATACTCGAGCAATTAAGTACGAGGAGACTTTGTGCCTAGTGACCTAAGGCTTTTATAGTCTGGGATCCACTGACCTAACGCTCGCTACATGGGTATTATTGTATAAGCCTTTAGGGGTCTCATCCATTGGACGGTTAAATAAGCATGCGTTTTGTATATGTTGATATGTGTCATAGTTGTAGTAATAAAGCATGAATTCCTGTCTAACTCAGATGAGGATGGAGGTGTTCCTAGGTTATGAAGTGTTTACAGTCTATTCTATTTATAAACTTGTGATTGTCTTGGCGAAAAATGGGTATGATTTTGACCTAGTATTAGGAGTATATCTGATGAGCATCGCACACACGCACGTTTCTGTTCATGTATTGCTAGTATACGGGGACTTAGTCGAACTCTATTTGGATTTAGTTGCATTCTTTGAGATATTTGCTTGCTAGTTGGTTTTGGTTATTTCGAAGGGGATCGTTGCATTTTCGTATTAGTTGCATTCATGCATTGCATTGTTTTTGCATTGTTTAGTTAGAAGGATTTAGTGGGTACATTCGCTATAGGCCCTCACGAGACCTCACTCGTCCACTAGGGCTGCCTGGGGGTTTAAAGGGCTTGTTGCATATGCCAAATGCAACCGTGATCACCTACGGAAGTGGTACTAATTAGTTAGTGTTAGTTGTTTATGCTTGAGGACAAGCATCGGTTTAAGTTTGGGGGTGTGATAAGTGGATTTCATATCCACTTGGAGCGTTCCATATCGGCTTAAATTGATTGACTTAGTCTCAAGTTGTTGTATTTTTGATGTATTTTGTGTAGTTGTGCAGGATTGCAATTGTTGGCTAGGTTTTGTAATTTCCGTCGATGTTGGAGTTGAAAGTTAGCACTGGAATAAAGAATGGGAATTTGTTTTAAGATTTCATGAAGTTCCTAAAGCTAAAGGATTGAAGACGGAAGCTAGCGGAAAAGAAACGGAAGAAAACGGAGTCAAAACGAAGAAAAATGAGCCAAACAAGCAAACTGGCAGATAGTGAGTGCGCTGAGAGCGCCTGGTGCGCTGAGAGCGCGCCTGAACAGAATGTGAGTGCGCTGAGAGCGCGGCAACATGCTGAAAATTACTGTTTTGCCCTAATTCGATGTAAAATTGTATTTTTAGTGTTTTTCTTGCTGGACAAGACTTCTATGGCCTATTTAAACACACTATATCATTGTAATAGAAGATATAACATAGATAGAAGATAGAACATAAAAAAATACAGAGTTTGCCAAGGATAGAAGATCAGATTTGGAGACAAATTCCAAAGATCGTAACAGCACTTGGAATTCTAGATCAACTTTTGTAATTAGGCGATACTCTGGGTTTTAGATTTGTTTTCTCAACTCTTAATCTTATTAATATTATTACTTTCATTCATATCTTGTTTATTATCTTGTTTAATATCATGTTTTCATCAAATCCCATGGTGACGAACGGTTCAATTATGAACTAATCGTTGTCATGGGATTCTAACGGATTTATTTATGGAGTCTTAGTATCTTGATGCTTTAAAGATCTGTGTGTGATGAATATCTGATATCCTTGTATGGTTATTCTTAATGATTTTAGATGCGTAGCTAACATGTAAATTGAATTGTTAATCTCTTGTGAATTGAAAGTGGAACTTGAGATTTAGAACTTGCCATGCTAGCATAGGTTCATGATTGTTTATCAACATGATTTATAGCATAAATAGAAATATATTATGTTGCCCTATGTGATCAATATGGATAACTTGTTCCTCAACCGTTATGTTTTCAAATTCTATAGACATATAGGGTCTAAGCATAATTGGTGTCTATTCATCTTCTATCTCTTTTGTGGATGTATGGGTAGTTTGGTATACGTATTATGACAGGTAGCGTGTGCTTGTTTCGTGTTATTCGATCAGATATCATAACCATTGCATATAGTGATTCCAGGCGTCAGATCTAAGCGAAGTATTTAATGAAGTTAGAATCCCATGTTTTTATTCTCATAAGTAAATCAGTTTCAAATCTCGTTAGTCAATTAGATCTCATTCATGTTCATTTGCATCTTACTTAAATTAGATAATCAATACCTCAAATTTGTTAATTGTCTTAGCAGTGAGTAATAACAATACATTGTTGCATAGGTGCAATAACTGAATCAAAACCAAAACCAGATCTCTGTGGGAACGAACTCAACTTAATTCTATATTACTTGTGACCACGTACGCTTGCGTGAATTATTGCAAACAGTTACGCTTATCCATATGCTTTGTCCCGCGTACTCTTAAACTTCTTCTCTTTAAATTTATTCACTGCTTTCCTTTACACAGCAAATCTTAGGTATCAGAGTAGCATAGTCGCTCAACTCGAGCACTGCCATTCTTCGTTCATCCCAGTCCCCTAATACCTTTTCTGATCTTTTCAAAATTTTACTTCATATAAGTCTCAATCGACTTCTCGGTACCGCCTCCGGTCACCTTTCCTTTATGTTTATCTTTTCAACATCTCTTATCAATCCTACGGGCTACATAATAGCCTTTTCATTTAAGTCAATCCCGAAATTTCTCAGTCCGTTTTGGTCCTTAAATACATTTCCCTTTTTTTTACCGTCCAATCATTTTATCTCTTCAATCAGTTATAATAATCAGGGTCTGTCCACCAACCCATATAGCGGCTACCTTACCCAATCCACTGGGTTCGCTCCAGTTTCTACTCTCTTCAGTGACGTTCTCTGATAATCAGAAAGATAAGGTTTGCCAAAATTTGTTAAATTTCTTTCCAGAATCAGGAAAATTTTGGTTAATCTATCCACCCACTGGTAATACTAAGAAGATCAATTTCGAAACCTGAAGAACGGTTCTAGGAACATCCAAGCAGGTGGAATCGTAAGCAGCTATAGAAGGGACCAAATATATGCATCCCATAGAAGGGAAATCAAAAGTTTCAAACTGAAACATGCCACATCTTCCTGATACATATACGTCCTATTAGTCGATACTACCAAATGTCAGTCAACCTAACTACTAGTCCTAGAAGGAACACTACAGTTGGAGTTAGTCGTTCCACAAAATTGGCACTACCAAGGCCATCCGAATCTAGTGAACCGTGCTGTCCGAATGCATTCGCAATTACTCTGCCGTGCTGCATAAGCACACCACCTAAACCTATATGAGGTGGATCGTAATATATCACAAAGTCTTCCTTCTTCCATTAGGCAATGCCAACGCCGAGTCGCCTCTAATTTCCTCTTTCGCTCCAGGAAGATTTTCTCACATTTTCCTGTTCATTCAAACTTCTTAGTCTTACAAATAAGTCGGGTTACAGGACTGCAATCTTTGTAAAGTCTTGAACAAGTCTTCGGTACTACCTTGTGATTCTTATGAAATTTCTCACCTTTGCTGGTGTGGTTGGCCTTTCCCAATTGAAACTACCTTTAACTCGGCGGGGTCAACCAACACTACTCACTATTGATCGCATGTCCTAATAACTGAACTTCATTTTATCAGAATTCATACTTCAAGAACTTGGCATACACTTGCTCTTTCAGGTTTCATCTTAAAACATTCTCCATTACCTCTTAACCACTGATCGTATTACTTGATCCATTTATGATTCAGCATCGGAGTAAACTTAATGTAACTACTATAATCCATTCAAGGAGAAGAAAGAATTTAATATTCCTCTGAATCACATGCATCTAATGTTTCTGGTTCATCATTTCACTAAGTTGAAATAAACTTATACTTAGTCCCTGATAGTAGTCTTATTATGAGTTTATCACAGACTCACCAATCTTTTCCTCTTGTAAATTCTGAGATCATTGTCTCGCTTACTACTTCCTTATATAACTTTATCCAATCATGCCATCACTTCCCAATGTCTTTACTTTCTAAGCTGATCCATTCATAAAATGAACATTTTCCTGAATCAAACCACTTCATCAATCTAAATTTGACTTCGTAATTTATAACCTATGAAATCTGCCTTCTCATTGCGAATTACCATTGTCAATATTCACACTAATCCATTTATCAAATGATATGGCACTTGCTACCTCTATCTCAACTGCTCCTGGAGACTCTGCTCCCCGACCAATATCGATGTCTTTGATAATCATGCATCATTCTAACTCTTTTCTCATTAATCTGAAAGTCTCTAAGGATTCATATCTATCCCCATATAAGATCCCAAGTAATTCTTCCAATCCATCGTACTTGTTGGTACCACATCCGGTAGTCCGTCTTTGAATCCAATATGCGTCTTTAGTTCTCTTAATAATATCTCAGTTCTTTACGCTCACTTCTCTGAGCACTATACCTTAACTTTTACAGTCTCTCTGGCTGCAGCCCTCATTTCCTCAAGGATAAACTCCTTATCCTTAACAGGATTCTCCTTCTTAGCTGGAACCTCCTTCGGGTTCTCAGTAGGGTACTCTATCGAATCTACAAGCCGATCGTCAACATATAAATAAGCATCATCATGTTGCTGCTCGTAAGCCTCAAGGTCTATCGCCTTACTAATCAATACGATAACGAGCTAAGTTACTATTATGATACTTAAGAGTTCCCATAAGGGTTTTAGGTGAACTTTGCAAGAGTTCTTATTATCTTAGTGAATTTATTGTTATATTGTCGCCTCATCTCTGGGATATATAACTCTCGCTCTGATACCATTTCTGTAACAGCCCAGATCCGGGGTCGGGAACCTGGTCGTTACGGTCTCATATTCCATAAACAATACTTGCACTTGAATCAAAATAAATAAATAGCATACTATGACCCCACAATAATACCACATCACACACAACCAGTTATAGTCCTAAAGATGAAATTGAAATAATACTCTAATCATAAGATCCACAAGTTATAAGTTATTACAACCCAAAATGATTACAGAATAAGTTTAATAGTTTCTTGTCGTTGATTAACATAAGTCATACATATAAGTAAGTCTGATACATAAAAGCTACCAGTCTAGCTTACTGGCTGCTCCTACCTCAGCAATGGCTGCTATGACATTAGCGGGTAACCCTCTGACGGCTATCACCTGCTTGCGTTGGGTGCGCCTTGTGCGGGCCATCAGATCTAGCTGTTATTGTGATATAATAAATAAAGCAAGGGTGAGCAATAGCCCACCAAAATAATATATAACTGAACAATAATATATAACGATTCAAAGATATCTTTTAAACCATATGCCATGCATTAACGAACATAGCGCCAGTATAATGTAAAAGATGAAGTTACAAGGTAACTCAAAATATATACTCCGTAGACATATCTGCTATACAAAGATATGGGCAATATATCAACATATATCATAAGGAAGAAATTGCAGGAAAATATTACAATTCCAGTTTGAACACTTTTCAACCCTGCCAACACTGATAATGTTGCAGAAAGTTTCCAACTTTGAAAGATGAACTAATACTGGAGCATTGACGTGCAGAACCCATAACGTTTACGATGATCAGTCGTATGTTATGCATCTCATGATTATTCTCTACATGTTGAAGGAAGAACAGACGGATTTACTTGTCCACCGCCCCCTGGAACTCCCCGGCCAACGGTTGGGCCATTGATGGACTGGCGCCACTCGGCCACTTACACAGCTCCTAGTTCGAGTAACATCCATGACTCTGAAACGTAAAGTTCGTCCCCCGTTCCCCAAGTATAATGCTTGTTGATATGACTCCACAAAGTAGTCGTATCTAATTGGAAAGGGAAATTCACCAATATTTCCCAAGCTGTTGCTTGTTAATGGATATCGACTTGTTCCATCAATCTTACCCCTCGAACAATGAGGAAGTAACAAAAGATACAATTTGATGAATAGCAACCAAGTTGCGAATGGAAATAATAGTTTCAAAGATTTATGACCGGGCAGTCAAACAAAATAAATAACAGCTCTCAAGTAAGGTTCTCTTATAATTTGGAAGATAGATTTAAATGAAAAATAGAGTTTTGGTAACCTCCCCTTGATAAAAATAACCATAATAAGACTCAAAAATATTTTACATAATATTTGAAGGTCGAAGATAATATTTGAATAAAATAAATCATTTTTAAAACTGGTTAAAAGAATTAAATAAATATTCAAAGAATATTTACTAAATCATAAATATTTAAAAAATATTCTTAATATAAAATATTGCTCATAAATAACCCTCGAATGAATATATAAAAATATTCACTAAATAAATAAATCCTCGAATAAGTATTAAAAATAATATCCATTAAATAAATCAACCTTAAATGAATATTCAAAATAATATTCGTTAAATAATTAAAGCTCAAATGAATATTCAAAATAATATTCATTAAATAAATAAAACTCAAATGAATATTCAAAACAATATTCATCAAAGAAATAATGGAAAAGTATTTATTTAAATATTTTCGTCAGAAAATAATCACAATATATACAGAAATACTGACTCTCGGTCTATACTTGAAGAATGAGATTCATATGCCCTTCACTAAGGGTCTTAGCAATATCCGGTTTATAACCAATATATCACATCTAACTGGTAAGCTAATATCAAGTCATAAAACAAGTATTACAATAATTTGAAAGCAAGCATGCATGTTATGGCATATGTATAACAACAATCAAATCATATATATTATCACAACAACAGTTCCAAAATGTTTGGAAACTTGCCTGGTAATCTGGTGGGGGTAGTGTGTCCTGGGTCAGTCCGGTGATTTATAAATATTCAAAATATTCGAAATTAATCACTTAACGCTTTAAAAAGTTAAGTGTATACTTTACTTAGGTTAAAACACGTTTTCAAGTTATCACGTTATGCACACTCTAGTGTAACTCTTATTAACACCGTTATGATCCGACACTTGTTCGTTATTAGGGCATGTCATTACACTTACACTTGGTAGGTACTTAAGTCGTATAAGTTCTAAGGTCGGTCGTTTGCTAACAAAGATTATACCTCGAGATTTATTGTCCATTTTCTAAGTGGTTTTCCAAAATTATAACCAAGTGTTCCTCAAAGGGGTTCATTCGCACTTAATCTTGATTCGAACATTTTTATAAAATCGGAAAAAGATCCTTTTTACATGAGGTCTTCTCTCACACCTTCCTTATGACTCCTAATATTTAATTATTATGATTCGCAACTGAATTACTCATGTTAAGGGGGTTCAATTTCAGTTACAAACTCGCACTTACGGTTTCGAACGACTTTTACTAAATCGGCCATATCTCCTAAACCGTAAGTCCATTTGTTTCGATTTTCATGCCAAAACGATCTATGACTCGAGATCTACAAGGGTAAGTCATATAATCAAGGTCAGAAATTTAAGGCTACTGTCATACACGATTTTAAGGGTTAAGGAAATTTCAGCATTACGACGGCTATAAATCGGATATTTCCAAAATCAAAATCCTCCAATAATTATAGCATCCACTCCAAATCACACATACATGTTATTTATATTTGAACTAAGACCAAGCAATGCTTTCCGTTCATATAAACTATTTTATCATTTCATAAAACCCACACATAGCTCTAGTACTCTAACTATGCATAACATCACTAAAACTCATCCAAAATCCATGATTCATCAAAGGGGTTCAAGGATTATACCTTTATTTGAAGCTTAAAAATGATATTAAGGCCTCACAAATCTTGAACCTTGCTTAGAAAATCCTTTGGAAGCCATACAATCAAGAAAACAAAACATGAAAATCATAAAGTTACTATTCATCATCATCTTCATGATTTTATAACTCAAGAATTGAATGGAATTTGGAGCTAAAATTCATAGGATACCTTAAGGAATTATAGAACTCACCTAAATTATCTTGAGACTTTTGAAGGGTTGGAAGCTTGAATTTGATTCTTGGAAAGAGCTTAGGCCGAGAGCTCCATTCCTTGGGGTTCTTGGTTTGCTTTTGTGTTTTGCCAATTGTTTTGCTACTTGCTTGATATTTCTCTTAATTCTCATAAAGTAGGTTTATTAAAGAAACTTTAATAAAGTAACTTTATCATCACCAATCTCCTCGTGCCACTTGTTGCCTCCTCATTAAACACATCCTTTTTGGTAAAATGCAATTACACCGGTTAGTTGACTCGCTCTTTGGTCACCTTAGTCCTCGTTCTACCACCAATTTGATTTCCTTTATGTTTCGTTAATAAAATCAATATGTTGCGACTTATATGTTGCATTCCATTGCTTTACTGTGGCACAATTTCATTGGTCGTTCGGAGGAATATCTCAAGTATTTCTTGTTAGTGCTTTACCAGAAATCTTCTTGATATTTATACTACCATTCTCAATCCTCCTTTATAATCCTTGAATTTGAATTCCTTAAATCTCTCTAATAATCCTTAAATCCTTCAGTGTCTAGGGAAATCTCGGAGAAAATAAAAGTGCTATTTTTCTGAATCTGATATCGTTTACATACAATTATTTTGCCTATAGATCATCAATACGAACTCGGAAATCCATTCTGAATACTTCTATATAGTGTTGTCTAATAATATTCCAATTTCCACCAAAAATACTATTCATTGCTTTTTCTCTCTTTTATTCCTTGTACTTAAAAGATGTTCTCGCGCTTTCTCGAGCGTTCCCTATCTCTTTTACGGAATCACTGGACTTATACTAGATATCGATTTGGATGAGATGAGAATATTTCCTTTCTTGGAATACTAGCTTACTTTCTTGACGATAGATTATTCTTATCTACCTTGTCAACCAATTGCAGCATTCATAGTATATAAACATTTGAATCCAAATCCATTCAACATTCATCCATTACACCACTGATACATTGTAGTCGTGACCACTATTTATTCTTACCCAATACATAATAAAAGTTTTAATTCCTTCAAAAATCTGGGTTCTTACACATGAGGAGTCACCAGTACACAATACTCCATCATTCATTCCACTCAGGCGGTCTACGAGAGATCGTCATCCTTCCAACATGTATTCTGATGATGAGTATATATGTTCTGTTAACTGATAGTGATGAACCTGAATCTTATGCAGAAGCTATGGAAGATGAGCACAAAAAGGATTGGGTCTATGCCAGGCAAGATGAGATGAAATCCTTGTATGAGAATAATACTTTTCCGTTGGTGAAGTTACCTAAGGGAAAATGAGCTTTGAAAAACAGGTGGGTTTATAGAGTGAATCAAGATGAGCATACTTCACAACCACGGTACAAAGCTAGGTTGGTCGTCAAGGGATTCAGTCAGAGAAAAGGTATTGATTTTGATGAGATTTTTTCTCCAGTTGTTAAGATGACATCAATTCGTGTGGTGCTTGGTTTAGCAGCTAGTCTTGATTTGAAGGTTGAACAAATGGATGTCAAGACAACTTTTCTACATGGTGACTTGGACAAAGAAATTTACATGGAGCAACCTGAAGGTTTTCAGGTAAAAGGTAAAGAGGATTATGTTTGTAGACTTCTTAAGAGTCTATATGGTTTGAAGCAGGCACCGCGGCGATGGTATAAAAAGTTCTAGTCATTTATGAAGGAGCAAGGCTACCGTAAGACTATTTCTGACCATTGTGTTTTTATTCAGAAATTTTCAGATGATGATTTTATCATATTATTGCTTTATGTGGATGACATGCTTATCGTTGGCAAAAATGCTGGAAGAATTTCTCAGTTGAAGCAACATTTGAGTAAGTCCTTTGCTATGAAGGACTTAGGGCCATCGAAACAGATTCTTGGCATTCGTATTCATCAAGATAGAGCGGCCAAGAAGTTTCATATATCACAGGAGCAGTATATTAAGAAGGTGCTTTGCAGGTTCAACATGGATAAATCTAAAGTTGTTAGTTCTCCTCTTACTACCAACTTTAATTTAACTAAAAAGGATATTCCTTCTACAAAGGAAGAAATTACAGAGATGGATAGTGTTCCATATGCCTCAGCAGTAGGAAGTTTGATGTATGCTATGGTATCTACGAGACCTGATATAGCCTTTGCAGTTGGTGTTGTCAGTCGTTATCTAACAAATCCAGGTAAGAAGTATTGGGAAGCAGTTAAGTGGATTATGAGATATCTTAGAGGTGCTTCCAAATTGGGTTTGACATTTGGAAATGTTAAACCAGTGCTTGTTGGATATACAGATTCTGACTTGGCAGGAGATAAGGATTTATTGAAATCCACTTCTGGATATTTAATGACTTTGGCAGGGGGAGCGGTCTCATGGCAATCTAGATTGCAAAAGGGTGTTTCACTTTCTACGGGGGAAGCAGAGTATGTAGCAACAATTGAAGCTTGTAAGGAGTTGTTGTGGTTAAAGCAGTTGATGCAGGAGCTTGGCTTCCCGAAACAACGGTATGTGGTTCTTTGTGATAATCAAGCAGCTATTGACATAGCTAAACATCCTACTTTTCTTGCAAGAACGAAGCATATCGATATGAGATATCATTGGATTAGAGACGCTCTTGAAGAAGGGTTGTTTGAAGTGGAAAAGGTACACACCGATGATAATGGTTCCGATATGTTGACAAAGTCTTTAGCTAAAGGGAAGTTGAAGGTATGTTGTTCAATTGCCGGAATGGCGAACTCTTTCTCATAGTTAGAAAGGGGGAGATTTGTTGGGTTTTAGTTTCTATCTATAAGATTAAAAGCCTATTTGGATTACCCTCATTTTCGCCCACAAGGAGATAAAAATAAAGGAGCCCTATATATATAAATATAGGAGGATTATAATTAAAATAAGAGAGAGGAAAAATAGACACAAGAGAGATATAGAGAGAAATTCGCAGGAATTTTTGTGGTTGTACAGGCTACCTTGTTTTTGCAATTCCCGGAGTTCTACCGGTCGGATCGTCCTGAATTTTGGATAGCATCTTCCTTACACTGATATCTAAATTCTGAACGGTGGAGATCGGATTTGGAGGTCCAGAAGGTCAGTTATTAAGGGGCTGAACAGAAGGTGTTTGCGTCACGGTGAGGGTTAATCTCCCCGCAGTTAGTTTCTTATTGTTGTCTTATTTGATTCCATACTTCTTGACGACTCATTCCAAGAGTGTGAAGGTGATTGTATTCCTCTATTTTTATCTAGAGAAGACTTGGTGTATTCCCATATAATTTGTGACAGTGAATTGTTTGGGTGGACTACGGTCCCGTGATTTTTACTCCTTATCTTTGAGGGGGTTTTCAACGTATAATTTTGATGTCTTGTTTTTCGTTTATTATTACTTTACTTGTTTGTTTCATCAAAGGTTCATACGAGTAGGAATAAGTATTTTCCAACGAAGTTTAATTCCACACTTAGTTATTACCGTTGTGATCACTTTTTCCCATCACTGAGTAGAATGCAACTTGTGAGAGAATTAAATGGAAAGAAAATGCAGAAATTCCAAAGAAAAGTTAAAACAATCTCTCCAAAAACAAGCTCTTTCCTCAACAAATGAATAAACATGAGTATGTACTGTATATTTTACGCGGGCTGTGTCCTGCTATAACTAGAAATTGTGTGCATTATTTTACTATATTTTTTTTCACCTTCTCAGTTCTCCTTTTCTCTCGTATTCTCAAGCAGTTTAAATATTTTTTAGAGAATTTATCTAAAATACTGGATTTGCTACTTTGTTTTGCATTTATACGGTAGTTAATATTTTTTGCAAAAATACAATAGTTTCTTAATTAATTGCAATTTTACGTTACTTTTGTTTTTTTGTTGCTTCTTCCGCCCGTGTCTTCTCTCTTAACATCTCTCTATTGTCTTCTCTGCTTCTTCCATCATCATCATCATCGCTGAGACGATGACCATCACCATCATCGGCGACTTCAATCATTTATCTAATTCCAATCATCTCACTCTCGTTATTTTTCTTCTCTCCGTCTTTCTCGACGACCATCACCAATCCACCATCCCCGATCTCCCCCGAATTCATTTCTTCGATCGGCGCCGCAGGGGTACCATCAATTTCGATCAATTTATATTAATTTGTATACAAGTTTGGTAATGATTCAATTGTGTCATATGTTAATGGTTTGAAAATTTCCATGGGAGCAACGAAAAATTATTAAGGCAAAAAATTGATAGATTAGCAACCTGCTACCAGATTGATTCTACAATTCGAGAGAATATCCAGGTTTCAATACTTTGCAAGGCAGAGGTAAAGGTGTTAAAGTCCTCCCACTTGTAAACATTTTGATGCAGAGCACCACCAGTCTCTTTGCTCAAACTTGAATATGTATCCCTCCATCTCAGAGCCGAAAGTTTCTCAATTTTACCTCTTTGAGAAGTATTTGCTTCACACGGATGTCCACCGGAAAGCGACATGGTCTGATTATCAAAAGCTTGACTCAGTATTCATTGGTGCTTGACGCAGGGGTTGATTTTGGTTGCTTGTGTATGTTGGGTTTAATAGCAACCTTGTTTGCAACCTTTTTCGCAAAGTTGTATATGGTTGCAAAAAGTTGCATATGGTTACAAATAATTGAATCATATTTTTAATAAATAGTTTAATAGTTGAACGCAACTACATATGCAATTGAATGCAGCTACATATGCAACTGAATGCAACTAAAAACTAAAGTTTAAATTTCCATTTTTTTGCGGCTGCAGTTGCATATGCAACCACATGTAACTAACCTTATACACAATCATGTAACTAACCTTATACACAATTGAAATTTGAGTTTTCATATGCGGCTGCGTCGCCCTTATATACAATTGGCAGTTGGAAAAAAAATGAAAATCCCATATTTAATTTTCAGTTGCATAAGAGTTTGCATATGATCATAATGAACTATATATATATATATATATATATATATATATATAGAGTTCAAAAAAGAGGTCGAAAATGACAACTGAAAAATGGAACTTGAAATCAGAAATTTAGATGCATGTGGTTGCATTCAGTTGAATGTGATTGCATTCAGTTAAATATGCCCCTGCGGGGCCTTGCAACCCAAATCCACCAAAAAAAAAAAGTACAAGGCTGGCGGCTGGAGCACTGCAAAAGGAAGGAGGAGGGAGGAGGGAGGAGGGAGAAGGGGGTAAGGGGAACCATAATTTGTAGTATTTTTGCAATTTAGAAACTTAGTGTAGTAAAATTGCAAATAGTTATTCTTGACAAAAGTAAATTTGCAAAAATTTACTTTTTCCTATATATTTATCAAAAAAGCCCTAGTTTTTATCATTTCAGTTACTTAAATTACGTACAACAATAAAAATGATAAATTTTTGTATAATAAATAATATGGGAATTTATTGAGACATTGTTATGATCATAATAATTTTTGTATGTAAATTGTTCCCTATTAGTAGATAATAGGAAATTTACCAAGAATACTAGATTTAAAGTTTCTATTTGCAAAAATACCATCTCCTTGAATTAATTGCAATTTTACCAACCTAAGTTTCAAAATTGCAAAAATACCAACCCTAACCCTAACCCTCCCTTTCCCCCTCCCCCCTCTTACTGTTGGACGCAGCCGCCGCCTGTTGTGTACTTTTTTTTTTTTAAGGTGGGGTGCTATTTTGGTGGATTTGGGTTGCAAGGCCCCGCAGGGGCATATTCAACTGAATGCAACTGAAAAATGGTTCAAAAATCAGGTCGAAAATGACAACTGAAAAATGGAACTTGAAATCAGAAATTTAATTGCATGTGGTTGCATTCAGTTGCAAATTTAGTTGAATATGCCCCTACGGGGCCATGCAACCTAAATCCACCAAAATATCACCCACCTTATATATATATATATATATATATATATATATATATATATATATATATATATATATATATATAGGGTTGAAAAATGAGGTCGAAAATGACAGATAACAAATGGAACTTGAAATCAGAAATTTAGTTGCATGTGGTTGCATTTAGTTGCAATTAGTTGCATGTGGTTGTATTTAGTTGCAATTAGTTGCATGTGGTTGCATTCAGTTGAATATGCCCCTGCGGGGCCTTGCAAACCAAATCCACAAAAATCTCCCCACCTTAAAAAAAAGAAGTTGAAAGTAGTTGAATTCAGTTGAATGTGGTTGCATTCAGTTGAATAGGCCCCTACGGGGCCTTGCAACCCAAATCCACCAAAATATCACCCCATCTTAAAAAAAAAAAAAAAAAAAAATACACAACAGGCGACGGCTGCGTCCAACAGAAAGAGGGGGGAGGGGGAGGGTTAGGGTTAGTATTTTTACAATTTTGAAACTTAGTTAGTAAAATTGTAAATAGCTATTCTTAACAAAAGTAAATGTGCAAAAATTTACTTTTTCCTATTTATTTATGAAAAAAGCCCTAGATAATAAAGCCGCATTAATCCTTTTTTTAAAAATTTTAAAATTATGGTACATAAGGAGTTCAATTCATAGAAGTACAGGACTTGGTAAACTCTTGTTATGAAAAAAAATCGAAAATCGAACTTAATCTGTAAAATTAACCTTGCAAGAATGAATTAAATATGTGTTATCTATATATTTAATTTTCAAGTTTGAAGTTTTCAAAATTCTCAACAATCAGATAATATATGTTCTATCACTACATATTTGATACAAAATAATTACTTTTGACTTGTCATTATTGTTAGAAAGTAAATTATTTTTGTCATTATATTGTAAAGAGGTTATTGAAATAGACAATCTTACCTGTACACAAACTTACACCTTCACGCAAAGTTAGCTTGCAGATGAATATATAACAATGAAAACCCAAAGTCCAAACCAACTTATGGCCCAAATAAGAGGCTTAAATGAAACGCCCAATGCCGACTAAATCTTTTTTCTTCAATTCAAAATCATAGTCATAATGCAAGGATCGAGCTAATACAAGAAAATCAAGAACAATAAGAACCATAATTGAAAAAATGATGTTAAGCACACATAATTTGTGAAGTAGTTTCGATACTTAGAGATTTACAATAGATCCCCCTATAGGGATACATATATAACACACAACAAAATCACACCCAATACACACTAAATCACAATAAATACAAGAATCATAAACTACAAAACAAATTCTAGAATCCGAACCGTGATATCATACAATGAGTCATTGGCATGCATCTCTTTTACCGAACCCATGCTACAGCATCTATCTCATCCCTTGCAGCTTTGTACAACTCAAGCCTCTTGGCACACTGTTGTCTTTTCTCCATCAAAGCCGGATCTTCATCTAACAACTCTGCAAGCTGCTTCCCCTGAAACAAGGAAATAGTAGACAACATTAACAAAGTTACTAAAGTATTACATAAGTAATAGTTGGCATGTCTGTAGACTGTAGTATTACCTATACAATGTTCAATTATTCATATACACACAACATGTAAATGAATGGTTCCGATTTCACACCTAAGTATAAATGAGGTCACACCCAGATCATGTCCCTGGCCTTGCAGCCCACTCAATTAACATTTAACGCACACGCAAATACAAAATTATGTCAATCCCAACTCAAAAAAACCATGTGCTGATAAAACTATGTCGAGAATTAGGCATATGCTGAACAAGTATAATAGCCCCCTCCCCCTCCCCCTCACCCCCCCCCCAAAAGCTGCCAACTTTACCTCCCATATTCAATCCACAAACCTAATTACTCCTTCAATTGTTTGCCGAAATTGAGATGCACTACTTGAGTTAATTGATAAAATTCTTTTTACAAAACCTTGTGGCTCGTTCAAGGAGTTGATAGAATTCTCCGAAGAAAGCATCCAAGTAAGAGCAAACAATATGGCATATATATGCAACAAATTAAAAACAAGGGATGCCCTTGGATCATATACTATAGTTTGTCGGGCATTTTGTAAGGGAAAACAAGGTACTTTTGTACCTCATAAGCATTCCCTTCTAACATTATGAGCAATCAGATAGAAAATGTTCCTCCGAGCAAATAAGTTTAAAATATGGTAAAGTGAATCCGAGCATACCTCCTTTTTCCCAATTTGTGTGTAGAAGTAATTCAGCAATGACTGTTTGGCTTCCTTAACTTGACAATAGACCACCGCCTTGGGGATTGTAAGCCTGAGAGTCTCAGACACCATGTTGACATAAGAAGATACATTCGACCCTATCCTCCTAAAGTGACCCTCAGCATAGCGGTCCACATTTATGGCAGAAGGGGTTACCCCTCTTTCCCCTCTTTCTCCTCTTGAAGCAGCCGGATTTCCTCTCTCCATTTTTGTGGAAACAGGAGTTCCTGGATGCCCTGGATTTCCTGGATTTACCACTTCTTGGGGAAGTTTCCGAAAGAAATCCACTGTTAAGTATGACGACTCCATTTCTACCAATCTTGCAACTGTCTTCTTACTTTCCTCGCGAAACTTTTCTAGTGCTTCACCAGCAGCACCAGCTATTGCAACTTGCAGACTTGGAAATCGTTTTAACTCCTGCTTTCAACCCGAAGTGAGATATGTTGAGTGCTCAGTTCAAATAATAATGAGTGCGCTTTAAGAACTACAAAATCAGGGTAAATCATCTTTAAGTCTCACCTTGGTTTCTCCAATTGACTTTCTCACAAGTTCCTTCAATACAAAGTGAACCTAAACAGATTCCATCATTAGAATAGCTCTATACTAAACTTTAACTAACATTAAAGAAATCTAGACTCATATAATACACCACTCACAGCATCCACCGAAGCTTCTGCAGGGCCCCTGAAATAATTCAATGATCCTTCAATAAGACGCCGATAACCTTGTTCAGGGGCAATCAAGTGAGGTTGGTAACCATCAGCCTCCGAAACAACTTTCCTCACATTCTGTAAAGAAAGATGACGATCAAAAGGCAGCTTCCTCAATGCTGCTGGAAGCTGGTTATCGAAAACTCCATAAATTCGATCCCCGCCAGGTCGCCTGAACCAAGGGTACAGAACCAGTCGCACATATCGAAAAATCCAACAGAATAAAACATATCAGCGTCTTTTTTTCTACCCGCAAACATTTAAGTATTAAACCTCTTTTACTTGTAGATTTTTATGGTGGAGAATGAGGAAGGTATAATAATGTTTCTCCAAAGGATACACACTGGTAAAAATAAGAACATAATGACAGCTCTTGGCAAGGCACATGCTTTGGCTATTAACTATTATCTGTTGTTTCATAAGTAACATTATTGCCATAACGGTTGATAATGACATTAAATCAAACACAATTATAAAGCTATTATAAAAATGATCATTATCAGAATATTTGGCTTCGCCAATCAGTGTGCTGGATAACACATTCCGGAATCCAGCGGTTTGGAAATATTATAACTTATATAAACTGAATAGACTTTGTAAGTTGCATAAAAGACTATAAGTAAATATGGAACAAAAATGAATCTTTCGTATGCCGAAATTGTGTCAGCAGGTTATTTTTATGTAAGAGATAGAGTACTTCAAGTGCAGTAAAGGATCCCTTGCATCAATGTTCCAGTATGGTATATATATATATATATATCAAGCATAAGCAACCTGTACTCGCAAGTCATATGATCATATCTATCTATCTTAGGTAAACCACTAGGTGAACAACTGACTGGATAACTGCAAAGGGAAAATAGTAACTTAAAGACACTGTCAAAGGGCATAAGATACATTACTTACCCTCCATCCAGATGCTCCTTGAATACTTTGTCAAAGGCACGACAAAGTTCCAAAATAGTGTATAGTTGTGCCTGAAAAACAAAACTTCATTCTTCACAAACGCCGAATACACAAAAGAAAGTAGTAGGAAGATTCACTTTACATACCCCTGCATCAACAGAAATAGGCCTTCCAAGGTAGTCAAGCTCGGATTCAAGTTCATCTATGCTTTTGTTAATCATAGAAGTGATGCTCGGTATTCTTGCCTTAATTACCGACTCCAAATGCTAATATAAAATGTAATATCAATTTAGAAGATTCGGGCCTTAAGAGAGAGAAACCTGTCACAAAATAAGTTAAATTCAAATATAGCTTTACCATTGAAAGAAGTTTAGCCAGATATTCAGAACCCATTTTACTGGCCAAGTGTCCATAGTCAGGACTTGTAGCAAAGTATTCTCGTTCTCTCCTCCTCGCTGACATCATGTCAGTATTCTTGTTTATATCAGCCTGTGAACGATTCACGATACCGACCCATGGTTGCTGCAACCGTAAAGCTCTTCCCTCAAGAACCTTGCATAAAAAGGAAAAAAGTTTAGAAACATAACACTGAATACTAACAATTTGCATTCTTACTCCAAAAAATATGGGTGATATTAATTCATAGTGATAAAAATGAAAGGTTTTCACATATGAAAGAGGGAGGGAGAGTGTACATCTAAGGCATTTGTTCCTTTATCCATCAAATCAAGCTTTGTCAACACTCCGAACGTCCGTTCACCTACATCGTATTGTCACAAATTTAGTTGGGAATCATAAACAACAAACCTGTATTGAGGCATTTTCTGAAAAAGAGTATGCCCCAAAAGAATTCAGAGTGAACCTGCTGGATCAACTTCCTTTGCAAGCTTAATAGCGTCGGAAGTTGCAATATCTTGGTTGGCGGGAGAAATTGCCAGTATGATGCAATTAGGCTGAGACCAAATATATTTATCAGATAGAAAGAGATAACAAACAGGATCGATGTCTAGTGTGCTCTAAACCGGTATGTCCACAATGAAAAGATAAACCACACTAGGCACGGAAAGTTATAAAGTACTCAATAGGAATATGTTACTCTTATCATGTTTTTATGTTTACTCAAAATAGAGGGCAAGTGAATTGAGGTCGAGATGAGCTAATCACATAGTCTCACTTCATTCTACAGCTATTGACAAGAAACAGAACATAGAAGTATAATTTATTTTACTTACCTTCTCAACAAACGATCGAACCATGTTTTCAATATCTTCAACTATACTTTCAGATTGTCCCTCTGCAAAGAAAACGCCACTGTGTCAAGTAAAGCATAGGTAACTAAATTTCAGAATACTGTGAAATTAATTACACAAACTTACCAACAGCAACCTTCGTCAAACCAGGCAAATCAATTAAGGTTAAATTGACAACTGCGAAGAAAAACAAATCAGCATATCTGTGATTCTATAAGCACATATTTAAATAGAGGCAAACTACTAAGGTTCACACAATTATAACTGAGGTTTATCATACCGAATATATCAATTTATTTTAATAAAAACCGAAGCATCTGGAATTCACTGTTCCACAATTGGGGTATGGAACAAGTAAAAATCAACACATATTAAAGTTCAACATAAATATTTTATTGAACCCCATCTAAAAATGTGTTGAACCCTAGTGGTACTCATTTTAGTTCCCACTTAGTTTTTTTACCAAAACTGGACCCTAGAGAAGAATGCATATGACGACCTTTATAATTACCTAAGAGAGTCAGAGAAAACTAAAAAGATGAGAGTAGTAGCCAGTCTTATCAAATCAGTTATTACCCAGATAGTCTCATCGTGATAGTGGAAGCAATTCTTTAGGACAATCTAGGGATAGGCTACAGGTGGATAATTAATTCTACCACCTCAAAGACAAACCAAACCCGAACCCAAAATGTTTTTACAGAGTGCTCATAGAATTAGAACTTATTCTAGACTTCTCGGTAATATCTGTAGAAAACAAACACACCCAGATTGTAACTTCTTGCTGAGATGTATTTCAAATTTAGATGGAACTATCTAGCAGAACCAACCAAATCACTCCTCATCTACATTAATTTCAAATTTAAATTGTTGAACACAGATCCAACTCTAGCTTTATATAGAGGCAATCTAATGCAGATGACAACTAAGCACTAACCGAACAAAATTGCATACCAAAGTTCAGAACTACCAGCCACGGGGCATAGGATAGAGAGAAGATATGTCAGCATTGCAAGACAAGACAGCAGACACTCGAAATACTACATCAAGAAATCTTTCTTGAAAGGTGGAGATACTACATGACACTTTCGCAGCTTACTGATAGACCCAAGGCAGTGAAACTGCCTGCAAACACATATGTGTGCTATCTAATATAACTAACATCTCCCAAGTAATTCCAGAAGAAAGAGAATGTGTGAATTGAGATTCTTAATATGTAATTCGAAGAGCAAGAACGGCAAACAAATGTTGTGCATGATTGAAATCTTATGACTATTATAACATGCTATAAATAATATAAAAATACACAACATAAATAGCAAATGAATGGTTGTACCATTTGGAGAGTAAATACTGAGATGGATAGGAACAGGAGAAATCATTTTTGTCCTCCCAGTTATTCTATCAGTTTCTTCCTGGATTTCCTGGCGAACCATGCCTGTATTAGAAAAAAAAAGGTGTTACTACACTACATAATGACGATGTAGAGAATCATTTGCGCATGGATTTCCGTAGGAGTAACTAACATATAGAGTATAGACAAATGAGTCCCTGCATATTCTAGTACATGATACAAAATAAAAAGATATCTGAGGGGCTGTCAAAAACTACAAACAAAAAACTGAATGATACATTACTTTACAAGAATGTAGACTACTCGCACATCTATAAATCAGCAGAATTTCTTAAAAACGAGTGGAATCTGCAATTTATATAAAACGCGATTGTTTTTCTTGCATCAATACTTGCCTATAAACTAAGAAGTTAATATGGCACAGAAACTAGCAGATAGTGTTCTACAACATTATGGCCTGTGCCCTGTGAAGCTTACCAAAACTATTAGGATGATGTTAGATTTCTGCACCATTACAAAATTGCAATTATTAACAAAAAATTTTAGCTAATTAAGTATTCATATTCAGGTTAACATCATTGCTAGAAAGGCTATACAATCTAGTAAATTTTCATAGCTAGGCAATGATTTATATATATCATACTCACTTAACTGCAAGTATCTATTAATTTCTGATTAGTCGAGACATCTATAAACAAATCATAAAATGATAATAAGAATACAAAAAAGCGTTACTAAAAATGATAATAAGGATACTAAAAAGGGTTAGTTTGAGTTCGAACCAAAATCTTTGAACTTCCGTCCAGGCAAATGACCAAACTCTGCATACTCCTGCTGTCCTTTATCAGTCTGTTGCAGTTGCAACACCAAAGGTCTCCGCGTGACAATCCCTGCATTAAACATGATATACTTGCAGATATGTATAACATAGTTTTGCTACGAAACAGTTCTGAGAAAACCCTAACCAGACCCTCTAGGAAGAAAGTCTCGCCCAACTATGCTTTCCAACACCGAAGATTTTCCAGAACTCTGTTTTTAGCTCCCCAAGAAAAACAATTCATAACACAATAAAATTAGATTTCAGTTATTTAAACATACTAACATACAGAAACAAACACTTTTGAAATAAATTGGCAAAAGAAAACACTTCTAAAATAATATTCTATTAATAATGGTAACATTTCATGATCAATTCTTCTGCAACCAATTACTCCTCTCCCGATACATTTTTTAACTTTATAATTCAGCGCAGGTCCTTCCCTCTAAGCATATTGCTGAATGCTGATCCATAATTCAACTTAATATCTGTTCCCTACAATTACATCTCAAAGACTTACACATCTACAAAATTCGCCTTTCTCTTTCTCTCTCTAGAAGCAACACTAAATTATGACTCTCTCTCCTCCCTAAAAGGAACAATACATTTTTTACCCCTCTCTCTCTCTCTCTAAGAGGCACCAAATTATGACTCATCCGAAATCAACTCATAGATGAATTAATGCTTTCTCTATAAAAACAAATAAATAATATCACCTCTCTAGCACTACACTAACACCAAGATAACTAATCATCAGAAATCAATTGAGAAATAAACTGTAACTCTCTCTTTTCTAAAAAGAAAAACTACAAATGAGATGAACTTTAACTCTCTCTTACTTTAAACTCAACTACAAATTGCTACCTCTTCCTAAACGTAACACCAAAGTATGACTCTCTCTCTCATCAGAAATCAACTAAAGCTTAATTATCAGTATCTCACTCTCTAAAAACAACTATGAAATTGTGGCCTCTCTCTCTCTCTCTCTCTCAAAATACACCAAATTATGACTCCCTTCCGAATCAATTGGGAGCTAAATTTTAACTCTCTCTTTAAGAACTAAGAAAATCTCCATCTCACTATCTAAATGTAACATGAAATTGTGACTCTGTTATCAATTAGGAGCTAAATTATAATCACTAATAACGAAATTAGTGCCTCTATCTATAAATACATGAAATTACAACTCACTCATCCAAAATCAACTAAGAGCTAAATTATAGCTCACTAACAAGTATGAAATCGCTGCATCTGTATCTATAAAAATGCCAAATTACAACTTTCTCATCCGAAATCAACCAAGAGCTAAATTATCACTCTCCCTTTCCCTAAAAACAACTACAAAGTAACCGCCTATCTTTCTCTAAAAGTAATAACAAATTATGACTCTAAATTCTATCCGAAATTAATAGAAAGCTTCAATCTCTCTCCCTCTTTCTCTCTCTCTCTTAAGAAAAAAACTTAAAAACATGGCCTCTATCTCTCTAGAAACGCACCAAACGCAACAGAAATCAAATTAAAAGCCAAATTACAACTTGTTGTATGTCATTCAATATCAGTTAAGAGCTAAATTAGAACTCTCTCTCTCTCTCTCTAAAGAAACTATGAAATTGCCGTCTTTTCTCTCTCTATCTCTCTCCCTCCCTCTAAAAACACACAAAACTACTAGTAGTGTGACTGTGTCCCACTCACACACACACACACACAGAGCAGCTAGCAGAAATGAAGTGAAGAGAGAGAGGACGTAAGTATGCATATGATACAATATAAAATAAAAATACCTGACCACCAACAACAGCAACAGAAGGAAGAGCATCCCAGAGAGAAGAGAAAGCTTTATCAGCACCCCCGTAATCACCCAGCGCCGTACAAGCTCTCTGTATCCTATTCACTAACCCTATCAAGCTCTCCATAGTCGCCATGTTTTTTTAACGAGAGGAGAGAGAGAGAGTAATAATATTCTACAAAGAGAGATAGAGAAAGAGAAAGTGGAGGAGGTGATAAGAGAGAATTTTAAAATTCTAGGTGTGTTTTGTGGACTTATTGAAAGTTAGAGGAGTAAATTTTCACCCTTTTTTACTGATGTTTGCTTCTGGAAAGTTGTTTGATAAAATGCGCCAGGGTACGTATGTGTAAATTGTGTTAACCGTCAGTTCTGGTTTTTGAATTTTGAATGGACTTTCTTCCTTCCATGTCGGCTGTTTTACACTAGCTAGGGCTGTAAACGAATTGAGTCGAGCCGAGTTTTGATCGAACCGAGCCAAGCTTTGATCTTAACGAACCGAGCCGAGCTTTGATCTTAACGAACCGAGCTATTTTCTTAATGAACTGAGCCGAGCTTTGACCGAACCGAGCCGAACTCGAGTTGTTCGCGAACAGCCTCGAGCGTCGAGCTCGGCTGTTCGCGAACAATTAATTTGGTTGGAGATCTTAGTAGATCACTACTATTCTAACTAGTACTAGTAACTAGTGCTTTGTCACCGGATTGTTGTTTCTATTTTTTAAAAAATATTCCTCGACGATCCAACCGTATAGATGTCAAGATATATCTAATTTAGTGATATTCCCAAATTTTCAGAAAATAAAAAATAAATTTGATTAGAGATCTTAGTAGATCACTACTGTTCTAACTAGTACTACTAACTAGTGCTTTGTCACGGATTGTTGTTTCTATTTTTTTAAAAATATTTCTTGATGATCCAACCATACGGATGTCAAGATATATCTAATTTAGTGATATTCCCAAATTTTCAAAAAATAAAAAATTAATTTGGTTGGAGATAAAAAATAAAAAGTAAAAATTTTGCAATTTTTTCGAGTTTTAACGAGCCGAGCTCGAGGCGAACGATCTCGAGTCGAGCTCGAGCCGCACAAGTAAATAGCTTGGCTCGAGCTAGTTTCGTTATCGAACAGATTTTTGTGTTCGAGCTCGGCTAGCTTACCGAGCCGAACCGAGCTCTTAACGAGCCGAGCTCGAGCTTGTTCGCGAACAGCTCGGTTCGTTTACAGCCCTAACACTAGCACCATCGGACAACACAAAAGAGGAAAGTTCAAATCTATCTATTTTTTTTTTGCCAGAAAATAAAGCGATTTTCATTCAATAAATCATAACACAGTCAGGACAAACCCCCGATGGCTGATACAACCAGGTTGGAAAACAAATAACAAACTAAAAACAATTAACTGATTTGTTTCCTGATCGTTTAACACATAGAATTTAAAAATTCTCGAAATTAAAAATGAAATCGAAGACATCCCCAGCGATCCAAACTGCACCAACATCCGTAAAATCAGCAGCATCACAATTGACCTTATCACATAACAACGGTTATTAGCTCAGTATTCAGAAGCCCCAATTGAATAAACTGAGGTTAGAGGAACGACACCCTAGCTATCTACATGCCGGATACCAACTATAGACATGCCGAAAGTGAAAACCCCCAAAGGATGAACAATCTTTGATTGTGAAAGGTGAGCTCTTGCAATCATCGCCACCATCCCATCTTCGATGCAGCCTTTCTAGATCCCCAAAAACATCAACAAAATCATTTTCAATAGATCCAACACCAGACAACCCCAAACATGACTAATTAAGAACATAACAAAACACTCCAAAAGGAGAGACAAAACACACACTCCAAAAGAAGAGACACACAAACACCCTAAAGATTGGGTTTTATTGAAAGGAAATCAACAAAATTGAAAGAAAACTAAAGGATTGGGGCTTTCCACCGTAGAAAACCAATGGAAGCCCCTCAATTAACTTGAGAAAAAAACTTAGGAGTGGCGCTCTTAGGGTTGGGGTTAAGTATACATGATTTGTTTAATTGTTGGGTTAAGTTCAAATCTATCTATTATTATATCTATAATACCACAACATGTCGTATTTTATTCCTTGCAAATTTATTATTTTAGCCCTTCATCATTTAATGATCTTGTATTTAATACTCCCTCCGTCCCAATGGATTCTTTACAGTTACTATTTTGGGACGTCCCACCCATTTTTTACATACCAAAAATAGTAACTTTTAACAATAAAATACATTATTACATATATTACTTCACTCTACTTTTTCAACACTTTACACTATTACACCCACTACTCCACTACTTTACTCTACTTTTTCAACACTTTACACTATTACACCCACTACTTTACTTATTTTAACAATAAAATCACTATTACACCCACTACTACACTATTACACCCACTATTTAAATTATATTCCTTGGTCTCCGTGTCCCAGCCGTCTGTAAAGAACTGGCTGGGACGGAGGGAGTATGTGTTTATTTAATACTTAAATATTACTTAATTAATTACATCAAACTAATAATAGCCATTAACTTTCGCAATTAATAACTTATATTAGTACGTATATTTAGATTAAAATTCTTGGGTAAATTAATATATAAATATGCCAATATATGAATAATAACTGTTGAAGTTTATTTTTGTGAAGTTCGTTCGCAGGGAAGGACTGTTAATACAAGATTAAGTTTTAATTCATTACAATCTAGAAGTGTAGAAAATAATTGGTGTGTTTGAATAAACTAATTATAAACAAATAAAACTAAGATTTAATTGATGATGAAAAGCAATCCGAGAAATAGGGTTCTTCAATTGGTTCAATAATGCTGTTAAAATGTGATATATATATATATATATATATATATATATATATATATATATATTTCTCATATTTTGCTAAAAACAATTCTCCTAAATTTTATAATGTTCTCTCCCAAGATACAAAATAATGTCTACAATCATATCTCAAAAGTCACTCCCATGATCAATCGAAATACAATTTTAGATTTTTAAGACCCGAGAATTATAAGTTTCATAGTCCTCTTATTAATCTCCCGATTCAATAATTGAACTATGTCTATCAAATCATGAAAAAGAATTATAACTCATCTCCCGATTTATCATAATCCCTATGAATACAATTAAAGGTTAGCTACTCCCCTAATTGGGTTAAGCCCTCAATGATAGATTAGCAAAAATAGAGAATTATTATCACATCAAACAAGCATATATCACCAATGAATACTACCTAATTCTCGGATTATAAAATTAGTTACTCATGCTAGATAAATAAAATAAGCATATAATAAATGGTAAAATCATAATTAAAAGAGTTTAGAGTAAAGAAAGTACAACTTGAAGAATTTATCCTCCCGAAATAGTTGCCAATGAAATAAAAGAGCACCCCACTTAATTCCTTAAAATCTTCAACCGAAATAGAACTCGCAGAAAATTAAAGTGTATGAATTAAATCTAAAATTACAAAAGAAACTTGATAACAATTGAGAGAATACATAAGCTGAACATTCAGTTCCGGGGTTGATGCCTTCAACCTTCTAACTACAAACCTATTTATAGCAAAACCACAGCACGCCATACATCATAAATAAATGAAACCACCTAAAGCAATCCAACCAAAACAAGCACTGAAAATTAAACAACACAGCCGAAAGTAATCTGCACTACTTTTATCAATTCCATTTCCTTATTTAATTAACAAACAAACCCATTTGCTTTCACTTTTCAAAAACAAACCAGCCGCCTATGTTGTTTTATATACTGGGCTCCGTAGAAATGCTTTTTAACCCGCACAATTTATAATCTTTAATTAATAAATAATTAATTTAATCCAGAAATTATAAAAATAAATATCTAATATTATTAGATATTTATAAATATAATTTTCTAAATAAATTAAATATTTATTAATATAAATAATTCCTTAAGTCCTAAGCTGCGCTATATTGAGGACCTGGAACCGGACTCCTTTCGCTTCACAAAAATTATATTAATTCCAACCGGGATTCCTGCTTTAAGAATATATCACTTTCCATATTTTTGTGACAATTCTTATTTCCTCATTGCTCGTCCAGGTTTAATCTACGGTCTCTTGATGATCTGAAACCAGGCTCCTTTTGCTTCCAAAATTATCCTATAAACATAAAAAAATATCTTAGCATCAAATTCAAATTAAAATGCTACTAACAATGTTAATCAAGCACAAAATTAAGGATAAATGAGAGATAACATGCTATAAAATATATACAAAATTAGCATGTATCAATAACCGTATAGAAATACTCATAAAATTCGAGAATTGGAACTAATCGATTGGGTTCGCGATTAGGGATTAAGCGTGGGAATAACAAGAATAATATTCGTATTTAAATTCTCAGTTCTGAATAAAGTGAATTAAAATTCAAAGCTAAAAACATTGAATTAGATGACTATCTTAGTTGGTATTATAAATCTTAGACAGATCATGTTGAAAATGAAGCCCTTGAGAAGAGAGTTTGCTAAGTTATATTTCGGCAACACCGCTACAAATTGAAAGGTGTTCACGGCCACAAAATTGAACTACTAAAAGCCAAAATATCGCAATATTCCACATTTTATTTAAATTTATTTCACATTTATATCTTCCAATTTCCTATGATTTTACTCTAAAACTCCCCTAAAGTCAAATGCTATGAAAATGTTAGGTAATCTTCACATTGTCCAGAATCGAAACTGTTATATCTCAGTTCTAAATAAAGAATTTAAATTTATAACTAAAATTATTGAACTAGATGACTAATCGATTGGATATTAGAATTTTTTGGACATAACCTGTTAGAAAGTGAGAGCACTTGAAAGGAGAATAAATTAATCTATATTTAAGTAACATTGCAATAATTGAAGAATATTCATGACCACAACTATTAATAACCAAAATCTTGTAATAAAATTATAATATCCCCGTGCCTTGCATGGGTAATGAAACTAGTTTTTTCAATTCAATATCAGCCTCATTTTAATGTTGTGAGATACTACAATTTTTATTCTGCAATTTATTACATTTTTTTAAATTAATGTATTTGTGTTAGTGTAAGAAATTTAATTATGAGAAAAAACCATGGATTTCAGAAATAGGCTAAAAATTTAACCTGACACATATGATCTTACGGAAACATAATACTTTTTCCCAATTGTTAACTCTCCTTTCAGACAAAAATAATGTGAATATGAATTGATTAATCTAAATATAATTTGTTTGTCAATTTTTTATTAAAAAAATTTATGAAAAATTTATAATCTCACAAATTGAATAAATATCTTTCAAAAATTAGAATTATCACCACTTATTTAATCATTCATAAGAAAATTTGTCTTTATAAATGAAGAAAAGTTAAATAATTGCTCTTTATCAGTGTTCTAAAAATCGGCATAGGCGATCGATTAATTGACGCTAGGTGACCGATTAATTGGCGCCTAGGTGCTAATCGGCCAATAAACGCCTAAAATCTGTAAAAATCGGTCATTTAACGATTTTCTGATTAGGCGCCTAGGCGGTCTTAGACAGGATTAACCGGTTTAATGAGTTAGGCGGGAATATCGATTAGCCCGCGATTAATCAAATTTAATTGGGATTAATCGTTCAAATTTTAAAAAAAGGGTCAAATTAAGAATAAAACTTTTTTTTAATAAAAATAATAATTTGCATATGAAAGGGTAAATTCACTCATCATATTTAATAATAAAATAAAGATATTTATATTTTTACTTATATAAAATATTTTTTAAAATATTGAAATTAAATTATATAAAAAACAATATTTTAATACATCCAATTAATCATTCCGATTAATCGCCTAGCCGATTAATCATTAGAAGGTAGGCTAACCGCCTAGACCCGCCTAACGATTTTTAGAACATTGTTCTTCATACAAGGAATACTCTATTTTGTGATTTTAATCACATAACTATCTTCCCGTATAATGTTTACAGAGATTTGGGTGATAAAATAATTGCATTAATTTAGTTATTTGTTTTAGAAAGTTTATCGTAGTAAGACATAGAACTTCATACATTTTTCTAATAAACATGAATTAAACGATTCTAAACTTGACTATACAAAGCAAATATATAAATCAAACATCATTTTATATTAGATTAATGATAGTTTAACCATTCAAGTTTACAAGAATATACATACTCACCATAAAGCTTTAAAAATGACCGGTTCAACCTTTCAAGTTTGCAACTTCGTACACTTCGGTCACTGTTTCGACAAAATGAACCGAATCGGAGGAGAATACGTTTCAGTTTCAGGAGCAAAGAGTAGATGGTAGGTGAAAAAAAGGTGAAAACAGCTATCAAGAAATACATAAGTAGTTGTGGTTCATATATGCATAACATCTCCATATAACATTATAATTGTAAACATTGGTTACTCATTTAAACAAGTGAGCAAGTTTAGGATTTACAGAGCTCAAGAAGGATGAAGAAGGGGATTGCATTGACACATTTCGAATGGGTATAAAAGGTCAACAATATCATACGTCTAGGCGATGATTGCGATTCACCTCTTTATAGTGAGTATATCTTGATTTAATCTAGTTCTTGAAATTACATTTACTTAGTTATGTTGACAAGAGCTTGTGCTTGTTTGTTCATATTATGTTTTTGTAGAGTAATATATGTTGTGGTTGTGAGTTCAGTGTGTAGTGATGTGGTTTAAGCTTGGTCTTTGCATGTTGTATTATTATAAGTTGAATTTGGTTATATGTTTTAAGTTCTGCAATTTGTGTTTGGTAGGTGATGACGAGAATATGCTTAGTACAGTATCATGGAGGAAAATTGAAACATTTTCTGAACATACAATATGTAGGTGGCCAATTGATTGTGTGTGATTTACATGGTATTAACTCTTTAACTATTGATGAAATAAGGGAAAGAGTTGATGGTTTACGATGTAGTAGGTTCAAGTCTCTATACTTTAAGAATCCTAACAAACCATTGGAAACTTGGTTGTTCCCTTTAAATAATGAGGGTGATTTGAACTTGAAGTTAAGTTATACAAAAGAGAACAACTATAATATTGATGTTTATATCCATCATCGTGTTAGTGAGGAGGATGATCACTTAAATAGCTATGATTATGAGAATGCTTGTCCTGATGATTATGAGGGGAATGACATCAATGTTTTAAACCTTGAAGATGATGTGGAGTATGTTAGAATATATACGTATTTATTATATTATTGTATTAAGGGTATTTTCGGTACCTTATATCATATATAAGTATTTAAACATGTATTATAAACTTTGGGTTGGTTATAATAATATTTTACTTTTCTCTTTATTTTAATATGATATCAAGAACTAGGTTTTGAGGGAGATGATAATCAAATTCATCGTTTGTTGAGGGATAATCGTGCGTGTTTAACCGAATCGTTAGAGATGTAGAGTTAGGCTACAAAAACAAATTTTTTTTTGAAAATTCGTAGGAATTTTTCTACCCAGATCAACCAACTTCTTTTTGCAATTCCCGGAGTTTCAACCGTTGGATCGGTCTAAAATTTTGACTGAGTCTTCTTTGCATCAGTATCTAAGTTTTGAATGGTCAAGATCATATTTAGAGTTCCGGAACATCATATTTTAAGAATGTGAACAGATTGCTTCTAATTCATTCTTTACGTCGTTCTTGCTCTTATAAGTTAGGTATTGTTGATTGATTGACATATATATTACTTGATTATCGAGATATTCTAGGTTTAGTTATTTGGTTTATTTGCTTTAGATTTGGTATTGGCTTTGGATTCAGAATTGGAATTAGATTTTAGATTTGGATTTGGATTTGTTTCCGGATTCTATTTTGGATTGGAGAATTGTTTCTTTTGATTTAGGATTTGGTTTTGGATTTAGTTTCATATCTGGATTCGAATTTGTTTTTAGCAATTTTTTTTGCCATGTATGTCTTATCATCAACAGGACTCTTGTCAACGGGTACTTCAAGTATGTTTTCTTCCTTATGGATTCTGGATTCGGGTGCATCTCATCATATGTCTCCGCATTGGTCGTCTTTCGAACCTTTTCTGATCATACATCTTTATACATCATGACTACCGATGGCACTCCTATACCATTGAAAGGTGTTGGTTCTGTTGTTACTCCTACTGTGTCTCTCTTTGATGTTTATTTTATTCTGGATCTTAAGCTAAATCTTTTTTCGGTTAGTCAATTATGTGAGTCTGGTTACTTTGTCTCTTTTTCTCCTACTACTTAATGTGTTACGGATCTGAGATCTCAAAAGGTGATCGGGAAAGGTCGTAAATAGGGAGAACTTTATGTTTTGGATGAACTCAATATATTTGTTGTTGGAACTCCTAGTGTTGACTTGTCCTCTTTTCGTTTGAGTGAATCATCTACTGAGTTTTACCTATGGCATGTGATGTGCTAAAAATAAATATGATTGCAAGTGCACAATCTCGTTTTAATAAATTTAGATTCGTTCCGCAGAGACTAACATTTTCGCAAACCTTTATTTTTTAATTTGATCGAATTAGAACACGTTTGATTTTTGAGAATTTGATTGAATTTTATCCTAATTAATTCCGAAAAGAAATTTTAATCTAATTTTGAAATAAAACTAAATTTTATTCTAAATCCAAACTAATTAAAAAAAAGTAAAATGAGCAAAATTATTCTAACAATTATTAAAAGTAAAAATTTAAATTAAACTATAAAGTTGGATTTTTGAAAAAAATTCGGAGTTTTACTATTTAAATACTAAATGGAAAATTATTTTAAACTAATTAATTAAAAATAAGAAGAACAAAAATGAATTAGAAACAAATTTTATTAACAGCAAATGGCGACTCAGAATTTACAGCAACAACCAGCAAAACCAGAACTAAACAAGCAAAAACACTTATAATCACACAACTGCAACATCATTTGGTGACAACTCTGACAAAAACAATTGACTCAGTACCAAACTCGGAAATAAAGCTAACAATAATGCAGACTCGTTTGAGACTAAACCCACATAGAAACTCGGTGACAAAATCAGATAACAAACATCAATAAGAATTCGGTAACAAAACAACTCCAGAAGAACAGCAAACAGCGATTTGTGATATTGTGAAGAACAGCCAAAAAGAAGGACTCAATTAACAAACTATGCACCATTAATTAGATATGAACAAAACTGGACTCGACAAACAATAAGCAGCAAAATCAAAATCGACTAAAATCGACTCAAGCAAAATTAACTTGCATCACACAGAACCACATAGGAACAAAGCTGAAACCCGATTCAGCAAACATGCCCAGAATTCGTACTCAAAATCTAAACACGAAACAACAACCAGGAAAACAAACTCGACAACCAGAAAATCTCGGAAACCAGCAGTTTTGTTGAACTAAATAGCAAATACAAGACATCGAAACCAACAAAAACATACGGGACCAAAACAGAAAGCAACGAACCCAACACAACCTTACGAACTCGGAATCAACAAAATCTAAAAACTTAAACTATAGCTACAAAGGACCAGCAAAATGACTCAGAACAAAAACCCATTCGACTCAGTCATCATTCGAACCGAAATTAAAGAAAAAGAACAGGGAGAGGCTCATTTTAGGAGGGAGAAAGGGAAAGGGGATCGGGTAGAAGAAAGGAAGGAGGAGAAGAAGATCTGGGTTTAATGTTTAAGAATCGGGGAAAATAGAGAAATATCAGGGGAGGAGAAAGGGAGAAGAAGAGAGGAAAACAAAAAAATTGAACAAAATGAACAACTGCTATGGCTATTTCTGGGTGTTGCTTCGAGAAAACATAGAAACAGAGGAGATTAAAACTGATTTCTTTTTTCTTTTCGTTCCGAATAAAACTAAACAGGGGTTGTTGACTTAAGTTTCGAATAAAAAAAATTAATGCAGAAAAAGTAAATACTGAAAATTGAAACTAACGTTTTTGTTTTTTTTTTTTTAAAATAAATACGAAAATAAAGAATTTAACTACGAAAGTAAAACTATGCTAAAACGATGATTTAGAATTTAAATGGCCCACAATAGAATTGAGATTTTTAAAGGGGTAAAATTACGAATTAAAAGTAAAATTATAACTACGAACAAGAAAATAAGAATCGTTATTTTCAACCCATAGTGGTTAGCATTTCGCTACTTTGTCCACTAAATGGATTTACGAAAATAACGAAGGTAAGGCAATATAACGAAAGAACAAGACGAGAAATTAAAGGAAACGGAATTTTTGCATTAAACTAAAAAGTGTTTACAAGATTTGAAAATAAAAAAAAAAAGAAATTAAAGCTACCCTAAAATCTAAGTTCATAATTACAAGGGGGGTGAGGGGGTATTTATAGGACAAGAATTAGGGTTAAGGGGGGTGTTGGGTAAATCCCCACCATACATTTGTGGTGTGTGGTGGTGAAATCCTAGCCATCTATTTGCTTCCTTCCCCCTTAAGCTTTGAAGAGTTGATCTTGGCCATACACTTATGTAATGTGTTGGGTTGATCTCCACTTTCCACATGTCCTCCAAGATTCCTTTTCCACCAAGCTCCTAATTCTTTTTCCTCTTTTCATTTAAGTCCTTTTTCTTCCTCTTTTTCCCTTCCTTGCACTTTATTTCTTTATTTTGCCATGTCTTTATTTATTCACGAATTTCCTGAAATGCAACAAAATAAATTAATAAAATACGAGTTCAAGCAATAAATAGGTAATAAAAATATGCAAAAATATGCACTTATCAGCATGCTCATTTAGGTCATGTTTCCCAATCTCGCTTAAAGTTTTTGGTCTAAACTAGAGCCTTGGGATAGTTTCTCTCATGATATTTCTGATTGTAGTAGTTGTAAATTAGCAAAATTTGCTGCTTTACCTTTTCATAAGAGTATTACATATTCTCTTCCACCATTTGATATTGTGCATTCTGATGTGTGGGGACCTGCTCCTATGCCTACAAAAGGAGGATCTAGATATTATGTTTCATTTATTGATGATTTCACTAGTTATACGTGGATTTATCTTATGAAGCGCATGTCTGATTTTTTGGATATGTATAAAAATTATAGAGCTCATATAAAAACTCAACACAATGCTATCATTAAATGTTTTCATTGTGATTTGGGAGGTGAGTACACTTTTTAATGCTTTTTGTCGATTGCTTGCTTCGGATGGGACCATACATCAAAGTTCATGATGTACCGACACTCCTAAACATAACGGTGTTGCTGAAAGAAAACATCATCATCTTGCTGAAACAACTCGCTCATTTTTGTTATCAGCTGATGTTCCTATTGTATTTTGGGGTGAAGCACTTCTTACTGCTGTTTATGTGATTAACAAAATTCCAACTGCTCAAAATTCAGGTATGTCTCCTTTGGAGAAATTATATGAAGAAGTGCCTAATTATGCTTCGTTGCGTGTCTTTTGTTGTACTTGTTTTGTTCTCAAACCTCAGGTTGAGCATACTAAATTGTCTTCTAAGTCTGCTTTATGTGTCTTTTTGGGCTATGATGTAACTCAGAAAGAAAGGATATCGTTGTTTTGACCCGGTTAGTGAAAAATTGTATGTTTCTCGACATGTTTACTTTCCGGAGCATATTCTATTTTTCTCTGTTCCTGCTAGTTCACATCATATGACGAAGGCGAATCTTATTCATATTGATCCTTTTGGCATGGACACTGAGGAAGCTTCAACCACATATAATACTTAGTTCCCGAGAAATCCACATCTCCACCTGCTTCTCTAACCACTCAATCATCACCAGAGATTTCGGATCAAACAACCACATCTCCACTTGCTTCTCCAACCACTAAATCATCACCAGAGATTTTAGATCCTTCCCCCACTCCATCGTTTAAAGAGATTCTGAATCCTCCACCCATTCGTAAGTTCACTCACCTTTCTGATTTTGCTTATTCATTTTATTCTCATTCATTTGCTTCATTTGTTACTTCTGTTCACCTTTCGTCTGAGCCTGCATCATATAGAGAGGATATTCGTGATCCTCTTTGGCAGAATGCTATGGTTGAGGAACTTACTGCTCTACACCAAATGCATACATGGGATTTAGTTCCATTACCACCAGGAAAACATGCTATTGGTTGTCGTTGGGTCAATAAAATTAAGACCAAATTTGATGGATCCTTTGAGCATTATAAGGCTCGACTTGTTGCTAAAGGCTACTCCCGGGAGTATGGCCTGGACTATGAAGAGACCTTTGCTACTGTTATAAAGATGACGACACTTCGTACTTTGATTGCAGTTGCTTCTTCTTGTAAATAGAAAATTTTTAGATGGATGTTAAGAATGCATTTTTATATGGTGATCTTCACGAGGAAGTTTATGTTGTCCAGTGATTTACAATTATAGAAAGGGGGTTGAATATAATTGTATAAGATTTTCGACTTATATAATTATTGAACACAAATATGAAAGATCAACGGCTTAATTATTGATGATATAAAGCTATTACAAACTCTCCCAAGAAATAACAATGTTCTTGAAAGCTGCTAGGTTACACAATACCCGAGTAATTGATTACATCAATGTAAAACCTAAACTATGTTTATATAGATTACAAAGCTACTCTACCAATTACAAGATATGATAAATCAATTACTAACAACCTGTAATACATATCTTGAATGATAGCTACGATCCTATAAGTCAACAATCGATATATCATGTTAGGAATAATTCATGAGTTGTGATGTTGAAAATAGAATTTTGCTTATAAAGGATTTAGCACTTTTTATAGGATATATGTGTTAGACAGTAATCTGTAGAGTTTAGTCAGGAACAGCAGTGCATCAAGGACTACATGTCAGGAACTGAGATCAAATCCTGATACGTCAAGTCAAATACTGATGGATGTCGAATCCTGATGCAAGGTGGAATCCTGATATCAGTCGTGTTACTGATGATGTCATTATGGATGCTACAGAAACTGGCAAGTGCTATAAAACATGATCGTTGTTTTGAAGAACAAGTAAGAAGATATCATGAAGGCAAGAATTTTCTATTGATGGAAACTATCAACTGGACGGCAGAACATTGTCATGTATAGATCATTACTTTCTATTATTAGTTGATAGGTAGCATTATAAATACTCTCTCTATATCATTGTAAAAGAGTAGATTTTTAAGTGCATATCGTGTGAAGCTCTGTATAAGGTTTATATTCGAGAGTTCGAAACAAACAGAGAGAGAAATTTGTATTGTCAGCAGCTGCTAAAGTTATTGTACACCTTTGGTAGAGTTTGTATTTGATTTATTTAATACAAACAAAGTTTGATTCATTCGTTTGTTCTTGTTCATCTAATCAAGCAAAAATCAGACACGATTATATAACTTGTATTCAACCCCCCTTCTATAACTTATTCGAGTTAACAATTGGTATCAGAGCAGGTTGATTTCGAATAATCATAAAGATCTGCAATCATGTCTGGTTAAAAGGATGGTAATACTAAGATCCCTATGCTCAAGAGAAACGAATATACTCTATGGGAAGTGAAGATGTTGCATCACCTGAAGCAACAGATCTTGATTATCTTGACAGAATCAGAGATGGGCCTTTTGTTCCTCAAGCAACTGTCAAAGGAAAAGTTGTTCCTGAACATACAGCAGAGAAGCCTAAATCTGAATGGAAAGATAAGGAAAAGGAGAACGTTTTTAAGGATGCTAAAGTGAGAAACATACTATTCAACAGTCTAGATTCTGTTCTCAATAACTATGTTCTCTCTTGTAAAACTGCTAAGGAGATATGGGACAATCTAAAGGTTCACTGTGAAGGAACAAAACCTATCAGGAAAAATATGAGGACACTTCTCATACAACAGTATGAGTACTTTGAATCCAAGTCTGGTGAGTCACTTACTGACACCTTTGATAGGTTTACTAAACTCATCAATGAGATGGCCATGCATGGTAAATATTATGACTTGGAGGATATGAATACTAAGTTCATGAAAGCTCTTCCTGATTTCTACAATGAGAAGATATCTGCAATTGAGGAAGCTAATGATCTGGATGAAATATCATTAGAAGCAGTTTATGGAAAATTGAGAGCTTATGAACTTGACAGACAGCAGAAAAAGAGCAGGAGTGAAGGAAAGTTGAAAACTGTTGCACTCACTGCTCAATCTGAATCAAAGAAGCTTCCAGAAGAAAAGTCTGAATCTACTGAAAGAGACTTGAGGAAGAAGAAGAGCAAAGAAAGTTCTGAGTCAGAGACTGCAGATAAAGACTCTGAAGATAATGATTCTGAATCAGAGATGCAAGAACTCTTTGCTATGTTTGCTAAAGCTTTCAAGAAAGGAAGATTCAACAGGAGAAGATTAAGCAAAGGATCTTTTCAGAAGAAGAGTGACAAAGGCAAGAGTACAATTATCAAGCTTAATAAGGCCAAGATCAAGTGCTTTAACTGCAATGAGCTTGGACACTTTGCTAGTGAGTGCAAGAAGCCTAGGAATTCAGGGAAGGGTAATGCACTCATGGTCACACAGAAGGATTGGGCAGACTCCAGTGATTCTGAAGATGAATTGGATTATGACAACATTGCATTGATGGCAAGTGCTTAAGACAAGCTTGGATCTCCAAAGAAAACTTCTTCATCTTCTGTTAAGGTATCACTTCACTCTCTTGATTCATTTGATAGCTTAGATTCTGATGATATTAGATCTATTCATGTTGAATTTAAGAATCTTATGACTAATTTCAAAATTCTTGCTTGTGAAAAAGATGAACTTAAGGCAAAGAATGATGAATTAGTTAGTAGAAATATTTTTCTTGAATCTGAGTTAATTCAAATGGAAGAATATGGTGTTATCCTTGAGGCTTATGACTATGTCAGAAAAGAACTAGAGGAAGAGAGAGATATGATGAAAACCATTAACACTTCTGGTAAAAAGACTCAAGAAATCATTGACAATCAAATTCTTGGTAAAGTCTATGGCTTAGGTTTTGGAAAGAATAAAAGTGAAAATTTTGTAGCTATTGTCTTGGATGATATGAAAGAAGAAGCTAGCATATCCAAATCTGAAGGTAAGAAGATAGTTTCTGAACCTAAACATGTTAAATTTGTTGATTCTAAAGGTACCCCAGTTGTGCACAAAAGAATTAACAATAGAAATTCAGATGAGAGAATGTTAGAAAAACCTAAGGTCAACATAGGCTTTCTGTCTAAATCTCAGTTGAAACAGAGACTAGAAGGTATTTCAGAGTCTAGCAAGATCAGAAGAAATAGGAATGGAAAAGAAGGTATTAACAAAGAGAATAATTACAAGAATGTATCTGATGCACCTAGGAAGAAATGCTATAAATGTGGAAATCATAATCATTTGGCCCTAGACTGCAATCAAAAACCTTCTTGGAAAACTGAGTCCAGATTCCCCAAGACTCAGAGAATTCAATACCAACCACAAGGACCTTGTTATCATTGTGGTAGTTTACTTCATTCCATTTATATGTGTAAGGAATATCATGAACTGTATTATGACTATTATTCTTTGAAATCTGAAACTCCTAGTCACAAACAATTTGTGAAATTAAAGTCTAAGGTTGACTCTGCAACAGGTAAATCAAAAGCAAAATCTTCAAAGCCTGTTGGTTCAAAAGTTAGTAAGAAAGGATCCAATCAAAGTTGGGTCCTAAAAAATTCTAACTAGCTACTTTTGTTTGCAGGGCACTGGAAAGAAGCATTCAATTATCTTGGATAGTGGATGCTCTGGACATATGACTGGAAATAAGTCCCTGCTTACAAAGTTTGAGAGGAAATCTAGCTCAGTAATATCCTTTGGAGATGGTAACAAAGGAGAAACTCTGGGATATGGCTCAATTATTTTGGGGAATGTCATCATAGAAAACGTAGCACTGGTTGAAGGCTTGAAACACACACTTTTAAGCATAAGTCAACTGGGTGATAAGGGTTACCAATCAATCTTTGACAGTGAAGGATGCAAAATCTTGAATATGAAGAATGGAGACATTGTTCTGACTTGTCAGAGACATGGTAACATATATGAAGCCAGCTTAAGTGACACATCTAAATGAAATGTCAGATGTCTTTACAGCAAGGCATCAAATGATGAAAGCTGGAACTGGCACAAGAAGCTCTCACATCTCAATTTCAAGAAGCTTAATCAACTTGTTAAGCACCATCTGGTGAGAGGCTTACCTCAGGCAAATTATGTGCAAGATGGACTTTGTGATGCTTGTCAGCTTGGAAAACAAAGAAGAACAACTTTCAAGAGCAAGACAGAAAATTCAATTACTGAACATTTTACATGCTGCATCTTGATTTATTTGGTCCAGTAAACATTATGTCTATCAGTAAGAAAAGATATGCTCTAATGATAGTGGATGATTACACAAGGTTCACATGGGTATTCTTTCTACACAAAAAGGATGAAGCTCCTCAGCAAATCATTGAACTTGTCAAGAATATTCAGAATAGCTCTGAGTACAAGGTCAAAGTGCTTAGGAGTGACAGTGGTACAGAATTTAAGAATTCTACAATGGAGGAGTATTGTGCAGACAATGGAATTACTCAACAGTTTTCTGCACCTGGAACACCTCAGCAGAATGGTGTAGTAGAAAGAAAGAACAGAACTCTCATAGAGGTAGCAAGAACCATGCTTGCAGATGCAAAGCTTCCAACCTATTTCTGGGTAGAAGCTATTAACACTGCATGTTTCACTCAAAATTGTACCTTGGTAAATGGCCATGGAAATACTCCCTATGAGATGATCAAAGGAAAGAAGGCAAGTGTGAAATACTTTCACATCTTTGGATGCAAATGCTATGTCCTGAAAGTTCATCCAGAACAACTTGGAAAATTTGAAGCCAAATCGGATGAAGTAATCTTTCTAGGATATTCAGCATCAAAGGCCTTCAAAGTATACAGTCTCAGAACTCACATTGTTATGAAATCAATTCATGTTGCATTTGACGATAAGAAGTTTGGAATTTTGCAAACTGATGAAAGCCATGACAATCTGGAATTTGAAAATCTTAAGTATTCTGAGATTCTCTCCAGTGATGATGAAGGTTCTCCAGAGGAGATCTCTATTGCTTCTTAAAGGAATGCTACTGTTGAGGGGGAACAATTCAATCAAGGAGAACACAGTACTGGTCAGATCAGACTAGTCTTTCAGAGTCTACTTCATCAGGAACTGATCCTTCAGAGTCTAATGAAGGAAGATCAGAAACTAGTAGCAGTATTGAATCCACTGATTCTACTGATCAAGAGGGAGCTTTTGAAGGCAGAGAAAGTTCTTCTACAAGAGATACCACTAACTTAGGGGGAGAGTCAAGCAAAAGTAATCTACCACCTGTTAGAAAATGGACAAGGGATCATACTGAAGATTTGATTATTGGTGATCCAAATAGTGGTGTTCGAACTAGAAGATCAATTCAAAATGAATGCTTGTACAGTTGTTTTCTCTCAAAGAATGAACCTAAGAAGGTTGAAGAATCCTTACAGGATCCTGATTGGGTAATAGCAATGCAGGAAGAATTGAATGAGTTTGAGAGGAACAAAGTTTGGAAACTGGTACCAAGACCTAAAGATAGATCTGTTGTTGGTGCTAAATGGGTTTTCAGAAACAAGCTAGATGAATCTGGTATGATTGTAAGAAACAAAGCAAGACTAGTGGCCAAGGGTTATTCTCAGGAAGAAGGAATTGATTATGATGAAACCTTTGCACCTGTAGCAAGATTGGAAGCAATCAGAATGTTTCTTGCATTTGCAGCTTATTCAAAATTCAAGGTATACCAGATGGATGTAAAGAGTGCTTTTCTAAATGGCAAGCTTGATGAGGAAGTGTATGTGGAGCAACCACCTGGTTTTGTTGATCCAAAGTTTCCAAATCATGTCTACAAACTTGACAAGGCACTCTATGGACTAAAGCAGGCACCAAGAGCATGGTATGAGACTTTGTCTAAATTTCTTCCTGAAAATGGCTTCACAAGAGGTACAATTGACAAAACTCTATTCTTTAGAAAGATAAAAGGTGATTTGCTTTTAGTTCAAGTTTATGTTGATGATATTATATTTGGTTCTACTTGTTAGGCCGAATACACAATTAATAATCAACTTTATATGAGAGTTTAACAAGTAAAAGCGTTTATGCACTTAAAAACTTCTTGTATTACGAACCCTCTTCGTGATGTAAAATATCACAAAGAGCTGCTAGGTTACAATAAAGATAATTCGTTGTACGATACCCTTCTAGGGTTAACCTAACTGTATTTATATAACATACAGCTACGATACAATCTCTAATTGATATTCCTAATAATCAGCTATACAATGATATCAATTACAGATTGTCACACGTCTCCTATGTCAACTCGATCTCTTTGATAGCTATCCAATCTTCAAAGATATCTCTTCCATAATAAATCTTTAATCACTGTTGACCAGTAGACGCTTCCTCCAGACAGAGTTTGACAAACTCTGTCAAGCTTCCATCTGTCAGAGTTTACACTAAACTCTGACTGCTTCCAGCTAAACTATGATAATTCACTGTAACACTTAAACACTGATTAAAACACATCAATTATATTCAACAATCTCCCCCAACTTGTTCATTGACAAAAATGCACAAGTTAATGACAATAATTGATGATGTCAAAACAAATAGATAAATACAGTGTTTATACAAATTCAGAGTTTAAAAACTACAGAGAATAAGAAAATCCTTACAGACCTTAATCTCTTATCATTTCAAGATCTGGCATAGCTCTGAGATAATCTATCAGCAATCTTCTTTCTGCATTTTCAAGCTCAATCTTCATAGCTTCTTTAATTTCTCTGAGCTGGGGATCACTTTCATCTGTCTGGTAGATAGCAGCCCTAAGATCATAAATTTTGTTCCTTCTCATCTCATTTCCCAGTCTGATAAATCTGACTTTTTCTGACTGTGAATTGAAATCAAGTACTGTGATTCCCAAATCAGTCTTTAACTTTGCAGTACCTTTCTTCATTTCAATGAGATTTCCTTTATAATCCCTGTACTTAGGAACATATCTGCTATTATATTTCTCTCCTCTGATTGCCAGATTCTGAGTCATTCTCTGTCTGAGCACATTAGCAACTGATTGAGTCCTTCGACTATTCACCTTGAGAAGATATAGAACATACTCTAGTTCTTCCCAACATTTCAAGCCAATATCATCCTCACCAACTTTAAATACTGTCCCATCAGCCATGAAGTACAAAAGAAAATCCTTGTTTAAACTCTTCTGATGAACTAACTGTACTGATTCCAGTCTGTCCAAACTCTCTTGAGGAACACCACGACCTGGAACAGCCAGTGAAGAAGGATCTCTAGGACCAGTATATTGCCTTTTGTCTCTGTGTGAACCTAGTCCACCCTTATTATTACCAACTTTGCCAGATAAAGCTTTTCCATCAGAAACATTCATTGAAACTCCAGATAATACATTTGGATCATGAATTGTTCCTTTTCCAAAAACCGATTTCAACTGAGAAGAGTGTAAAGGTGTGATCATTGCTTGTGATACAACAGAAGTTGTAACTTTCTTTTGTGAACTTTCTCCTTCAATGCCTTTTAGCTTAAGTTTAGCCTCTGCTGCAATTTCTTCCTTTGAAAACCGAGATCTTTGACTAACATCAGCCCTTTCTCTGATCACAACACCTTTAACAACAGGTCTAGGAGCTTTTCCTCTTTGTACCTTACCAGACTTTAAAGCTTTAAGATGTTCTTCTTGTAAACTCTTTTCTTCAGCTTCAATGTCCTCAATCGTAACTCCTTCCTCATTCTCTTCAATAAACAGCTTAGCAGCCAATTCTTCATCAGTTTGTGGATTAGAAGGTAACAGCAAACTCTTGGTCTTTGAAGTACCTTGAGTATCAGTATTTCTCCCAACAGACTGTGATTTAGATGACTTGCTAGTTCTCAGAGTTTGAACCTCTTCAGCCTTGTTCTTTCCTTTACTACTTGCCCCTCCATCTCCAGCACTATCCCTTCTGACAACTCTCTCCCCCTTTTTGACATCATCAGGCATAAGAATAGATGTAATTAACTCCAGGGAGGTAGCAATAGAATCAATTTTAGCAGATAAGTCAGACTGATTCTCTTCAACTTTACTCAGCCTGACAAAGAGATTGTCTTGAGCTTTAGAGAATTTTGTAGTCACTAGTTTTGATTCTCTTTCCATTTTCATTTCTCTAGCTACAACCTCATTTCGCAAAGCAGTGATTGCCATTGTAGTATCATCAAATCTTCTATCCAGAGTTTTGACTTGAACGACAGTTGCTTTCAAGCAAGAAAGAATCTCTGGATTAGAGATAGTATCAGCATTTTTCTTAACAAAATCCGCTGCTCTTCCTCGTGGAAAAATACAATCCTCTTTGTACCATTCAGCAGCATTCTTTGCAAATTGTGCTCTCTCAACTTCATGAGAAGTACAAGGTTGAGTGAAAGGTGTATGTTTATTGTCTGTTTGTACTGGTGCACTCAAAGAAGCATCAGAGTTTGCACTACTTTCACCTTCAGTTTCAACACTTGTGGCTTTAGCCGGTTCATCTTCAACCATAGTTTTAGCAATTTCTTCTGTAGGCTTGTCAAGATTTTCTCCATGTTGCTCAGGCTCAGCAACAGACATTGGCTGAGAAGTGACCTTGGTTGCCTGATCAATTTCTTCTCCTCCTTCAACAGTTTGGTGAGCATCAGATATTAACTCAGTATGAGATGCCACAGCTTCAGAAAGAACAACCGTAGGTTGATCAGCTACACCAATATCAGAGATAGGATCAGAGAATGGCATAAATGAATCAAGAATATCATTTATTGGAGAGAGGCCATCTCTAGCATCCTCTTCTGCAGGCATTTTGTCCTCTACAGGCACTTCATCCTCTGCAGGTATTTCAACCTCTGCAGGAATTGCATCTTTCTCAACTTCAACAGGAGGTGTTTGCTGTGAAACTACCTCTGGAGCTTCAATATCTTCATCCACAGAATCAGAGAATACCAGTTTTCTTCGCTTTGCTAGAGGTACATTATCTGAATCCTCTTCACTAGATGGTGGAGTTTGTTCTACCACTGAGAGTGACTTAGGTATGTTTGCCAGTTGTTTTATTCTTTTCACTCTTCTAGTATAAACAGCGTCAGGAGATGTCTGCTTTGATTTCCTTTGTGTCTCTTTCGCCTGCTTAACACTTGCATGTCGTTCAGTAACTGCCTTCTTAACTCTTTGTGCTGACTGTGACGATTCAGAGTTTGTTTGTGGAGTGGGTGAAGGTTGTTTTGTAGGTGCTGAGTGAGCAGGTGATTCAGTGTTTGGTTTTTGAGTACGATCAATGTTTAACGGTTCAGGCTCAGGTTCAGAATGTGGTTCATGTTGTTGTTGTGGTTGTGGTTGTGGTTGTGGTTCAGGTTGTTGTTGTTGTTGTGGTTCAGGTTGTTGTTGTGGTTGTGGTTGTGGTTGATTGAGAAAATTTTGCAGAGCAAGTGGCATGACAAAAGCAGGGAGATTTGCTTTACCAACATCCTTATTAGTCATATCAGAGAATATTCTCTTATTGACTCTAAAAGGATCAATTTCATCAGTATCATCAATTTCTAGACCAGGGACACAAGCATTGAACAACATTTGACAAAAACGAGCATAATAAACAGTAGTAGATTCTGACAGTTTATCACCTAAGTTCATCAGCACATATCGACCAAAATCAAAATTAGTACCATAGAGTAGAGAATACCCGATTTGGAGACTGTCTATTGGAATGGCATCCCAGTTGGTGACTTTCTTCTGGAACGTCCTTGTGATGCAATCAAAGAAAAAGTTCCATTCCTTTCTGAGATTTGGTCTCTTTATACCGCCAAGCTTGTCAAGAGATTCCATGTAACCTATCTCTTGTAGCATCTCTCTCAAATAAGTTTCATTAACCAGAGTATAAGAAGTATGTGTTTCAAACCCCATTGTATCTCTTACAGTCTGTGGAGTAATCACATAATCTTGTTCTTCATACGTGAAGATGATGTTATGAGTCCCATTCTCTCCTCCATCCACATAAACTGAATTCTGCCAAAATGTAGCAATTTGAGACGCAGAGAGAGTAGCAGGTCCAACCAGAGCTCGTCCAATCTTTGAATCCCTCAAGAAGTTCTGCATTAGATGAAACGATTCTGGAACGCGTTGATGATAGAGTGGAGCTTCATAGTTGTTAGGAACAAACCGTAAACCAAGAGCAGTGAATGCTTTAGAAGCCATTGAGTTAAGAAATTTGCAAGAATTTCCAAGAGAAATGTATGTAGAAAAGGTGTTTGCGTGAATGCCCAAGTGAAAAATAAGAGAACTGTGAGATGTAAGAATAAAACACAACCGTTTGGACACAAAAGTAATTAGAGTAATTAAAAACCCAATCTCTTATGTAACAAACACTCAATCAGTTCCTAGATTAATGTGTAGTGGGACACGATAATGAGTAAGTGGGACACATTAATGGGCGAGTGGGTCACGTGCGCTTATTTTTAAGAAGAGTATTTTGAAAATTAAAACATTAAAATATTTGATTTAAACAAAAATCAAATAATACTCTTTTAAAATATCTGGACCCAAGTAAAACCAGAATTTGAAGCGTTTACCTGTTGCCTTTAATAACCAGAATACGAAGCGTTTAAGAACTTCGTTCTTACCCATCTCTATTTAAGGCCTAGAGACTTGCTCAGATTAGTTCATTAAACCTTTAACCTTTCAGTCTCCCCTGTAAAATCACAAACCCTTCAAACCAAATATTCTGAAAAACAATGGCCAGCCTTACCATCAAAGAAAAGAACCTTCATCTTGTCGAGAATAGGGACATCTTCAGCTATACGCGTGAAGAATTTGAAGCGTTTGAGTGGGAAAGGTAGCTTGAGACGCTGTGGCTGCAAATGGATGCCGGTCTGGAAGAGATCGAGAGAGAGAAACCTGCAAGGGTGATCGACATCGATGCTGCCCTCCAAGCAACATTGGCATGGCTCTCCTCGAAGGCATCCTCATCCAACACCACCAACCATTGTTAATGAATATGTCAGCAAAAATAACCTTATCCCTTCAACTTCCACCCAAATAAAGTGGCAAAGATGGGATCTGGGAATTTTTGCTAACAATGGAGTGGTTTGGACTGACCTTATTTTCCTGTTGAATAGATTAGCAGATAGAGAGAACAAAAAGATGTAATATGTGCTTGTAATCTCTTTCTTATTATCAATGAAAAATTATGTTTTTCTAATCTTATTCATTGTGTTCTGCAACTTTTATTTATGTTTTATGAACTGTTCTTCAAGAAAATAAATCAAGAAGAGAATATGAAAACTAATTAAAGTAATCATATAAAGAACACATTCATCAACAATCCACTGATTAACAGTTGTCAAAATCCCTATTTACTCCAAGATTTTCATAATTGTCCAAGTGAAAATTTACCTTAGAGTACAAATCACTAATCAACAGCGTTTGTCAATTCTCCAACTTTATCACCGAAACCCTTTCATAAATTGCACAGTTGTGAATATATATGTGTGTGAAGCAGAGTTTACTAAATCAATTTTTAGAGCATCTATTTTTTCATAAAATCCATAAAGTAAATCAATAAACACTGGATGCACAAACTGTCATAGTAAACACTGATTGTATGATGAAAGCTAAACTCTGAAGTAATCAAACTATATACAGTAACTTTTATTTTATACCCCCTTTATATACATTTCCCTTTTTTTTCATTTTTTTTATTTTATATATATATATATTTTTATTTTTATTTTTTTTATTTTTCATTCCAGTAATCAGAGGTTGGAACCAGTCACCAAAAATTCAAAAATTTTAGCCCTTATCATTTTGATAAGTTCCTGGGTCATCCTAGTATTTAACTAGTCACCAAAAATCAGAGAATTTTAGCACATATTATATACCAATAGGTTCCTGGGTCATCCTAGTATCCAACATAATCTCAAAGGAGTATAACAACCTATATACATTTTCTTTGGGGTATTGCAGTAAGCTTTTTATTCTTTCAGAGTATAGCTAACAGAGTTTAGAGTTCATCAACATCAATAGTTTTTCTTGTAAGGTAATGCACACAGTATTTATAGACTCAGAGTTTAGGACAAAATAAACTAAGAGATGCTATAAATATGAGCCAGTATCATGCTGTGTTAACTTTCTGCACAATCTAAGATAAGATCACAATAACTCAGAAAGATTCATGATTAATTGATGATAATCATGCTTCATACATATTTCTTCATTGGTGTTTTCAGTCAGACAAAAATCAACTCAGAGTTCACAGAGTTTATCAAACTTATTAACAGTGAATGACATACAGACATGCTGACAGAGTTTAGAGACTGTATAACACAACCATCAACGGATAAGACCGTATAACACAAACATCAACGGATAAGACTGTATAACATCAACGGATACAGTCCAGTTAGTCATCAACTGATGCAACCTACAATCAACGGATGCTACATTGGATCCTAGCTGGTAATTAGCAGTTGATTTGTTGCAAGTTGTCTGACAGAGTTTAACAGAGTATGCATAACAGAGTTTAATCAACAGAGTTCACATAGCATTTAACCAACCAGGAAATATGATTAATACATCACATAAGTAAAGTTTGAATCTAACCAACATTCCTAGTCAGAACCAGAGACCATTCCTAGTTCATTGACCAGTCTTGTAAATGTAGCTTCACTCAATGGTTTAGTGAAGATATCTGCAAGCTGTTGTTCTGTAGATACAAAATGTAGTTCAATATTTCCTTCTTCCACATGTTCTCTGATGAAGTGGTACCTTATGCTGATGTGTTTGGTCATTGAATGCTGTACTGGATTACCTGTCATAGCAATAGCACTTTGATTATCACAGTAAATAGGGATATTACTGTACCTCAATCCATAATCCAGCAATTGATTCTTCATCCATAAGATCTGTGCACAACAGCTACCAGCTGCAATATACTATGCTTCTGCTGTAGATGTGGAGATTGATTTCTGTTTCTTGCTGTACCAGGAAACAAGTCTGTCACCAAGAAATTGACAACTTCCACTAGTGCTCTTTCTGTCTACTTTACAGCCTGCAAAGTCTGCATCAGAATACCCAAGTAGCTTGAAATCTGATTCTCTGGGGTACCACAGACCTAATGATATGGTGCCCTTGAGATACTTGAAGATTCTTTTCACAGCTGTCAGATGTGGCTCTCTAGGATCTGCCTGAAACCTTGCACAAAGACAGGTTGCATACATGATGTCAGGCCTACTAGCTGTCAAGTATAGAAGAGATCCTATCATGCCCCTGTAGTTTGTCATATCCACTGAAACTCCTATGTCTTTGTCCAATTTAGTTGCTGTTGCCATGGGAGTTGATGCAGATGAACAGTCAAGCATACCAAATTTCTTGAGAAGATTTCTGGTGTATTTTTCTTGATTAATGAAAATTCCATCATCTGTTTGTTTCACCTGTAGGCCTAGAAAGTAACTAAGCTCTCCCATCATGCTCATTTGATATCTGGACTGCATGAGCTTGGAAAACTTCTTACAGAGTTTATCATTAGTAGACCCAAAGATAATGTCATCAACATAAATTTGAACTAAAAGAAGGTCACTTCCTTGATTGAAATAAAACAGAGTTTTGTCAATTGTTCCTCTGTTGAATCCACTTTCTAGAAGAAACTGAGCAAGTGTCTCATACCATGCTCGTGGTGCCTGCTTAAGTCCATATAGTGCCTTATCTAGCCTGTAGACATAATCTGGATATTTGGGGTCCACAAATCCTGGTGGTTGTTCAACAAACACTTCTTCTTCAAGCTTTCCATTCAGAAAAGCACTTTTCACATCCATCTGGAACACTTTGAATTTCTTGTGAGAGGCATATGCTAGAAAAATTCTGATTGCCTCTAATCTTGCAACTGGAGCAAATGTTTCATCATAGTCTATTCCTTCCTGCTGTGAATAGCCTTTTGCTACCAGTCTAGCCTTGTTCCTTGTGATAACACCTTCACTGTCAGTCTTGTTTCTGGAAACCCATTTAGTACCAACAATAGATCTGTTCTTTGGCCTTGGTACAAGGGTCCAAACTTCATTCCTTTCAAATTCATTCAACTCTTCCAGCATTGCTGTTATCCAGTCTGCATCTTGAAGAGCTTTTTCCACTTTCTTTGGTTCATTTTTAGACAAGAATGCATGAAATAGACATTCACTTGCAGTAGCACTTCTTGTCTTTACTTTTGCATCTGGATCACCAATTATCAAATCAGGTGTATGTGATTTAGTCCATTTCCTAGCAGAAGGTAAATGACTTCTATCAGTATATGATCCTCCCCCTTGATCCATGCTCTCCTGATTTTGTTGTGATCTATCTTCGTTTTCTGAGACTCCCCCTGAACTTGACTGCCCAGAGTCAGAATTTGAATTTTCAGAGTTTGAAGCATCAGAGTTTGATCCAGATTTTTCAGTTGACTCAGTATCAATGTTTGAGTCTTCATCTTGATTATGCTCCCCCTCAACTGGTTCTTCCCTTTGTTGTGACTGAGAAGTTTCTCCAGTGTTTAACAGTAGAGGTTCAGAGTTTGTTTCAACAGAGTCTGTCAGAATTGTTTCATCAGAGTTTCCTTCATCAGAGTTTAAATCTTCATTTTCAAAGTTCAGTTGATCATATTCATCTTTGTCTTCAAGTCCAGTTATCTTCTTATCATCAAAAGAAACATGTATAGATTCCATGATCACTTTAGTTCTCAGATTGTAAACTCTGAATGCCTTTGTTGACAGTGGATAACCAACAAAAATTCCTTCATCTGCCTTTAGCTCAAACTTGGTCAACTGTTCTGGATGAGTCTTCAAAACAAAACATTTGCACCCGAAAATATGAAAGTATTTCAGGTTAGGCTTCTTTTTCTTCACCATCTCATATGGTGTCTTTCCATGCTTATTGATCAGTGTTGCATTTTGAGTAAAACAAGCAGTTTGAACAGCTTCTGCCCAGAAATAAGTTGGCAATTTTGATTCATCAAGCATAGTTCTGGCAGCTTCAATTAAGGTTCTATTTTTCCTTTCAACTACACCATTTTGTTGTGGTGTACCAGGTGCTGAAAATTCTTGTTTCACTCCATTGTCCGTGCAGAATTCTTCCATTGTTGCATTTCTGAACTCAGTTCCATTATCACTTCTGATGATTCTGACTTTGTTGCTTAATCCTTTGTCCAGAAGCTTCACATGCTCCATCAGAGTTAATGCAGTTTCATCCTTCTTTACTAGAAAATACACCCAAGTGAATCTAGTGTATTCATCAATAATGACTAAAGCATATTTCTTCCTTGCAATAGACATAACATTTACTGGACCAAAGAGATCAACATGAAGAAGATGATAGGGATCAGTGATAGAAAATTCTGTCTTGCTCTTGAAAGATGACTTCCTTTGTTTAGCCTTCTGACATGAGTCACACAGGCCATCAACATTTAACAGAGCCTTTGGGAGTCCTCTTACAAGATCCTTTCTGATCAATTCATTGATGTTGTTCAAGTTCAAATGTGAGAGTTTCTTGTGCCACTTCCAACTCTCTTCACTAGACATTCTTGTTGATAGGCAAACAGCTTTTCCAACAGAGTCTATCAAAAGCTTGATTTCATAAATGTTGTTTTGTCTGTGACCAACTAGAACAACCTTTCCTGTAGATTTGCTGATAACTTCACAATATTCAGGTTGAAAATCTACTTGATATCCCTTGTCACAGATTTGACTCACAGATAACAAGTCATGCTTGAGTCCTGGGACATGAGCTACATTGTTGATGATGACATTTCCAAGATTAATATTGCCATATCCCAATGTTCTTCCTACATTGCCATCACCATAGGAAACTTTTGGGCCAGCCTTCTCCTCATATTCTGATAGCAGGGCTTTATTTCCAGTCATGTGTCCTGAACATCCATTGTCCACGACTAGGGTTGCCTCCCTGTTACCCTGCAATCACAAACAATTACCGAGGATTAGTTTTAAGGATCCAGACTTGCTTGGATCCTTTGGCATTCTTAACTTTGTTAGCTTTTGCAGCGGAATTAACATTATCAGAGTTTGAGCTAACAGTATCAGTGTTTACACTTGCAGTATCAACTTTAACCCATTTCAGATTGGGTTTCAGTTCATAGTAATTATGATAGATAGCATGATATTTTCTGCAAGTATAAATGGAATGCCAGGTGCTTCCACAGTGTGTGCATAAAGTCCGTGGCTTAGTTCTAGCAAAATCCTTCTTTACCTCAGACTTTGTAGGTAAAGAATTTATATTTTTATTTTTCTTGCAGAAATTTGCAAGATGCTTAGTACTACCACAGTTATGACATGTCTTTCTTGGAGCATAACTAGCAAGCATTGGTTTATTTCCTAAAGTGATGCCTACTTTTCCATTTCTGTTCTTGTTTGACACTTTCTGTTTCTCAACAGATTTTAACTCCTTCAGTTTATGTTTGAGTTGTTTATCTGTCATTGAACCAATATTAACCTGTTTAACACTAGTTTTTACAGGTTTACTTTTGACAGCTTCCTTTTCATTTTCAGACAAAAATTTACTGGTTCCATGAACAAAATGAGTTCTGACTTTAACTTGATTTTGAAATCTAAGTTCATCTCCCTCATTATAACCTAGACCAACAGTGTCTGTTTGAAAAATCTGTTGAGTGTCCTTCCAGAATTAGTCCAAGTCCTAATTTTATTATTTGCTTCCTCCAACTCTGACTCTAGTTGTTTATACTTCTGAAGCAAATTCTGTTCTTTGCAAACAGCATCATCTCTCTCTTTCTGAACTTGTTGCATGTATTCAAGTTTTTCTTCAACAAGTTTATTTCTTACCTTAAGTTCAGAATTTTCAGCTTTTATCCTCTCATTTTCTAAAGTCTGATCCCTATAACTTATATGCAATGACTTAAGATAAATTCTTAATTGAGCAATGTCATCAATATTATAAGCATAGGTAGTTAGAGGAACCTGATTTTCAGAGGATTCTGATTCAGTAGTAGCCATGAGAGCATAGTTCACTTCTTCATCAGAATCTGAAGTATCTGCCCAATCTCTGCCTTTAGTGTAGAGTACCTTTCCAGTTTTACCCTTCTTGCACCCAGGAGCATAGTGACCCATCTCCTTACACTTGTAGCATTGAATTTCAGACTTATCCTTCTTACCTTTAGAATCTCTCTTATCAGACTTCCTGTAGCTTTTCCTGTCTTCATTTGAATCCCTAGAAAACCTTTTTCCTTTCTTGAAATTCTTGAAGCCCATTTTCTTGAAAGTCTTCACCATTAACACAGCCATTTTCCTCATTTCTTCTTCATCATCCTCAGAGTCAGATGATTCAGAAGAGTTTGAATCATAATCAGAGTTTGGTGATTCACTTTCTGAATGTATGACCAAAGCTTTTCCCTTCATTTTCCTTCTTGTTGCCTCTTTCTTCTGAGGCTTCTCTTCAACATTAAGAGCAACAGACTTACCTTTCCTGCTTGATCTCCTGTTTCTCTGCTCATTTCCAATTCATGAGTTTTGAGCAGTCCATAGATTTCATCAATCTCTGTTTCAGCAAGATCATAGTTGTCTCTAATAGTGGTTGTTTTCACATCCCACTTTTCAGGTAGAGAAAGAAGAAACTTGAGATTCGAGTCTTCTAGATCATACTCTTTGTTGACCAATGACAGATCATTAATCAGTTTACAGAATCTATCAAATGTTTCTGTCATGGTCTCTTCAGGTTTAGCCTCAAAATGCTCATACTCTTGTGTGAGTATGTTTCTCCTATTCTTCTTAATAGCCGCAGTTCCTTGACACCTGACTTCAAGAGCATCCCATATCTCTTTTGCAGTGGTGCAGTTAATGACTTTGTTAGACATAACATTGTCTAAAGCACTATGCAGTAAATGCCTAACTTTTGCATCCTTAGCAATTGATGATAGATCTTCAGGAGTCATATCCTTCTTTTCCTTTGGAACCATTTTTGCTTCTTCACCAGCAACTGCAACAGACAGCTTTGTAGGATTGTGAGGGCCTTCATAAATCCTGTCAAGATATTCTGGATCTGTAGCCTCCAGAAACATAGTCATCTTGACCTTCCACATAGCATACTCTAATGGCCTGAGAATAGGAACCCTGATTGGTTCATAACGACTCACAGTAGTAGGAGCCTTTTCAGAAACAGTAGGTGTTGGTGGAGGGATTGCTGCCATGATTATTTTTGTGTTTGGATCTTAACCTGTAATAAAGTAACAGATTGGCTCTGATACCACTTGTTAGGCCGAATACACAATTAATAATCAGCTTTATATGAGAGTTTAACAAGTAAAAGCGTTTATGCACTTAAAAACTTCTTGTATTACGAACCCTCTTCGTGATGTAAAATATCACAAAGAGCTGCTAGGTTACAATAAAGATAATTCGTTGTACGATACCCTTCTAGGGTTAACCTAACTGTATTTATATAACATACAGCTACGATACAATCTCTAATTGATATTCCTAATAATCAGCTATACAATGATATCAATTACAGATTGTCACACGTCTCCTATGTCAACTCGATCTCTTTGATAGCTATCCAATCTTCAAAGATATCTCTTCCATAATAAATCTTTAATCACTGTTGACCAGTAGACGCTTCCTCCAGACAGAGTTTGACAAACTCTGTCAAGCTTCCATCTGTCAGAGTTTACACTAAACTCTGACTGCTTCCAGCTAAACTCTGATAATTCACTGTAACACTTAAACACTGATTAAAACACATCAATTATATTCAACACTACTAATGAAAAGTTATGTGCTAAGTTTAGTAAGCTTATGCAGTCTAAGTATTAGATAAGCATGATGGGTGAACTAAATTAATTTTTAGGCTTGCAAGTGAAACAGACTGAGATTGGTATTTTCATTAATCAGTCAAAGTATATCAAAGATCTTTTAAAAAGGTTTGACTTTCAAGATTGTGCAATTGCAAAGACACCCATGGCAACAGCCACTAAGCTAGACTCTGATTCTAAGGGAAAGAGTGTTGATAACACTAGCTATAGAGGCATGATAGGTTCACTGTTATATTTAACTGCAAGTAGACCAGATATAATGTTCTCTACCTGTTTATGTGCTAGATTCCAAAGTGATCCTAAGGAATCTCATTTAATTGCTGTGAAGAGAATTTTTTGATATCTCAAGGGAACTCCAAATCTTGGTTTGTGGTATCCAAGAGAATCTGATTTCTCCCTAATTGGCTATTCAGACTCTGATTAAGCAGGGTGTAAAATAGACATGAAAAGTACTATAGGTACATGTCAATTCTTGGGAAACAGATTGATTTCCAGGGCAAGCGAGAAGCAACAATCAGTTTCAACCTCAACTGCAGAAGCTGAATACATTGCAGCAGGCAGTTGTTGTGCTCAACTCCTTTGGATAAGAAATCAGTTGATGGATTATGGTATGACACTTAGTAATATTCCTATGTTTTGTGATAATGCTAGTGCTATCAAAATTGCAGAAAATCCAGTTCAACACTCAAGGACTAAGCACATTGATGTGAGGTATCATTTTATTAGAGAACATATTGAAAATGGTACTGTGGAACTTCATTTTGTTCCTACTGAAAAACAGCTTGCAGATATTCTAACTAAACCACTTGATGAGGCTACATTCATTAGATTGGTTAGTGAGTTAGGAATGTTAAACTTTTAGATCTTTAACATCTGCACAAGTAGCAAGGTATGTTGTTTCAGCTTATAGACTTGATATCTTTGTCAGGATCTATGCTTGACTGTTAAATGCTTAAGCTGTAACATCTTACTTTGATAAATTTCAGTATGATAGACTTATTAATAAACATCAGGATCAGGATTGCTATCAGGATGCTGACGTCATCAGTATTGACAACAGGATTGTATCGTCAGTATCAGGATTGTGAAATTTTTGTGTCTTACTATTTCAAATCCTGAGTTTTGTTAAGTCTATGTTAGCAAGTTTTACCACATGCATACTGATAATTTATGTCATTATTCAGATAAGTCAATAAACAACAATAGACAAGTAGATAATAAGAAAACTTGTATTTTCATTAATCAATAGCATTACATACATGGAAATGAAATACAATTCTTCTTTTTGTCTAACTACTACTGATAATCCTATTCTTGTCTAAAATTGGGCCGTTTGAATCCTGCTTCTTTCATTTGTCTAAGAGACAGGACAAGGAGCATCTCAAGATCCGCGTTAGGGATTTTACATGCCTCATCTGCTTCTAGAGTTCATCTCAGGATGACTTGAATGAGAGCAGCTGACTCATCTTCATGCTTATTGAAGAAAATGAATAGCATCTCCATCAAGATCAACCTCAGACTCTTCGCCAAATTCTTCATCCTCAAGGTGTGAAGAGATTAGAGGAGGATTTTGTCCTATTGGTAGATGTTTCAGAGAAGATTCTTGGAAATCATCTGGGTTAAGACCAACCATATCTAACTCGATGAGAAAAGTCATCTCTTCTAAGAGATAGTTCACTTGCTCCTGATCATCAAGAGTAAAGAACTTCTCAATGGTAATGAACCAAAAGCTAGGGTTCATATGAAGATTTGGGTTGAAAGCCATGGTGTAAAGAGAAAAGAATGAAAAGGTTTTGGAGTATGGCATAAGGCGTTATTTTCTTTTATAGAAAGACGTGGAAAGCTGAACAGTCGTTTGGGGGATATGAATGCAGTCAGTCATAATTACGTGTGACTGTATTTCTTATATTTTCAAGAAATGTTGAACGTATCTAACCAATTATTTTGTTCAGATTTTATTTATTTCTTTTACAGGTAAAAGAAAATGCCACGTGGAAACTCCATTTAGTCTCTGGAATGAGGATGATATTGATCAGGAATACGAGTGTGTTCACATCAGGATTAGTAATTCTTTCTATTCAGAAATCACATTGAATCTTGTGATTATCTTGTTGAGAAGATCATATCAGGAGAGGAAGCTGATCAATATTGACTTATATCTTGATTTTACTTGAAATCAATTTTTCAAAATAAAATCGTGGGTAACTGCATTTTTCAGGGACTGACACCTGTGAACCTACGTGTCAACGTGGGATAATGGGTCTGAAGGATTTTTGAAATATAATTATTTTGAAACTCTAATCGTGTAATTGCTTTCTCTAATTTCATTTTCTAAAGCAAAAAAAAACACTCTTGAGTTTTCAAAATCACTAATCAATTTCAAAGCTTTCTTAAGTTCTTTTTAGATCAAAATGGCAACTCAAAGAAGACTACCCAAATCAGTAGCTTTCAAGTTTGGTGACTTTGATTTTATGATGAACAATTATGTTACAGCTATCACCAACAAGGAAGGGGTGTCAACTGATTTTCACCTAATTATGGACTTTATGGCAAAAGGATCATTAAGTTATGCCTTGACAGCATCTCCATAAATTAATCAAGTTGCTGTTTCACAAGCTTGGGAGAATGCTGAGGTAATTGATTCTACTCAGAGTCAATCAGGTAAGATTGTTCTACACTTAGGACAAGACCCATTTGATATTACTGAATCTGTTGTTCATTCAGTACTTCACTTACCTGTTAGTACGAATTTTGAGAATGTACCATCTGATGATGATGTTAGAACTATGTTATCTGAGTTAGGGTATAATGGATCTCTAGATAACATGAGCCAGTTAAATAGATCCTTTCTTAGGAAAGAATGGTCTTTCTTCTTTGACCAACTTGCTAAATGTTTTACTGGTAAATGTAGTTCTTTTCAACAAATTACTTTTGTTACATCTTACATTGCATATGGCTTGCTTTATAACAGAGTAATTAATTTTGGTCACATTATCTTAAGTCAGATGTGTATTAAACTTGGGTGGAGAGATCATGACAGGAATATGGTTTATTATCACAGATTCATACAACTGTTTATTAACCATTTCATTTCTGATGTTGAAGCTAGATTTGGAAGAGAATATTGTGTTTCTTCTTATGTACAGCAAAAGAGAATTTTCTCTGACATTACAAAGAAGGACATTGAAAAGAATCTGGATGAAATACCTGCATTACATTATCCAAATCATGTTCAGGTACTTCTAAGAACTCATCTTCCTACTATCTATAATTCTTCTTTCTTTGGTGGTGAAATGACTCAGGAATCTTAATTGGAGGAGAACCCCCCCGTGTCTACCCAAGTAGCCAAAAACATTACAGTCACTGAAACAATTCTAGAACCAAATTTTGATCCACAGCCTATTGTTTCAAAGAAACCGACCTCTGGTGTTTCTCAAAAGACATCAGTTGTAAAGAAGAGGAAATTTGTTGTTTATAGTAGTAGTTTTAGTGAAGATGATGATAATATATCTCTTGCTGAGAGAGCAGAATTGAAGGATGCAATTCAACTTTCTAAGTTAGGACAAAGAGATAGAACACATAGTCACAGCCAGGCTGCAGTCTCCCAAAAGACTGTAGTTCTCAAAAAGGGAAAACAGTTACTGGATACTGTCTCTCATAAGACTGTGTCTATTGAAAAAGGATCTCATCCCAAGATCACTTCCGTGTCTACACCTCTTGAGTCTTCTCAAGATAAATCTGTTGCTCACTATACTAGGAGAACAAGGAGAAAGATTCATTTGTCACCTACACACATAGTGTCTAGTCCAACTAACATTATGCAGGTCTCTACAAATAAGGCTATATCTATGTCAGTATCTGATAAGAGAGATCTGGATCTTGATTCTTCATGGGAAACTACACTGACATACAGACTGGCTATGGAACTTATTTCTCTAAAACTGAAGCTTTCCAGGCCTGTTCTAGATTTTCTGATTGAAAGAGCTCCCAACCTTTCATTTCCTGGAGAATATGGACTATTACATCAAAGACTTGATTTAATGAAGATGTACTTCTATGTATCAGTCAGAAAGGAATTGTAAAAGAAATTTGGACTTCCTAAGCATGTTGCACTTCAATCATATTTATTTGACAAGGATGTCATTTTTGAAGATGCTTTAGCTCAAGGTGAACAAGAGGAGGTAGTTGATAGAGGGAAGCAGTCAATAGAAGATACTATTGCACCAGTGGTGAATAGTAGAATAGATCGGATCACAGTCACTGCAACACAAGAACCATCTAGTCAGAGGTTGGATGACTCAGGAACTGTGATTGATGATGCTGAAAGGTCTTTTGTGATGACTGAAATTGCAAGTGAGAAACCCTATTATATGGGAGGAATGACTTTGATTGATTTTCCTGAAGATCAAACCAATATTGTTCTTTCAGAGTCTATCCACCCTGAGGGTGTGTCTCAGCAACCAACACTTAAAGACGGTGACATACTAGCTATGGTGTCTAATAAAGTATTACTGAAGACATCAGAGTCTAGTGTAGATCCTGAAAGTGGTATACTGGAGCCTGTAGTCTCTGGAAAGAAAGTAGATGTTTGTAAGGGTTCAGAGACTATAGTAGCTCACTCCTTGGAGGAAACCTCAAGCCTCATGCCATATGAGGAACCCTCTCTCCATGTGAGTTCAGGTATAGAAACTTCTTCTAACCCCTATTTTTCTGTAGGTCATGAGAGCACTTATCCAAATTTGAGTGATACACTTGAAAAGATGGACATAGATCCACACACAGAGAGGCTGGCTCCTGACCAGGCAAAAGAAGAGGTAGAAAGAGTGTTGACTTTAGATAGTCAAAGTGAGAATGAGGGTATGGATGATCAACTCCATAGTGAGGGAGAGAAAGTTAGGAAACCACCATCGTTTGATTTCTGGGATCAGGTTTTCCCTGAATCTTGGTCTGAAATTCTTGGTATGGATGCTGGTACTTATTCCTTTATCAAGATGTATTAGAAGAATGACTTAGCAAAGCACAATGCAAAGCGAAGTTAAAGCTCAGAAATAGAAAGAAAGGCTTGCAGGAATCATCAACAGAAGCGATAAACAGCTAAGACAAACTCTTACTCCACATGTACCAGAAGATATTCCTAATGATCCTAGTATTTCTTTGTATGTACTTCCAATATCAGCTAGAATTGAGACATCAATAGTATCTGATCAATCTAAGGAAGAGTCAGGTTTCGTAGATGTTAGTACACAGAATACTGGTGAAGGACAGGATGATCATGTTTCAGCTTCAGAGCAGAAAAGTGAAGATGTGTGTACTTCTACTAAAGTATTATTACTTGAATATCATTCTACTCCAGTAGAGCATGCTACACAGACAACTTCTTCTACAAGAATTGAAAATAAGGTTATTTCTGCATCTGAGTGAAGATACAACAAGTACTTCCAACTTTGAAGTTAATTCTGGAATTCTAAAGGATATTCAGAAATCTCAAATTACTATTCACTCGAGACTTCAAATACTTGAAGATAACCAAGTCACTATTATGGAAAATCAAGCAGTTCTAATGAATCTTATTTCTTCTGTTACTGAATCTCTCAAAATTAATGTTGCTGATGTCAAAAAGGGGGAGATAAAAACAATTCAGAGGCAACAGACTGGGGGAGATGAACAGACCGGAGATAAAGGAAGAACTAAGAGTGACAAAGGTGACTCTCAACAAGGAAGTGGAAGCATCAAATAGTTGAATTCTTTCTTCTAAGTACTGAATACTATGTCTATATCTGAAGAAGAAGGAGGTACTTAACTTCATGATCCTAAATTCATAAATTCTATTCTAGTTGAATTGTCATATGTTTTGACATCTACAACTTAGATTTATGCTTCAGATTCTAAAGCATAAATAGGGGGAGATTGTTAGGAATAATTCATAAGTTGTGATGTTGAGAATAGAATTTTGCTTATGCTTCTTGTAAATCCTGATCTTATAAAGGATTTAGCACTTTTTATAGGATATATGTGTTAGACAGTAATCTGTAGAGTTTAGTCAGGAACAGCAGTGCATCAAGGACTACATGTCAGGAACTGAGATCAAATCCTGATACGTCAAGTCAAATACTGATGGATGTCGAATCCTGATGCAAGGTGGAATCCTGATATCAATCGTGTTACTGATGATGTCATTATGGATGCTACAGAAACTGGCAAGTGCTATAAAATAGGATCGTTGTTTTGAAGAACAAGCAAGAAGATATCATGAAGGAAAGAATTTTCTATTGATGGAAACTATCAACTGGACGGCAGAACATTGTCATGTATAGATCATTACTTTCTGTTATTAGTTGATAGGTAGCATTATAAATACTCTCTCTATATCATTGTAAAAGAGTAGATTTTTAAGTGCATATCGTTTGAAGCTCTGTGTAAGGTTTGTATTCGAGAGTTCGAAACAAACAAAGAGAGAAATTTGTATTGTCAGTAGCTGCTAAAGGTATTGTACACCTTTGGTAGAGTTTGTATTTGATTTATTTAATACAAACAAAGTTTGATTCATTCGTTTGTTCTTGTTCATCTAATCAAGTAAAAATCAGACACGATTATATAACTTGTATTCAACCCCCCCTTTACAAGTTATTCGAGTTAACATATCAATCTATCCTAAATACATGGACTTAAAAGAAACTAGCTAATACTGTAGTCTTCCGATCCTGATCAGTCTTTAGATCCTGATGCATCTTCAAATCCTGATGAGCACCAATATTGATGATGTCACCATCAGATCCTGATCAGCTTCTTAGGACAGATCCTGACACTCATTGAATCAATATTTCCAATAGTTTATATGACACCTCCTCCGGGTCTTCCGCATCAACCAGGTTATGTCTGCAGATTTCGTAAATCAATTTATGATCTTCGACAACCATCTTGTTGTTGGTTTGATAAGTTTTCTACTATGCTTACTTCACTTGGATTTCGTCCTAGTCATCATGATTTTGCTTTATTTGTAAGATGCACGAGTGCTAGTCGCATCTCTTTGTCTTTATATGTTAATGATATGATTATTACTTGTGATGACTGTGTTGGTACTGAGTCTTTAAAATGGGAATTGGCTCATTGTTTTGCTATAAAAGATTTAGGTTTGCTCCGTTACTTTATGGGAATTGAGGTTGCTTGTTCACCAAAGGGTTATCTTTTATCTCAATCTAAGTACATTACTGATTTGCTTAACCATACACGTCTTACTGATAACAAGACTGTGGATACTTCTCTAGAGATGAATGCTAGATATTCTCCATCTAATGGTCTTCCTTTAGGGGATCCTAGTTTATATCGCATGATTGTTGGTATACTCTTGTTTACCTCACCGTTACTCGACCGAATTACACATGTTGTTCATGTTGTTAGTTAGTTTGTCACTTATCCTACTACCATACACTGGGTTGCAGTTCTTCGTATTCTCAGGTATCTTCGTGGGACTTAATTTCAGAGTCTTTTGTTTCCTTCTTCCTCATCTTTAGAGTTACGTGCTTATAGTGATGCTGATTGGACTGGCGATCCTGAGGATCATAAATCCACTACTAGTTTTTGTATTTTTCTTGGTGATTCTCTTATTTCATGGAAGAGTAAGAAGTAGGATGTTGTTTTTCGATCATCTTCGGAAGCTGAGTATCGTGCCGTAGCTTCTACTACTTGTGAGGTTGTTTGGTTACGTTGGTTGCTTGCAGATTTGGGTATTAAGCTTATTCGTACTACTCCGTTATATTGTGATAATAAGAGTGCAGTCTATATTGCTCGTAATTCTGTATTTCATGAGCGCACTAAACATATAGAGATTGATTGTCATGTGACTCGTTATCATTTGCAGCAGGGTACCATCACCTTACCTTATGTCTCTTCTGCACTTCAGATTGCTGATATTTTCACAAAGTCTAACTCTGTTTCGCGATTCTGTTTCTTATCTGACAAACTCTCAATCCTCATTGCTACAGCATGTGAGTTTGAGGGTGGATGTTAGAATATATACGTGTTTATTATATTATTGTAATAAGGATATTTTCGGTACTTTATCTTATATAGGTTTACTTTATAAGTATTGGACATGTATTATAAACTTTGGGTTGGTTATAATAATATTTTACTTTTCTCTTTATTTTAACAGAGTACAAGTTGATTTCAGCAAACACATATTATTTTTGAAAATACACTTTATACTTGAACAACGAATTGTAATACCTGAGTAACAGGCCTTGTAGGTTTTAACAGAATAGGCTACATCAACATAATCATGTGGATTATGGTGTAGTCGGTTCATTGCAAAAACTGCATGGTGGCAAGGTATACCAGTCTCCCACTTTTTGCATCCACATGTCCATTTGTTTAAATCTACTACAAACTTATGACCACTAACAGTTGAAATTTCAAACAGGTTGTACCCTGCATATGCTGAGTAACAACCACCACTTTACTTCTTATATTTTTCAATTAACTTCTTTGCTTTGGGAGTTAAATCTTCTTCCTGCCATCCTACACACTATTCCCATCTACTTTAAGGCCTTCTCATAAGGTACTCCCTTATCATTTCAAGCATCACCAAAATTCCTTACTTCCTAGCCATCACAATAGACTTGTTGAAGGACTCATACATGTTGTTCAAAAGAATATCACACTTTTTATCAATTCTAAAGTGTGACCTACTCCAATGATGAACTGGAACAAGTACCAGCCATTCATAGGCACCTGGATTCTCTACTTTTATAGTCTCCATATATCTTGAAAAGGTTTCCACATTTGGTGCCCTAGTAGCAGCCCACAGCTTATCCTTAAGAGAATTTCCAGGGATTTTTTTTGAAATTATTGTGCATGTGTCTCACACAAAACCTATGCTCTGCAGTAGGCATCAATTGCTCAACAACATTTATTAAACCTTTCTGTCTATAACTCATAAGAGTCCATCCTAACCCACTTCCAATGTCTAGATCATTCGACAACAACTTTAAAAACCAAGACCAACTGTCCAATCTCTCTGCTTCAACAACAACATATGCTACAGGGTACATATAGTTGTTAGGGTTAACACTAACTGCAATGAGAATTTGACCTTCATACATATTCTTTATATGTGTACCATCAAGTCTTACTACTTTTCTGCACCCTAGCTTGAAACCATGCTTCACTCCACCAAAACAGAAGTACAATCTCTTGAATACACCTGAATTCCCTGTATGCTCAATTAATAACTTTTAATTTAAAATAATAAAAGAAGTTAGATGTTCAATTGAAAAAGTTGTAGAACAAGCATATTACCTTGTTCAAATTCCATCTCATTAGTTGAGTCAGGATTCTTTGGCAGTAGCTCTTGTTTATTGTCATAGAGCTTAGAATACTGCTCTGCATCTGTTCCACTAATGATCCTCTTACACTTTCTCTTAGCTCTCCTCAAAACATGATATTTGAAGTCTATCTGAAGATCTTGCAGAACCTTCTTGTGAAAGGAAGTTATAGGCCAAGTTGGATTAGTCCTGAAATCATTGAGGTATTTCTTGGCAAGAAACCCAAAATGAATTAAAGGGATGCTAGTTTGTTCTTTCACACAAGTGTTCTTATCAAATATCAAAGCATCGCACCATTGTTCTTCACTCAAGTTTACTTCTATTCATAACACATTACTCTGTGCTGACTTAATTATAACATTACAATATTTGCAGTTTTAATTTTGTGATCAAGTTGAATTAATTCCCCATGCTCATCGGAAGCAATTTCGTTAAAGATGGAAGACACAGCACGCTTTGAATAAATTTCGAAGTGTAACAAAGTTTTCTTTTCGAATTCAAATTTTAACTAAAATTAAAAAGAAATGTTATTGATTCAGATTGATATCCGAAAATTGATGATGATAATTGTTTTAAGCTTCGACTGTTTTAAAATCATGATCATAATATTATGTAGTTAACTTGCACTTTAATTAAACGTGTTCGAACAAACTAGCCCCCACCATGGAATAGAAAAAATGGAGACTTTGTAAGATTGTTTACATGGCCTTAGATAGTCCGACAACCGCTTTGTTAGAGTCTATGTGCCAAGGTAAATTCATGGAGAAAGATGAGGAGGGTGGGCATTTTTTGAAGAATTAGCCGAAAAGACTATGTTGTGGGAGTCTACTAGGGAACCGAATAAGTCCAACGAGTCATCTAGTACATCCTGGAGTTTGCATTCAATTGGAAACAATATTGCAACCGATGCTAAGTTAGCCACCCTTACTAGAAGACTTGAAGCTTTAGAAACTCATAGTGGTCCCTCACACATGTCTATGTACCCGAATAAAGGAATGCAAAATCTTCAAGATTTTCAACAAATCAATGCGGTGTTTCAACCAACCCCTAGAAATGACCCTTTCGCACCTACATACAATCCCGGTTAGAAGAATCACCCAAATTTCTCATGGAACCAAGGCCAACACTACCAATCTCAACCTCCTTCTTTTCAAAGGCTTAATCAAAACTCTTACCCAACTCCAAACCAAGGTCCTTATCCAAACCCAACTCAAGCACCCGCCCACCCTCCCGGCTTTCATGAGTTGGATAAGAGTCTTAATTCCTTGGAAAAGAGTCTTGATGCGCTTTTAAAAACAACAACTAATTTGGCTCAATCTCAACAAACTTCATGCAAACCATGACTCAAGATAGGTAAATTTTGAATGTTAATACTCAAGCCATATCTAAGTTAGAGGTTCAAGTGAGTCAATTAGCCAATGCCATGTGTGAGCGAGAGAAGAACAAACTCCCGAGTCAACCCGAGGTCAACCCTAGATTTCCTCTCAACCAAAGACCTCAAGAAAATGTTAATGCCGTCATTTCTTTAAGGTCGGGAAACAAAGTTGATAATCAAGTAGGTGTCGAGTCTCCCGAAGAAGAAGAGTCAGATGTTGAACCGAACCCTAACCTTGATCACTCCACACAAATCCTAATTCCCGAGCCTCTCGAATCTTCTCGCAAACCACCTTCACCTAACGAATCTTTGTTTGTCATTCCACTTTCAAAATCCATTCCTGACGAACCTAATGAACAAGTCTTTAAGCCTAAAGCTCCTTATCCTCAAAGACTCATTTCTAATAAACAATTGGCTCAAATGGATAAGATTTTGGAAGTCTTTAAGCAAGTCGAGGTCAACATTCCTCTTTTAGATGCCATTCAACAAATTCCCTCTTATACTAAGTGTCTAAAAGATTTGTGTACTCGTAAGCGATCCACTCATGTTCTTAAAAAAGACTTTTTGACCTCCTAAGTTAGTTCAATTCTTTCAAATCAAATTCCCGTGAAATATAAGGACCCCGGCTGTCCTACAATTTTATGTGTCATAGGCAATACATTTGTTGATAAAGCTTTACTTGACTTAGGAGCAAGTGTGAATCTTATTCCATTTTCTGTCTATCAAGCCCTAGGGTTTGGTGAACTTAAAAAGAATGACACTTCAACTAGCTGATCGTTCTGTCAAAATGCCTAAGGGAATAGTAGAAGATGTCTTGATTAAGATTGACGATTTTATCTTCCCTGTTGACTTTGTCATTCTCGAGACTCAACCCGTCACAAATCGTAAGAACCAAATTTCGATAATTTTAGGAAGACCTTTTCTTGCTACATCAAATGCCTTGATTAATTATAGGAATGGTTTGATGAAACTCACTTTTGGGAACATGACTGTTGACCTTAATATTTTCAATGTAGGAAAAGAACCCAACGAGTTTTTTGAGCAACCAATTGGGGTCAATGTGGTCAACAAGTTTATCACATGGTCTAGTTTTGAGGATAGTGAGATTGAGTCTCTTTTTAATGAGGAATTTAAAGTCATTAAGGAATATGACCTCGGAAGAGATGTTGAGAGAGTTAGATGACATTTGTTCTAAGTGGGAGACCTCACCCGAGGTTATTAGTGTTGAGCCCTTTGTTAAGAGTCCCGTGGGAACACCTCTTGCATATGACTCAACTTTGTACCATCCCAAGTTTGATCAACAGCCCTTAGGAGAAGATGTACCCATATCTTATGTCATTCCTAGTGATTCAACCCATGACCAAACTTTCATTATCTCTAATTTGCTTAGACAAAATGAAGAAGCCTTAAGTTGGTTTTGGGAGAACATTAGTGACAGTTGTTCTATAAGGTTGAATGATTCCATGTTGCTTGAGAAAATCTTTCCTAACCAAAATTTTCAAAAATATCTTGATTTTTGCTCAAAGTTGCACCCCAATTTTCCCACCGGCAATGGATGATTCAATTTTATTCTTTTGCCTCCCCTCGTGAAGTTTAGGTATTGGGGGGAATTGTGTGCGTGAGTCATGTTAATTAGTTGTTTTTCATTTTCGTTCATCTTCGTCATCCCTTGTCAGGTATTTTCTTACCATTCTCTTTTGTCATTTCTCTTGCATTTGCATACATTGAGGACAATGCATGATTTAGGTATGGGGGAGTTTTTAGTGTAAATACAAAAAATTGAAAAATCCAAAAAAATTAAAAAATTAAAAAATCCAAAAATAGAGATAGTTTAGCTAAGTTGTCCTTCCCAGTCTTTAATTTTAGAACTAGTTGGTGTTAGAAATTTTTCGAAAATTATATGTATAATGCCTTTAGATAATTTGAACGTAGTCAAGTAAGGTTTTTCTCATGAAACTTGTGTCGAACAAATTTTTCCTTAAAAGTCCAAGATGACACATTTGCACAAGTCCTTTGATGGAAAAATTGTATAGGAATGTTATTCGATACCTGAGAAAGAACCCACATGTTAGAAGAATGTCGAATCAAACCTTCGCGAAAAAATTAGTGTCTATAAAAAAAAGTGAGAAAAAAAGTGTCAATAAGTGTATATAGTTGTAGAGTGGTAGTGGAAGAAGTGGCTAGATTGAGCTTATTAGTACCCGAGCAATTAAGTCTGAGGGGACTTTGTGCGTAGTAACCTAAAGCCCTTTGTGGTTTGGGATTGCTGACCCGGCGCTCGCTACACGGGTTTAGTGTATAAGTCTTTTGGGACCTCAATCATTGCACGGTCATTTCAACTATTAGTACTAATAAATTCTTAAATGCTAATAAATTCTTAGTAGGGAAATCGGCTAGGTTGGGCTCATTGATAAACCGAGTAAGTAAGTCTAAAGGGACTTTGTGGCTAACAACCTAAGGTCCTTTGTGGTTTGGGATTGTTGACCTAAAGCTCGCTAAATGGGTATTGATGCAAAAGTCTTTTGGGACCTCAACCATTGCACACTCGGTCTAACTACTAAGAGCGTGAAGTTTGGCTAGAACCTTGTTTTAATAGAGATCGGGTCAGTCCAATATTGGTTGAAAAAGAGAAAATGTTCATATGCATTTTTTCTATCAAAGGCCTTAAATTCACTACACACCTTTGGATTTTCTCGTAAACTTTTAGAGTCTACTCATGTGGATTGTGGGAACCTATAACTTGGCTATTATTAGAATAATATTTAAGGCATATATTTTCCTACAAAATTGTTTTGTTGACACAAGTGAAAGCTAGATTGAAAAAGGAAAGTTGGATACTTGCTGAATTATCTCAAAAATTTTATGGGTATATCTTTTGTAAACCCTTAGGAGATAACACTCCTCTTGTAGAGATCGTCTTTGAGTTTAAGGGGTTGGTAAACCTAAAATTACCCATGATTCCTACGATAATTTGTATAGGTTTTTCATTCTGTATTTTTCCTTTTTATTTTACTCGAAGATGAACAAAAGATAGGTATGTGGGCATTTGATAAGTGCATATTTTTCTTACCTATTTGTTGCTTGAACTCATATTTTAATAAATTATTTTGTTGCATTTCAGGAAATTCGAGAAAAAATAAAAAATGGAAAAATAAAGAAATAAAGAGCAAAGAAGGGCAAAAGAGGAAGACAAAGGACTAAAATGAAAGAAGGAAAAAGAATTAGGAGCTGGAGAAAAAGGAATATTTTAAGACAAGTGGAATGTGGAGATCATCCCAACACATTAGATAAGTGTATGGCCAAGATCAAACACACCAATGCTTAAGGAGGAAGGAAACACTTAGATGGCTAGGATTTCTCCACCACACTCCACATGTGTATGGTGGAGATTCACCCAACACACCCCTTACCCATAATTTTCATCCTATAAATACCCACCTACCCCCTTGTAATCAACAACCTTGATATTAGTATAGTTTTATTGTAGTGTAGATTTCATTCTTTTTTTCTTGTTTTCTAGTTAAATTTTGTAAACACTCTATTTTAAGTTTAATGCAATTTCAAGTTTTCTTTATTTTCTTGTCTTGCTCTCTCGTTTATGTTGACTCGCTTTCGTTATTTTCGTAAATCCAATTAGTGGACAAAGTAGCGAAATGCTAACCACTTGGGGTTGAAAGTAACGATTTTTATTTTCTTGTTCTTAGTTAATAATCGTAGTTGAGCCCGTTTAAATCTCCATTTTATTGTGGGTTTCATAATTATTAATTGTAGATCTAATTTTCATGTTTGATGTATTAGTGTAATGGGTTTAGATTAAAAATTTCGTTTTTGTAGTGTCAAAATTGTTGGGTCTCTATTTATTCTAGTTACTTTGTTTTTACTCTTGTAAATTTCATCTTTCTTTTATTTTCTTAGTTAAATTAGAATTTCTGCAAATTTTAATAAAAAAAATATAGATTATTAATTAGTTTTTTACAATTTTCTTACCCTTTTATTTAGTATAATTTGAAGCATTATTTTTCTAGTTCCCCTGTTTCTTTTTCAATTTATTATTACCACCTCCCCTGTCTTTCTTATTCGAACAAAACCACAAACCCAGCTTTTCTTTTCTTTTGTCCAAGTCAAAACCCCCATTTCTTTTTTACTCTCCTCTTCTTCTTCGTTTACAACCAACCCCTCTCTACCCCTTTCCTCGAATCACCCTCACGCAAACAGACACTTCCCTTTCCCTTGTTTTTTTTTCCTGTTTTATCTGTTTTCTTTTCTCTGAGTTTGCAGCGAATTCGCTGTGTGTAGTTCTAGTTTCTGGGTTTTGTCTGAGTTTTGTGAGTCACGACTCAGTGGAGTCCTTTTTTTTGTTGTTCGTTAATGTCGAGTTATTGATTTTTGAATGGGTGATGTTGAGTCGACTAGGAGACTGAGTTCAGTTCGGTTCTGTTTGATCGAGTTCTGTGTTTCTGTGTTGCGAGTTTGAGTTTGCGTTTTAATGGCTGAGAGTTATGTCGAGTCTGAACCGTTGCTGTACTGAGTTGTTAATTGAGTATTTCTGTGTTTCTTCATTGTTAGTTCTGAGTGTTGTCCGAGTTTTCCGAGTTGCGCGTTTTCTTCTGCAGTTCTTTTTCGTTGGAATCTTGAAAATGAGAGTTAGTTATTTTGGTTCGTTAGATTTAATTAATTGAATTAAATTGCTGTTAAACTGGTTTTGGTTCGTTTTTGGCTAGCTTTATTTACGAATAATTCATGCCAAATTTTTATTTAAATTTTTCTGTAAATAAGAATTAGTTAAATTTGAGTTTCTATTTTTAATTAGAATAATAATTCTTAGAATAATTTAGTTTTTGCTTTTTTTTTCTCATTTTTAAATTAATTAGCTTAGAAATAGAATAATTTTTTTTAAATAGTTTAAATTTTCTTTTAGGAATTAAATAGTAAAATCCAAATTTTCAAAAATACAAAAATGTTCTAGTCTGCCTAAATTAGGAATTAAGAATTGCGAAATAAATTTAGTCTCTGTGGAACGAATCTTAAAATACTAAAACGAGATCGTGCGCTTGCGATTTTAAAATGTTTGTCTATAGCACATCAAGTTTTTGGCGCCGATGCCGGGGACTAACTATTTTTTGCGCCTTTATTTTTAGTTTTTCGGATTAGGTTTACTTGCCTTAGTTTTGTCTCATTTTTTTTAGGAAAATTGGAAATTTCGGGAATCTTCTCACGGAGCTTGGAAAAAATTGGAATTTTTGGAGCGTGCTTCGGTAACCCGTATTTCATTCTTTTCGCCTTTTTATTTTTAGAAAATCATAAAAAAATCACAAAAAAAATGAAAAAATCACAAAAAAATTTTAAAATACAAAAAAAATCAAAAATTTAGTTAGTAAATACATACTTTTTGCATCATGCATTTAATCATTTAGGATCACATCATCTAGATTTTTTATTTTCTTGTTTTTAATTTTTCGTACCTTATAATTGTGGTGATCGCTGGAGGACCCAAAGGTGCGTTAAATTCTTCTTTTCTTTAGAATTTTGGACACGTAGTTAAGCATCCATAATTGTTTACCGCTTTCAAAGAATCTCGTTGTTTGTTGCATCATTTTTAATTTTAAGGGCAAAACCACTCACAAGATAAGGGAAGGGATTTCATCACTCTTTCCTTGGCCCACAACAATTAATCCTTCATTTTGCATACCCTTAGCCTTAATAATTAGACATGACCCCTATGATTTTCGCGCTCAATTAGGAAGGTACCTAAAAAAGAAGTAATATTTAATTATTCCGACTTTTTGGTATCTAGGCAAGTGAAAGCTTACCTGGCCAATTAAGATTTGGTGGCTAGGCCGGTGTTTAGCCTCTTGGCAATGCTTGCACCCACCTGGCCAAATCGGTTCGAATAATTCTTGATTTACCGAATTTTTGGTGGTCCTTGTTGCGTAAAATATAGATGTGCAGGTGTAAACAATCGCAAGCAAGTAATATAGTAATAATTACTAGATATCGTTCCTCAAGGACTATCTAATTGTATAAATCACAATCAATATCAAACAATTCGGTTATAGAACATAATAATTTGGGTTTTTGTATTTCTAATTAAGCTAATTAATCAAAACTAAATTAACTAACTAATATTATACTAGTAAAGAGAGTTAGATGAGTTTTAGATACGAGAAGCTAAGTCAAGATAATTACTTCCCCCTAATATGTTCATGTCGGAAATAAGGCAGTGTAATACTATAGCAAAATCACAGTCCACTAACCAGAAATTCATTGATCATATGTTTCTCTCGAAATCACTATGGTATATATTCTGTAATTAAACTAACATATGTCTATGCCTATTCAATTTCCAGAATACAATTAAGCACCAATTTCACACGGCTATGCAAGGGAACAATATATGTCTATACCGTCACAAATTAATATCAACAGATATAATCATGCACCATTCAAGTTTTGTGTCAGTTAATCATAACCCTCTCAGTATTACAATTAACTCAATCATCTACTACTGTTGGCCAAAAAAAAGCAAATAATATAACATGAAATCCACTTGAACGAATAAATTGCAACTCGCATATAGTACTTCTTATCAAAACACCAACAATCCCATACTACGCGGTTCCATAAAAATCATAACTCAATAAATTTAGTTCATAATCAAGGTATCAAAACAATCCAAAGTTAACCAATACAAAATCATAAGAAGAGATATAAAATTTCCTCAAAAAAAAGAAGAGATATAAAAAGATAAAGAGAAAACAAAGCCAATTGAATGTCTTCAACGGCTGAACTCCTCTTGTTAATGGCTTCTCCTCTTCCTTCCTTGTGCGGCTCTCTCTCATACGTATCTCAATTAGGTCTGATGTATATCCCATATTCCTCTAATAAAATTATTTTTTAATTATTTAATACAATTACAAGAAGATTTCCCAATCAGAATTGAAATCCAGGAGTGTAAATTCGTAACTGACTTTTGGGCTCTGTTTCTGGGCTGATGCGGTTGGATTTTAAATACAACACCACTTTTGAATTAAATCCCTTCTCATAAGCTTTCCGTGGGCTTTCGAATTGTCAGAATCGGACTTGTAGAACTCCAGATATGGCCCAAACAGTGCTAACTGCGCAAGCTACCCGGAAAATCCAAATTTTAATACCTACAATAAAATATTAAAATTTATTAAATAAAAATCCAAATCAATGCAAAATAACTTAATTATAGGAACAATATTAATATTAAATGCACGCTTATCAGTCCTTAAAGTTAGGAGTAAGGTCTAGTTTATTTTTCTTAAAGAACCCTAGATCTAGGATTTTTCTTCTGATTTTTCACCCTTTCTTTTGTTTGTTTATTTATCGCATTTATTTGTTACTTGTTTCGTTTCGTGGTTTATGGAACTACTTGGCGTAGGGATAATTCTGCGAGACTAGTGAGATCATTTGAGATTCCGTCCTCTTCTGATTCCGAGTCTTTGGAAATTTCTGAACCAATAGTGACCATGGCCATGTCTCTCAAAGATCGTTGTTATCCCACCTGTTCTGCTGAACCGTCGTCTATCACTCTTCCTCCCGTTAATGGTAATAATTTCGAGATCAAAGCCCACCACATTAGCATGTTACCTAATTTTACCGGGAGTGATGGTGAGGACCCCTATCTTTTTCTTCATGAATTCGAGGAAGTTTATGCCTTACAAAAACTCCAACAATTAACCGAGTAGGGCTAATTATTCGATTATAACCGAACCGAATTACCGAATACCCAAATAACCAAACTACCAAATAAGGCCAAATATTATAACCGAATAAAGAACCGAAATATTTCGGTTCGGTAACCGAACCGAAATATTTATTTAGGTTATTTCGGTTATTTTACCGAAATAACCGAATTATATATATTTATATATTTTATTTCACATATTAAATATAAAAATATAAATATTATTATTTTACATATAAAAAATTATTATTTTACATATAAATATAAATATTATTATTTTACATATAAAAATTATTAATTTACATATAAAAAATTATTATTTTACATATAAAATATAAATATTATTATTTTACATATAAAATACTGATAAAGGAATTAAGAAATAAGAAGAGATAATATTAATATAAATATTTTATTATATATCCAAATTTTCAAAAATACAAACCTGTTCTAGTCCGCCTAAATTAGGAATTAAGAATCGCGAAATAAATTTAGTCTCTGTGGAACGAATCTTAAAATACTAAAATGAGATCGTGCGTTTGCGATTTTAAAATGTTTGTGACAGGGTCAGTGCTTTCGCTCTTTAGGTTTTGGAATTTGTCAAAATAAAAGTGAAATTAAATTAGATTTAGGATTCCACTTAGAATCCTCCCTAGGAGACGAAATTGCCTAACTTATTTAAAAGCGTGTAGTTCTTAAATATTTTACACTCAAATATTCTTGATATATTTGTTTAATATTTATATTTAATTTTACTTTCCAAAATCCATGCAAAAAGACCCAAAACAGATTTTATTCCGAAATACCCGTAATTCCTTATTTATCCGGATAAAATCTTTTTAAATTCAAACTTAAATACTCGTTAGACCTTATAGTCATTATTTCATAAGGAATATTATGTCTAAATATTTCTCAAGTCAAAAATTTTGTCTAAGTTGTCGGTAAAGAAAGAAGAATTTTTCGGTCACTCCGGAAGGCCATTTTTACATTCGAAAAATTCATAAAAATACTTCCACATATCTTTTTGACTTGAAACCTTGGATATGTCCTTAGTTTCTCCATAGGACATTTTAGAATAAGTTTCGGAAATTTTGGATGACTTTTTCCGGGACCCCTAAAATCGATACGTAATAAATTTATGGGTCGCTTAAAAGTCATAGAAGGTCAACTCATTTCAAGGTGAAATTTTGACCATAATCCTCTGAGCATATTTCTAGGGGATTCCAAAAATTTCATAATTTTTCAATGATTGTTCGATTTATCGCTTATTTGAATTTTTATCTTGTCGGTATGTGCATTTTTGGGTTTTTGTGCTTTCCATAAATGGTAAAAACGTGTGTGCACACTTTTCCATGCATTTTTGAATTGTATGACAGCTTCTAGGAAAAAAGGAATGTTCCCCCATACCTTCCTTTATTTATGTGTCTTTATCTTATTTAAATAAAGCATAAATGCCTTATTTTGGCCTATAAAAAGACCCCCACCCCCACCCATTTTGCCAAGCCATCTAGAGCCAATAAAGTGCTGAAGAAATACTATCCCAAACACTCTCTCTACTGCCCTTGAAGTGCCAAAAACGTAGCTTGTGTTTGAGCCATTTTTTCACCACTTTGGCTAGTATTTCTTCACTATTCTTACTCTCTTCCACACACCTTTGTTCACCATTTTTTTGCCTTTTTTTTACAGTTTCTTGGTGACCTTTTAAGCCTCCAAAAGTCAGCCCCCAAGCCTTTCTTTCCGGCGACTTTTCCTGCTACTATTTTGGTGTGTTTTGGCTTCGATCCTAGCTTATTATCTTGTAGCTCTCTCTTTAATTTTAAGAGGAACTTGAGCCTTTGGAAGGTCAAGATTTATAAGTTAGTTACTTGCTTACATATTGTATATTTGTGCTTATTATTGTTAGATCTATTTATACATTTATATTTAAGCATCCTTGCACTTTGTCACTTATATACACTTGTTCTTGAAGTTTATTCGTGTAGTGTATATTTGTGCGAGTTGAAAGTTGATAAAAGAAGCATTCAAAAGATTATTCAAAGCTTCTTGGTAAGTCCTTGATATACCCACTTGTTTAGGGTGAAGACAAGGCCATTTAACCATCTTTTGGTTTTGGTTTACAAAGTTATAATCTTGTTTACCTTAAGTGGTTTAAACTTGATTTTTATAAGTAACCAAAAGATAAGGTTTTTATTTTGTTCTTGTTCACCCTAGTCCTTGATCTTTAACTTGCACTTAAAATATTTTACAAGGGACATAAAAGAACAAGACCAAGTGAACTTGTGTTTAAACAAGTTGCACCATTCGGCCCCCTTTCTTAATACCATTCAGACGAAGCCTTTTTGAAGGCCTTTTATTTTTGTTCTTTGCTTGCTTCCTTGCTTGCTTGTGTGCTCTTACGTATTTACTTTTTCGCACTAATTTTAACGCAGAATAGTGGCCCTCGTTTCATCCTATAGATAAGCGAGTTACTTTTCCGTACGTGTGAGTTGTGTTGTGTGTTTGCATTCACGAATATATTGTTGCACGTTTAATTTATTGTCTTTCATATTTTTCTTTGGTCCTCGCACTTGCGAGTTGAATATTTTTGTTTGGTCCTCGCACTTGCGAGTTGAATATTTTTCTTTGGTCCTCGCTCTTGCGAGTTGAATATATTGTTATTTATATAAATTAACCACCACTTGCACACACCACTAAAGTACGTAGTTTTTCCATTTGGCGACGTGAAGAGCTCGACTTTAACTAATAACGAATCAATTATTTTAACGCGTAATAGCGTCCCCGTGGCTAGTACCGTAACATACTAGTTTTGCACGGACTTAATATATATCTCTCTCATATATTGGTTGTTGGTTAGACTTGTATTGTTTGCACTAAATCACGCAAGCGTACGTGGTCACAAGTAATATATAATTAAGTTGAGTTCGTTCCCACTGAGATCTGGTTTAGGTTTCAATTCAGTCAATGCACCTATGCAAGAATGTATGGTTTTTATTCACTGCTAAGACAATTAACAAATTTGAGGTTTTGATTATCTAAATTAACTAAGAAACAAATTAACAAACTAAGATTTAATTAATTAACGAGAATTTAAATCGAATTAATTATGCAAGAGAAAACATTGGATCCTAACTTCATTAAATACTTCGCTTAGATCTAATGCCTTTAATCACTATATGCAATGGTTATGATATCTGATCGGATAACATGAAATAAGTACACGCTACCTGTCAGCATACGTATACCAAACTACCCATACATCCACAAAAGAGATAGAAGATGGATAGACACCAATTATGTTTAGACCCTATATGTCTATAGAATTTGAAAACATAACGGTTGAGGAACAAGTTATCCATATTGATCACATAGGGCAACATAATATATTTCTATTTATGCTACAAATCATGTTGATAAACAATCATGAACCTATGCTAGCATGGCAAGTTCTAAATCTCAAGATCCACTTTCACTTCACAAGAGATTAACAAATTAGATGTTAGCTATGCATCTAACAATTAAGCACAACCATACGAGGATATCAGATATACATCACATACAGATCATTAAAGCATCAAGATACTAAAGCTCCATAAATAAATCCGTTAGAATCCCATGACAACGATTAGTTCATAGTCGAACCGCACGTCATCATGGGATCTGATGAAACCATGATAATAAACAAAGTCTGAATAAAAACAATAGTGCTAGAGTAATGAGTTAAGAAAATAAATGCCAAAAACATCCAAGAGTATCGCCTAATAGAAGAAAACAATAAGTGGATCTAGATCTCCATTGCTTGTCACGAGCGTTGGAATCCTTCTCCAAGTCTGAATCTCCGTCTCTGACTCTCTCTGTATGTTATGATGAGAATTAGTTCATTTTATGATGATAGGATGTGTTTAAATAGGCCACCCATGTCTTGTCCAGCAAGAAACTACCAAAACAGACTTATAATAGAATTTCTGCAAAATACGTTTCCTAAACTGATTTTGTTTTGAAGGAAAATTCGTAGCTAACTTTTCTTCAATATTTTTGGGCTGTTCCAGTCGTAATTGGACCTCTGAACCACTTTAGAATGAAAGAGAATCTCGTTAGCTTCACGTGGACTGTAAGATCGCCCAAAACGGACTTGTAGAACTCAAGATATGGCCAAAACAAAAATCCGAAATCTGGTAGAATTTCTCCGCACTGACTGCACGGTTTTGCGCACTGACTGCGCCCTTTGCACTGTTCACTACACTGACTACGCCCTTTGTGCGCTGAGTGCGCACTTGGTTCTTGCCGAGAGCTGATTTTGGCAGATTTTCTTCGTTTTAACTCTTTTTTTCCTTCGTTTCTTTTACAAATTGTCATGCTTTACTTCTAGAACTCAAATCCACCATAAAATATGTGATTTGTATCTTCCAACCTTAACTTAGTAACCCTGCACAATCTCACGAAAACAAATCAAAAAAACAACAAACTTGAGGCCAAGTTAATCAATTTAAGCCGAAACGAAGCATTCCAAGTGGATATAAAATCCACTTATCATGTATTCTAAATCTTTGCAGAGAGGTGAAGTGAAATGAGGTGACTCTTGTTCTAAGACCCAAGTCTTAGGCGTACTAACGGGGAGTTCGTAGCCTTCGCACCGTGAAGAAAAGGGAAGACCCAAGACCTAAGTCATAAGATCCAAGACCGGAAAAGTTGTAGAATTACATAGTCTTGTAAAAGGGTTACTACAATTCTTTGAGGAGGTAACAGGGAGTTACACTCTAAGATAATTCTTGTAGTGGGTATTTGCTATTTATTGTGAGGAGATACGTGTGTGTATTACTCCAAGATAAATAAATAGTGGTCTAGGAGTTGTAAATGCTTCTCCGCCTACTATAAAGGAGTTTCTTTATAGTGGAAGAAATCTCGAGTCCGGGGAGGAGCTCGGGGACTGGAGTAGGGGTGCTCGAATCCATTAGGGGTTGCGGGCATCGCTAACCAGGATAAAATCAACTGTGTGATATTCTTTCTCTTTCTCTTTACTTTCCGCACTCTATTTACTTGTTGACAAGTAACATAGTTTTAAAAGAGAAAAGAATTTTGAAAAAGCCAAGCTCTAAATTTTAAAAAGGTGATAAGCTATTCAACCTCCATTCTAGCTTATCTAACCCATATACGAGACCTATCAATTGGTATCAAAGTAGTGCTTTTAACCGTATTTTACGATTGTTGTGATAATCAGAAAATACAACAAAAAGTAGATCCTTATCAGGTTTATCGGCTATTGTGAAAGTTGCTATATAAAACCGTAAAAAGGACATCTTTTTGATGGCTTATTTAAATTCTATTGGCTGCGGAGAAGGACTTTCTAGTTCTCGACCACCTCTATTTGATGGCACAAACTTTGCTACTTAGAAAACAAGATTTAGGATTTATGCTAGATCCTAAAGAGTCAAAGTTTGGATGGCCAAAGAAGATGGTGTTGACCTCCCTACTAAAGAAGTAGATGGTGAGGATGTCGAAAATAAAGTTAGTGAATATACTCCCGATGAAGAAATTCGAATGAATATTGCCGCAAAGGCGGAAATGGTTCTTACTATTGCACTTGCAGAAAAAGAGTATAAACGTGTTAATAATTGCAAGTCGGCACAAAAATGTGGAACAAATTGGTTATTACTTACGAGGGTACAAAAGATATTAAAGAATCCCGAATGGATACTTTAATACAAGAATATGAGAATTTCAAACTCCTCGAAGGTGAAACCATCATCGATATGGAAACAAGGTTTACTCGAATAATCGATGAACTTTCACAACTCGGAAAGGCATATACAACAAACGAGAAAAATCGAAGGATTTAAAAGCATTGCCTCCTAGTTGGAAAGTCAAAGTTACCACAATAAAAGAAATGCATAACTTGAATTCATACTCCATCAATAGCTTATTCGGAAATCTTCGTGCTTACGAGGAAGATAATATTCCGGAAAAGGCCCTTCCTAAATTGGAAGACAAAAGAAAAAGTATGGCCTTAAAAGTGATACTAATCGATGAAGATGAAAACGACGATGAGTTATACGAAGAGTTGCAAGATATTGATGAACAAGAAATTGCACTACTTTCGAGACAACTACGTCGAGTTTTGTAAAGTAAAGCTCAAAGGTACGGAAAAGGATTCCTTAAGTCGAGTAACCAACGATGCGTATTTAACTCAAAAGGAAGGCATAATTATAAAAACAACAACAATTTTCCGACCACGAGTTTTAACAAAGGCAAAGGTGCTCAACAAGGAAATAATGCTTATAATAATTCGAATAATTATTCTCCACCTAAGCCAAAGGAATCGCCAAGTGACGAAGCACATGATTTGTGTTTCGAATGTAAACAACCCGGTCACTTTAAACGGGAATGTCCAAAGTTGGCTAAAGGTCGAGGTCTTGTAGCCGAAAATGGATGGGATTTAAGCGAGGATGAAGAAGCTCCCGAACAAAGTGAAGAAGTTGTTAACTTGTGCTTGATGGCGATCGGTGATGAAATTACATCAACAGAAATCTCCACTACTAATCAAGAGGTACCCTAAACTCTACTAATAATATGGCATCTTGTAGTACTGATAATTTGAGTAAAGATGTATTTAATGTAGACCATGCAAATTTGGATATCTCGGAGCTTATTAATCTTGTAAAGATGTTGAAAACAAGTCATTGTGAAATTAGCCAAAAATACATCACGGTTAGTTCCGAAAGGAATAAAATACGGGATGTCAATGTTGAGCTACAAAAAGAGGTCACTCGTTTGACTGATATCCATGTCATGGATATGGAATATCATGAATTTATTTCATCTCAAAATGAGCGCTTGAATCTTGAAAATACCGAGAACGATGAAATTATTCGAAATCTTGAGATTGAGAATATATCCTTGGTTCTTCAAGCCGAAGAGATGGAAAATGAAAAAGTTCAATTATCTACTAACACTAGTGATCTCTATGTTGAGATGTTGAATTTAAAGATTCGAAATGAATCTTTGATTCGTGAAAATGAGACACTAAGTGAAAGGATAAAAGAACTCGAACAAGCTCTAACGGGAGATATTGAGGAAGAGCTACATGAAGCCCTAAAAGAAAAAGAATTAGATTTTCAAGTTACGTTATGCATTAAAGATTTCGAACTTGCAAATCTTAATGGTTTACTCGAAACCGAATCAAAGGAACGAGATCATGTAGTCTCGAAAATTAAATCGGTTCTCGTGGAAAATAAAAGGCTTCAAAATGATAATAGCAAGCTCTTGTCTCAAATATTTGATCAAGCAAATTTTTTAACAACAGGATTAATATCTTGTCAGTGGAAAAAGAAAATCTTGAGAAAACCGTTAAGCAATTCACCAAGAGTAGTAATATATTGGAAAATATGGTATTTAACTCAAAGGAATCTCATAACCGAGATGGTTTAGGATATGATGCAAATTCTCCTCCTAAAAGAGAAATCCCAACTCCTAGCACTTCACGTAATGTTCCACCTAAATCATCTTCACCAAAATGTTCATATTGCAATGTTAGTGGACATATAAATCTTTATTGCAAAGCTAAAGAAGGTGAAAGAAAGGGGAAGTATAAATGGATTCCTAAAGGTGAAAGCTCGAAAAATGATAAGAAAACCAAAGTTGCTAAAAAGAAAGAAAATATGGTCAATAATGATAAAAAGCAACCAAGGTTTACATATCAACAAAGACCAATTAGTTTTCAACAAAGGAACATACAACATTAATCTAGCACTAGTACATGTAATGCTAGTTCTTCTAAAGTTCTTAAGCAAGGTTATAACTCTAGAAATCCAAATGGCTACGATCGTACTCGTAATTCAAATGCTTATTCCATGCATAGAAATTCGAGTCGTTCTAATTCTAGATCGAGTTATCATGCTAATGTGAGTCATCATGCATATCCTAGAAACTATAATGCTCATGTTAGGAATAATTATGTTAATAATCGTTCTAGAGATTCCGTTATCACTATATTTCCCCATAGTGATAATAACAATGCTTTTCATGGTAAATCGAGATATGTTCCTAGAAGAAATCCTTATCATATTTCAAATAGGAATCAAGCATCTAGAAATGATATTATTTATGTGAATGGTTATCCTATGCCTTGATTTGTTTATGAAAGTACTCGTGTACCTTATAATGCTAACACCCGGACCCTCTAGTAAAAAGGGTACCAAAAGGTTTAATTGATCTTTTGTGTAGGTGTGCCTTGCTGCTAAGAAATATGTGCGGTACCTTGATAGTGATTGTTCGCGGCATATGACCGGTAATAAGTCGTTGTTGAACAACATTAAAAAGGTAACCGCCGGAGTTGTAACTTTTGGAGATAGTAGCAAAGGTGACATTATTGGCATTTTTGATATTGGTAATGAAAGCTTTAAAATATGGGATGTACAATTAGTCACCGGACTAAAGTACAACTTGCTTTTGATAAGTCAACTATGTGATAATGGTTGTAAAGTAATTTTCTTTCCATCTCATTGTGCTATTTATGACAAAGAGTGGAAATTGATTCTTAAATGTCCAATAAGTAAGAATGTATACTCGTGTGACCTCAATTATTATGAAAATGTTTGTTTGGTATCCATGAATGAGGATCCATGGTTATGGCATCGACGTTTAGGTCATGTCAATATGAAACCCATTAAAAATATATATTCCAATGAACATGTACGTGGTTTACCAAAACTCAATTTCATAAAAGACCATATATGTGAAGCTTGTGAAATTGGCAAACAAATTCGAGCATCTCATAAAGCCAAATTCATGGTGTCTACCACTAGATCACTTGAGCTTCTACATATGGATCTTATTGGACCCGTGCCCGTACAAAGTTTAGGAGGAAGTTTGTATACACTCGTAGTAGTTGACGACTTCTCTCGATATATGTGGACAGAGTTCCTAAAAGCAAAAAGTGATGCTTTCACATCATTTGTTGCTCTTTGCAAAAGGATACAAACTCAACAAGAGTCGTCTATTATTTATATAAGGACGGGCCATGGTAAAGAATTTCAAAATTCTGAGTTTCTTAAGTTTTGTGAAGCAAATGGTATTACTCATAATTTCTCTCTTCCTTATACACCTCAATCTAATGGGGTTGTTGAAAGGAAGAATAGAACATTACAAGAAATGGCCAATACGATGCTTAATGAATATCATCGTCCTAAGTATTTTTGGGCCGAAGCCATGTCAACGGCTTGTTATGTTCTTAATCGAGTATAACTACGACCAATTAAAATGAAGACTCCTTACGAGCTTTATTTTAAAAAAATCCCAAAAATAAGCTACTTCAAGGTTTTTCGAAGTAAATGCTTTATTTTGAATACAAAAGATTATTTAACGAAATTCGACCCTAAATCTAGTGAGGGAGTATTTCTTGGATATTCAAATATAAGCAAAGCTTATCGGGTATTTAATCTTAAAACTTTAATGGTGGAAGAATCATTGAACGTAGTGTTTGATGAATCAAAACCTCTTTCAAAGTTTAAAGATTTAGTTGAAGAGGAAAGTGATCCAAAAGAGGATTGTCTAGAAAATGTTGAAAATATTATTAGACAAGTCGAAACTTTAGATCATGGAACCGTAGTTCCAAATAATCCTCTTGAAATAGTTGAGGTCGAAAATGGACTACCCTCGGATGTACCTTGGGTTAGAATTCATCCTATCGAGAATATCGTAGGTGATAGAAACAAAGGTGTCCAAACTCGATCTCAAGTTCAAAATATTGCTAGTCACTTAGCTTTTCTATCACAAATAGAACCCAAAACGGCTAAAAAAGCTTTATTAGATGAGGATTGGATTCTTCCCATGCAAGAAGAATTAAACCAATTTACTTGAAGCAAAGTTTGGGAACTAGTTCCACCTCCACCCTATAGTTCCACAATTGGAACCAAGTGGGTCTTTCGTAATAAAATAGACGAAAGTGGAACCGTGGTAAGAAATAAAGCAAGACTAGTAGCTTAAGGATATACACAAATGAAAGGTGTAGACTACGATGAAACTTATGCTCCCGTAGCTAGACTCGAAGCAATTCGAATGTTCTTAGCTTTCGCTTGTCATAAGGGATTCAAAGTCTATCAAATGGATGTTAAATCGGCTTTCCTAAATGGTGTCTTAGAAGAAGAAGAAGTGTATGTAAGACAACCACCGGGATTCAAAGATTTAGAACATCCGGAATATGTGTATAAACTTTATAAAACCTTATACGGATTAAAACAAGCTCCTAGAGCTTGGTATGAGCGGTTAAGCAAATTCCTAATTGCCAGTGGATTTAAAATGGGAATTACCGACACTACTCTTTTTACGAAGTATGAAAGTGATGATATCTTGCTCGTTCAAATTTACGTAGATGATATTATCTTTGGTTCAACCAAAGAATCTCTATGTAACAAATTCTCGAAAATAATGAGTAAAGAATTCGAAATGAGTATGATGGGAGAACTAAATTTCTTCTTAGGTTTGCAGATTAAGCAATCTAACGAAGGAATTCACATATCTCAAACGAAATATTGCAAGGAAATGCTTAAGAAATTTGAGATGGAGAATGTTAAACCTCTTAGTACTCCTATGTCTCCCTCGGAGAAATTTGTTGCGGATGCTACCGAAAATTCGGTTGATATAAAGAAATATCGTGGTATGATTGGTAGTTTACTTTATATCACCGCAAGTAGACCGAATATTCAATATAGCGTTTGCAAATGTGCTCGATTTCAAGCGGCACCTAATGAATCTCATTTATCTGCGGTTAAACAGATATTTAGATATATTAAAGGAACCACGGAGCTTGGTCTTTAGTATCCGAAAGGATTACCATTTGACTTAGTGTGTTATTCCGACTCGGATTACGCGGGTCACTTAATAGATAGAAAAAGCACAAGTGGTACTTGTCAATTCCTTTGTGGATGTTTAGTTTCTTGGTTTTCAAAGAAACAAAATTCTGTATTTTATTTACCGCGGAAGCCGAATATATAGCGGCGGCAAAATGTTGTGCTCAAATATTATGGATGAAGCAAACATTAGCCGACTATATGATTAAGTTCGATGCTATATCTATTTTGTGTGATAATTCAAGTGCGATTGATTTAAGTAAAAATCCGGTATCCCACTCTCGCACCAAGCATATAGATATACAACATCACTTCTTACGTGATCATGTCAATAAAGGTGATATATTAATGGATCATATTGACACAGAAAATAATATCGCCGACATATTCACAAAGCCTTTGCATTCCGAAAGATTCGCTAAATTACAATTGTATTTGGGAATGTTGGAATGCCCACAATAATTAAATATAGATTATATTGTCTATGTTTAATAATATTTTATTCGAAATATAAGTCACTTGATTTTTGTGAGATAGTCCTTTTCTTTTAGGTTTTGGTGATTTGTCAAAGTACGAAAATTAAAATTAAATTAGGTTTAGGAAGTTACTAGCTAATATAGTAATTCCTCCCCTAGGATTATTCGAATTGACATTAACAAATAACGAGTCAATTTGACAAAAACGTTTTCTCGTACCTAATCATTCTATTTGGATAAGGTATATCAACTCAATGATGGGCCCGTTTGGGAAATCTTATTTTTCAGAAATAAGTTACTTATTCTGGAAAAAAGTTAAGAAATATGTACTTTTTTCTGAAATAAGTAACTTATTTTTGCAAGATAACGAATATTAAACTCCCCATACACATTTTTATTCAAAAAAATTTATGTAAATACGAATTTTTTTCTGAAATAATAACTTATAATTTGATCTCATACTTTGCCAAACGGCCCCGATATATCCTAGTCTAGATTTTATATGGTACATTTTAAAGGCAAAGTCAAGTCGGCACAAAAATTGATATATTCCCGAACACTGATTTTTACGCACTAAAAATGAGAGATTTATTCAAAACGGTGGTCATTTCATATGTTTTATCCTCAAATATATTCGATATATTTTTCAAAAGATTATTTTCAAAAGTGCCTTATTTATTGACTTGCCGAAAGGTCAAAAACAGATTTTATCCATAACCCCTAACAGTTTTCATTTAATTGGATAAAATAGTAAAATATTCAAAATAAATATTTCAAGGACTTCATGGTCATTATTATTTGAGGAATATTATGTTTGAATATATTTCAAGTCAAAACCTTAGCCAAAACGTCGACAAGTTACGACAAACGGCTAATGTATTTTATTCCGTCGTGTAAGGGCATTTAATAAAAATATTTTTGAATAAAATACCTCCACATGTTATGTTGACTTGAAACTTTGGGAATGTCACTAGAATACTTAAAAAGAATTTTAGAAAAAGTTTCATGATTTTATGAGAACATTTTTCCGGAACCCCCTAAAATCGCTTCGGTTTTTATTTCGGGGTTCGCTAAAAGTCATCCAAATATATTGAAACTTAAAGGTTGACTTTGACCATATTTTTCATGTAATATTTTAAGACTTTTGGCATTGGTCTCATATTTTTCCAAATTGTTTTAAAGAAAATCAAACAAAATGGGTTTGTCGCGTAGTATCGTATTTATTGGCTTTTTTCGTACCAATAGAACCTTCCTATATTTTATATTTGTTATTCCCACATGTGCATCTGATTATTTTATGTAACTTGGTGACCAAGTTGGGTAAAATATCTTTTCCTTAGTGTCCACTGGTTGTTGCTTTTGTTTAGTGGTCATTAACCCCACTTTATGCATATAAATACCAAGCAAATTCCACCCATTTCTCCCAAGCTCTAATAGCCAAAGAAATGCTGCTACTTTCTCTCTAGATACACATCATATCCCAGATTTAATTTGCTCCAAAAAGTATCTAGCAAACAAGCTTCTTTCTTCATCTTTTATTCATCTTTTAAGCTTGTTTTTCACTCCATTTCTTACCCAAAAACCTACCTCTCGGCCAAACCTTCTTGGGCAGTGCTATAGCTCATTTTTATCAGCCCTTGAAGTGTTCTTGAAAGTGTCTTTGAGTCTCCTTTAATCCATCCTTGAATATACTTCATTTGGTGCTCAAACTAGGTCACTTAGGTAGTGTTTTTATCACCATTTCTTGCTCTAAAATAATTCTATCCAAGACCACTTCGAAGACAAAACTTTAGCTCGACTAAAGTGGGGTTTTTGAAGTGCTTTGGAAGAGGTTTAAGGATCCTTGTTTCCCCCTTAAATTATATTTCATTAATTGATCTTGGTGGCCTTGTTTTGGTAGCTCTTTTTGGTGATTTTCGGGTCTCATTCTTGCTCTTACATACACCTCTCAGCCAACCTCTTTTAGGCAGCCCTTAGCTCGAATTTAGGCAGCCTCTAGAGTGTCCTTCCTTGTGGCTTTGAGCCACCTTTGATAACTCCTTCCATATCCTTCATTTGGTGCTCTTTCGGCCTTAGTTTTGGTGTTTTTAGGCTTCGATCCTAGCTTGTTCTTCTTGATTTATTACTAGACTTTAAGTGGTTCTAAGTTAGTTATATTTTTGTTTAGTGTGTGTACATCTACACATACTTGTCCCGGAACCTAGTTCGTATCCTTTGAGAATACCTCTTATTTGAGAATTCTTTGCTTTAGGCAACCAAGCCATCGGATAAAGCCAAAGGTCATAACTAGTTAAATTTGGTTGTGTGTGTTGTGCGTGTTGCATGCGTAGTGTGTGTTGCATTCACGGATATAAATGTTGCACGTTTAATTTATTGTCTTGCATCACCGCTCGTATGACGAGTCCCTCGTGTGACTTATCTCGTGCCGTTATTTACAACTTTCCGCACTACGCAAATCGCAAACGTTTAATAATCGTTTTTCTTAACGGTCCTCGTACTTGCGAGTTGATATTTTTATTTCGTCCTCACACTTGTAAGTTGAATAATTAAGCACTCTTGTACACACCACTAAAATTCCGTAGCTTATCCGATTGATGTCGTGACTCGCTCGACTTTAATTAATAACGAATCAATTATTTTAACGCATAATAGCGCCCCCGTGGCTAGTATCGTAACATACTAGTTTTGCAAGGCCTTTATTATATTATCTCTCACATAAATAATTGTTTGTAGCTTGTTGTTGTATCTTTGTAGTGAGGTGAAGTGAAGTGAGGTGATCTTCGCTCTAAGACCCAAGTCTTAGACACGCCGACAGGGAGTTGGGTGTCTTCGCACCGGGAGGAGGAGGAAAGACCCAAGACCTAAGACCTAAGATCCAAGACCTATATATTTAGCAAAATTTTTTAAAAAATTTAGCAAAAAAAAAAGATCCAAGACCTACAAAGGTAGCACCAAGAAAACTTAGGTTTGCTAAAATATTTTGAAGAGGTAACTTGGAGTTACGCTCTAAGATAAATATTTTAGTGGTTTACTAATTATTTTGAGGAGGTAACGGGGAGTTATGCTCCAATATAAATAATTGGTGGTTTGCTCTATATTTTGAGGAGGTAGCGGGGAGTTACGCTCCAAGATAAATATATAGTGGGGTAGCTTATATTTTGAGAAGGTAACGGGGAGTTACACTTCAAGATAAATATATAGTTGTAATTTGTAAAGGTTTCTCCACCTGCTATAAGAAGTTTACTTATAGTGGACGAAATCTTGAGCCCGGGGAGGAGCTCGGGGACTGGAGTAGGGGTGTTCGAATCCGTTAGGGGATTGCGGCATCGCGAACCAGGATAAATCGATCGTGTCATCTTTCTCTCTTTTATTTTCCGTACTTTACATTACTTATTTATAAGTAATTAATTTTAAAAGAGAACGAAAATTTAAAAACGCCAAGCTCAAATTTTAAAAAGGTGATAAGCTATTCAACCCCCCTTCTAGCTTATCTTACCCAGATTCGGGACCTATCAATTGGTATCAGAGCAGTTACTTTTAATCTCGTTATTTTGAACGTTGTGAAGTTTGAAAAACGTAACAAAAAGTAGATCGTTAAAATGGTGTATTTAAATACGATCGGTTGTGGTGAAGGTCTTTCGAGTTCTATACCTCCACTATTCGATGGTACAAACTTTGCAACATGGAAAGCACGATTTAGGATTTATGCTAGATCCCAAGGTGTTAAAGTTTGGATGGCTATCGAAGACGGCGTAGTAATTCCCACCAAAACCGAAGGTGAAATATCCGTCGAGAAAAAGGTGAGCGAATATACTCTCGAGGACGAAATAAGGATGACTATAGCCGCGAAAGCGGAAATGGTGTTAACTAGTGCACTTGCGGGAAAAAATACAAACGTGTTAATAATTGCAAGTCGGCACAAGAAATGTGGAACAAATTAGTTATCACTTACGAGGGTACAAAAGATATTAAGGAATCTCGAATGGATACCTTAATTCATGAGTACGAGAATTTTAAACTCCTTGAAGGTGAAACTATCATCGATATGGACACGAGGTTTACTCATGTAATCGATGAGCATGCTCAACTCAGTAAGGTCTATACGAGAAATGAGAAAAATCGAAGGATTTTAAAAGCCTTGCCTCCGAGTTGGAAAGTCAAAGTTACCACGATCAAAGAAATGCATAGTCTTAATGACTACTCCATCGATAGTTTATTCGAAAATCTTCGTGCTTATGAGGAAGATAATATACCGGATAAAGTTGTCCCTAAAACGGACGACAAACGAAAGAATATGGTTTTAAAAGCTATATTAATCGATGAAGAAGAAAATGACGACGAGTTAAACGAAGAGTTAGAAAATCTTGATGAACATGAAATCGCTTTATTATCGAGACAACTTCGTCGTGTGTTGCAAAGTAAAGCTCAAAGGTACGGAAAAGGCTTCCAAAAATCGAACAATCAAAATTGAGTATTTAATTCGAAAGGAAGGCCGAATTATCGAAATAATTCTCCGAATACGAGTTATACTAAAAATCAAGGTGCTCCTAATTCCTATAATAACTCCCCCTAATACGACTCATCTTAAAACTCAAGGTGCACCTCAAGGTAATAATTCGTACAATAACTCGAATTATACAAAGAACTATTCGACACCTAAGCAAAAGGAGCCAATAGTTGAGGAAACTCAAGATGTTTGTTCTGAATGCAAACAACCGGGTCACTTTAGACGTGAATGTCTAAAGTTACCTAAAGGTCGAGGTCTTGTCGCGGAGAACGGTTGGGATTTAAGTGAAGACGAAGAAGCACCAGAAGAAACTGAAGAAATTGTCAACCTTTGCTTAATGGCTCTCTCCGATGAATCTACATCAACGGACAAATCGACTACCAACCATGAGGTAACCCGAAACTCTAATTCTAATTTAAATGTTGCATCATGTAGTAGTGATTATTTAAATGTGCATTTGTCAAGTATGGATTTTTCTAGTTTGGATTCTTCCGAACTTATTAAGTTGGTGAACTCGCTAAAATCGAGTCTTGATGACATGAATTGCAAATTTGTTACGATTAGTTCCGAAAGGAATAAATATCGTGAGAAAAATAGTGATCTTCAAAATGAATTCGCTCGTTTAAAGGATATTCATGTTAACGACAAAGAATATTTTGATTTCATTTCTTCGCAAAATGAGCGCTTGAAAATCGAGATAAATGAAAAGAATGAAAATATCCGAAATCTGGAAATAGAGAATATTTCTCTAGTTATTCAAGCTGAAGAAAATGAAAAAGATTTGTTGCAAGTCAACGATAGGAATGTTAGCTTCATGTCGAAATCTTGAATTTAAAAATTCATAATGAATCTATGGGACATGAATTAGCTAAACGAGACAATCTGATAAGTGAACTTGTACAATCTTTAACGGGTGACAAAGAAGAAGAGCTTAGACAAGCCTTGGAAGAATTAAATCTTGATCACTAAATAATCTTAGCCGAAAAGAATGATGAATTTGCTAAATTAAGAGAGCAATTCAACATTGAAGCTAACGAAAGAGAAAACTTGTTTTTGAAATTGAAATCAAGTATCTTAGAAGGTGAAAGGCTCAAAAATGAGAATGCTAAGCTCATGGCTCAAGTTATGGATCAAGAAAATGTGCTAAACAACAAGATCAATGTTTTAATGCAAGAAAAACACAATCTTGACTCTATAAATAAGCAATTCACTAAGAGCAATTCTATGTTGGAAAACATGATATTCAATCCAAAGGTATCTTCTAACAAAGAAGGTTTAGGATATGATGCGAATCAACCTCCTAAAAGAGAAGCACATATTCCTACTCCCATCAAAGATACTCCTCCTAAAGCACCTACGAAGCTATGCACGTTTTGCAACAAGAATGGACACGAAAGTCTATTTTGCAAAGCTAAGGAAGGTGTAAGTAAGGGGAAGTATAAGTGGATGCCTAAAGGAGCCAACAATGCTCAAAAGAATTCGGTTAAGAATAGTAACAAACAACCGAGACATTCTTATCGTTAAGAGCCGATTAAATTTCAACCAAGGAACTCTACAAACGTTGAAAGTTCTAGTACTAACAATACTAGACAACCGAATGTTCCTAGGAGAAATTTTGTTGCTCAAGGTTCGAATAATAATGCTTATATTCGGAATCAAAATGCTTATATGCCTAGAAATGTAAGTCATTATAATGTTCGATCGAGTCAACATGATAATGTGAGTCATCATGCATATCCTAGAAACTACAATGCTCATGCTAGAAATAATCGTGTAAATTATCTTGCCAAAAATCATTCGAGAGATTCTACTATTACTATATTTCCCCGTAGTAATGGTCGTGCTTTTCATGGTAATCCTAAATATATGTCAAGGAGAAATCCTAATCCTATATCTAATAGGAATCAAGCATCTAGAAATGATATTGTCTATGTGAGTGATTATCCTATGCCTAGATTTATTTATGATAGTACTCGTGTACCTTATGATGTGCTAACACCCGGACCCTTAAGTAAAAAGGGTACCAATCATTTTTACAAATCATTCATGTAGGTGTGCCTTACTGCTAAGAAGAATGTATGGTATCTTGATAGTGGTTGTTCACAGCACATGACGGCAAATAGATCTTTGATGAACAATATTAAAAAGGTAACCGCCAAAAGTGTAACTTTTGGTGATAGTAGTCAAGGTGATATTGTTGGTATTGGTGATATTGGTAATGAAAGCGTTAAAATTTCGAATGTACAATTAGTCACGGGACTAAAATACAACTTGCTTTCGATTAGTTAACTTTACGATAATGGTTGCAAAGTGA